>OZ030397.1:25955544-26602091 GCA_964023965.1 Melinopterus prodromus
TAAGTACACTCCGTTCTGTAGGTATACGAAGTTTATATCTACGATATTCGACATAAATTTATAAATTTTGTTTTTAAAGAAAACTTGCCGCCCTAAAAAAGGCTGCCGCCCTAGGCAGCTGCCTCACTCGCCTAATGGATAAATCGGCCCTGCAGGCACGATTGACCAAATTCTACATTACCTCTTGTTGACAAGCAACAAACTGAGTCTTTGAGTTTATGATTGTTTTACATAAAAAAAAATTTCTAGTTATAGAAATGAAGCACACGACTAATCTGTTATTGTAATTTAGTCGAGCTGATTTTAATTGAAAAAAAAAGAAATAAAAAGTCCATTGAATACCACAGGCACTACACCACATAAAACAAAACTGAAAATTGTTGCTATCGGGTTTCGATCCAAATAAAAACAATTATATTAACTATATTGTTACTGAAAATTCACATTTAAATCATATTTTTAGGCGTTCTTCTTAAATCTAAAGCTTCACTATGAATATATAGTAAACAACCAGAAATCTAATGACAATTTAAGACAAAAAACATTATTTGGAATCTGGAAAAAACGGTCGTATAGAACATTTGTTTCAGTTAGTTTTTACAATAAAAGATTGTTCAGGTATATTTTCTTTCTTATTTCTGTATCTACCGCAATGCGCAACTAATTAGGCTCGTTGGACCTATTACATGTAATGTTCTTTATTTCAATTAAGGGCACAAAATTCTCTACCCAACCATGATAAAAAAATAAATCGATCGATTGGTTCTTAAGATAGACTACACAGAAGATGGAAGGTATGAAATATCTCAACCCTTAATAACTCTTGACCTGATGCGATTATTGCTTTGAGTAGAAACACGTCGATTTAGATTCGAGGGGGAAGTTCAAAAATGGTACCTAGAGAATTTTAGGTTTCATCCCTTCGCCCCCAGCCACCCTACTTCAAAATTTCAAATGGCACACTCTACCTTGTGATACATCATTTGAAAGGGCATAACCTACTCAACAATGATAAAAAAATCGAAATCGATCGATTGGTTCTTAAGATAAGACTAAGATAAGACTAGAATAATGGCCACCATTATTTGCGTTCGCGAAGAGTTCGAAAACAGAATGTATTTTTATCTAACAAATAATGGTGGACATTTCGACCATGGCATAAAATAATTGCTTATTTTATTATTTATTTTAGTTCTGTATTTGACTGTAATTTAATTCAATATTGCGGATTGGATACACAATCCGCAATGTTTCGCTAATAAAAATTGATTTCAAACCTTCCATCTTCTGTGTAGTCAATCTTAAGAACGAATCGAACGAATTATTTTTTATCATGGTTGACTAGAGAATGTTGTGTCCTTTCAAATGATGTATCACAAGGTAGGGGGTGCTACTTGAAATTTTAAAGTAGCGTGGCAGGGGCGTGAAGGGATGTAGCCTAAAATTCTCTAGATACCAATTTTGAACTTCCCCTCCATATCTAAATCGACGTATTTCCACTTAAAGCAATAATCGCATCAGATTAAGAGTTATTAAGGGTGGATACTTTTGAAATGAACGCACTGTATACCCCCCCCCCAGAATCACTCCGCCCCTCGAGTATTAAAAAGTTGTCATCCTATGCGGCTCTATAGCAAGGCCTCAACCGTCTGCTACCGCTACACTGCGAGTCGGCGCATGCATTCTAGCCCGCGAGCGAGTGAATTTCGCCGCGTCGATTGGTTCGTTTACTCTGAAATGGTTGCAAGTATCCAGTACACCATAACTACTGTACCACGCCCCAGTGGTGTCTAAAGGCAAACCGACGTCACACTTACGCGACTGGCGACGTGCATTATTGCATTGCATGTTGTAGACAGTTGACACTCGTATGCTTTGGGGTTTGGTTGCCCGTAAAACGCTAATAACACGAAATTAAAAATAAACAATGGATTCAGTGCAGAGGTTATTAGCTCAACAAATAAGCAGTCTAAATTGCATCGATAATAGTGAAATAAAAAAAGCTTCGGAGGCCTAGCACTAATTTACTGATAAAACCATGCCTGTCGACCAAACCTCGGTCATTTGCAAGGACATAATGCTGATGTTTATAGTAAAAATGAGTGGATTTGAGTGTACGACGTCAAAAATGCTTTTTTTTTGTTTTTCTGCCTATTTCTGCCTATACTATTTATGACTACATTTAGCTTCCCTGGTGTTATTCTTATATATTTTATCTCTATTTATCATCTCGACACAAAAAGTGGTGATACATTCATCGATTAAACCTGTCAAGATATGTGCTTTGTGCGTGTGCAGTTTATAAGCACATTCGCTGACTAGACGTTGACAATCATACGTTCAGCGGAAAATTTTTGTGTTGAGTTGACAGCGGCCCATTCTAACCCAAAAAATAACATTAGTGACGTTTGCGCAGAGGTCATTTTCACAGAGGTCATAAGTCATTTGACAAGTGTCAAATTATTCCAGTTTTTCGACGTATTTCAGATTCAACCAGTGAAATCTGTTTAGTTTGTCAGTATCAGTAATATAAAAAATATATAATTAAATAATCGTCACTATTCACTAGACGACATAACCACCATAACCTCACTCACAACCATAGACATTGACAGGCCGATTCGTCGCTAGCGGTATGTGCGTATTGCGCATGTTTGCAAACTTGACGTTTTTGGGACTAAAGAGGCGTTCACAATGCACGCTACTCCATCGCATAGAGTAGAGTCAGAGTAAAGTGGAATACAGATTTTCGCGAGATTGGCAGCGAGAGTACAGCGTGACCAAATTTGTGCTAGAGTTTGCACTCTGGCCGGCCGGACCCAGAGTTTGTCCACTCTGGGCGACATCAAAATGGCCGTCTCGAGATCAGCTGATTTCAAAAACACCGGTTGTGATTGCACTTTTGTAATTCATCATTTATTGCGGTAACCACAATATTTTTAATGTGTGAGCATGTCGGAACGCCAATGTAATGATATTTTATTAAAATTAAAAATTATATAGTATATTTTCAAGGTTGGCAGGAAACGTAAGTTGGCAACCGACACTCACTATACTATTGTGAATTGTCAAATGTCAGGTTGCAACCAGCGGTCCCGGGGGCGTATATTTATAGAAGGTAAACCATTCATAAAAACATTATATTTAATCACTAATAGATTTTTTTTAGGTGACATTAAAAGCTAACGTTTCAGTGGTTCAGTTAAATTATATCACAACATTCAACACATAACCATATACCGTTAGTTATACCTATATTTGTGGCTGAGGTACGATTTTCGTGAAGATCATAGTGCAGATAGTTACCAAATATAAACAACATCCAAACTCCAATGCATGGGAATACGAACAGCTGTTCGAATGTACCAACCTTTCGAGGTTATGTAACATTCGTCGTTACAGAAAACGTCTACGGTAGCAGAATCTTTGGTATACCGAATCTTTTATTACTCTGTGTTCAACATTCATGGTGCGATATGCAGCTAAAATATTTACATACCGCAGCAGAGGAATGTATGTATATGGTAAAAACGAGTGGTGCATGTAACCGACACAGAATCAGCTTCAGGTCAGCCGTTGAAAAGTTTACGATTTGTTTACATTTTCTCACTGCGACAAAAAAGATGAATCGGGTACGTCTAAATACTTTTAATCATCAAAGACTTGATTTTTAAATTAAAAACTTACAGAGTAGCAATGCAGTTGGCAGTTGGTAATAATGGTTATCGACATATACCACAGTTTCGAATTACGCTACAGGCAATCCGGAGAATATATATAAGCAAACACTCGTTGAAATGAATCTACATACAGGAACTACAAAGTACAAGCTAAGGTTTCAGTGATAATTATTTGCTACCAAGAAAGGGCAGTTTAAAGAAGGTATAATATTTCTACGTGTGAAGGCAAAGATGGTGTTGAAACTATTGTCATCAATGTGTATCGTAAGTCGTTGAGGTTTAATATGAAGATGAACGTTCAGACTCTTGTTGGCGAGTTTATACTGATAATTGTACTGATAATGATGTAGCTGTTATAATCTTAAGGTGAGATGTCTAAACTATATCAAAAATTGTGCAAATGTTTTACACAAAGTATTTTTCAGATCACCACATAAGCAACGTTTTAGTTCCTAGTTCTGTGATTGATAACAAGGAGCATTCAAAGATTTCTGAGTTTTGTTTACAGTACTACCCTTTTCTTCAAGACTTGAGCTTGCAATACCCTTCGTGACAAATTACTAATTTACTCCTCTTCTAAATCTATAAAATGTCTAGAAGTACCCGTACAATATTTGGAAAAGCTCAAAACTTGGCTCGCTTGTTTTAAAAATTAAATAATATATTATTAGAAGTGTTGATACTAAATGTAGATTTCTTATACTTAATCGGCTTTAATTATTTATTTATTTTTCTTTTATTATGCTATTATAATTTTTTTTATCTAGTTTAGTAGTTAGTTAGTTATTATTTGTTAGTTATTAATTATAGCACTCTCTTTTTTAATTTGTCCTTGATTTTGCTCAACTTAGATCATCTAAAATAAATGCAGATTGAAGAAAAAGATAATATTATTATTAATGGTTGTTTTGGTTCTAAACAACACAGCGACACTTATTTAATACTATAATATATATTTGTCTTACTACATAATTTATTTAACAATCTTTACAGCATTGTGTAGTATAATTTAAATTTCTTTAATGGTGCCATCACATAATGTGCTATTGAACCATTGTAAAGTTGTTTCTGTAAATAATGCAATTCCTTGATGTGGCTAATCTGATTTCGGCTATTTTCTCTATCTGCTGCTATAGCCAAAATTTCCACAGTCACCAAATCCTTGTGTGGGCTGTATAATTGTATGTATAGATATATTTGCTAACAACAAACATTAATTTTAAGTTTAAACCGAAGGTTATAAATCAAGTATAAATGTAGAGGTAAAATACAGCTATATCTTCTTTCTGGGAGCATAAACACTATCCAAAAAACTTAGTTTTTAACCGATGCCATGGTTCCTGCTCTATTTGGCCACTGCCACTTGTTTTTGCCTTTGTCCTATATTTTCCCTTAACGCTGTGAATCGTTGTTGTACTTGATCGGCAAAAATTATTTTTATTAACAATAAAACAATTTTGCAAATATCTTTTATTTTATTCTTGTATACATGTGAGTACTTGTTCTACAAAGCCGGACAACCAACAAGTATTTCTGCTAGATGCACATCTAATTTGTTTATACTCTACAAAGTACAATAATAAGAAATACATGTATGTAGATCCTCAATAAACTAATGCTGTTTATATAGGTGTTATTTATGGTATTTCAGGCAAGGTGAGTATTAAAATCATAATTAATCTTATCCTTTTACAACATTGTTTAAGGTTTTTATTTAGTCATAAATGTCATGTAAATTGTTTGAAATCTACAAATCATATATATTACTTTAAATAAGAACGAATATTGTTTTTTTGTGTATCGCAAGAATTAATTAAAAATTGCCGAAATATAATTAAAGCTTTTTAGAAAATGTATAATCTTAAAAATTCAATTGCCTACTGTAAATATTAACTGCATAAAGCTAAGAGTAGTAATAATGTAATGTATGATATCCAAAATTATTCGCAGGTCAGGAATGTATATTCTATATAACTGAATTAATTTAAAAATATAGAAAGATGAAGACAAGCAGGGAGGATCAATGCACCACTGGGCAATCTTATTCTTTCATTGCTATTATTACCAATATCGACACAAGATTTTCCAACATTATGGCATTGAAATTGCAAATATTTGGCAATTTCTGCAAACAATAATAATTAGTGTATATACTTACCTGTTTGTTATCCATATAAATTCAATACATTATAACCTAAATAAGTTAATAAGTAATTGGAAAATTAAAAATGATTTTAAATGGTTATCTAATTTATTGAACAAAATGAAAAATACGATACTAAATACCTTATATTATACAATAGTGTAATATTATAAATGTGCATTTGTTAATTAGTGTAGAATAAAATTTACCGGCTATTTAAAACATTCGCGTGTGTTGCCCTGCTGCCGTATGTAAATATTTTAACTGCATGTCGCACCATCAATGTTAAGATGGGGTTCGAAATGAGTAGGCAACCGAACATACTTCATAATATTATTTCGAGTTTTTCAGCGAAATGATTAGGTATTTCCATTCAAATTATACGTCGAACAGAACTTGAAACCTTTGCCGATAATACAAAAAATATCCGGTTCAATTCTGTCCTGTATAGGTAACGAATTTTGCGATTGTTGATGGCAATGTCGTAGTTTTCTTACGTTCAACAAAAAAGCGACGATATTCACAGAATTCGTCACCTATACAGGACAGAATTGAACCGGATATTTTTTGTATTATCGGCAAAGGTTTCAGGTTCTGTTCGACCTATAATTTGAATGGAAATACCTAATCATTTCGCTGAAAAACTCAAAATAATATTATCAAGCATATTTGGTTGCCTACTCATTTCGAACCCCATCTTAAACACAGCGTAATAAAAGGTTCTGCTACCATAAACATTTTCTGTGCATCTACTTCTGCTGTGATGTCCACGAGTTGTTAGTATTTAATGTAATCTGTGAGAATATCGTACCTCCTTCAAACACAAAAAAATGTACGTATAACAATATGGTTACTGTTTTGAATGTTGCGATATGTGGATTCATTTTAATGATGAATGCTTATTTATATATTCTCCGGGTTGCCTGTAGCGTACTTCGAAACTGTGATAAATGTCCATAACCATTATTGCTAACTGCAGCATTTCCAATCTACAAATTATGAATTAAAAATCAAATCATTGGTGATAAAAAGAATTTAGACGTACCCGATTCATCTTTTTTTTTTCGCAATGAGAAAATGTAATGAATCCTAAAGTTTTCAACGGCTGAACTGATGGTGATTCTGAATCGGCTACATGCTGCACTCGTTCTCAACCATATACATATGTTGCCCTGCTGCGGTATGTAAATGTTTTAGCTGCATATCGCACCATGAATGTTGAACACACGCATAATAAAAGATTCTGCTACCGTAGACATTTTCTGTGCATGAAGAACAGAAAAAAACACTTTCCTTGCTAGTATCTGCACCCAAAATGTAGGTATAACGACGAATGTTACATAACCTCGAAAGCTTGGTACATCCGAACAGCTGTTAGTATTCCCATGCGTTGGAGTTGTTCCTATTTGGTAACTACCTGCACGCAAATCGTACCTCGGCCATAAATATAGGAATAACGAATGGTATGGTATGTTTTGACTGTTGTTCTGGGTAGTTATAATTTAACTGAACCATTGAAACCTTAGCTATTAATGTCACCTAAAAAAATCTATTAGTGATTAAATATAATGTTTTTATGAATGGTTTACCTTTTATAAATATACGCCCCCGGGACCGCTGGTTGCAACCTGACATTTGACAATTCACAATAGTGTGAGTGTCTGTTGGCAATGGTTGCCAACTTACGTTTCCTGCCAACCATGAAAATATACTATATAATTTTTAATTTTAATAAAATATCATTACATTGGCGTTCCGACATGCTCACACATTAGAAATATTGTGGTCACCGCAATAAATGATGAATTACAAAAGCGCAATCACAACCGGTGTTTTTGAAATCAGCTGATGCCCAGACGGCCATTTTGATGTCGCCCAGAGTGGACAAACTCTGGCTCCGGCCGGCCAGAGTGCAAACTCTAGCACAAATTTGGTCACGCTGTACTCTCGCTGCCAATCTCGCGAAAATCTGTGTTCCAATCTAAGCTGTGCGATAGAGTAGCGTGCATTGTGAACGCAGCTTTATAGTGCAGTGATTTGGGTCGGCTTTTACCTATACAGTGTGGTCTCCTCGTATTCCTCCCTGATCATATTACTCAGAAATAATGCTGGTTTCAGAGAGGCTAACATAATAGACGAATTGAGTTTCATTTTCAAAATATATGTGTACAAATATTAGTTTGTTCGTGGAATATGAACAAATGGTAAAATGTGTAAACTAGTGTAATTGACAGAGTAACGTCGAGCGTTAAGTATAGTTTACATCCACTTAACTTAACTTAACGTACGAAAAATTTTACTTAACGTACGAAATATAGAACGGTTCTATTTACATTCACTTACGTTTGGGGTGATTGTCATGACATTTCACATGACGTTTGACATGACACAAAATGAAATCTATCGCTTTTACCAAACAGATATATTTATGTACACTCGTGGAATAAAGTATGTTCTGATCCGTATTTCAGCAGTGTGTCGATGTTACATCCATGTACGAGTTTTTTGTTACTCTAGTCGGCCGGTCGGCCGCTAAGTGCAAAAAATTGTCCGGTTACGCTGCATACTCGTATATCGGAAATTTATTATTTGAGAAACCTTGTTCGAATGGTTTGAATTGGTTTATAATGATTTATATATTTCTATTTATTAGCCTAATGTGTAATAAATTAATGTAATTCCTACATTGCAATGTAATTGTGTTTTTATTAAATATAATTTATTATATAACATAAAGTGAAAATTTCGTTTCAAGATATTGCATAAAACACAACAAACTATACAAACTTATTGCATCTAATAGCTTTTTTCGTTAATAAATACAAATATCAATTTCTTGTGGTGAATACTTTTACTGAAGGTTATTTCAGAACTTTTATGTATTAACATTTATTCACAATATAGAAATAAATTAATAAAATTAAATTGCTTTAAATTTGTATTTATGGTAATTTGTTACTTGTGATTTACTGGTGTTTTCGAGATATTTAGCTTCAACGATATTTTGCAGTTTAACTTAATAACCAGAAAGGATGTATAGCATGAATGTATCATTACAATCTTTTTATATTCTTATTTTGTATTTACTTTACGGCAATATTTTTCAAATATCTGACAACTGAAAATAATGACAATTATGTATATCACTAATTTACAAAAATTGATAATTGCTTGTAGAAGCAAGCTCTAAATTTTCGACGAATTTCGATGGAATGTAAATATGAAATAATTAGTATTAAAAAGTAAATAAACCAAAATATGCGACCATCTAAAAGAACATTTACATGACATTATTGTTAAAATTAGTTCCCTCTATGGCCAAAACTACTACAGATTTGAGATTTGAAAAAGATTTGACATTAATCATTATTGACATAATAACCTAATTTTCAGTATGCGTAATTAGTTAATTAATTATAAGTAAAATTTTAATTACAAGTAAATAAAAGTAATAAAATTAATTATAAGTAAATATTAATTTTAAGTATTTTTTTCTAGAAATTAGAACGTAATAAGTTTCATATGGTTTTATTGGTTTTCTCTGTTCCTTCAGAAGTTGGAGCCGTTTAAAATAAGATATTGTTAATAATTCAAGCGGCTGTAACTTTTTAATGAATTGAAAAAGTAATTTGCTTACTGAAAAAATGTTTTGCAGAAGAAACGTGGGACAGCCTGCATACATTATTGCTATAATTTTATATTATTTTGGTTGTCAAGCATGTATTAGATCTCATGAAAGATAATTGAAACATTAACTGCTATAAAGTAAATACAGATATATTTCTATTGTCCTTTCATACAAAATACATGCTCCGTCCTAAATATGAATTTAAATTAAATTTGGAGAATTTATTTACATTTAGTGAATATATTTTAATATTACAATTCTGAAGTAGTCTATATTCAGTGATAATCCTTGGCAACAAGATGATTTGTGCATTTACTTACTTACTTACTTAAGCCCGTCATCCCACTGCTGGGCAAAGGCATTTACTTACGTAATTAATATGTGTCGTGCTATTACGCAATATCTTAATATCAGATTTTCGTATCATACTATCAAATTTCATGTTTATTAATATTATTATAAAAGTAATTTTATATTTAATTAAATGCACTACTCGTAAACTTAAATGTTGTGGTCATATTACATTTATTACATTGCAATGAAACTATCACATTAAGGAAAAGATCGGACACGCTCAAAATAAACTAAATTCCGTTACATTACATCCATCGAAAAACCACCTCGTGACGGACAACTTTTTGCGAAGCGGCCGGGCCGAGGGAATATATAACCGAATATATAACCGACATACTATTTTCAAATCCTGCGATAGCGATACGAACATACTTTTTTCCATGACTGTACATACAAGTTTTATGAAGGTTGCATCAACCATGATAAAAATCTGTGAATTGATCTAAAAATATTGCAAAACAACACAAAAACAACAAAGTTTAAGTCGCAGGAGATATTTATTTTATTACCATCACCCATGCCATCACCCGAATTGTCAAAATCGACGACCTGTGATTTGTGCACTTAGCGCACGGATTCTGTTACCTTGAAGTTGAGTGAACAAATCCGTACGTTAAGTTTTTGTACGTTAAGTGTATGTAAACAACCACATATAAAGTATCGTTTACATCCACTTAACTTAACGTAACGTACGAGAACTTAAGAATTAGTGAAAGTTGAGCTCTATTGAATTATATGTTTGTTTACATTCACTTAACGTAGCGTACGGATTTGTTCACTCAACTTCAACTTAACACAATCAGCGCGCTAAGTGCGCCAATCACAGGTCGTTGATATTGACAATTCGGGTGATGGTGACGACAGTAACATAACCTAAAAAATATATCGTGCGATTTAAACTTTGTCTTCGTGTTGTTTTGCAATATTTTCTGTACATAAATCAATTTGTTTGGTAAAAGCGATAGATTTTATTTTGTGTCATGTCAAACGTCATATGAAATTTCACCCCAAACGTAAGTGAATGTAAATGGAACCGTTCTATATTTCGTAAGTTAAATATAATTTTTCGTACGTTAAGTTAAGTTAAGAGGATGTAAACAATACTTAATTCATTGGAGCTCAACTTTCACTACTTCTTAAGTTCTCGTACGTTACGTTAAGTGGATGTAAACGATACTTTTTTGTTTCAGGGATATTCTTTTTGATGGGAGATGGTGTGTTTTTGCAATTACCGAACGACCTGTGTGTCATGTCACGAACTATTCAGCTAGGAGATATACTAAAGGCTCAGCCGTTTTTCTACGACCTATCGGATGAAATAATATCAAAGATCGCTTCAACTTCATATTGCCACTTAGTACCTCCGGGCGATGTCTTGAAGCGTATTGGTGATCTTTGCATGACAATCCATATCCTTTGCAGTGGTATGTGCGCTATAAGTGACTTCAGGCATAACAGAAAAATAATCGATGCTGGTGAATCTTTGTTCTTGTTAGAAGCGTGCTTGGGTGTTCCATCTTTGCTAACTGTAACTACTGAGACGCCGTGCCTCATAATATCCATATCCTATAAACAGTTAAAAGCGACACTACTCAGTAATATCAGTGATTATCATCAGCTGGAACATGTTATCATGACGTACCCGTATTGGGATGAAATTGATAGACAAAGTCGGGTTATGCTTTATAAGAAAAAACCCAAAAAAGCGGTTAAGCATCACGAATACAAAATGTTTGGATATTTTTTGAAAAAGCGAACTAAGAAATACCACGTTTTCGATGCGGGTTTTGCTCGTTGGTCGTTTGTATTTCGGTACATTCTAATACGGGTGGTATTTTCTTCTACAGGAAAATTTGTTTTCTACTGGGAAGCTTGTCGATCAGTATTGGCGTTAACTACTGCTATTATGGTGCCTATTGTGGAGTTTTCACCTAAATCGTCAGCTCTTTACTATACGCTTCTGACGTTAGACATAACAGCATATGTTGACATATATATGCGACATCATTTCTCTTACTTCGACGAGAAGGGAATCGAAATAATGCATCCCATGAAAACTGCTATCTACTATTGGAAGCATGCACTTGCAGTTGATTTACTCGCCAGCGTTCCTATAGAAGTGATATTCCGGCCGCTGTTCCATAGATTTATTTTCTTCGTAGTGAGGGGTAACCGGTTCCTACAACTTTATCGATACCAACATTTTCTAAGTTTGCTCTTCTTGAAAAATATAAATGTGCAAAGTATGTTAAGCCTGCTAAAGTACATGCCGTATATTATCATAGCGGACAACATGTTTGCTTCTATTGTGTTGCGATTCTTTTGTGACTTTAGTGCGGAAAAGGTAACTTGTCGCAAGGACACCACTTTTGCTCAACACTTAGGGGAAGATACAACGATCGGTGAAATGTACGGCTTTGGTTTATATTTCATCACAATGTTGTTTACCGTCACAAACCACTACATAATAGCAATTAGTACAATCCCTGAAACGATATTTGTCGCTGCGATTGGTTTATTTTCAACTGTTACATATAACCTGATATTAGGAAAGATGATTGAAGGAAATTTGGCGATTAATAGAGATCTTAGCGCATACCAAGAAAGGATGAAACAACTGGTGCATTTTATATCTTTCAAAAAGATGGACAAGAAGTTGAAAAAGGAATTGGTGTACCATTATGAGTATGCATGGGAGCGTACCAAGGGCAAGAACATCCACACTGTGTTCAATAATTTCAAAGAAGGATTTAAAGTAGATGTGTTATATCATATTTATGGACTAACATTTGTCAAGTCCTCCATATTTCCCGCTCCAAATGAGGCGTTTTTTAGGAGCGTCTTGCGGTGCGCTTCCCACGAGTTATACTTGAACACTGGTTTTATTTACAGTGTTAATAACATTAGCGGGCTCATATATATTCTTCTTAAAGGGAAAGTCGAAGTCGTCGGTGCGGATGATAATAAATTGGTCAGCCTTTATCCTGGCAGTGTTTTTGGTAATCTAGACGACATTTATTTGGGGAGGAGAACATTAAGTATTGTAGCTTCTGGTCATGTAGATGTTCTATCGTTTCGAAGCGTTGAGTTTCACAAGCATGTCGCATTGTTTCCACATATAAAAAAGAAATTCATGAGATTAACAAGCTTCGATGTTGATTACCTTGCCGAAACTAATGAAGCTTCTGCTCTCGCGGAAAAGCTTCCCGCAAGGATGAACAGTAATTTTAGTACTTTTATACTAGCGCATAGTAAAAAATTCAAAACAAAAATCTTCAGTAAAAACAGATTCATCGAAATTTGGGAAAGCTATTTTATTAGTGTGCTATCTTTCGTCAGCTTTATTATTTGTATGTACCATCTAGCAACATTAGAAGATGCGGTGTGGTTTTCCTGCGTGATACATACCATTGACGTAATATTTCTCTGCAACATTTATTTAAAGTTTCATACCAGCTATCAGGATGAGTATGGTCGATACATTTTCTCTCATAAAGATATAGCACTGAGGTATGTGCGCAAAAAACTAGGTTTCGGTTTGGACCTTTTTGCTGTATTGCCCTTTGAGCTTTTTACATTTTGTTTTCCAGATAGCCAATTTTCGCTCATTTTTGCTACGTTGCGACTGAACAGAGCGGTTAGAGTAACAATAATTATTTGTTCTTTAAGATCACTAACGCAAAGGTTGAATATTAACGTTGTTGTGATCAGAATGATGTATCTTATAGTATGGACAGCATTAGCAGTTATATGCCTGGGGACAGTATTAGCATTAATAAATAATAGACACTATAATACATCGGCGGAAAGACTGGACTATTATCGGAAGTCCTTACAACACATGGTCAACGCTGCCATTAATAGAGGAAATGCTATTCTTGTACCTAACGGTATGCCACTTTACTGGACTGTTGGAATATCCTGGCTCATGATAGCCTGCAAGGGCATCCACATATTTATTATCAGAGAATGTGCTGCCATATTGCTTGTAGTTAATTTTACACGACACATATACGAACAATATACCATTTACCTGAAATCATACATGGCAAACGAAGATGTTTCCGAACCATTAGAAGAACTGATTACAAACTACACGAAATCATTCTTTGTCTTTCATCGGAGTGTACAATTTCCAATACTTATTAGAGAAGCACCGTATTATCTTAGAGAAGCTGTTTTAAACTCCATGTTCGGATACCATTTCGAAAACCATCCGGTCCTAAAGAATATTCACAAAGACATGGCAAGACAAATGGTTGCTACGATGCGGACGTTGGTATTCTTTGGTAACGACACAGTTGCTTATGTTGGCGATATCGACCACTGTATGTACTTCATCGAGACAGGCGAAATAAGTGCTCTTAGCGAAGACACAATGTATTCCAAGGTTGTATTCACTGAGCTTAAGGCGGGATCTATGTTTGGATTTGCACAGGGAGTCCAATATAATTTGGGCCATGAGTATACATATGAAGTAGTTAGCTATACAGTTCTAGTGGTCCTAGAACGAAAAGATTGGATAGATTTGTTGGATTTCTATCCCGCCTCCAAGACTACGATCTACAACGCTCTGAACCTCCCTTATTCTTAAACTTATTTACTTATGTCATTGTTAGAATAATAAAACACGTTCTAATAAATAACTTTTAAACTGTTGGAGTTTTTTTTTTAATTTCTTTTTGTAATTGTTGACTGAACGGAGTTCTCCGCGGGAACTCCATCTCACTTCAAAGTTACCAACATAAGCATTACACGTTTATAAAGCCTGAATTACACTAGTGTCGTCCAAGTTTCCAAACTAGATGCGCAGACTCTAGTTTTCATACTAGAAGCTAGTTAACCAACTAGAACCAGGCCTAGTTTTTCTCCCAATTATCCAAGTTCGCGTCTAGTTTTGAAACTTGTATACGAACATTGTATAATGTAATTCAAGCTTTAATGAACATTTTATTACCGTTCGCAGTGACGAAGCTACATATTCAGCACGCTGGAGCAAGAAAAATCTGTGCGCCCCCTTTTTTTCAGAAAAGCCCCGGATTTTTTTAAAAATTTTATTTAATGTATCCCTCTTTCAATTCCAGATTGAACCCAAAACGGAGTTCATCTATACATACAAAATCCTTGAGAAATTCAGTTAGGGTTTTGCGACAATATAAAAAAATCTGATGTGGCCAGGCACATGACTTTATCATACAATATACAAAATTAATAGTTTAGCTGCATGAGAATCTATTTTATTGAGAAAAATCGTAGGTATTGTCAAGGGATTGGCATTTGACACTACCTACACTACGTCATTAGAATAATAGTTATTTATGTCACAAATGCCGAAAGTACGGAATAGCGCGACGAGCGGGGATGCGGCACGTCAGTGAAGGCGGAGCGTCGCATGTGAGCGAGTCGCGCTATCTAGTTTTCGGCAGGAGTGACATCAACGTTTATTGCGTTGCTTTTTGAGAAATACGCACTTAAAAAAAAATAAAAAATAGTTATATTTCTGTATAGGAAATGTTAGGTTGGTACCACTTTGACGAAACGTCAAGTTTAAAAAGCTAATTCAAATTCTGACAGATTTATATCTGTTGATGTCACATCCGTACCAACATACTAAAATGAAACTACACTTTATTTACAATTTTCTCAATTTATCGTTTTTAGAATTAGATATAAAGACAGGTTTGACATTTCTTATCAACAAACAATCAAATTGGTGATCTTATTTTATTTGAAATTTGTATTTTCTACTTTGCCGCACTAGAGCGGCAACGTTCCAACCTCTGATGAAATCAGCTGTTTTCGGGTGTGACGGCACAAATAAATATTTGTCAAAATTCTGGCTACTATGTAGTTTCATATCAATGCAGATGCGACCGATCTCGATCAAATAGAATTTGCTATTAATTTTACCAAAAAATGTCAGGCATAAATTATTAAAAATTTCCTCTACTTTAATTTATTATTTAACTATTTTTACGAAATTACAAAAATTGCGGGTCATTTGCAAAACCCTTGAAAAAGGCTTAAGAATAAACTACCAGTTCCTTTGGACCCTTTTGAACCAAAAGCTTTTCAGCTCTAAGTTTGGTCATAAAACTTCTAAATATGAACTTTCGTCCCGATACCTCTAGTAGTTTCTCCAGAATCGTCACCACAAAAATCGTTTACACACACACAGACATACATACACACAGACACACACACACACACAGACATTTTTGGGTACCTTGGTCAAAAATGTTCAGATGACCCATATAGACCTATTTCCGCTAAAATCTCAATTTTTTTTTCGGCACGATTGCAATACTTCGTCATACTGCGTATGCTAAAGTAACAATTAGTAAGCTGGCTGTTTTCGACTAACAACAAATTAAACTAACTCCAATATTCTTCAGATGACAAAGTGTTTTATATAAATACAGGCATCATAGTTTATGGGATGTTTCTAAAACTAGTATCCTATACTAGCGTAGATTTAAGAACATACTTACACTAGTTTTGGTTTCCATAAAAACCAAAGTGGGTACTACATAAGCCATTTCTTAAGCTTCTGAAGGACTATCTCGCAAATGGTCAAATTTTAATTGCACGCTATTATTAAATATAATGCTCAATAATGTTTTCATATACTTGGGAAGCGGCATGGATCGCTAAGCATATAAAAATATGTGCTTTTGACGTAGTTTCAGACTCATAACTAGAAAACGATAACTCGTACTAAACAATAAATACATGTTTTATGTAGAGAATTAAAAGATCTAGAAGTGTCCTAAAAAAATGTGAATAGCTCGCAACCCAGACACGATATCGATGGGATTTTTTTACACGTTATTTCTAATGCCCAATCATATGCGTATTTAAAAATTCATTTGGGTTTGAGTTTTTCCGAAGTGGATAGATACCTTTATTTGTTTAACTTCACTGGGCTAAGACGCGATACCATACCTGGATTTTGAGTTGAGCTTGTGGCGATATTTTGAGTATGCAGCAATGTAAATAATCAGTATTGTCTATAATTTTGTTTTTTTAGTTGTTTGTAATTATTAATCTGAACATTTTGAAAATTCTATTTATACAAATGCTATAAAATAAAATTAAGAATAAAATATAATAAAATAACTTACACCTAGAAAATATTTTCGCAGTTCAGGTGAAGGTTGGTTGTGATGCCACAGTACGCTTTTCTAACCCTATTCACACGATAATTATAGAAATTCTTAAATAATTTTTACAAGCATTGTAATCGTGCCAAAAAAAATTGAGATTTTAGCGGAAATATGCCCTTTTGGGTCCCCTGAACATGTTTGACCAAGGTACAAAAAAATGTCTGTGTGTGTGTGTGCATGTGTGTACCCGATTTTTGTGGCGACGATTCCGGAGAAACTACTAAAGGTATCGGGACGAAACTTAATATTTAGAAGTTTTATGACTAAACTTAGAGCTGAAACGCTTTTAGTTCAAAAGGGTCCAAAGGAACTGGATGTTTCCTCTAAGCATTTTTCAAAAATTTTCCAAATGAACTGCCATTTCTGTAATTTCGTCAAAATAGTTAAATATAAAATTAGAGGATATTTTGTGTAATTTATGTCTGATATTTTTTGGTAAAATTAATAGTTTAGCTGTATGTGCGAATTCTATTTGATCGAGATCGTGTCTGCGTTAAAATCCATAGTCAGGATTTGTCAAACGCTGATTTTTGGACAATACCTACTGTCAATATTATCAAAATATCTGCCAAATCCTTGCTAACTTGTGTTATTTTAATGCAGACACGATCGATCTCGATCAAATAGAATGTCATGCAGCTAAACTATTGATTTTGTATATTGTATGATAAAGTATTGTGCCTGGCCACATCAGATTTCTTTTTTAATTTTCTTCAAAATTATTTGGCAGAAAATGTTTTAGGGAATTGAAACTTTTACATACCACTAATTTTTTTATTAGCAATTTCTATCTTTTGAAATAAGTAACATGTTTCAAGTGAATTTTCAAGTAAATACTGAAAACCAGTTACATTCTTATAAGTTTATGAATAAAAACACACTAATTTAATAAATACGAATGAGATATTAAAACCAAGCGTGTGCGGAGACTTAGGGTGTCAATATTTCAAAAACGGAGGGTGGTCAAACAAAAAAAAAATGGTCAAACATGGTCAAACAAATGGTCAAACGATGGTGTAATAAAAACTTCAAAATTCCAATGATGGGGAGCCAGCTTCAGACTAGTCCCTATTATAAAATTGCTTATACCTCCAAATCGGAGGGTGGTCAAACGAAAAAAAATATGGTAAAATATGGTTAAACATGGGCAAACAAATGGTCAAACGATGGTGTAATAAAAACTTCAAAGTTCCAATGATGGGGGGCCAGCTTCACGGTAGTCCCTATGTTAAAAATGCCTATATCTCCAAAACGGACGGTGGTCAAACGAAAAAAAAAAAAATGCTCAAACATGGTCAAACAATGGACTAATAAAAACTTCAAAATTCCAAAGATTGGGGGCCAGCTTCACACTAGTCCCTATTATAAAATTGCCTATACCTCCAAAACGGAGGGTGGTCAAACGAAAAAGAAATATGGTCAAACATAGTCAAACAAATGGTCAAACGATGGTGTAATAAAAACTTCACAATTCCAATGATGGGGGGCCAGCTTCATGGTAGTCCCTATGTTAAAAATGCCTATATCTCCGAAACGGAGGGTGGTCAAACGAAAAAAAAAATATGGTCAAACATGGTCAAACAAATGGTCAAACGATGGAGTTATAAAAACTTTATAATTCCAATGATGGGGGGCCAGCTTCACACTAGTACATATTTTAAAATTGCCTATATCTCCAAAACGAAGGGTGGGCAAACGAAAAAAAAAAAGATGGTCAAACATGGTCAAACGATAGCGTAATAAAAACTTCAAACCACATTTTCAAAAAACTACAATTCGTCAATAAATTGCACTCAAAGAGAAAAATTAAATTTTGCTGATTGTGGTAAATTTTTTTATTCCTTTATGATTTGTCACTGGAAATCAGTCGACATGAAAAATCTCAACTCAATTTGACATTGGGATATAGGTACAATCGTAGGTATCATAGGTAATTGTATTACCTACAATCGTAGATAATATCGATTTCAAGATTTAAATGTAACAAACAACAAAGTGAAGTTAAGATAAGCGCAGTAAAAATGAAACCTATTCTTCTTGTTCTAATGGGAGGTTCTCATGTAAACGGTTGAAAAAATAATTTTTAATTTCTTTTCATTATTTTGAAACCTGGGAGCGTATAAAATCAATCCCTGAAACAGTTTTTGATTGTCGCAACTTTTACGATTTTATAACCTATGGTATTCTCAGGTCAAAATTTCCTGCATTAGGGCAGCGCAAAGAGCTGTATTTATTCAAATGATAATTTTCGGTAACGCTTTAAATTAGAAATGTGAAATTTGGGTACAGTACAGAGAACGTATAAATCGGCAACACCAGCGATGTATCTCATCCAAAAGAATACTAAAATCTCGTGCGACATGCGAATTGCTGCGCTCTACCTTGGCTATACCATAGACTCCATGCCAATCATCATTTTGAGGTAGGGCGAGTTTGAGAACCAGTTTCTTAAAGTATCGGAGCTCTGATGATTATATTACATGTATTCCAGATATTATGAGAAAAATTCATTCGAACATAGTTAGCCTAATTAAATACCTTTCAGTTGGATTTGCATTGGCGCAACAGCCATTTTTTACTCTCCACAGTATTTTACATTAATAAAAAAAAATTTTTGTTTGTTCTTGTTGTGGGGTCTTGGCCCATTTATTGCATTTTCACCACTAACCTAAAATAGTTTCAGAGAATTAGTAGCCTGTTAATAAATTGATTACAAGAGTGGCGTGGAAATACAATTTACTTTCTGGAACGTTGGTTGATACTTTTGACAAATTTTCAGATTCTTATTCCTTTTACTACTCGTTATACTTGAATGAAAGGTTATTGCGCAAGACTCCGTATACTTCTCAATCAATATGCACTGGGAATATTAGATGTTTAATTTAAAAAATAAATAAAACAATAATTTTTCAATCATCTTTATTAAATAAAATATGGAATAATTTCACTGAACCCATTAGTACAAGTAATTTACGGGTAATAAGAGACCAACACAAAATAAAATAGAGTAAAATAGATTAAAAAAATATTAAAGTCGAAATCAAAATCAATAAAAATAATCAACTAAGGAAAGCAACAATGTTGCACTGTTTTATGCATCATTAAAAAACGAAAACAATTGAAGGCTTCCTTGTGATCAAGTATAATGTAACCCAATTATGATTCTGTTACAGAAAAAGTCCTCTTATATAGGTAAAAACATCGTAACGATTGTTTGTATTTTCCTTGGCGATACTTCAATCTCTGCTTCGTCACACTTCTTCTTAGTTAATTTCTGAGCCATTACCAGCAAACTCACCTCTTACCTTTAATGCTTCTCTTCCATCTCATGTAGAAATCCGTTATTGATTCCAAGTTGACACCAGCGGATTGCGCAAGGCCAACATAGCTAATATCTTTATTTTCGTTATTGGTAAAGTTGGTGTTGCCCAGAAGAAGCGTTACCAAGTTACTGGCGCCCTTCTGTTGCTGCGCCAAGTAATGGCAACACTCGATAATCTGAATATAAATTTGGGCGTCTTTGTCTTTCTTCTTTGGGTATTTGATGTACGGGATAGGTAATCGCTCTTGAGGCCTTTGAGCCCTAAAAAATCTATTACCTTGATGGAATTGCGACTCTAGCCATCGGATAGCATCCCTCGCTTCCAATTTCATTCGTTTCAGATCATCCAGAGCAGATACAACTGTAAAGACGACACACAGATAGTTATCGATAAAAGAAGTGATATTTTACAAACTCGTACCTGCTGACGGTATTAAAACTATGAACTTTCTGGAAAAAACTAATTGCTTGACCATGGATGTATGCAATATGAGCGAGTCAGCGTCTAGGACAAGATATGGCGACAGGGACGCCTTGCCTCGCACCCTGCTCTCTAAATCTTTTACTTCAGCGGTCAGCCATAACTGGCCCATGTGCTTCATCTTCATCAGTTGACCCTTTGTGTCCAAGAGCTTAGTTTCTTCCGACTTTTTGATGATGTCAAAGTCATCCGTCTCAGTCTCGCGTGGGACCTTAAATTAAAAGAAAACAATAATGTAATGTCAAAACATTATCAAAACAAATATCACAGGTTACTCTAAGAATCCAAGAGCTAGCAACAAATTTGAAAATTGGTCAAAAGACGACCACTAAGATGTTATAACAGGTGTTTAGAACGTGTGGCAGTCTTTAAATAACACCCGATTTGCGACCAGGTACATCAACGGCAGTAGTGTCCGTGGCAGACAAAAATTTAATTTCAATACAAGAAAATTCGACTATTGTACGTGGTTCGATTCCGGCACCAGAAAAATTGCTTACAAAAATATTTTCAAATAATTCTGTGTCATAAAAATGTTACCCGTAAATAATCACAAATTTGACACAGAATAATTCAACAGTGTAATGTTAAATTTTGCTATAAAACAAAAACACCCATAGGAATGTTTTAGCAAAAAATTTTAAACTGAGAATATAAATATAAATAACAATGGCCTATAAGATATCAAAAAGACATATTGATCGGACCACAAATAAAAACGTTAGGTATTTAAAAACACAAATAAATGGATCACAAATAACAAAGTTATTTATAAAATGAAAGATCTTTTTTTATTCATAATATCTCTGAAATAACTAAGTACCTATTAAACTGTTTACTCATTAGATACATACAAATCGGCACGACTTTCCCCATTTAACCGACTTTTTCTATCTCTAATGATAACAAAAACACATACGTCAAAAAGATCGGGGTGGTACGACGCTCGTGTACTGGAAGCTTAAGATATGCATACCGTAGGTTTCCCCGAACGCTAGGCTTAGAATTTACGGACGAACGGCAACATCGCTCTCCCAACCCGGCGTATTTGTCAGCGCCTAAGCGGTTCCTCGGTGCGCGCTTCGTGTGTTAGTAGCTAGTAGTTTGTTGTTCGCAGGACTGTGTGCGCTCGCTTTTGAGCTTTTAAAAATGCACGTACATGGTGCATACATAATTTCTAAATTCTTTTTTATTTTCAGAAAATAATATGCAAAAATAAAACGCTATTCTCAAAAAAATATATAAATTAACTAATATTCTAGTACGAATCAACAATTAAATAAACAATATTTTAACGCGGGCTCAAAGATTCCGCCTTGCGCTGCAAGACAGTATCCGAACGGTTTGTAGAAGTTGTCCCTCACGCTTCTCAAGCTTCTCTAATTTTTGCTCTCAACTCCTGTAAATTATGTGCGCTATTGACTTCATCAACATAAATGGTATTTTTAAGATAACCCCACAAGAAAAAATCGTTTGGAGACAGATCAGGTGATCTTGGGGAACAACGAATGTCGCCTGTCCCAAAAATAAGACGGTGAGGAAATGCGGTTGTTAAAAACTCTCGCACCCTGGCCGCGTTATGAGCAGGACAGCCGTCTTGCTGAAACCAAACATCATCCTGATCTACTCCGGGAAGGTTATAAATGGCGGGAAGTACTTGCTCTTGCAGCAAAGTAAAGTACTTCTGGGCGTTAAGAGATACATCGATAAAGAATGGACCAACTAAATGATTGCCTAGAATACCAGCCCAAATATTTAGTTTTTCGGGATATTGAGTACGGTAAGCATAAGGTGCTGATTTTGTTGGGCCCAATATCGAAGAATGGAAGGATTATGTTTACCATGTAACGGAAAACTTGATTCATCAGTAAAAATAATATTATGTATAAAATTTTCATCTGCGTTCGCCTTTTCCATTACAGTTTCACAAAACTCCATTCTACGAATACGTCCTCTGCGAAGATTTCCTGAGTCTGAGTATTTATAACTCCGGAAATCACTCTTCTTCAGAGCCTTAGCAACGGTTTTGTTACCAATACCCAATTCCTCGCCAATCCCTCGAGTGGATTTCTTATCGTCCAGTACTACAGAACCGCAGATTAGTACATCCCGTCGTTCTCTTGCCTCAATTTCCTGTGGACTTATCTCCCTTGGATGACAAGTACTGCAGCTCTTTAGACAAAGATGTTTTTCAAATTGATGCACAATATTGAAAATGGTTTGTCTGCACGGGATAGGTCTGCCTTCAAAAGTGATTGCAAGCAAATCCACGCACTGTTGCGCCGAATTGCCACCGTAATACCACTTGACGATCTGAAGCTGTTCTAGCGGAGGGTACATCGCGAAGATATGAATGTTATGAAGCGTTGTTAGATTTGCGATAGTTCTGCCGTTGCGTGCATGTGCTCCGAAACTCAAAACCAGCCTGACCTGACCAGACCTGCTCTCCCACCAGTCGGCAGTCCCACTATAATTGCCTGCCCCACTCAACCGACGTTAGCAGTGTTGTAGCGTGATACGCTAGTTTCTATAGACCTATGCCTAATTTTTGCGGACACAATCAGTATATGGCTATTTATTAAAAAATATCAGGAAAAAATGCAGATTGGACATAGTGAATGACGGCGTACATGCACCAGATGGCGAGCCCAATACAATAAGTAGTCGGCACCATCGCCATGCAAAAACCGGGCAAATATCGCGCTCGTTACGCCCCCTGGGGCACCAGGAAACGGCGCACGGATACGCCGGAGGCTACGACTTTCGGGACGTGTTCCGGCGCGGCAATTCCCTTCCCCTAGATCCCGCCATATAGATGCAAATGAGAGCGCCGACCGTCCGGGCAATTTTCGCGAAACGCGCGCGTAATTACATCACTTCCGGTTTTGTAGACTTCACGCGCCCGCTATGTTTAATTAAGACGGTCCCGCGGGGTTTCCCGAAGGACGTGGGGGGCGCGGGGCGGCGGACCGGCTTCCCGGATCTGATTGTCGTCGACGTTTTATCGAAACCGTGATTTGCCGTCGCGCACAGTGGCAAATTTTGTCCTTTTTGGAGGTGTTTAAAATTTAATTAGATGTTTGGGGATGCTATGGTTAATTATCTGAATTGATATACTTATAGCTTATTATGCAGAAAGTTGCAGGACTTTCAATTTTAAGGGTGATGCCGGCATTTTGATGAAAAAAAAAATCGTTTGGTTTTCTATACGTTACTTTATTATTTAAGGTCTTAAGAATGTATGTACGAAGTTTCAAGGCAATAGTTGCAAAATTAGCGAAGTTATAAGCAATTAGCCGACGGCGTGCAGGTGCCAAAAATACGGACCGCGCGGATCGGTCGGATAGCGCGCTCAACAATTTTTCAGTTCGAGTTAAATTTTTTTTAAGCCAAGGGATCTTGCAGTGTCTAGTTTATTATTCTGTGAAATTCTCTCATGAACAGTCATGGATAAGAAACACTCAAGAAAAAACTCCTTCACGTACTGATAGACAACAAAAAATTTCTGAAAGAAAAGCATTTGCTAGCACGTCTGCCGATATATTGTCGATAGCGGAAGACGAAGAAATTATAGTGCATGGGTTTAAAAGAAGACAGATTACACTTCCGTTGTATGGGATCACAGTACATACTTATGAAGAAATATACTAACAAAGTGGTTGAGTTTGCTGTGCAATTTTCCTATTGTCATGTCTGTGGGTTTTGGGAATCAGAATCTGGCAACATGACAATTGTATCGAAGTACATACAGACAACTGTACTGCGAACATGATGGGTCACCGGGAGAAATAGTGGATTCTACCAAAGACATATTCCGCGGGCTGTGTACATTGAAAAGAATAGGCAACTTTCTATGTTTTACCAATCAGAAGACATCCAGACTGTTGATAATATGTACAATGCTGTGTGGACCAAATTCTGTCATAAGATCTGGACGAATGAAAATCCCCAGCATATATGTACTGCCCTGCGAGATGGCAGTGTTGATACAAATGCGAAAAACCGATGCCGTGAAAACTCTAGATGAATTCAATAACACTTGCTAAAAATGTCGATAATGTCACCAAGCCGATTTACAACAACTTGTCGTCGAGAGAGTTGCTAGAACGGTGTTTGGGGAGGAGAAACTCAGAACAACAACCTAAGCTTCAATTCTACTGTCTGGCGCCTCGCACCCAAAAATCTTTACCGTGGCACAAAACCTATCAAAATTGCGGCTTATACAGCAGCAAGAATATATAAAAAAACTTTTCTGTCGTCCTTAAAACTATGACAACAATAGGAATCGTTATTGGCACGGAAACGAAGATATTTGCCAATGAGGTTGGTTCATCCGGTAATTTAATTGGGATTAAATTACCGGATGAACCAACCTCATATATCGAATAAACCCAGTTAAAAAATACCTATATTTGCCAATGTGCGCGAAAACAGCGTCTGGCGAGGTCGTCGAGACGTGCACTCGAGGCTGCAAAATAAGCTTAAACTTATTCTACGAACTGGAGGAAGGAATAAAGTATGGCCCTGGTACACAACATATTAGCAGAAAAATACTGTAAGTATTCGATGTCTCGTGATAAACTGTACTTGAAAGTTTAAACGTGCTTTTCTCAAAACCGTTTTTTCGCGAACGGTTGACATGATATTTCAAAAACTATTTCACCGATTAACTTCTAATTTTAACTGGATGTTAAGTAAGCATATCCCTTTATCGTTTGATGAACCAGAAATGCAATATGTTATATACTTTTCTTTTCATAGAGAAAACAGTGTCAATTTTTATGAGAAAAATCGAAATTTTGACTTAGACAAGTCACCATTTCCGCAAATATAAATATTTTACTTTCTGGTACATCAAACGATAACTACTTATGTATAAAGTAGGCCGCTATTCGATATTTTTATTTCAGATCACCTGGAGTGGCCCAATCATGCCAACCAGTGGCCGCGGATCTTCGCGCAGTGTCATGGTCGCGGGTGGCTAGTGAGCGTGATTCATAATATTTGTTTATTATTATTATTTTGTAAATACCCCAAAAGCTAATAAATAGTTGTTGTGCTAAATTTGGAATCGATTTATTGCAGTCTCGGTAAAATTCTAAAAAAAACGGTTATTTTAGAGGAAAAAAATAGAATCCCCCTTAAGAAATTTCAAGCAGTTTGATTAATGCCGTGTTTTGTCTTTGCCCTTCTTTCCCGTGTAGTATATTGAATCGACGAATAATATCTGGCAAGACTATTGACATTTGGCATTGATATGTCCAAAATTGAAATGTCCAGCCATGGAAAAATTATATCAGACGAAGCACATGACTTTATTAGACAGAAAATTACCCTTCCAGTCAAAAATCCGTCAGCTAGAGGGTTTTTGAGGGTTTTTCTCAGTTCATTAAATTTTCATTTTCAGTTCATTAGTTCAGTGAATCATAAAAGCAATACACGAAAAATTAAAGATAAATAGTTTATAATATTTCGTCTAGATTTTTTATCGTTTTTAACAAATCGATGTCCTCCATAAGTGAACAAAATTTCATGTAAAAAAACAATATCTTACATGCTTTTTTCACTCAAAACTTTACTTGATAATTAAAAGTATTGTTATTTACGTTTAGCGATTTTTATGAGTTTAATTTGGTGTTTATTTATTTGTTTCTAAAATTCTTAAAATCGCACGTTCTGGGCAAAAATAATCGAATGATTATTGTTTTGCTTTGTTTCTTTCCTTTTGCTATTTTTCAACCGTAAAATAAATGGAGCATCACGTTCAAGACTTCGTCAAAATCGAGCTAGATACAGTCGTAGTGATAGACAAAGTATGAATCGTACAGTTTTTATTGCTCTCAAAAATTAATCAACAAATTTTGGTCAGTTTCTTTTCTAGTATATTCCTTTGGAACACAAATTCAAATTTTTTTCAAGTGAACATTATAGTGTAAATTTCGGAGAATCAGTTTCATAATCTGTTATAAATTATTGTAATTACTTATGCTATTTCAAGGGAAGTCCTAAGGCCGTAAAACGAGCGAGGAAGTGTGTTTAATTTGTTTGAAAGAAACCTATTGGGCAATATTAACTAAAATCGTCTGAGTAAAAGTAAGGAAGAAAATATTATTAATTTCGGCCACTGTAAGCTGTGGCGTATAAACGTATTTCGAACAAATCTGATGTGGCCAGGCACATGACACATCCTATACAGCAGTGTCAACCGCCGATGATCTGACAATACTGTCAATAGAATAAAAATATCTGTCTAATCCTGGCAAACTAGTTGTAATGCAGATACGAGCGATCTTGATCAAATAGTTCATTAAACTATTTATATATATATATGGTCAAACCTAGGATTAACGCGTTAATCCTAGGTTTGCCCAAGATGAATTGGTAAATGTGCGAAAAATTGTATTTATCAATATAATTTCGGGCTTTTACCAATACATAGCGGTTAATCCTAGCATTGACCAATACATAATGGTAAAATCTAGGATTTACTGGTTCATGTTGGCCCTGTTGGTGAACCTAAGATGTATTTATTTGCGCAGACAGTTGCCTGTACTTACTTTAGACCAGAGCAACAGATGGCGACAGCATCAGGCAACAACATTGGATCAAATATATTGATTGCGGTTGTTGACAACTCAAACAAAAATAACATTGATCATATAAGATCTATAAAAAAATAACATGTCGCACGCTGCATGTTGCCCACTGTAGCCCAGGAGTAACTGTGACTTTAGAAACGCTATCAACAGCTGATTCAAGAGTCTAAGGGCTGGTAGTATTTTCATCTACCTGCAAAGCCATCAATGGTTATGAGACTGGTCTGTCAGGTTTGTTGCGTCATTTAAGCCTGTTCAATAAGAAGATATGTCGGAGGCAGTGATTGGGTCGCGTATCGTACTCCTGTGTCACCGCCGGCGATACATCTTCTCATTTAACAAGCTAAAATAGCGCAACAAATCTGATAGGTATGTATAAATAACAGCAAAAAATCTGTACATTAGAGAAGTCTAACTCGATTTGAGATATGACTTTATTATTATAAATATCAGTTACCAACGGTAATACATATTAACGGTAAATTGCCTTTGGTAATTTAAGCTGTAAATTACTGTAATACAAAAAAATCTGTATATCCCTACATGACACACATCTAGCTACGGGCAACAGATGTGACCAACAACTTTTAAGGAAGCTAACCGTAAATAAAAAAAATCGATTGTGCTATAATCTGCAGTTGTATGGGCCACTTATATTATATTTAAAATATTATAGACTGCGAAATAAAAAAGAGTTATGTTTGATTAATGTTACGCAATATTTGAATCCGAATTAAATATCAATTCATTAAAATTCAAAATTATATTTTATCAACAATAGATAATTCAATAGACAATACAATCAACCAATACACATAGAATAAGTATTAGTAAAACTATAACAACAATAATAAATACACAACAACAAAATAATACCCAACAGGTGCCTGGCTTCACCTTTTATTTAAGCAACGCACTAGTAATACGCACCCCCCACTATGCTGTGTCAATGTGCGTTTGCAGTCCGTGCGTGGTTTTATGTTTTCGTCCGTGCTAAGAAATACTTAGATACTTATATTACATTTAAAATATTATCGACTGCGAAATAAAAAAGAGTTATGTTTGGTTAATGTTACGGAATCTTTATTTTTATTTTGAGAATCAACGTGTCATAACAAAACTATTTCCGCGCACATAGCTAATAAAACATCTGGGGTAACTTTTGGTTCGTGAATTATTAAAACTACCTTACACCATTACCAAGAGGTAAATCCTAGGATAAACATTATATTGATAAATACCATTTTTTGGACATTTACCAATTCGTATTGGTCAAACATAGGATTAACGCGTTAATCCTAGGTTTGATCGTATTTCGGGCTTTTACAGTAACATACAAAATGCACAGAGCGCTGAGCGACCAACAGAGTCAACTCCATGACATTCAAAGATAAAGTTTGCCCCTGCAGCTAAACTATTAATTTTAGAAAATAATTAATTAATTAATTAATTAATTTTACTAAAAAATTTCATAGACATAAATTATACAAAATTTCCTCTACTAGAGAAATGGCGGTTCATTAGCAAAATCCTTGAAAATGCTTAGAGTAGACATGCAGTTCCTTTGGACCCTTTTCAACAAAAAACTTATCAGCTCTAAGTACTTTCTGTCTAAAATCTGCCTATGAAATTTTTTGGTAAAATTAATAGTGTAGATATTTTGATATTTATTGACAGTTTTGTCAAAACATCCGCGTTTAACACAGTTTGACACTACTTTATAGTATGGTAAAGTTATATGCCTGGTCACATCAGATTTTTAAAATATTCTCCGTGTAATTTGATTATGCTACGACCACATCGGTTCTAAGATTTCTATTCTACCATTTTCCGGTTATTTACGATTATTTTCAGTTTATTTAAAAAAAAATGGTTTTTGTACATCAAAAAATTCTAAATTGGCCACTGTGTCGCGGGGGCAAGTCCAGGTCGGCGGGCTTGGCTCGACTCGGCTCGTCTCGACCGTGTCGCGGTTGTAATTTTCGCCACGGGGACGCCAGATGGTGCCGCTGAGCATCCGTTACAGCGTGAACCCCCGACGCCACCTTCTAAATTAGTGCGCGGCGACGGTGTTGGGGGCGCAAAAGTTAATCAGGATTTAACGCGCCGATATATTCGCGTAAAGCTAACAGCGGGGGTTGGGCCTGTTACGCGGCCGTTCATATTGATTGAAACTCGTAATTGATACGGCGCGGCGCGGCGAGACGGCGGAGATTGTCATCTAGTTTTGAGATGTAAATTGCGGCGGAATGTGCGCGATAATTGGTGTTCGCCGATCCTATATAATTAAGTCTGAATTTAAGGAAATACCAAGGCTTTTACGCGCAGAAACATTTATAAAATTAAAATATACAGGGGTTTGCAGCGCGGTATTATTGATAAATTATAGCCAGGGTGTTTAACTAATCAGGTAATTGGCTTACTTAGCTATAATTGCATAAAATGGTGTATTTGATACTGTGATGATCTGCTTCCTGCTTCCACTAGCTCTTAACTCATTCTAATAATAAATAAATATACGAAGTGATTAGCGTTCAACATCGACTTCCCACATAGAAATTGTTTTTTTTTAAGTAATAATAAAAGTGTATCATTCTACCTTCTTTGTTTAATTTCAGATTATCTGGCCTTTTAACCGCAGTAGTAATCAATTACTATTTCTCATCTTGACAACTACTTGTCTCTTGTTTTAGTAAAAATATCTATTTTAATGATCAAATGTACAAATTATAAAATAAAAAAATTATTAAAATATTATCTTTCAAGCAACACCTTTTCAAAACGTTATCACAATTGCACTAATTTCTCGAATATTAAAACATATTTTGTTGTTGTAGGATTTTTCGTTTGAGCTCATTGTACACAGTAAAATGGATATTGTAGAAAACAGCTGCTCATATCTTTGCAAGTGTATATTAAATATACTATGGGAACATGCGTCGATAGTTCATACTGTCATCTTCAGCACATAGTCTACAATAAATTTAAGAAAAACCAATCCGTAGAGACAAACGTACAGTCAACTTGAAAAACATATCAACGAGGAACTAGATCTTGACTCTGACCAATGACCATACACCAATTATCTTAACTGTAAGTCAATCGGTAATTAGAAAAGAAAGAAGACCAACTCTGACAACTAAAGCTACAAACTGGGAAGCATTCAAAGCAATTCTAGAGCAGAACATCAACTTGTCAGTTTCACTCAAAACTCCCGAAGAAATGGAAGACGCAGTGCAGAGTTTCCACGGCGATATACAGGAAGCTGCGTGGTTAGCTACACCCCAAATAAGTTACCATGTCAAGAATAGCAACATTTATCCTTTAGAAGTCAGAGAAGTGATAGCAAAGAAGAGAAAAATTCGCAAACGTTGGTAAACTACAAGAGAACCTATAGTTAAGACAGAACTAAATAATATGGTATGGAAACTTCACAAACTTACCGAAGAAATCAAACAGCAAACAATTGGTCGGTATTTGGAGGGGCTCAGCAATGACTCTGCTACGGACTACTCTCTATGGAAAACCACCAAAAACATAAAGCGACCGATATTGCAAATTCCCCCGATAAGAAAGGAAGATCGATTTTGGGCCAGAAGTAACAAGGATAAGGCAGATATCTTTGCCGATCACTTAGAAAAGACATTTACACCGAATAAAACTCATACCCCTGCACTTCCCGAGTCTATCACCTGGACAGAACTGGAGTCAAAGCCTATACCCCATATTTCACCAAAAGAACTAATGACCGAAATAAAAACCAACCTCACCGGGATTTGACCTAATAGCAGGAGCCCTGCTGAAGCAGCTACCGAGAAAAGCCGCAATAAAGTTGTTAAATTTGTTCAACGCTGTACTTAAGTTAAGATATGTGCCCTCATTCTGGAAAGTGGCTGAGGTCATCATGATACCTAAACCCGGTAAACCGCCAAATGATGTAACCTCGTATAGACCTATATCTTTATTACCAACTATTTTAAAACTGTTTGAGCAATTACTTATCAAGAAAATGTACCCAATTCTTGAGAAAAATCAAACTATTCCATCACATCAATTCGGCTTTCGAGCTCGACATTCAACAATCGGTCATGTACACCGAATTACCGACGTTATAGAAAAGGCTCTTGAGGAAACGAAAATTTGCTCAGCAATATTTTTAGACGTGGCTCAGGCTTTCGATAAGGTGTGGCATGATGGACTCTTTGAGAAACTAGAACAGCAGCTTCCTACTGAATATACAGAACTGTTAAAATCATATCAGAAAGACCGCCACTTCAGGGTGAAACATGATGACGAATACTCCTCGCTACGCAATATCAATGCCGGAGTACCACAAGGAAGTGTATTGGGACCTACTGTATATTTATGATATTCCTGTTCCGGGAGAAGGCACAGTGGCAACATTTGCAGACGACACGGCTATGTTGGCGATTAGTGACGGTGTCGAAGAAGCAAATGAAAAACTACTGATAGCTGCAAACAAAATCAACCTATGAACAAAGAAATGGCGCATCAGACTATATGAAGGAAAATCCACATTGGAAAATTAGCAACCCAGCTGGATTTTTGTATACACCTTTGGTTTACCTACCTTGTTTTTTATGGGTTTTTTCAAAAACAAGTATGCTTCGTTAGCGTACATTTGATACGTTACGAGTATTGTTAGATAACGAGACATTTCTTAACCTTCTGATAAACATATATCGGAAATGGCAAAATTTAAACTACGTTATATTGTCTTTCCTATTATAAAATATTATACTTTGCCATGTTTTCAATGACTTGGGTAACGGAAAGGTCAAATAAATACGTTGTATCTTGTACCGGCTTTTGACGTTTTTCAGACCTATAACTTGAAAACGCCAACTCGCTATGCTATGGGTTCTCAAAATCAAAATGAGGGTAATTTATTTTGACTTTGTGAACCCATTGTATTTCAACTAATAAAAAAGTATATATTTATCTTTATGTTTATATTATCTTTTCTTTTCTTGTAAAATTTATTGTTTTTACAATAACTTTACAGTCCGAACTTATTAATTTAATAAAGCGAAATAACAATAAATTTTTGAATCAAACTTTGTAGATAATGGAAAATGTCTCATAATTCCAACTACATACTTAATTTGTCAAACAGTGTTTTATTTCGTGTAATCTGAATCAAAATGCTGAAATTTTGAGCTAATTTCTGAAAAAGAGAATTCGTTCTTTTGCGATTTTTTTCACTGATTTTCACAAAAACTGCACATCATTCACATTTTTAAAGCAGAAATTGTCAAATTCAGTTGGGAAACAAAAAGCTGATATCAAAAACAATTCACAATTGTTGAATTCATATTCAGATTCAAGGAAAAAAGGTAATTGTTTAATAATTTTTGGTAGTTTAGCATTGTATTTTTGATAAATTAAGTACATTGAAATTGTATAATTCTTTGGTATCCACTCTCACATTAAAAAGCTTATTGCATTTTTGTAACAAAATGTAAAAATTTAGTGTACATAATTATCTATACCCACAGAATGTATTTACATTTTTTTATCTTTTTTAATCTTCAAAATAAAATTCCTTATTTTGTTATTTGAAGATTTTGAGAAATGCACATTCGAAAAAAAAATTGGGAAATTAAAAATCTGCAGCGGATTAATTATTTTGCCATGATGTTAAAATGTCCGGTTGGTTGTTTCCCCAAAAGCAAAACAATTCCAGTTAATCTACTTTTTGAAGTTGGCAACACTATATATGATATTGTTACCAAATTGATTATATTCATGACCTTTTACGACAATGTCATATTATTCTATCACCAATTAACATTTTTTGTCATAAAAATATAACGGAATCTAGAATATAGTTTAAAAAGTTTAAATACCTAGTACGATATATAAACATTACATTATCGCAACTTCATTGCTAACTGGGGATTTAGAATATTTAGACATCTGTTTAGCCAAGTCGCTGAAGTAGTTACTAGGTAGTAATTTTAAAAAAAGGCTATGCTTTTAATTGTGGCATTCCGTAATCAGTGTGTTTTGTGTGTCTTCTTTTTCATAGAGGTGCAATCGTTTTCAAAAATGTTAATATATTCTTATCCATTTATATAACATTTCAAAATATACAGGCTGTCTCATTGAGATTACAAACTGGAAGGCATTGTAGCGGGGGGCGTAATGAGGGTTGACGAGGGTTATGACACTGCGCATGATGGGGAGTCACTGATATGAAGGTACCGATATGATTGTGCTGTGTCGTCGACACTGTCAATATGCAGATTTGTGTGCTCCCAAATTTTTCGTTGAGAAAACTTGAATTCTAATCAGAGATATTTTTAGAAAAACAAAAAACGACGCTTTAAAATCTTAACTTTTTTATTTGTGGTCCAATCATGTTCCTGTTATGGGATACAGGCGCCTTATTTTGTTTATTTCAGGTTGAAATTTGCTTTTGTCAATGAAACGATTTGAAACTTCAAATGATCGCCATAGTGCCTTTATGCATATTTGAGTTCAGCATTTTATTCTCCAACTGGTGACTGCTATTTAATTAAAATAGTTATTTATGTGTATCAACTTCAAAATGGAATACAATGATTGCTGTTTAGTATCGCACATTATTAACACTCAGCAACTACTTAAAAACACAATCATAATGAGACAAGCAACAGTGCTATCACAACAAGTGTTGTGATCTCATGTTCAGGTTTGTATTATCTGATTGGGTGAAGTGAATTTAGTACTTTAAAAATTAACTCAGATGATTTGGTGGTGTTTAAACCTATAGCTACTTACTAAGTTATTATTGAACTAATTTTTCCCCAATTTAAGGCAGACTTATACTAGTATTTAAATGTTCCTACCGTCTCACTTCCAGGAATTGACTTTTTGTGGGGGCAAATTGAATTCCTTCACTTTCTATAGTTGTTTTTTGGCGTAGTAAAAATGGATAGCGATAATAGAGTCATTTTCATGATTTATTGTTGAAAATAGAAAATTTAATTTGAAAGTCTAATATGACGGACAATTTTAATTAAATACTTTAAAATAAGTAAATCTTGTTTATTAAACACATTTAAATCTTGTTACAGAGTTAGGAACTGTAAAAATTTCAACACCTCTACAAATAGCCACATGTAGTCAATGAGTACATAAATTAAATTTTCTCTAATCTATTAAAAGTTCAATAATAAAAATATAAATATTATTATTATTGATTAGTTATCGAATAAAAATGTTAAAAGTACTTACAATTTCATCAATTCCATTCAGATACTGCTCTTCAGGTTTCGCTGAGAACAAATTGTTTTCCTTGTCGTAGAGCACCCCGGTTTCATTGATCGTAGTCAAGAACCGTCCAAACGACAGCACCTTCATCATCCTCAGGACCGTCTGTTCCTTCGTCGACAAACTGACCTTTCCGCTGCACTGCCAATCGAGCCCTTTCTGGCTCTCAACCAAGATCTCAATACCCTTCAGCACTACATCCTCCGGCAATGCAATCGCCTTCTCATTTGCCCTCAAATAATCAATTCTAAACTCCTTAAACTTCTCATTGCTGAAATCGAGATTAAGCAGATTCACCAAATTGACTATCTGATGCAGGAGCGACCTAGTCAGCTTCCCGCAATACTTCAAAATCTCAACGTCGGTCATTAACCAATCGTTCAACACTTTGATGCACTGCAGCACACCCTCATCACCAATAATCGCTAAGAGATCAATGACGTCGACTAGCTTTGCTTTTTTGAGTATTTCCTCGTTGCTCCTGGCGCCATCTGTGGAGCTCTTATCGGATTTATCATCGGTTGTTCCATTTACTTTTTCTTCTTTGGGATCTTCCTCTTCGTCGTCGCTTGAGGATAGAACGTCTAATTCGATATCCGAGGATGGTTCTTCTTCGGATTCGCTATGATTCGAGCGATCGCTGTCGCTCGATTCTTCCTCCGAATCGGCTATCTTTCGACGCCTCCTCTTCTTCTTCGAATTCTTACTCAACCATTTCTTTAGATTCTTTTCGACGGGTGGTAACGGAAAGTTCAAGATACCTTCCTGGACGTGGTTAACGACCGTTTGCACCAGTTGAGAATAAACTGCAAGAGTAAACGCGATAACACTGGAGATATGCTGGGAGTTTGAAGACTGCAGTTTGAAAATGCATAGCAGGCATACGGTGACTATTTTAAAGATAACGTCGTGACTCAAGTGGGAAGGTGAATTAGTTGAATCAGAATCCGCGGTGTCCACATCGTTGGTGTCGACGCTCTCGGTGGTCAACGGTTTTAAGTACGTCATGCACTCTTGGAGATCGACATTTGTCTGATGACACAAGTCGTAGATTCTAGGGATCTTCTCGTTGAACCACCAGACGTTCACCAGGCTTAGAAATCGCGCGATGAAGCGCTTAATATGTTCGGAGGGATCCGGCTGGATGATACAATCGGCGTCTGGATTATCGACGGGGATTTTAGCTACAATCGTAGCGTTTCTCTCGAATAACCTATGTAGATTATTCTCGGTGCCTTCGAAAATATGCTGGCAGCACAGCGATCGTATATAGTGATACGTCGCGTCTAATGAGTTATTGTTGTTGTTGGCCAACGTCCCCATTTGGTTATGGGGCATGCCGTACTCGGGTTTGAAGCATAACGCTTGTGAGTAGTATCGGATAACTAAGTTGTTATCCCAGTTTGGGTACAGGTCGAGTTTGTATCGGCAAAGATCGCCCAAATAGATCAGAGAGCGATGGACAGACAAATTTGCCCATTCTATTAATTCTTTGTCAGTATCGGTACTGCGTGTTTGCTTTCCTGCGTAATTAGTACTAGTAAAATCAACGATACCGCTCAAATCTAAGTCGAATTCCTCCTGAAGTTTGGCAACGTAGTGGTGATAGTGACCAATACCTGCGTTGATGTGACTTTCTAGGTTAGATTTATCTTCAGAGGTGTACTCGTTGTTTTTTAATTGCTTGGCTGTCACTACCACTTCGTAGAAGCCTTTTCGCCATAGTAATTCTTCGCCCTTGCGTCCGTTCAGCTGCGGATTGGTGAAAATCAGCCGTTCGCAATATTCCTTAAACTTGCTGCGTTGTACTTGTACCGATGGCTTGAACAGCTCGGCAACGGTCCTAGCGCAGCCACGTGCATCGTCTAGGCTTTTTACGTGTTCCCTTATATACCTGGAAGCATGGTGTGAAAGAAAGTTAGGTTAGGGATTGTTTAAAGAGACGCAATTTTGAATAACCCGCGGGCAGGTGGTTTCTACACGCGGATTTGTGTTGATGACGTACCTATATAGTTTTTTGGACTGCTCCTGTCCTTCTTTTTGGTGAATATCTGCTGGGTTATAACTCTTCTTCATTTCAAACTTTACATTTTCTCATCTCACCCCGGTCAAGAATTCAGCAGTGGAACGGTATCAGAATCGTTTAGGTCGCTGCAAAACCTCGGTGTTGCACAATTCATCGTCATATCATTATTAATTTCGGAGACGTATTTTGACACCATCACAATTTCTTATCAAACAACATAATATCGTCATTCCGAAATTCTAGAAATTGTGTCTTCGTTCTACATCTATCGGGGAGAAGTGGGACTTTTATATGTTATCAACTGAGCACCTACTGCCATCTGAGTTCGAGTAGACGATCCTTCAGCAAACCTCTGGAACGAGGAGGATAGTGCAAAGATTTACCTCAGCGCAGACAACCAACATTACCGACTTGTAGTAGGGCGCTGTATTATTGACTGCCTTATTTTAAAATGGTGTTTGCATATCATTTTGTATTAAAACATTTCAAAATAAGTATAATTAGGGTATTCAAAAAAAATTTCAAATTTGAGAAAATTCAATAAGGCGTATTTTGAATTATAACTGTTTTCTAGCATTTTCGTATTGAAACTTATTTTTTATCCAGGTTCCTGTGTCTTGTTTTGTTTGTGTTATTTATCGTAAATGTTATAAAGGCTGTATTTGCTTTTATGCCATTGAAAATACATGCTCTCTTTATTAATATCATCCAGTGACCACCCATATTCTTATTCGATAGTTAACATTCAAAAATAAATTACAACAAACATAAAAATAAATGTTTTGTCCCCTGGTCATTTAATACAACCCCCATGACAATGATTATTATTTTAAAAGAAAACGATCGATAAATTTTTAAGTTTAGATATCAGAACAATTCACAGAATCTAAAATATTTCTTTTCGTCAACAGATTTTGGCTAACAGTGAAAGAAATCACGACATAGTATCGATTATGGTACTGTTTCTTTCCAAAGAATCTGAAAACAAATCTAAAGGTAGAAATTGTCTAGTTTTTGAGAAAAATATGCGTTTTTTGCATCTTTTGCACAGATTTGGTTGAAGAACGACTAGTTTCACAATTTCTGTATTCGGATCCAGATTGATCTTCATATCAACTTCATTATAATAGCAAATCGAACATATGTGTAATTATGCCATCCAATGCAAACATTCCGTCATCCAGAACTGTCAGTGTCTAATTAAATAAATTGTCGACGAAAAACAACTAATCAACGCAATCGTTTTGTCTCGTCCGTAAAAAATTCGATCATTAATCGCTCCTTTTAATATAGAAACTGGTTGGTTAATTAACTTATTAAATGGAATCATTTAAAGTAATGTTTGACATTTTGTTTGTTGAAATACACTCAGAATATTACATACTTTGTACAAAATCATAATTGAAAGGCGCACTTATTCTCTATAGATCGTGTTTGTTATCGAATATTAGAATTTATTTCTCAAAAACTTTTTAACTATTGGAAGCATGTTTTCATCTAAAGCAGGCCATTCACTAGGCGAACCCGGACACGACCTGCGACCGCGACCCGACAACGGACCCATCCGTCAGTGCCCATACATTACCCCGACAGTACCCAAACCCAGGGTTGTTATGTTTTAAAACATTTGTTTAAAATCATGTTTTTAAACATGTTTTAAAACAAATATTTTGTTTTAAATCATTTTATTTTAAACATGTTTAAAACAGTTTGTTTTGAATGTATAAAACATGTTGTTTTAAAACATTGTTTTAAACATGTTTTGAAACAAGTATTTTTTTATAAGTACGTAGGCTTTCACGGCCAGAATCATTTAGAAAATAAACTGCTTCCGGGTTATGCCGTGTGTCAAGATTTGTTAATGCTGACGTTTCGCGAACCATGTTGCTCGCTTCTTCAAAGCTAATTGAATACTGAATACAGTATATACAAAACATGCAAAAACATCGTTTTATAAAAAACATGTTTGTTTTGTTCAAAAATAAAAAAAACGTTTTTTAACAACCCTGCCCAAACCAAACCACAACGGTCAGTCAATTGTAAACCATGGCCAGCATGGCGTCAAGAAAACAGAAAATTGCGATAATTGTCGGTGCAATGATAATTTTAAATGATGGCGCAAAGAAAAAGAAAAGGCGTGTGTGGATTAAAGAATAGATTAATGATACTGTACTTGCTGGGGATTAGAAAAAAAAACAAACATCACAAAATCCCTGTTTCCATTTGGAATATAGTTTGTTCGAGCAGCAGGAAAAAAAGTACCCGACTAATTGGGTATTCTTCAACGCATGCGCAAAGGAATTTTGGAGGGGCGAAATCTCCATTGCGCATGCGTAGAACAACTAGTCGGGTACCTTTTCACTGCTGCTCAAACAAACCTATTCCTATTCCTTGCATTTAGCAACCAAGAGATCATAAGACCATTTGTCATTTGCTTATTTCGGTAGGTTTTGCTCTTAATGTCCCATAGGCAGCTGTTTTCTCAATATATATTAATAAACTCTTCCCAAAAACCTTTGTTGTCCACAAACGACATCTTTACGACAATTCAATACTGAATCAATTTACTGACGACGCTGATGGCATAGGGTCCCACAACCTGTCCGGTCATGTCCATACACCATATGTTCGTCGCCGATCGGTCCTGGTCGGGTCGTGTGTCCACTTGTTTTGAGAGTGGACAGCAGACCGAACCACAACTCGCTTCGAACTTGTCTCTCACTACCATACACCAGCGGATGGGTCGGCCGACGGGTCCGAACGGACTGATCCGGCGGACGAGTCCGCCTGTGAATGGGGGCCTTAAGGCTTACTACGTATACTTCTAATAGCGCCATTTTCCGCAAAATTCTCGCTGTAGTAGTTTCGGACATACAGGGGGTGTGCTTTTCAGACTCGTTTATATAAATATCTCAAAAACTACGTCATATAAGATAAGTTCCCATAAGGGTTTTTATTGTGTAGTACGAACCCAAAAAATAAAAAGCAATTCTTACAAAATGCGCAATCAAATTCCAATCAAATATACAAGTTAATTCCGAGTTCATTTATTTCTATCCCGAAAATTTTCAATCTTTATAAGTTTCATTTCATGGCAACTTATTCATGGCAACACTATTAAAAGTTCTACGAGATATGACATATGTATATTAGGGTAGACCATTTTTTTTAAATTAGGCCTGGAATTTATTCCATATACTGAAAAGCTAATTCCCTCCAAATTTTGAGGATAATGGAAAGCCACACGGGTTTTGATTATGCAAAAAGTTAAACTTTACCTAAGATAAAAATAAACAAATTTATGTACACCCTTTCTGAAAAAGTACGCTTTATAAAAAAAATTTCTATAAAAAATATATTTAATATATAATATTGTTACAGGTTTTATGTATATGTTATGTACCGACGTGCAAAATTTCAACTCGATTGATAACAATAAACAAAAACCTTAATATTTATGTTTTTGATATACTCTTAATACCATCTTAATACTCTTATCGGTTTTAACATTATTGAAACTTTAAAAATATATATTATTGTTATGAAATATAACCTTCAATGTAAAGATTTAGAATATTTTGGATGTTTGGTAGATATATTTTGCAGCTCTTGCACCATCGTTCGTTGTCACAAGAAATGTTCGTATCGAAAAGTATAGTGCCGCATTCTCTGGCGACAAACACCTTAAATTGTTTTTGATTTTGCTACGTCGCGTCGTTTTATATTCAGTTATTCTTTCATTCGGTAATGTTTTTTTTAATCAAATTTAAGTCAAATCGTAGCGTTATTGCAGCCACTGGGGTACGAATCCACGCTTCAATGTACAGAATGACACGCAGACTCGACGCAAAAATTTAAAAAATTACATAACCCTTTTTCCAATCGGCCTCAGTTTCCGAAATAACGCAGGTTAAAATTTTATTATTTATGGCTAACAGTAAGAAATGTAAGCCGTGATTTTTTTCTTACAATAATTACTATTATATACTTCCCTGTGGCCACAATATTTTAATGTCAAATATCTCGTAAATAATAATAATAATAATAACGATGTAAATGAAAATGCTCTTCTTCGATGCAATCTAATTTATTTAATTTACTTGGGACGCGTTTCGGACCACAGGTCCATCATCAGCCGCCAAATAGTCAACTAGTCGAAGTCGTCGACAAGATTAAAAAACACATTTTAACGTAGTGAAAATAATTTAAGTACGAATACATGAAACACTTCAAAAAATTGTATAGTCAATAATATCAGGCGAGGAAAATCTGCGGAAGGCAGCAAATGTAGGTGTAATCACCAGCAGCGTTGGAACGGAAAGGGCAACTTACATTGTTATATAGAATTGTGAGTTCGAAAATGATTGATTATTGATTTATCGATTTGATTATTGAAGTAATTAGTCTGTTGGACTGTTTGGTCTGTGGAGCTCAACAATTTCAACATCATTTAAGATCATTGTTTACTATTATCATCGATTTGTTGGTGGCTTTCTTTATTGATTTGATAATTATAATGTAATTGGATTTGCAAATCTATTTTCATTACGAACTCTGCACACTTTTTGGTTAATCTATTTTCTAAATGCGCAATTACCCAGATTTACTACATTATGGATGTACTATAAGCATTCCTAGATAAAACCGAACACAATTATTTCAGCTCCATCTATTGTACATTATTGTCTATTACATCATCTTTCATCATAATATTATTGATATTAGTCCATTTTCGGATTTAATGTCATATACAAGGTGACAGAACCAAAACATAACCTCGTCATTCAATAAGTGGCAGATAAGCCAAACATGCCAAACACTATCTTCGGCTTAGATATAAGGGAAGATTAGCAAATTTAAGCGTCACTTTGTGTCAGTTCAGCAAACTTAACCTTTAAAGGGAAGTCAAGCTACCATTGGAGTCGCTATACGCTATACTTTTAACAGCGAGAAAATGACCCCGGGGGCGGGGCTAACGTGACACTAAAGTACCCTGACAGTTGGCCGCTAGCCAAGTCCGGATTAACTCTGAAATTGGCTAGAAATTTCTAGAAATTTTTCCTGTAATATATTGTAATGTGTCGAGTGGGTACATTATACACAGTGGGCCAAAAAAAACGGTACAAATTTTTAATCACTCGTATTTCCAATAATATTTAGTCAATTCAAATATTTCTTTTAAAAACAAATTGCTTGTAGTGTGGAGATTGAAACCATACCATATTCACAATAACAGAACGTTTCAATACAAAGTTATGTTGCTTTATGTTTGGCTATGCAACATTTCTGATAACATCGGGCCAATTTAATGTGAAATGAAAGGTGTAATAAAATTAATAGGTAATGACATTTGTTTTCTTTTGGTCAAAAGGGACAGTAAAGATTTTATGGCATAGTGCACAGGGTGATTTTTCTCGTATACCGGGGGAAATTTTGAACCGTCGTTTTTTGCTGTTTTTACTCAAAAAAGAAGTGGAATTGCGAATATGGTTTGTTTTCAATCCTCACAACATACGCAATTAGTTTTTCAAAGAAATGTTTACTTGAATTTACTTAAAATCTTTGGAAACATGAGTAATTGAGCATTTGTACCGTTTTTTTGGCCCACAGTGTATAAAAGCGCTATATGAACACTTTTAAGAATTTATTTAATCTAATTTTTATAACAAATACGTAATAAACATATTTCAAAAAATGTTCGTGCGTGCGGCCTGTACAAGTCTGTACAATGTTGACATGTATAGTACTTACCGATGAAATGTTACACCGGTCAAAATCTGGTTTATAGCTGATTTTCTGCTGTTGCAGCTGCTACCAGCGCAATTAGACGTTAGTTTTTATGTATATCTTCATAGAAATTCACCACAATACCTTTAAACAAAGCGAAATAAGCGAAATAAATAAAATAATAACACGTCAACGTTGCGAATGTCACTTTGACTTTAAAAGTCTATCAGAGTGGGGAAGGTGGTCCCATATCCGAGCGCTTATGCCGACTCCTCCTTCCTCCATGCAAGCTACGCTTAAAGTTTTAAGTGTGAGCGGTGCAGTTGCGCCTCAGTCATGTGCAATCTGTTATTGACCAGGCCAGGCCTTAGACGATTTCTTCAATACAATTTTGTTGGTACATTAAAGTTTGAAATACACTATACGTTATTTGACCAAAATTACTTAACTGTCCTTGGCGGATAAGCTCGTTCAAGGTTAGTCGTTATTTCTGAAACACGCGGCATTGTAAAATTCTAAAGGCTCGTATAAATTATTTAAATGTTAAAGTAATTTTTGTTATTAGACAACTAAAGCACAATACTTTTATATTATAAGAATAACATTCTTATTTAAAATGTTAAATATGAGTTATAGGTCAATTTTAACTTATTTTAACTAGCTAAAATTTTCAAAGTTCAGATCGGTTTCGGTTGTCCTCTTCCCGGTATCCAATTGAGGATGTTTTTTGCAGGATTTATTTTCATTAAGACTTGAACAAAGTGGCATAAAAAAATCGATGGTACAAATATAAGGACCACCGTAATGTATATATGCTATGCACGAAAGCTTGTTGTGTTTGCTTTTTCTACTCCCACTTATTTTTTTAAAAATATTACTCAACGTACTGTACTTGAATTTTACCACCTCAAGAGACCTACTATGCGCTTCCAGCCAAATGGTACTAGGTTCACCAAGTTATCACGAAAGTACATATTGCATATTCTTTCATAATTCATATCACTAATGGTGATCTTTTATACCGCCCCCTTTTCATATATTTTGTAACTGTAGCTTACCAATTGTATGGTACTTTTTGCCAATAATTGCATGTAGCAGTCTAGTGTGTTTCAGCAATATTTTACGAAAAATGATCTAAGTGGATTTTAGTTAGTACCTATGAGTCGAATATAACTATATAATCAGTCGGAGAGCACGCGGTACATTTATACCATCAAAAGATATTCTACAACTACTTTTACATGTGAAGAAAAACTTGCGAAAAAGACTTTGATACTTAGAGTATTAATTTTATCGTTGTTCTGATATGAATGCAGAAATAATTCTCATAGATGTATGTATGTTGTCAGAAAATTCTTTTATTTAACTGCATTACACAAATACAAGGTTTTTGGATACCTAAGGTATGTTTATTAGAATATTCCATTAATTTAGTAAGTAGAATAAGCTGCTGAAGTTATTTTTGATTGATTTAGTAAGGTTATCGCTCATTTCAAAGGACCAAAATAGAGATCAGTACAATCAGGATTTTACTCACGACCCATTTCCCTAAACGTTTTCTGCGGAAAACTATGTCAAAGACATAAAATTTTAAATGGAATATTAGATGAGATTTTTTTTCCCGAGCTTCTCGTCGCCGAGAAAGGCGAAATAGGCTGGGGAAATGTGCCTAAATTCCACTTTTTAGTAACGGTTGGGGTGCTGGAAATTGGAAAAAATGACACCTCGGCCACAGGGCAAAACTAATAAAAACATTCAGAGAAGCGGCGGTTTTTACGGCATTTTTTTACTTTTTCCGACCGGAACTCTCAGAATTTCGTAATGCCGATTTCAGAGATTCATAAAAGAGAGCAGCAGGTGAACAGAGGACCGATTTAATAACATAAATGGGTCAAGAGAAATTATTCTTATACATGCGGATCGTGGGAAATAATCAAAAAAGGGAAATGTAAGCTTTTGAATTCAAGGGCAAATACATAATATATTTTGATATATGTACTTCGTCACAAAAATAGTCAAAATACTACCGCGAGAAAAGAAATTAACCCATCTAAAACGTAGCCAATTTTTTAATTAAATGTTTTAAGTTTTAATTGTTGGTAAACCATGTGTCCGTTTTTACGGTTTTGTGTATTGAGTTGTAAGCTGTTTCGTCAAAAGCGATAATACCGTTGATGCTTCTTATCCAATTCAGTTTTGGGCTACACTTGGGGAAAGTTAATGCATTATTAGGGACCAACCATCCTCAACCAGCGGCATCAAGTGGATACAAATAGTAGCGCAAACTTTTCGAAGCCTTTTTGTATTTTCGTAGAAATAAAACAAACGTTCTTCTCTGTTCCGAAAGGTAAATATAATTGTGTTACCCAATTCTACTATCTTTGGAAGTGGATAACTCGCAACTGACGATATACCGTACGTTTCTCCGAACGCTAGGCATAGCATTTACGGAAGAACGGCAACATCGCTCTCCCCACAAGGCGTATTTGTCAGCGGCTAAGCGGTTCCCCGGTGCGCGCTTCGTGTGCTAGTAGTTAGTAGTTTGTTGTTCGCAGGACAGTGTGAGCTCGCTTTTGTGCTTCTTTTTTGTTTTATTGTCAGAAAATATTATGAAAAAATATATATATATAAATTAACTAATATTCTACTACGACTAAACAATGAAATAAACATTATTTTAACTCGGGCTCAAAGATTCCGCCTTGCGCTGCAAGACAGTATCCGAGCCGTTTGTAGAAGTTCTCCCTCACGGCAGAGAGCGTTTCGGTTGTTACAGTGTTGGCAACTTCTGTAATTTTTGCTCTCAACTCCTGTAAATTATGTGCCCTTTTGACTTCATCAACATAAATAGTATTTTTAAGATAACCCCACAAAAAAAATCGTTCGGAGACAGATCGCCTGTACCACTAATAAGACGGTGAGGAAAAACGGTTGTTAAAAACTCTCGCACCCTGGCCGCGTTAGGAGCAGGACAGCCGTCTTGCGGAAACCAAACATCATCCTGATTTACTCCGGGAGGGTTATTAATGGCGCGAAGTACTTGCTCTTGCAGCAGAGTAAGGTACCTGGGCGTTAAGAGATCCATCGATAAAGAATGGACCAAGTAAATGATTGCCTAGAATACTAGCCCAAACATGTTTCTCGGGATATTGAGTACGGTAAGCATAACTTCGGTGCTGATTTTGTTGGGCCCAATATCGAAGAATGGAAGGATTATATCTACCATGTAACGAAAAAGTCGATTCATCAGTAAAAATAATATTTTGTATAACATTTTCATCTGCGTTCGCCTTTTCCATTACAGTTTCACAAAACTCCATTCTACGAATACGGTCCTCTGCGAAGATTTCCTTTGTCTTTGAGTCTTTGAGTCTTTGAGTACTTATAACTCCGGAAATTACCCTTCTTCAGAGCCTTAGCAACGGTTTTGTTACCAATACCCAATTCCTCGCCAATCCCTCGAGTGGATTTCTTATCGTCCAGCACTATAGAACCGCAGATTAGTACATCCCGTCGTTCTTTTGCCTAAATTTATTGTGGACTTATCTCCTTTGGATGACTAGTACCTACTGCAACTCTTTAGACAACTTTTTCAAATTGATGCACAATATTGAAAATGGTTTGTCTGCACAGGATAGGTCTGCCTTCAAAAGTGATTGCAAACAAATTCACGCACTGTGGCGCTGAATTGCCACCGTAATATCACTGGATGATCTGAAGGTGTTTTAGCGGAGGGTACATCCCGATTGCAAGGATATGAATGTTATGAAGCGTTGTTAGATCGCCGATAGTTCTGCCGTTGCGTGCATGTGCTCCGAAACGCAAAACCAGACTGACCTGACCAGACCTGCTCTCCTACCTGTCGGCAGTCCCGCTATAATAGGCTGCCCCACGCAACCGACGTTGGCAGTGTTGTCGCGTGATACGCTAGTTTCTATAGACCTAGGCCTAATTTTTGCGGACACAATCTCTTAATCGTTTATCCGCGTCCCAGTTTACTTTTCGACGTAGCGACTATTATCAACATAAATATTTCAAATAGCAGAAAAAAGTAGATTATGGGCTTCCAGTATACCGAATGTTGTTTTGTACAAAACCTATGATAAAATTACAAAATATCTGACAAAGATCAGGTACGAAAGACCGTATTATTCTCAGGCTACAAACCCTTAAATATCGATATAGTACTTATATCGTGTGCCTTTTCTTAAAAACGAAATTCACTTTCAAGTTAGTACTTTAAGTTAGTACTATTGTTAGTACAAAACAACTTACCCACACCAGTTTTATAAATTGTCTTCGCATCGATAAGGTTTCAAGGAAAGGGTAGGTGGAAGAGCCAACTACCCACAATTTTGACATAAAAGTGAATTTAAAATGCAGAACACCCGAAATATCTATGTTGTCTCATGCGAGTTTTCAGCTGTTATCCGTCTTTGTCTTTGCCTTCTGAATACCTTGTACGTTTCGTGAGATATTTGCTACGTTTTTCGGCGCTCTTTTTAATAAAACAAAATTGTGTCGCTCTACTGGGGCCCTCCGCCGTCCCGACCTTGTCCTTATCTATCCCTCCCGGGCGGAATAAGATTTAAATAAGGTTTCCCATTTCCCGAATGTTCGGCCGTACTGTTTATTTAATCATACGGCGTTCCCTGTCTATGTATTTGCCCATGTATTTCCCGAGCAAACAAACATTTGAACAGTTTAATTTTGTATAATTTTTGTTTACTGCTTACTCGGGCACGACGAATTTTCCGAGAAAACGTCCGATCTGTACGAACGATATTCAAAGTAAGAAAGTGCTGCATTTTGTTTGTAGCATCTTTCATCCATGTAAATTCATCCATATGTAAATAAGGTAAACTAAACACAGCGTGTATAGTATGGAACGATTGAATTGAAATAAGGTTTTCTCTGAAATAAATGAAATAACACTAGAGAGATGACAGCATGGAAAGGCTCAGGCAGGTAGATCTGTTTAAACTCATTAGCGCTCACTAAAATACAGTAATAACGAAGAATAATGTAGATATAATGTAGAAATCAATACCCAAGAAGTAGATAAAAAAACTGAATTGTTAAGAGACCGGTAATCGATAGTGCCTGATGACAGGGGCGCCATTACATATGGGCAGGGGGTGGGGGACCCCTTCGATTTCCCTACGATATCGCTACGATATCCCTTCGATATCGCTTCGATATTATTTCGATATCCCTTCGATTTTGACTTTTTGACATTTTTATAGTTTATGAGCGGAATCGAATGGTGTTGGTTTTATTAAGATTGAACTTCTATACAATCTTATTTTCTGCTATTTAGTTGCAATAGTTAATAATTTGATACAATAAAGTTATTTTATTTATTTATTTTTTTATAATCCGAACAATTTTATAATCCGAAGACCTTCGGTCCCAATTAGTTCGGATTATCGACACTCTACTGTACTTCGCACCTTTTTGCACTACTCAACTGTTTATCTCAATTATAGTGGGTGTTCAAAATAAGTGTAAAATATAGATAAAGTATACTGAACTTTTGATATCGAACTAATGTGCACACACCTGACACCGTTTAGGTACTGCATAGAGCCTTAATATATTATAGAATATATAAATAATTTGTATGTAAAACTTCATTTGTTTAACGCCTCTAATAAGAATTCAAGATAACCCAAATTGGCGAAAATTGGTATCAAAATGACAAAACAGTTCTCATTATGTCCTTTCAAAGACAATAAATAATAAAAAAAAAGTCACACAAACGTTATTTGGCTTTAAAAATGCCGTCCTATGATACATGGAACAACTTTTCCTATGTTGTTTCTAAAATTAGTTCAATCTTCCGACTCTCTCCAACGTTCAAACAATATATTTCCGGACATGAGTTCATTAAAAAATTTGTCTACTATGGTCATACAGACCATTCATACAGCTTATATATAAATTATATAAATTTTGAATTTCGTTGTCGATGATCGTTATCACAGAATTTTCAAATTTGTCAACTTTTTTTATATTTAGTCATTGTTTTCCGTTTGTGTTTACATTTTAAAATAATAGTTTCACCTTTTTTGTTTACCAATTTGCTATTAAGACTTTTTATCGGATGCTTGATTGACACGATTATACAATTAAATTATCAGTTGTGTTCATTTTGTGGCTGTATTATTGGTTTTGAAAGGTGCCAGTTGCTCATTATACATTAGGCCTTGCTCGATGAACACGAGCTGGAAATTCTTATAAAAGATTAACAATGTTTACTCCAGAATATTACAAAATAATATAAATTCTTCAATATTGGTTAGCAATCAAACCAAATCTAAAATTCTAGGATAAAAGTTCAATGATTCTGAAACAAATACATAAATACAAATAATATTCTTAATAAAAATGATTAATTACACATTAATAAACGATAGAAAGGCAGCAAATTTTCACTTAATATGCTATTATGATAAGTTGCCCAGCATACAGGTATCACAACCGTGACTAATGACATAAAATAATGTGTAAAAAGTGACACAATCATAAAAGCAACGGAGATATTTCAGGGTATATGCAATTTAAATTTAACGAACAATATGGGCTATTGGGTATTTTTAAATTTTTTTAATTATTTTCATATTTGTTGTGTCTCAATTTTAGAATCCTAACTAATAAATACGACTATGTCTCTACCAATGCCATTTACAACAAATAAAACAACGAAAACGGTACAAAATAATACACACTACGTCACCATTGATAACTAAAAAAATTGCCCCACCTGGAACGTTTTGTAACGGCGCCCATGCCTGATGGAATACCTAATTAATTTCTGAAGCATGGTGGAGGGAGCAGAATTAAGGAACCTCATAAAAATCACAGAATAGTATAAAATAAATATATTGACAACTTCTACAATACATATATAATTTAGAAGATAAAGAAAAGCCAAATGTTACATTTTTAAAACTCAACAGCTGGCCTGGCTAAAAGTCAGGTAGATCATGTGTTGCTTTTGCCAGTGAACGCTAGCTTAGGGTTGCACTGCAGCCATGTGGTATTATACTGCTTATTATAATGAGGCGCCGCTCAGTTGGTTATCGAAGATCGTCGGTCAGTTTATGACGATCACGAGTCTTTCGATTAATTTTTCTTTCGGAAATTTGTTGGTGGGGTTTCTTATTCCTAAAACATGCATCTTTTCCGGGTGTTGAACGCTAGGTAGTTGAGTTAGAATTCTTCCACGTCTTCGATGTATGGTCTGCACAGAGGTTCATCTTCCAGATTTTTGTTGTTGCGCAGGTAATTCCTGACATTTAGACGGCACGTTTGGGGGCACGATATTTACGCCTATGGTAGCATAAAATTTAAACTAAAGTTACATTAATATATCAATTTAGTGGGTCACGAAGAAAAAGTATTAAAACATGCGAGCAACGGAAAAACAAAGTTTGGAAAGGCAGGTCCAGTGGACTAGAGTCACTAGACAGCAGATCGTTTTACGTTATAAGTCAACTTCGGTTATAACGTCCCCGGTTGTAACGAACCTCCGATTATAACGTACTAATTTTCAAGTCACGTTTTATTTCCCATAAAAACAATGGTTAAAATCATTGGTTATAGCGAACCTAGATATAACAAAACTTCGGATGTAACGAACCAAATAACATCGCAATTTGTGATAAACCCTTTGGCTTTAGCGAACTTACGCTAACATTTGAGAACCAATGGCATAGATATAGGGTTGCCAATACGTAATGTTATGAACCAGATTGTGATTTACGTAAACTCTCCGGATATAGCAAACTTACACTAATATTTGCGAACAATTGGCATGTATATAGGGTTGCCAACACGAAATGTTATAAACCAGACTGCTTTTTACGTTAACTCCCCGGATATAGCAAACTTACACTAATATTTGCGAACCATTGGCATGTGTATAGGGTTGCCAACTCGTGTTGTTATGAACGAGACTGCGTTTAGGTCGTAACAACAGCCGTAAGAAAAACGCGTTCACCATAGCCAAAAAGTGGGAAATTTTGCGCAAAATACAAAAGGGAAAAATCAGAATGATCGAAATTTATCTAAATAAAAAACTTAGAAATTGTGGAAGGAATTATTAAAATCATACGAAAATACAAATTATAAGGTCAAGAAACTGAAAAATATGAAAATAATTTTTTTGTTTTTTTGCCTATAACGAACATTGGCTATAACTAACCAATTTTGCTGGTGCCTTAAGGTTATTTATGTATTAATTTATTTTTGTTTTAAAGCTGACTGGAGAACTAAAAAATCTGATGTGGCCAGGCACATGACTTTATCATACAATATATAAAATTAATAGTTTAGCTGCATGAGAATCTATTCTATTGAGATAAATCGTACGTATTGTCAAATCATCAGCATTTGACACTACCTACACTACGTCATTAAAATAATAGTTATTTATGTCACAAATGCCGAAAGTACGGAATAGCGCGACGAGCGGTGATGCGGCGCGTCACCGAAGGCGGAGTGTCGCCGTCGCATATGAGCGAGTCGGCTATCTAGTTTTTGGCAGGACCGACATCAACGTTTATTGTGTTGCATTTTAAGAAATACGTATTTAAAAAAAATAAAGGATTTCTGTATAGTAAATGCTAGGTTGGTACCACTTTGACGAAACGTCAAGTTTAAAGGTGCGTTCCGATTAGTAGGTAATGGTAGCTAATGGCGGTGGTAGAATACGAAATTATAGTGTTTCTTACATATCGTGATAATGACACATATTAGTTTGCATGTGCATAAACATGAGTCACTATCAATTTTCTATTGGAAATACTATAACGGCGTCTGCTACCACTGCCATTATCACTAATGAAAACGCACCTTAAAAAGGTAATTAAAATTCTGACAGATTTATATTTGTTCATGACACATTCCTACCAAAATACTAAAATAAAACTACACTCATCGCTATACTTTATTTATAATTTTCTCAATGTATCGTTTTCGGAATTAGATATAAAGACGGGTTGATATTTCTTATCAACAAATAATCAAATTGGTGATCTTACTTTATCTGAAATTTGTATTTTAAAATTTGCCGCACTACAGCGGCAACGTTCCATAGTGGTTCTCCAACCTCTGATGAGATCAGCTGTTTTCGAATGTGACAACACAAAAAAATATTTGTCAAAATCCTGGCTACTATGTAATTTCATATCAATGCAGATGCGACCGATCTCGATCAAATAGAATTTGCTCTTGAAGCTAAACTATTAATTTTACCAAAAAATTTCATAGGCATAAATTATTCGAAATTTCCTCTACTTTAATTTATTAATGAACTATTTTGTCGAAATTACAGAAATGGCGGCTCATTTCCAAAATCCTTCAAAAAGGCTTAGAATAACCTAAAAAGCTAAACTATTAATTTTACCAAAATATTACATAGGCATAAATTATTCAGAATTTCCTCTACTTTAATTTATTATTTAACTATTTTGACTAAATTAGAGAAATAGCGGCTCATTTGCAAAATCCTTGAAAAAGGCTTAGAATAAACTACCAGTTCCTTTGGACCCTTTTTAACCAAAAGCTTTTCAGCTCTAAGTTAGGTCATGAAACTTCTAATTATGAATTTTCGTCCCGATACCTTTAGTAGTTTTTCCGGAATCATCGCCACAAAAATCGTTTACACACACACGCACGCACGCACACACACACACACACACACACACAGACATTTTTTTGTACCTTGGTCAAAAATGTTCAGGGGACCCAAAAAGACCTATTTCCGCTAAAATCTCAATTTTTTTTTTCGGCATGATTACAATACTTTAGCATACTGCGTATGATAAAGTAAAAAGAAGACTACAAAATTATGTACTTTATGGAAATAGAATAGATTAAAACCAAATATTTTTTATATTTTCAAGAATTATTGAGTAATATAGCACAAAATTTGGGTAGTATTTTTGTGATTACGTATGCAGAGAGGACGAAAGTATGACATCTAAAGCGGTAAAATGAAGCTAAATTATTTTTAATGAATTCACTGATGAGCAATTCGGCATTGAAACTCCTGACTCAAGATTAACACACCCGCATTTGAGCGTTTTTATTTTTATTGTGGTGAAAATGAGATATATTGGATAATAAAACAATGCCCACATATCCGATTTGCTAAAATTAGAGACGTGCAATTTGTCGTGCGATTTCAAAAGGATTATCTGTCTTACTAATCGCTTTTAATGAAAAACTTGAAAGGCAAACAAAGAATATAGAATATTATCTTAAGAGTAATTCTAACTACACGTTAAACATGGGAATCCGTATGATAGGTAATAATACCTACTCTATGTAATCGTATACTTTAGAATCATGTCTAAAGACAACAACAAATACAGGAATATAAAGATATTAAAATATTATTCCGGCGCCTCCACCAAATATATAGTACCGGTTATAAGTTTCATTGCGTCGGTCGTCAATATAAGCTGAAAACGTCAAATTCTTTAAAAATCAATTTATTTTTTTCCTTTTTGTAACCCAATCCGGGGATATATTGGTTTTATAGCCATTTATACCACTATCTAAGTTTAAGATCTTCTTCGCAACCGTTTGCAGGCAGATATTCGACCGGGATGGTGATAGTTGAGCACGTGGAATTTAGTCGCCAAGGGAGAATGCCATTCTTGCCTCTGTAGGCACGGACCTTGGAAGCTTGAGATAAGTTGCCTTCGGACCTGTTTGAAAGGACGTTGGGCAATAATTTTAATTATACCTTCGCAGAAAACAAATCAATTTTAAACTAATTTAATTAATATCTAACTTAAATTTAATGGGATTGTGTGACAACTATTAGAAATTGTTTAGTGATTATACAGATGTAAACACAAATATGCGGTTCGACCAGTTAGATTGGTCAATGTAAAGTACCAAAACCAACAAGTGCCGTATACAACAGCACTTTTTGTTGCAGATGAGAAACTGATGGCTGAGCACAATGCACAAACAGCATATTTTTCCTGTGCAGTCTTTAAATTCTTGTCAGTTTATGTGCTTGCAGAACCTGGTAACAACGAATATGATGCCAGTATATTATCTAGCACCCCATCCAAGACCAAGGCAACTATTTGTATAGAGTATAGACAAATAATGTATAACTTCTTTCCACACAGATATCAGTGAAAACCAAATTGAAAATTTTACCAAATTGAAGTTATTAGAACTAGTTTGACCCCTAGTATTGAGGCTGTTTTATATTACACTATTATCTATCGTCTTTTTCTAACCCTATCTTTTAGAAACTAGAAAAAGTTAAAAAGTAACAAGAGAGGAGTATAGTAAATACACTTGTTTATCTAGTTCAGGATAGCCAACCAAAAGCATTTAGGGTTATGTTGTTTGTTTCTACAGTAATTTGCTGTAAATGTGTCAGTGTAAATAAATTTACATAAATTAAACCAAATTTAGAAGTTGTAGCGCAGGATATTATCTTAAGAGTAATTCTAACCACTGTCACGGTGATGTTAAACGTATACATTACTGCGGTATATCAAAACAAAATGTCTCACGTTGGCACTGTCACTTTGGGCATTGCACACCGTGGAGTTAGTAAAACGATAGAAAAGCAAACTGACAGCCGCCCTCTCTACCGCTGCTCCACAGTCTGTCTTCACTATTTGGGGACTCACCAACTTTCCAAACATATGATAAGTATGCACGAGTTTTTTTTAAACAGTTTTATTCATAACCAAAAAATAGATATTCTTAACGGTTAAGTACATGCGCGCGCCGGTGCATAAAGTACATCAATTTTACTTAAAGTGCCACCACTTGTTTCTAATTGCAGACAATCGGCTGCATCTAACCAAGTGCTGAAGTATTGACTACAACCACGTTCAGTTATTCATGAGTGATGTAATATATTTTGTGAGTGTTATATGTTTTCCTTTTAGGTTTTGTCAGTTTCAGACTTATCTTAATCCGATTGCACAATCAAATTTCACAGAGAAATGTGTTTTAAGCTTGTTTTGTGTATAAATAATGCCTATTCCATTACGCATTGACTTAAGAATTAGAAATCAAGATTTATAGTTTCTTCCTTTTTATATTCTGCAATCTTAAGAATAGATGTTACATTTTCTTTTAGCTAATTAGCGTAGCAACACGTATCTGTCCTCCAATTTACACAAGAATAATAAGAAAAACCATGATATCCTAGAGAAGACAGACTAGCAATCCGACAACCTACAGTGGCCAAATGTTAATGGAAGCGTCTGCTAAAACTTATAAATCGACATTTTTAACTTTACTCCAGACTTTTCTCGATATTTCTCAAAATTTTGTTTCACTGAGATATGGCACCTTTTTCGAGATCGCATCAATGTATTTTTTCTGTACGTATTTTTCTTCACACAATATATTAGAAGTACACAACAGGTTCAAAGAACACTAAAATGGGAAGACTTGACCGATCAAAGTCCAAAACCGAGTTCAAGTAGAAGGGGGTCAATTTGGTTAATTGAAAATTCATTATTTATAAAGTGTTTCATTTATTTTTTTGGTTAAGATTAATAGTGAAACGATAAAATAGTGTTAAAATTTAATCGTTTGTTTAAAAATCTACTTCAAAAAAGATACTTTTTATTATGGCTGTGGTAGTAAACATCGAAGCAACTAAACTATTGTCGTAAAAGTTCTTGCCGTCAATCATCTAGTTGGGTTGGAGAGATTTATTACCGTCAGAGAGTTCGTAAAAATTGATAGTATTAAAATTTTATAGGTGCGCACCTATTTCATGACAACGATTAAGTACCTCTCGGTAGCTGTCCGGTCTGTGAGCTATCTAAAGCGGAGGCTAAAACGGCACATACAGCAGCACAAAGCGCATAATTTGCTTCTAGAACCGGAAGGGCAGAGATGAAACATTTTTATTGGCGCAGTGGACTACTATAAAATGTACTTTCATTAAAAATGCAATTGTAATGAATTCACGGCGTCGCTTGAAGTCATGTTTACGAGGTCATATTTTCGGGAAATAAAGTGGTTTCATAACGTTACAGGGCTTAACCTTTTTGCGCGCTGAAATTCGAGCTTTGTTCCTCAGCGGCTCTCTCATTTCACTGATGGTGCGCATTAAACATTTCTATTTAGCCCAAGTACCGTTGAAATATGTAGATATTTGTCCAACCATTGTGGTTGAACGCAAACACTAGGTACATATATTTTTGCGGATGAATGCAACTTTGCCTGTACAGTTGTAGTAGAATTATGCGTCTAATAAATAATATCAAAATTAATTGGTAAATCTTGATCTTAACTAAATGTGAAGTGGAGTAAGCCTTCCCACGAGAAGTAGTATATATCATCGCTTAAAACTACCGGATGGCATAACCAGGGTATATACGAAATGACTGCAATAACATCTTTTCGGAGTTTATAGATATTGATAATTGGAGTAAACAATTCTTATAGATTTTTTTCTATATCTGGCACCAGTTTTGAGTTTTGAATGATTGAAAATGAAGAATTTTATCTTTAAGTTTCTAGGAAGACTAGTGGTCTTTCTAAAAAGGGGTTTCTGTGATAAAAAAATCAAATGTATGCATGATGGTTATTTACTGATGAAGTCGGCGCAATGCTACGGACTTTATAAGCAGCGTTCGTAACCAGCGCGGCGTGCACCTAATTCGGAGTTTTGTTCCCGTGGTCCAGAGCATGAATGACAGGACTACCCCAGACTCTAACATGTCTACCATAGACGATAAAAGTAGAGTGACTGTCGAGGATTAAATTTTGCACATGGTCGCGCAGGTAACACTTTCAGTTTTTCACGAGGTTCACTAAAGTTTAATTAAAATTACAAATTCAACAAATGGTCGCATACGTAATACAAAATCTGGAATTTGTGTGCTATCTGATATTTTGTGCTTTTTATCCTGTGCTGGTTCTGGCTGATGATGACGCAAAGTCGAAACCGGTACCATAGCATGTACAAATAAATTCTTGCAAAGCTTAAGAAGTTTCTATTTCTTAATTAATCAATTTTTTGTTGAAGAAGGCGCCTTGCCATCTGGAGAGCTTTGACAAATGCTGTCATTATGTATTTTTCTTGGTTGGAAAATATCATTTCAACAAAACTTGATCAACGTCTTAAAATGTTACCTTACAAATTGTTACGTAACCAAAATTGATGGTATGAAAGGTGTCAAAATGTGCGTATTGACATCAATAATAAACAAAATTTAAACTCTATTAGATAATGACTTGCCCTTGCATCTTAAATTTGTAAAATTTGTAAAATTATCAATTCTTCATTTTGATGCCAATAAAACATTTTGACGAATTTTTGTTTTCTTCTATAAGAAATAGTTGGATAACTAGATCTACCGCATGGATATTTATTATGGAAGTAGGTACTTGCATAGTAGTCTAGGTAGACTAATGTTTGCATTTTAAAGAAAACGTTTATTGTTTACAAAAGGCGATAGGTATAATGACTTTAAGACCCAGTCCTTCATGTGAAGACATTATTTATTGTTCAAAATTGATGAAATATTCAGCGCAACGTCTTAGAATATTGAATATTCAATATCTTGTCTTAAAAAAATAATATTACATGTCCATCTTTCGGTTTTCGCAAATACAGTTCAAATAGTCCAACCCACATTATAAAAATAGATTTTTTATCTACGTGCACTTTTTGACAAAACTCGTGAAAATAGCAAAACAGACCGAAAAGACCGATAATTGTGCCATTAAGAAATGTCAAAAATGACCATATTACCGCTGGCGCTGTCACAAATTGACACCTTGACAGCTTAGTCACAAGCTCATCACAAACTCGAGATTCTTCGTACCTAAATATTTCCTTTTTTACTTTATCATACGCAGTATGCTAAAGTATTGTAATCATGCCGAAAAAAAAATTGAGATTTTAGCGGAAATAGGTCTTTTTGGACCCCCTGAACATTTTTGACCAAGGTACAAAAAAATGTCTGTGTGTGTGTGTATGTGTGTGTGTGTGTGTGTGTGTGTGCGTATGTGTGTACTCGATTTTTGTGGCGACGGTTCCGGAGAAACTACTAACGGTATCGGGACGAAAGTTCATATTTAGAAGTTTTATGACCAAACTTAGAGCTGAAAAGCTTTTGGTTCAAAAGGGTCCAAAGGAACTGGTAGTTTATTCTAAGCCTTTTTCAAGGATTTTGCAGATGAGCCGCCATTTCTGTAATTTCGTCAAAATAGTTAAATAATAAATTAAAGCAGAGGAAATTTTGAATAATTTATGCCTATGACATTTTTTGGTAAAATTAATAGTTTAGCTGCAAGAGCAAATTCTATTTGATCGAGATCGGTCGCATCTGCATTGATATGAAACTACATAGTAACCAGGATTTTGACAAATATTTTTTTTGTGCTGTCACCTCAGAAATGTCTATGGCTGTCACCACGCTATCACACTCGGAGAACCGCTATGGAACGTCATCTACAGTGTCATGAACGAATATAAATCTGTCAGAATTTGATTTAGCTTTTTAAACTTGACATTTCGTGGAAGTGGTATTAACATTTTCTATACCGAAATAAAACCATTTTTGAATTTTTTTTAAATACGTATTTCTCAAAAAGCAACACAAAAAACGTTGATGTCACTCCTGCCGAAAACTACTAAGCGCGACTCGCTCACATGCGACGACGACGCTCCGTCATCGGTGACGCTCCGCATCACCGCTCGTGGTACTCTTTCGTACTTTCGGCACTTGTGAGATCAACAACTATTATTCTGATGACAGTAGGTAGTGTCAAATGCTGATGCTTTGACAATACCTTCGATTGATACTATTGACTATCAAAATATCTGTCAAATCCTGGCTAACTAGTTTAATTTTAATGCAGACACGATTTATCTCAGTCAAATAGATTCTCATGCAGCTAAACTATTAATTTTATATATTGTATGATAAAGTCATGTGCCTGGCCACATCAGATTTTTTTAGTCTGGACGAACCCTTTTCGCTGCATTTGATTACCTATTTACTAATTTTATATTCTGTAGTGTATGAATTGAATACAGGTAAAGAAATCCACCACATTTTTTAATCTTATGTTTATTATTTCTGCTTTAAATTGTATTTTTTATAGTATTTATTTATTTACGTGTTATTTTGTGGAGGGTAGTATAGTAACTAAAACGACTTAAACAAGTTGAAAAGGTTTGAATTATATCTACTTTTTGCAAAATCTGTTCGTCCTATTATAACAACATGTTGGTGTAAGCGAAGATTTTATGCTTGATAATAAATTCAATCAAAAAGGGTGCTGTTATAGAGTGCTATTCATAGATACTTAAAAAATTGCAGCTCAATAGATTTATTGTAGATCAGTGCCAACTTTTCGCCAATTATCAAAAAATAAGAAAATAATTTAGATTTAACTTTTTTGGGCTGCCGGGATTTAGATTATACTCCCGGGACCCGGAAAAGGCTCATTATTTGTCAGGATCCCGGGATAGGAAGCCCTAGTTTGAACCCCTTGGAAAAATCCCCCTTATTTCTATTTTTATACTGTTTTCTGCTTATCTAAGGACTACTTTAAGTTCATTTACGAAAAAAAGGATATATTATTTTGTTCAGCTCAAAGTTCAAAATCGACCACAGTGCGGCGTCCGTATCGCGATGGTCCACAAATATACTGGAATAGCGAGAGCAAACTTCGCCAATCTAATCAAACTTGAATACACAACAAATTTCATTTATATTCGTATTATTTTTGTTATGAAAGAGCCGCAAATTAAACAAAATAAACACGGTCATCCAATCTTCAACTTTTGTCACGAAGTTTCGGACCACTTTAAACTTCAGCGGGATCGACAAAATACTGCGGCAGCTAACTTCAATTTAGCTGTGCCGGTGCTCCATGCACATTCGCGAGATTCATGCTCGCAGTTATTCACCACGAAATGAGACGATTCCCGTTTTTGACGTCGTGCGATAACGGCCCTAATGTACACTTCCTGCTGCATCGTGCTATTGCACTGGATACGTAACTTTTCGGTATGAGATTACGTACTCAAGGTTTCATATACATAGTTTGTATTACGTTGGTGGGTTCATCAAGGGACGTGATAATAATTAATACCTTAATTAGTTCGGTTATAACCGTAACCATAACCCATGCAGGCGGATAATATTGATCTGGTAAAATTTTAATGACATCTGTATATTAGATAATGTTGACATCTGGTTAACATGTAATAAGGGGCATAATTAGTATGCCATGTGCATGAATTATTATGAAACTTACTAAACCACATTGAACAGAATTAGCGATGGTGCTACTCCAGTAACGCGAACGCTTTCACAGTGTAGGTACGTGTATATTCGTCCATATTTTTAATTGAATGTTTTAAACAAATTAATCGTGTCCAACAGTTTACTTTTATCCAATAATTCAGCATCAGATCAAGGAAAAATCCGGAAACTACCACTATATTGGCTGTTCCATTTAAAGTTCTATTTTGTTATATGCCATTTAGCACATCTTCAGTTACTCGGGATAAGTCATATTAGAATCGCAAATTAATAATAACTGTCAAAAGTGCGATATTTTTACTAACCAAAATCTGTTTTGTTTCATTATCCTTGTTATATAGTTAGACAGAATCATTTTTTCTAAATGCACTTTTTGACAATAATTTTACAATATCTCAGAAACAGTTGATAATAGCCTAATATGATATCAAAACAATTGGGATAAAAATAATAATAAAAAATTGCAGTAATATACCTAGTGTTCCATTTAAAAAATAGAACTACTAGTTTTATATACAGATTACAGAGTTAGCCAAAATTACCGGAACACAAATAATTCTCCAACCGTAAGAAATTCCAAAATGTCTTTCAAACAAAAGTTTTTTGGCTTTACATAAGTTATTGTTTAAATATATTTTTAATATACTTATGAAAAATATTGTTTATTTTATTATGGAAACTTGATAACCCTTCTTTTTTAAAATAGAACACTATATATTTTTATTTTTTTTATTTATTTTAATTCTAAGATTAATTCTAAGAATTTTTAATAAATAGCATCATTTTTAGATTATATCCTATTAATCAAAAATAGTCAAAATTACCGGATACCTAACTAATTTACCGATAGCAAAAATTAAAAAAAAATCAATTAAACGCTTTTTGGGTTTAATTAAACAACCTCTCGTTCAAACATATTTTTAATATACGTTTCGTAATTTAGATTTTTGTTTATGTTATTATGGAAATTTACAAACTTTTCAGCGCTTTGTATATTTAACATATTTTAATTGTAAGGTTAATTGAATTTTAGGAATTATTTTTTACTAATTATTTTTGAGTTATAAACAATTAATCAAAACCGCTGAACTTAAAATTATAATATTTTCCCACATACATGTTAGATGTTTCCTGCCACTTGAATACGTGAACCCCGGCTTTAACTTAGGGATACTAGGTTTTAATTACCTGCTCGATGATATCATGCCTGTGACCGTTCGGACGACACAATTTTGTAACAGTTGAGTTGTTGTATTTGATACGGAAGGTTGTGCGGGGTAAATTGATTTGTAGCAGTGATAGTTTGTTTTATTTTCACGAGTTTTCGTCTGTTCGTTAACATACATACAGATTTATTTTAATGTGACGGTTTGAACATTTAAGTTATTCTATTTAATTGTGTTGCTATTTTCTCTTGGATTCTTTATTCGCTTAGTTAAAGTAAAAGTTCATGAGCATTGATTTATTGATTACAACTCAAAAATAACACAATTTAAATATAAAAAATATACAGACTATTCCATTAGAAAATAGAAAGGGTTGTAAATTTCTATAGTAAAATATTAAAAATATATTTGAACGAGAGGTTAACTTAATAACCCAAAAACTTTTAGTTGAAAAGGTTTTTGCGGTTGGTGAATTATTTAATTAAAAAGTGACATATACAAATTCTTAGATATAATCTTAAAATTAAAATATCTAAAAATATAGTGTTCCTATTTAAAAAGGAAAGGCTACCAAATTTACATAATAAAAAAACTAAAAACTACATTTAAACAATAGTTTGTTTAAAGCAAAAAAAGTAGATTAAAACGAGTTTATCATTATGTTCAAATAGATTTATAAAAGAACAAAGCCAATGACCCAAATTGCCAAATACTTGCAATTCCCAAGTATGAGTTCCAGACGCAGCATTTGCACAAAAATCAAGTGAGCAACCTAGACGTATGGTAACCTACTTACTAAAATAAATAAATAAAATAAAATAACTTTATTGTATCAAAAATACAAAAGGTAAGCACAACACCGAAGTGATATTAAGTACTACCAAACGAAATAATAAAGAAACAGGAAAACATACGGTACAAAAAAAATAATATCTTAGAAAATGAAAAAAAATCAAAAAATATTCAGAAAATATCGTCGCACAAAATGACGCCCGATAGAAGCGCCTTCTTCAAAGGTTCGATGGTGGTTTCTCGGCTCCGGAAGCCGATGGTGCTGAGGGTGTTGTTTACAACAAAGGCAGCGAGATAGGAGAAAGACCTCCTGAAGGATGCTGCCCTGTGTTCTGGAACCGTCGCTGTCGTGGCAACCCGACGAAGCTCTCGGGCATGTGCTTCAATCCGCAGCTGTATTTTCTCGGCCAGATAGGGCGGTTGATGATCCACAGCAGCCGAGCGCACCACGCCGACATCGTGGAGGAAGCGACGCTCACCCATTCGCAGACAGCGATGCTCTCGAAATACACCGGTCATATGCTGACGTCGGGGGCAACCAACGGCAAACGACATACAGCTGTACTGGATACTTTGCAGTCGACGCTTACTAGCCTGTGTAAGGAAGGCCCATAAACAACATCTGCGTAGTCCAGGCTAGACAACACCAAGGAATCTGTAATCATAAGTTTCACTTTAGTTGGTAGAATAGCTTTGAATTGGTAGAGCAGCTTCAACTTCGCGTAAGCACCCCGACACAACCGATCAACGTGACCATTAAAAGAGAGATTACTGTCGAACATCACACCGAGATTCCGAGCTTCCGCGACGATTGGAAGGCTGACACCGTTCAACGCGATTTTAAAATTCGATAGACCGACAGTTTCTCGACCGGCATGACTCCCGATGAAGAGTACTTGACACTTTACCGGATTTAGCATTAAGGAGTTACTCGTTGCCCAGGAATAAACCCTAGCAAGATCGTCATTGATGGTATTTATGCATAAATCGACATTGTCAGCAGTTATCGGTGCGTAAATTTGAATGTCATCCGCGTACATGTGGTAGTTGCATTTCTCGATCACATCCGGTAGATCCGCCGTTAACAGGTTAAACAAAAGCGGCCCAAGCACAGACCCCTGAGGCACACCCGATTCAACCCTCCACGGCTCGGAGATATTAAAGTTATCAATTTTAGTCTTAATTGTTCTCCCGTTTAGATATTCGTCGAACCAATGCAAAACCGGTCCATCCACGCCATAGTGTTTTAATTTTGCAAGCACGCACTCGAAGCCAACACTGTCGAAAGCCTTAGACATATCCAGCAGGACCAAGGCAGTAGTTAATGACCCCCGACGGTCTGATACAATATCATCAACGACACGCAGCAAAGCCGTCCTCGTACCATACGATTTACGAAAGCCCGATTGATGCTTAGGTAGTATGTTGTGTTCCTGCAAGAACTCGGACAACTGCACATGTAGCAAGGATTCTGCGATCTTCGACGCAGCACACAGAAGACTAATTGGACGGAAATCACCCAGAGCTGACGGTGACGCCTTCTTTGGAATAGGCTTGACGTAGGCAGATTTCCACAGGGACGGAAAAACGCCAACCTCAAATGAGTAGTTGATGATGTGGGTCAAGGGCGCAGCGCAGAATGAGCTGGAAAGCTGTAACATCATTGCTGAGATTCCATCAACACCACAACACGCTGATCTGGCCTTTGATATTAAAGTCTCGACACTGGAGACTTTCACAGGTCGATAGGTAAAATCCCCACCGCTTGTGTGCCGTGATTTTTCAAACTCGCCAATATATTCCCGATCAAGATGCACTCTCGGAACACTGTTTATAAAATGAGCACTAAAATCGTCCGCGTTGCGCAATTCCGTCGGAAAGGCACATGCATCACCCTTCTGCACCACACCCCAACTTCTTAAGTGCCGCCAAAGACGCCGCTGATCGCTTGTGTCTCGAACTCGAGAAGTGAAGAAAGCCCTCTTCTCTGACACAACTGCGTTGTTGTAAAGATTCCGTAGGTCACAGAAATATCTTCTATGAGCCGGTGACCTGCTGCACTTGTATTTGCGCCATGCGTCTTTCTTGAGGTTGTCCATCTGCCGCAGTGTATCAGTAAACCAAGGCTCGCTTGGCTTACGATGCGGTCGGACCATCCTGAGAGGAGCATCCTGGTAGTGGCCTATTTGGCCAATTCATAAAAGTAGCAGCATAGCGGTGTATCAAGGGGATTGTATTTTAGACATCCGACACCCGTACCGTGGCCGGCCTTGTCAGCTGTTTTGTTGAACTGTATTGGACAATATATATATACACCCATGTAAAACTCCAGTATGTTTCGTTTACATCCACCCTGGCCTGGACCATCCCAATCAAGAGCTACGTAACAATATTTACAAACAGCCAGTATCAGGTAGGTTACAGTGCCGCATCAGTGATGTGAAACCGGCATAAGTTAGACTATTTATGTACTTTATTCAAAGATAAAAGTTTAACATCACTTTACTAAAGAGCAAGTATTTCAAATAAATCAAATACTGATACATATAATTTCATTTGAATAAAATTTAGCTTAAGGCAATATGGGCTACGCCTAAAATGTTTCCGAGAAATGTAAATGTTATTCCAAGTAAAGTGGAGAAAGCGAAATAATCTCCACCCTCCAAGAAAACAATTAAAACGTCATTAATTTAATCGTAACTTTTAATGATTTATCGCGAAAGTTCCCTCTGAGAAAATATCGAATCCAATTCCGAAGCAGCACTCTTTTTTTTGGTAAGCCCGGACGAACGACTCCATTCCCGCATCGGCTCGGCACACTAAATCAAAACAGCAACTAAACTTTTAAAAGTCAATTACCGTAGGGCAGGAAAGTTAGTTCCTTAGGTCATAGAATATTACAAACGGTCTCGACTAATTACGTAACATGGGATCGAATAGAATAAATTTACATACAGGTATCGCGCAAGTTCGACAACTTTTTTAATAAATCATCGTGTAAAGGGTTTTGGTGCGCTTTTTTCGCGTCCGGCTCGTCGTGTTAAATTAACGGCGCTTTAATTACTTTCATTGTTTTGCTCGCGGAACGCGAAAACAAGCCGGTAAATAACCCCGGGCTACAGCAGTTTACCCAGCTCTTCAGCAAGAAAGGTCTTTAAAACTGTTTTGCATTTTTACTGATTAAGTATTATCAGCCAGTTTGCTTGACTTTGTGAGAAAGCCATTATAATATTCGACCCACGAACACAGAATTTTGTGTCTTCCACTATCTAAGCATACGTACGTATTGACTTATCTCTTGAATAGCCGTAATAGTAATTATATACAGTGTGTCTCACGGGACGTTGGATTGTATGGGTACTTTTGTTATTAATAGAGATAGAAATGGGTTAAATGGGCAAAGTGGTGCATATTTATGTGCTCATTCATCATCTGTTCAGAAAACAGTTGAATTCCTAATGGTTTCAAGCTATTTTGAAAAAACCTAAAAATGCGTTTTTTTTAATTATGGTCATAACTTCTTTCTTTGTGATCCTATCAAAAATCATTTTGACAGTATAAAGGCACTTTTTTTGTCTACAATTTGATTGCCAGTATAAATTTTTTTCTCCAATGAATTCGTCAGAAACAAAATGACCTTTTGTTTTTATTATGGACGCCATATTGGTTTTATACTTGTTCGGATTCAGAATTTGGTATGCCACTTGCCATATTTAGAACACAATAAACCGACAAAATTGTAGTTTTTCTTTAATATCTGAAAATCGAATGGTGTCATGAAAAGCACATTTGAGTGATACAGTATTTATGTGTCCGTAGTCAAGTTACAGTAAACTTTTGGAATGTATTTATATGTGCTAACTACACAACATAAAACGCAATAACATTTGAACAAATTAAATAATGTTTTCAAAAATCTCGCTATTTTCACGGAGGCTTTTTTCACAGCATTCCGTAATATGGTGACCTTACCGAGGGTTTTTCTGCAAATTGAATTGGAAGCGGCGATGACGGTGTCACGTAGCTACCCAACATTTCCAGAATTATAAACACCATACACCTTATTGTTTAAGTCACTCCATAGATAAAAATCACAAGTGGTAATATCCGGCAATCTTGGTGGTCATGATACTTCTGAATAGGTAGCAGTTACTCTCCATTTATGTCTTATATCTTAATAGTTCCTCACAATCGGGCATTATGTGCAGGTGCTTCGTCTTGTTGGAACCACATACCTTATCATAAGGCCAACGGTACATCATCAATTCTTTCTTCCACGTCCTCAGAGAGCAATATTGCCGATACGTCTCCGAAGTTAAATTTTTGTTATAAAAAATTGTTCCGGTTAATCGGTTGGCCACTATACCGTACCATACACTAAAACCAAACCGCACCTGATTCTGGCGCTGTACAAAAAGGTGCTGACTTTTGCGAGCCCAGTGGTGCATCTTCTTTCAGTTAAAAATACCGCAGTATGATTCATCGGACCATAATATTTTATTATAAATTCTGGGTTTTTCTCCAATTTTTTTCACCTTGCTTCACAAAACGTCTTTCATGGCACCATACTATTTTCGGCACAGTTCTCGAAGTATACAATTTTCAGTCAATTCTCTTATTTTATTGTAATCAAAATATGGCATGTGCCATACCAAATTACTCAGAAAGAAATGATGAATTCAATCATGTATGAAACAAATATGGCGATTGTTTCTGAGGAATTCATTGGCGAAAAGAACTTTAAACTGACATAATCAAATTGTAGGCAAAAAGTTCCTTTATAATATCAAAACGCTTTTTTGATGGGATCACAAATAAAGAAGTTATGACCATAATTTAAAAATACCCTTTTTTGGTTTTTTCAAAATAACTTGTTGGAACCATGTTGAATTCAATTGTTTTCTGACTAGATTATAAAAGAGCACATAAAAATGCACTACTTTGTCCATTTAACCGACTTTCTATGTCATTGGCCTCAATAGCTCAGATGGGAGTGCATTCTTCTAGCGACACAAAGGTCCCTGGTTCAAATCCAGGTTGTGGCTGTAATTTTTAATTTATGTATTTAAAATTTACATCCCGCGTATGTCACCATATTATTAACTTATAATATTAGTTTGACAAAGTATGTCGTGAAACATTTTCAGTGATAACTCTACAGTTTCGCTGACCACATTTTTCCACAACCACAAGAGCCGTATATTATTATGGCTTGGCAAACAATTAAGGGTACCACACAGAAATTTTGGAAATAAAAAATGTACAAGGCGTCCGTTAATAGTTATTGAATAAACAAGTAAATTAAAAAGAGCGATTAATGATCGATACTGTTTAGCGCACGAGCGATTAGCGAGTGCGTTGATTGTGGAGATCACTAATCGCCGTTTAATATTCGAGTTGGTTTTTTCGTCGATCGCATACTTCTGGCGGCGTCTACATAGATTTTATTAATCTATGTCGTTTGAGGTTATATGACCATTTATGTAATTGACACTGACAGTTCTGGACTGTGTGCCTGACTAACGGAATGTTTTGATTGGATGGTTTTATTTTACGTATGTTCGATTGGCTATAATGAAGTCGTTTGATTGGCTATAACCAAGAGAGCTTTTTAATAAATGATTTTTTATTCATTAAACATACTCATAAATAAATGATCGACGGAAAAAATAATTAAATTAATATCTGAATTGATAAGATTATATAACGAAAATTAATAAACAAAATCACTTTATTTTTAGATATCTATTTATTGATGATTTTTAAGTATCAAAAATATACAATAGATATGGAAATAAAATAAATGTACCTATTAACATCCATGCTATTCTAAACCCAATGGTTATTACATATAATTGACGTGTCCTTTACATTAATTCTTTTAATAATATCACGTAATAACACGGTCGTGGATAACTACCATCTTTAAATCGTATTGCCAATTACCACTATGAATTGCTTTTATAATTATTTACAGTTTAGGGTCTGGTGTGGTACTGGTTCTCCTTAAATCACGTGATTGCAAAAGATATGAAAATGTTTTAAGGAAGGATCAATATTTGGCGGAGTCGCCGCTTCTTAGTATATATTAAAATCATTAGAATCTTCTTTTGGGTTGAAAAAAGGAATTTATATTTAAAGTAAGTTTAGTTAAAGTTACTGTAAATTCAATTATTTATTATCACAAACTATTACAAATTGTATTATTCTGGTACCTATAGCAGATAAACCCGTAAGTAAGTTAGGTCTTATAAGTAGCATTCTCTGAGAAATTAGTTACAATAGTAACAATCTTACGTATTTGATTTGACTCATTTTGCAATTCTTAAACTTTGATAACATATTTTCACAACATCCAAAGAGCCGTCGAAAACCAACATTAATCACTTATAGTACCTACTTATCAATCCTTGCAATAGTTTTACAGCAAAGTGAGCAGATCCCTCGAATAGTTTTCTGCACTGCTGTCAACTGGAGTACTAAAACATCGGCGAGGAGCCAGAGAAAGCTCTTTAAAAGATCAACGGCGACTTGGGGCGGTCGACTCAAAGTTCCGCGCACTGAAGAGAAGAGAAAACTTTCTAAATATCGAGAGGGCGGTGGAGACGGCCCCCATTGTTCCGGGTCTATTGTTTGACGTGACATTAACATGACAAACCCGGACGGCTTGCTCCGAGTCGTGTCTTGTCCTACTGCGTCGTCCCTTCAGGCTACGATTTACCGCTGCCTCGTAATCTGGGTTTCAAGGAAGCGGTGCGATTTCAGAAATCGTGGGTAAACTTGCTGATTGTAGGTTTCGATCTGGTAGGTACAAGCGATTGACGTATCATTGGTTAAATGACAATAGTTGATATAATATGTCGAATTTTAACAATACTTTCTTATGAAGTATTTACATTTTTGTTTTTATTTACATAATAGTAGGTGATTTATTTTGAACAAATTCAATCTACATCTACAGCTTAAAGTTACGCTCTTCATTGTAGGCAGTGGCGGCCCGTGGTACATTTTGATGGTAGAGCCATACAGCATGAAAAATGTGCCTTTGTTTTTAAAGAAAAAAAAGCTTCTTTAAGGTTTTTAATTTCAAACACTTTAATTAAATATGAATGAGTGTCCATTGTGCAAGGGAGTATACAAAACTAGAAGTGAATAAAAGTCTCCTTGTCCTTGCAAAGTGTATTTTAATGTGCTATATACATGTTTCGGTGGGCACCACCATCATCAGTATTATAATATCAAAAATCCAATATTCAGCTCAACATCAACGTCGAAAAACAGCGCAACACAGTGAGAAACATGAAACACGTGGAGTAAGACAAACAGAATACGGAATGTATTAACGGAACTACAAAACATGGAGCAAACGCATGGTTAAAACAAATCGGAATTATAACAAGTCGCCAAGAAGGAAAAAACAACTTCGGCAAGTGCAAGTCGTACAACGTAAAGTTTGCCCAAACGCCAAACAATTATTTGAAAAATACCAAAAAATGTCTTCTTCCCATGCATTTTCCCATGTAAAGTAACGTCTTTACTTTACTTTACATTAGAAAATGCAAAAGTAAACTTTATTGGTTTGCAATCTATTTTTTTCCAAAGAAGGACAGAACCGAACTATTTCACAAAGACAACTGTCACGAAATTGTTTGCGATATTCAGTAAAATTTTCCACCGTGAATAAATTAGCAGCTACGAAATTTCCAGTAAAATTAAATCTAGTTATTACTTTCGCTTACTTCCTTTCGCCAGTCTGTTTTTTCACAATAATCAAATTACACAAAGGCCTACATAACTGTTTAGTTTGCGCTTTTCCTCATTAGTACATGTTAGAAAAGGCTTATTCTGTAATAAACTAATTTGATTCGTTGTGTATGGGGCGAAGCGCAATTTGTTGTGTAAGATTTGGACGAAATGAGACGCGAAATACGAGTAACATATGCACGTCGCACTCGATCGAGCCAACTGGAGTTTGGCCCCAAATGCACAATACAGAACGCGACGTCGCTAGACCCCCACCCACCCGCGCACCACCCCGCGGTAGCCCTAACTCTAACGATCTGCCGTGCCAGAAAGAGGTTGGCACGGTTGGCGGAATGATAGCACGGTTAACCGCGTTGTGTTGGGGATGTTAACCGCGTTGCGATGTTTCAGTATCCACTAAACTTATGCGAGCATTGATTAACATTTAAAATGAAAAAAACAGTTTTTTTAGACTTCAGTAAAAATTCTTGCTGATATTGAAACTACAGGTAGTGCCATGGCTCCTTGGCTTCATATAATGTGCCAAAAAGTTATGTCTAAAAACTATAAAACGATTTACAAAAAAGAGCTAACACAAAAGTTAAAAAAAATATAAAATAAAATATAAAATATGAAATATTCACAAGTTCGCAACATCCACACCAGATTGAAAAGAAAACAACCTCAAGATCTCTCTTCATTAAAAGGATCTCCTACGACGGCCTCCTAAATACCACCACGTGGTAAAATGACGTTGACTTTGACATTTTCAACACTTGTTTTTTCCTTTTTTGGTTTGTTTATTTTACGTGGGTCTATTTCCGCAACTTGGCCACTCACCGGCACTGAGGGCAGCCTACACACACCCAGGAATGTTGTCCTACTGAAGGAATTCCAACCTCCAGAGTTCTTTAACGTGAACGTCGCATCATGACAGCACACGGGGCCACCGGCTTTACTTTCTCACCCGATAGAAGGCGGGTTATGTTATGTTATGTAATATTACGATGTTCCTTTCGTTTGAACAAAACGTGGGACAGCTGACTTACATTTTTTTGAATCAGATCTAAGTTAGTAGATGTTGACAACCCAGTTGAGATATTTTACTTAATTGTTTATTCCGTCTCGAGACATTAATTTTTCTCAAGCGGCACTGTTCAAAGTGCTTTATGATATGAAAACAATTGCAGCATATTAAATTTTATTATATTTCAGAATATTACAATATTATTTGGATGTTGCTACCAGCTAACCAAATTGATTCAAAACAATAAAATGTGTATTTATTGAAAGTAAATGAAAAATATATTTGTGTTTATTCATTTCATAAAGACTATGTTGATCGGACATTTTTTAAATCTGAATCAGTTAACATAAAGTAAGAACGTAGGTTTCACGGCCAGAATCATTTAGCAAATAAACTGCTTCCGGGTTATGCCACGTGTCAAGATTTGTAAATGCTGATGTTTCGCGAACCATGTTGCTCGCTTCTTCAGAGCTAACTTAATGTTGTATTCAGTTAGCTCTGAAGAAGCGAGCAACATGGTTCGAAAAACGTCTGCATTTACAAAGCTTGACATATGGCATAACCCGGAAGCAATTTATTTTCAGTAAACATAAATTAATTATAGATATTTAATTGGCCACATTTTCTTGGCCAAAGTTTCTTTAAAACTAGATACAATTTGCAATTTCTAACTTCATATTCAGTTTATACTGATAAAATCGTACCAGATCAGTTGTCGTTTCTCCGTTTTTTTTTGTTGATGGCAAGTGTATGGCCATTTAGCCTTAATTCTTGGTTTTATTGACAACTTTTGAAAATAACAGCGTAGGTGGGATCGTCCAACAATGTCAAACATTTGGTTCAAAGGTGATTCCAAAAATGAAATTCAAATAAATTTGATGGATCAGGAAAACAGCATCAGAAAAACAAGACTACATTAGCAGATATTAAATATAAAGTATAAGACCGTCGGGTTTGAGTAAAAACATTAAAACAAAATTCATTCAATTTTTTTATCAAAAGTATAGTCAGCACTTCAGAATATTTTTTGTTTATATTTAACAAAGAGAACAGATTAGATAACTAGGAATAGTCCACGCAATAGGCATTTGTATGTGAAAATATTTAGAAAAGCTGGAAATAAGATATGATGAAAAAATTTGGGCGCCATCTTACCAGTATGACGGAAGGTGCCTGCGTCCGGCGAGGTCGAAACCATGTTCATCGAAATCTACTGAAATACCACTTTTAAAAGCTCTATTGTCTGTCCAAGAAGTTCATGAAAAGAAAGTAATATGAAATGTGCTAAGGAAAATTGAGGTATTTTATTCAATAAAAAAACTAACAAATAAATGGGCGAAACAACCGCGATCATTTACGTCTATAACACTATTATCTTACCAGCAATAACATCTGTTCGTAATCCATTTCTGCCATACAGTAATACTACTCGTATGTTCACTCACTTTGTGGAAAATGTAGTTAGTTTAATGCCACATATGATGTACTATCATGGCCATATATAATGTCCCATCTTTTAACGTCGATTTTCTCGCAGAACTATGGACGAAAAAATTTGAAAAAATTCTGATGCTGTCCTTGAATAATATGCTACAACTTATAAAAATTAGAATGCTGTATATGTTGGCGTTTTCCCGATTTTTCCAAATTAAGAAGAATTGGCGCTGTTTTTGCCCCGTAAATTACATTAGTTTAACTTTAGCTATTAATTACTCCGGAAATAAGTATAATAAGTATAATAAGATATAAACGAAGTAGAAAGTAAAATCACCTGCGGAATGCTAGCTATTAATGTGCATTTTTGTAAAATCATTGGATTAGTTGTTGACCCACAAAAAGCCGTATTATGCAATGCCAGCAATTCCGTTATTAGAAGAGCTAGAATAATGTAATATAGATTATAGGCTACCCAATAATTCATAGGTTTAAAGTTTATTACATAATCATTGTTTATCTTGCATTTTTCATACTAAAGAATTCCGACGCTCTACGGTCTTTGGTGTGCTGCGGGGAAGGGAGGCGTTAGCGGTGCTGTCATGACGGAGAGAACCGACACAGCTGAGAGAACCGGGGCCCGGGGGCAGCTTATTATCAACACATAGAAAGAACAATAACTTCTCAAGGTAGTAATTTGAACTAACAATTAAATTCTTAATTTTTGCATAATTTTGATTGTTATATGTGACCTCTCTCTATCGATTGGCGTTTATGTTTTCTTGAGGTGGTAAACAAGATTTTGATGGAAGCGGATTGATCTACTAATATGGAGTTAGCAGATTTTCCGATTAGTGGTGAATACTAAATTAAGTTTGCTTGATAAACCCAAAAAATATTTAAAAAGTATGCCCGATTTTGTAAATATTCAAACTATTATAACAGTTTCAACGGTTTACTTATTAATAATATTTAAATACATGCACAAACAATATAAAATAAATACAACTCTTGATATATTACATACATATATTACAAACGTCAGCTCTGAGCGTATAAAATTTAAATATATCAAAAAACTTTTACAAATTTTGCATCGTAAATTTATAGACACATAGATTTACAGATCATTCATTAGTTTTAAATGCTAATCCCGAAACCCGATTTAAATTGCCAAAAATTCCCATGGGACTTCCAAATAGCTGTTCGTGGTTCTGTTATCTTATTGACTCATTTTGCCATTATTTTTTAATTCGGTAATCTGTCGCCGGATATCCAAATAGCTTTGGCGAGGCATAATCGCTGCGCCGTGTCATTATATGTATTGTGTCCGTAAACACAGTTCTTCTAGTAACTAATGCACTTGCGATCCGCCACTATGGCCATTACTGGCAGCGTCGTTGTCAATCCCTTCCCCCGCTCGCCCCAAAGACCGAGGAGCGCCGCGTCAATTGCAGCAATCATGAGATGCTTCAACTCCATCTATTGTAGGGAAAATGCAAGATAAACAATGATTATGTAATAAACTTTAAACCTATGAATTATTGGGTAGCCTATAGTCTATATTTCGTTATTCTAGCTCTTCTAATAAAGGAATTGCTACCATTGCATAATATAGATCTTTGTGGGTCAAGCACTAATCCAATGGTTTTACAAAAATGCTCATTGAAAGCTAGCATTCCGCAGGTGATTTTACTTTTTAATTCGTTTCAATATATGGATTATTTCCGGAGTAATTAATTGCTAAAGTTAAACGACTGAAATTTACGGGGTAAAAACAGCTCCAATTCTTAATTTGGAAAAATCGGGAAAACGTCAACATATACAGCTTTCTAATTTTTAAGAGTTGTAGCATATTAAGCAAGGAGAGACAGCATAGGAATTTTTAAACATTTTTCGCGCCTAGATTTGCGAGAAAATGGACGTCAAGGGAAGGGACATAATATATGGCCACGATAGTACTTTCTAGTTTCACCGTACTGAAAGCCGCGCAAAAAGTTCTATAAACTAGTACTTACTATCCAACAAAATTTCTGATAAAATTTTTTGTCATTTCCAGACTACAGTAAAAAACTATGAAATGTGTATTTCCTGTTAGATCGTTCATCATCGTGTTACTATGATAAAAACCCAGTGCGGGGAATCGATTTTTTTCGTGGATATTAATATTTTCCGTATCGCAAAAGCATCGGAAACCAGGTTAATAAATCAACGTGATATTGGTTGTTCCGGTGATCAAAACGTATTGCTTTCAATTAACGGTTGATTTACCATAATTCCAGTTTTCACATTCAATAGGAGCGTGTCGATAAATCCAGGTGATGAATTATTTTTCTAGCTCATTGAGTTGACCTTTGACCGCTTTATCTGTTTCCAAACCGTGAAATGGTGTGATATTGATCTTGCGGGGTGTATTATATTGTTACCAAAAAAGGAAAACTAATTACTCTACAATAAATAATCATCTACTTATGATACTTGACCAACAAACACTGTTTTTGTTCTTCCTGTATAATAAGCAATAATAATCGGTAAATAAACTGATTATAGTATTATAAGTGAAAATTACACAGAACATTGTTAGTAGGCAATGCCATTGCTATCCAACAATGGAATTATTATTAATCCCACTTCGTCCGCGAAGCAATGAATAAAATACGTTCGTGGGTAAAGCGATCAAAAGCTAAGCCGTGTTCGATAAATGTTAAATTGCGCATATGTTTTAAATATTTATCACAGCCAAAATGGTATTAATGAAATTAATTTAATACGTAAATATTCATTGCATCGGGTAATTTAAATTTGACGTGTATGAATAATATGCATTTAGAGATTTTATCAAAATTAAATTATTATAGGTCGTTTTCAGCTGGGGTTTGAATATGGTTTGTTCAATTTGAAATTAATATATACGCGCAAACTAAAACGATGTTAGAGCAGAATGCTGTTAATCCGGTTAGTTTTTCATTGTTTCTAACATAATACATCTACAATTCAAACATACGTTAACAAAATTTAAATTTAAATTTCGATAAAAATTGCTTGTGACTTTTTATTTTTATTTTATATGAAATTTTTTAAAATAGTCCACCGTATATGAAAAAGTGTTTCTTTTTTAATATCTGGTTGGTGTGCTTGTGTATGTTTGCTATTATTCCATAAATTTTGAAATCATCCAGCTCCTTCACAGGCTATGAAAGACATGAATTTCTTGACATGACGATGTCCTCAATTCATTTCTTTGTAAACTTAATGTGAGCAGATTTCAGTTAGTTGAGCTTGGTCTTCCATTTTTTGGTCCATTTATACATTTTATTACTAGCTTGTTGAAGATTCCTAGTAGCTTCTCCAATAGTTGATCCCACTGCCATTAGAGCCGTGTCATCTGCGAATGTGGCGACTGCTACATTTTCCAGCTGTGCCAGGTGACTTGTATATGGTAGATAGAAAATTGGTCCCAATACACTACCCTGGGGTACCCCAGCTTTGACTTCTTTTAGTTCCCGAGTATTCATCGATCGGTTTTATTCTGAATAGTCTATCAGATACATAGGATGTTAGCAGCACGACCTATTGTAAAGATAGGATACTCTTTAGTTTCTGTATCAATTCTTTGTGCCAAACCTTATCTAAAGCTTGTGTCACATCAAGAAAGATTCTTGAGCAAATAAGCTTTTCTTCTAATGCTTTCTTTATGATATCTGTTATTCTATGAACTTGATCTATAGTGGAATGCCTTTCTCTAAAACCAAATTGGTTTAGGAATTACGTGCTTTCTCTCAATGATAGGTTTCATTTTCTTTAGAAGCAACTTTTCAAATAGGTTCGATATCATTGGTAACAGCGATATTGGGCGATATGATTTGGCCTCGTTCGGTGGTTTGCCTAGTTTTGGTACCATGATAACGTCTGCTACTTTCCAGACATGCGGGACGTATTTCAATCTGAACGATGCATTTATTAGATACGTCAGCATAACAATACCTTTCTTAGGTAATTGCTTAAGAACTTCTGTTGTGATAAGATCATATCCAGGTGCCTTCTTTGGATTTCTCTGGCAACTTCCTTTGTAGTAACTATCTATATGGCTTCTTCTTCATAGGTTATAACTTCATTCGTGATTGGCTCTGATTCGATGTTGTGAGGCATCTCTGTTAGATGTTTTGCAAACATTTCAGCCTTCTGTTAGTTGTCTCGCTATGAAAGAGTGAAAAAGAAATGAATAATTGAGTAAGCTTTATTTATTGCTTCCACAACAACTAACTGCTGAACAAATTATAGACCAACAAACAACTCAAATATTTACACTAGGCGATAAATAGAAATAAGTTTAGAGTACAGTGGTGCATTAAGCACAATAACTATAGACACACAACAAAATTGACAAAAACCTTTATCAGTGCAATACTGTGTGGCGGAAAAGTAATCACATTGTGATGGTTGATGACAATTGGTTGATATCAATATTTAGAATTTAAATGCGAAAACATTATATTATGAAGCTGTGGTGATTTGATATGACTGGTATAATGTCAGATTTAATGTTTTTAACTTTAATTTTTAATAATGACATGGAAATTGCAATATGAGGTAAAACGAGTCCAGATTTGCATAATAGGAATAGCGTCATTAGTCGAACAGACACGTTTTCGTCCTCATTACCTGAGTTATAAGCAGAGCCGAGCAGAACTTGGGCAACTGGTGACACCTGAGGCATGGAGCGGCGATTGTCTAGCAATAGCACCTTCGAATATAACACCGTACTCCAAAGAAGTCCGCTTACCTCGAAACCGTAGTAACATTGGCCCATGAAATAATTCGATATGCCGCCACGAGAAAGAATGACAGTAAAAGTTACGGCGATTCAACGATCGCACGCTCAGGATTGACTCAGGCGACCAAGTACAGCGACGACAGTGACGTACGCTTTGTTTTATACTATACTCGACGGACGGATAGTGCGTAAATAACTTGTCCCTATAATATCAAATGATTTTAACAATAATTTGTATTAATAATAATTATTTATTTAACAAGATATTACTGTTAACATTTGCTATTACTACTTTCTCCAAATTTTCGATAGTTAATGATGTTCTTTTAGAAGTTAAAATAACTTTTCCGTCGATCATTTAATTTTATGAGTCAGTTAAGTGAATAGGACATGCAATTAAATAACTCTATTAATGCACGATTTCTATTAATGCATGAGTTGTTATAGCCAATCACAACATACCGCGCTCTAAAACACTCAGTGTCAAATTACATAAATTACCATATAATCTAAAAAGACATTGGCGAAGAAAAGTCTATGTGGACACGCTAGAAGAATGCGACCGACGAAACAATTTTGTAGCCAACTCGAATATTAAACGGCTATTTATGATCTCAACAATTAACGCTCGAGCGTTAAACAGTCTCGATCATTAATCGCTCTTTTTAATATACTTGTTGGTTATAACTATTAAAAGTCGAAAAGCTTCTCTCAACGTCACAGCTTATTAATGGGGCATAAGTAAAGCAATGCGCATGTAATTGATATTTTTCGCAATTTGTAAAATTATTTCTCATACAAATTTCTTGAACTATTCTGAGACTGGAATTTCTATCTAATATAACGTCAACTTTATTAGTTAAAAGTTCACACATTTCTCCCGGAACCGATTTCAATTTATTTACTATTTTCGCCAATTTTGCTATCGATTCTCTCACTTTGATGTTACGCCCTTCGAAATATTTAATGTCCGCAATTAAAAATGAAAAATTGCTATGAATAAATTCCAGTAGCTCTTTAAGGGAAGGTTCTTTTAATAATACTATAATTAATATATAAAAATATATGTAAATGTTGCAAGGTTTTTGCACAAAGCTTTTATTCTATATAATTTAATATGCAATATAAATATTTCATACTATTAACGGCTAAACGTACAATAACCAGCATCGAAAAGAAAGAAAACAGCGAATAGGACCGCTGTGGTTGCGCGCGTGACCCTAGTCACTTCTCGGTCTACCCGCCACTGGAATAACCCCGAAAAAACTTGAGTTGCCCGATCTCTGCTCGGCTCTGGTTATAAGCTAAGGCAAGGAGGTCATGATTTTTGCGCTACCTTTTACGTGAAATATAAAACTGATGTTTTATCCACGACACCGAGCCTTGACACGACTTCCTTGACGAGGGGTTAATTCGTGTTTTTCCCATAAACTAAACAGGCAAATTGAGTTTTGTTTTCGAAAATGAGATAAGATATAAGATTAAGAACGCAAAGCTTCGTTTAAAATCTCAACCCGTGCATTTGAAATTGTTATTGTAGTCCAGGAAATAGGCAGTTTCAGGTAGAAAAGAAAACACTAAAATCAAAAATTGGATTTTTAGTACATTGTGGCGTGGTGTACCTTACCACTCTGAGGCTCCCTAATTCTAATAGCTCCCTAATAGTATTTAATAGACAGAAAATAATGATTTCCAGAGTTGTGGAAGATAAGTCTCTACAAGTTTGCTCGATTTTATTGTTTTCAAAGCCAATAGTTTTAGAGATTTCTGAAAATGGATGGACAAGAGCGGTCCCTATGTTCAATTATTATCTGAAATTATACTAGTTGTGAATTAATTCTTAGTTTTATTATCATAGTGTAGTCAATAAAAATTTTCATTTACAAATTCAAAGGAGCAAAATCGTTATTGGTTCTTTTTCTTATTTTACATTATTTGAATTCAGAAATATTCCATCTAAGAGATGGTTCGCCCTAATCATAAATGAATTTCTACTACCCCTAAAATAACCCAAAATTGCTGTCAAGGTTTGTAACGTTTACAAGTATTATTGAATAAACGTCGTTAAAAACTCAAACTATAGGTAAAATTAATCGTGGCATATACCCTTAAGGACTCTGATTATTTTCTATGTGGCTAACAACCCCTAAATGCCGATAATGTATGCAAACCACCCGAGGTACATTTTCAAGGGGTTTATCGTGAAAATATCCAGAAAATCTTGACGTATCTTAATTATATCTCCATTAGCGACCCCAACACCACCTAAATATAATTTTTTGACAGTACGTACTGTCAATAGTATCCAGATACGAATTACGGATTATACGCAGCTTGTCCTATAGACCAATGTGCAGTCTCGGTTCCAAAAATGTGAGACGGTGATATGTATTTTGAGTCGATGTGGCACCCGGGATCAAACTGCGCATGCGTGGCCAGTAGTTATTAGGACCGTCGACAGATGGCGCTATTGTAGCTTAAAGTGCACGGTCAGTATTAACGAGGCCGTTAGCCGGTAAAATTCGGAATCACTAACGCCAAACCAGTGACAGCCCATAGATAACCTTTGCATGTGGCAGCTCACTAACGACATACCACTGAAAGCCCATAGATAACCTTATACATCTGGCAGCTGGTGGCAGCACTGTGGTAGCCTATGGATCCAATCCAGCCAATCGAATCCACGATCTTGACACATGCGTAGTGTGTCTAGTGGCGCTACGTCGGATGAGATAGAAATATATGTCGCAACGCTAGTGTTGGAACAGCCTGCTGTTACCAACATTCCTTATATCATTTTGTATTTATAAGATATTATCAAAATATGTGTCAAATACTGGCTAACTTGTTTTATTTTAATGCAGACATGATCGATCTCGATCAAATAGAGTCTCATGCAGCTAAACTATTAATTTTATATATTATATGATAAAGTCATGTGACACATCAGATTTTTTCTTCTTGCCATTATGCATGTGTGACGGATTAAAAAATATGTTGACACCGAACACGTTACACTCATGACATCACAACACGTCACGAGTATCCAGGCCAATAATAGCAGACACAGACATAACCTCAATACCTTTACCAAAAAGAGTGACGTTTATTAATACTGTACTTTAGTGTAAAAAGCAATAAAAGTTTGGACCAAAAATTAATACTGCAGGTGCGTTTATTTAGCGAATTAATTGTATATTTAAATTCTTTTCTATAAAACCTCAAGTAGATTAAGAAATGCGACAATACATACACCGTGTGTTTACACATGTGTGGATGTAATTCTGTACACTGCTTCTTCGTATCTCTTTCTTGTAAGTGCTTTGGCATTGTAATTCAAACATCGTATTTCATATGAATTTATGACTTTTTTACTATTAGTCTGGCCGCGTTTAATAAAGTGTTCCAACACCTACGATAACAAAGCGTCCGCACAAAGAGCAGACAACAAAAATAGGTGTGATGAATTGTCCAGGAGGTATTTTCGGGTAGCAGTGAGAGAAAAAACTTGGCTTTTTCACCGACATCGACCAAACAAGGGTATCAGTCACGAAAGTTCATTGTATTACCGTCTCGCTTTATATTGTATCTTTATATCGCTACGAGACAATCGTTACAGTAAAAACGGAAACATGTCCTAGGAAAAACTATATCGCTTCTTAAGGTCCTGGTTCTCTTACCAGTTTAATTGTAATTCAATGTATGGAGGGAGCATTGTTAACAAAATTCTGAAGTAGTTAATATTAACAGGCTTGGAACCGATAAAGGTGTGTTAAAGGTTAAGTTGAAGATTATAACTTAATTTTTGTAAAAATGTATGTCCCGACTCGTAAGAAATAAAACTTCTTACGGGAGAGCAGTTGCTAGCGGAACAAAATCGACGCCTATACGACATGAAATGTAATTTCATAAATTGGCACTGGAATTTGAGCTCTGTTTCACAGATAGAGAATACAGGTAGGTGCACTGGTGGAATTAAGTATGCTCTGATCCGTATTTCAGCAGTGTGTCGATGTTACATCCCGGGTCAGCTCACCTCATACCAAGACAAGTCATACCCGGACAACTCATACCAGGACAACTCATACCAAGGGACAACTCATACCACGACAACTCATACCGGGACACCTCATACCAAGGGACAACTCATACCAGGACAACTCATACCAGGACAACTCATACCAGGACAACTCATACCAGGACAACTCATACCAGGACAACTCATACCAGGACAACTCATACCAGGACAACTCATACCAGGACAACTCATACCAGGACAACTCATACCAGGACAACTCATACCAGGACAACTCATACCAGGACAACTCATACCAGGACAACTCATACCAGGACAACTCATACCAGGACAACTCATACCAGGACAACTCATACCAGGACAACTCATACCACGACAACTAATACCAGGACAACTCATACCACGACAACTCATACCAGGACAACTCATACCAGGACAACTCATACCACGACAACTCATACCACGCCAATTCATACCAAAACGCCCATAACAAGCCGACAAATGATTGTTGTCTGGTAAGGTATCATCTATTGTGATTAGGAAACTCTCTTTAACAACTTATTATGAGGTAATTGTGTTTAAATTTCTAGACTGTCGAGTATTGGCAAACAAATCACATTTTATACAACGCGGAAGGCTATCTAGTGAAAGACTATTGTTGAAGAATATGTATAGTATAGCCTAATAATAAGGCATGACATGATATACAGGGTGTCTTGAATAACTTTGCTATTACAATAAATAGCAAGACGAAATTTTAGTCTTACATATATACACGGCGGGCCAAAAAAACGGTACACATTTTTGTTTACTGCAGTGTGAAGATTGCAACCACACCATACTCGCAATAACGGAACGTTTCAATCCAAAGTTATGTTGCTTTATGCTTGGCTATGCAACATTTCTGATAACATCGGGTCAATTTAATGTGAAATGAAAGGTGTAATAAAATTAGTAGGCAATGACATTTGTTTTCTTTTGGTCAAAAGGGACCATAGAGATTTTATAGCATCGTATAACATGGTGATTTTTTTGTATACAGGGTGAAATGTTGAAACATAGTTTTTTGCTGTTTTTACTCAAAAAAAAAGCGGAATTTCATATATTGTATGTTTTCAATCCTCACAACATAAGCAATTAGTTTTTCAAAGAAATATTTGCTTGAATGTACGTAAAATGTTGGAAATATGAGTAATTGAACATTTGTGCCGCTTTTTTGGCCCACATTGTATATCTTACGTATATTCTTACACTCAGAAGCCATTTTTGGTATCAAAAGTGTTTTTGTCCATCATTTGGCTGGGCAGTATTCAACTTTTTTTATTTCTTATGGACGCGTTATTGAATTTTTACAGATTATTGAATATAGAATTGATTTCAATAAACTTATTAATGAATTTTCCGTCATGTACCAATCTGAATCTTTTCGATTTCAGTTTATCCGAACTAATTATACGTATATAGAAAATAAGACTTGGCTGACGCATTATATATTGTATCTGGGTAATTCCATTAAAATCAATACAGTTTTTTTCTCACCACCTTTGATTCTGATGACATTTTGTACAATTGTTGTCTTCAATTTGTTAAAGAAACATACAAAATTTTTTGAAAATATGTTATCCCATAATTCCAAAACGGTTATGCTTATGGTTATGTTAATTCTTATGGGTAATATTACCGTGTTTTTTGCGGTAATATTACCCATTGGAATTAACATGCGCTCGGTAATATTACCGGTAATTTAACGTCAGTAGTTACATTGTGTTTATGTTCGTTACATAACTCTTTCACTAGACGGCGGTAGCCTTCCGCGTTGTGTAAAATGTGATATGCACTATGCGCGCCAAAAAAATTGTAGAGCTAATTTTTACATAATATAATTATGGCTTGTTTTTATTTTTCAACTTTACAGTTGATGCATGTATTGTACTTTATTAATTATTGATTAATGTCAGAAAGACAGCGCATAGGTACGTTATAAAAGAACCATTTATAAAGTTAACAAAAACATTTTCAGTATATTTGGTTGCACATAGTACATATAAAATGGCAATACTTGGCAGTTTTCAAATACCTAATACGGCATTACAGAAACTGTAGAGAACAGCCACACATTGACCAAAATTTGTTAATCACACGAGATGACCGTTATTGTCACCGTACGTGACAATAATCACTCGTCGGCTTGTAACGGGTGTTTTGGTATGAATTGTCGTGGTATGAGTTGTCGTGGTATGAGTTGTCGTGGTATGAGTTGTCCTGGTATGAGTTGTCCTGGTATGAGTTGTCCTGGTATGAGTTGTCCTGGTATGAGTTGTCCTGGTATGAGTTGTCGTGGTATGAGTTGTCCTGGTATGAGTTGTCCTGGTATGAGTTGTCCTGGGATGAGTTGTCCTGGTATGAGTTGTCCTGGTATGAGTTGTCGTGGTATGAGTTGTCCTGGTATGAGTTGTCCTGGTATGAGTTGTCCTGGTATGAGTTGTCCTGGTATGAGTTGTCCTGGTATGAGTTGTCCCTTGGTATGAGATGTCCCTTGGTATGACTTGTCTTGGTATGAGTTGTCCCGGTATGAGTTGTCGTGGTATGAGGTGTCCGGGTATGAGGTGCACCCGACCCGTTACATCCATGTACGAGTTTTTTGTTACTCTGTCGGCCGCTCGGCCGCTAAGTGCAAAAAATTGTCCGTTTAGGCTGCATACTCATATATAGGAAATTTATTATTTGCGAAACCGTATTCGAATGCTTTGACTTGGTTTATAACGATTTATATATTTCTATTTATTAGCTTAATGTGTAATTATTTAATGTAATTCCTACATTGCAATTTGCAATGTAATTGTGTTTTTATTAAATATAATTTATTATATAACATGAAATGAAAATCTCATTTCAAGATATTGCATAAAACAACAAACTATTCAAACTTATTGCATCTAATAGCGTTAATAAATTAAAAAATCAATTTCATGTTGTGAATATTTTACTGAAGGTTATTTCAGAACTAATATGTATTAACATTTATTTACAAAATAGAAATAAATTAATAAAATTAAATTGCTTTAAATTTAGCAAGATAGTTAGCTACAACGATATTTTGAAGTGTTTAACTTAATAACCAGAAGGGAGTATGTAGGTATTTGTTATAGCAAGAATGTATCATTACAATTTTTTTATTTTTATATTTTTTATTTTTTATTATTATTTATTGACTTTACAGCAATATTTTAAAAAAATCTGACAACTGAAAATAATGACAATTATGTATATCACTAATTTACAAAAATTGACAATACCTTGTAGAAGCTAGCTCTAAATTTTTGACGAATTTTGATGGAATGTAAATATGTAGTAATTATTATTAAAACATAAATAAATAAAACAAAATATACGACCATCTAAAAGATCATGTAGGCAACAAAAAAATTATTATTGTTAAAATTAGTCCAAAACTACTACAGATTTGAGATTTGAAAAAAATAAATAAAATATAGAGAAGTTTCGATAAATCAGCTATAGTTTCCAATAAATTAATTACAATATTCAATAAATAACAAAATGACTTAGGAATAACTGAACTTTATAATTATGTATTATATTATAACGTGTTTAGTTTAATGTATTTCTCATGGAAAATATGAAATATTATTTCAAATTACCAAAAAGCTTCGTTTCTAGGCATAATGAACGACATGACAAGATCTGGAATGTGACAACGTGCATTGATTTGGCATGAGTTCGATGCAATCCATCGGGATGGTATCGGGCCGCCATTTTGCTTTTACGGTAATTTTTTTAGTTTAAGGGATTTTATGCAAATATGCCAAATTAATACAGAAGTTTGGTGATGGCAGATCACTTGACAGAAACACATTAATCATTATTGACATAATAACCTAATTTTTTAAACCAACTTTCAATTAGTTAATTAATTTTAAATAAAATTTTAATAATTCAAATTATAAATGAACAAAATAAGAAACCAAAATGTTTGTTTTTTCTAGAAAGTAGAAAGTAATAAATTTCATATGGTCTGATTGGTTTTCTCTGTTCCTTCAGAAGTTGGAGCAACGGCTCCAACTTTTTTAACGTAAAATAACATATTGTTAATAATTGAAACGGCTGTAACTTTTTAATGTTAGATCTCATGATATAGATAATTGAATCAACTGCTGTAAAGTAAATACAGATATATTTCCATTGTCCTTCATACAAAATACATGCTCCGTCCTAAATATACTTTTAAATTCAATTTAGAGAAATTATTTACATTTAGTGAATATATTTTAATATCACAATTCTAAAATAGTCAGTGGTAATCCTTGGCAACAAGTTGATTTGTGTCATTTACTTACTTACTCACTTAAGCCCGCCATCCCACTGCTGGGCAAAGGCATTTACTTACGTAATTTGATAAAATAAATATAAATAATTTGTCGTGATATTGCGCACTATCTTAAAACGAGATTATATTATCAAATTTCATGTTTATTAATATTATTATCAAAGTAGTTCTATATTTAATTAAATGCACTACTCGTAAACTTAACTGTGGTGGCCATATTACTTTTATTACATTGCAATGAAGGTATCACATTAAGGAATAGATCGGACACGCTCAAAATAAACTAAATCCCGTTACATAACATCCATCGGAAAACCACCTGGTGACGGACAACTTTTTGCGAAGCGGCCGGGTCGAGGGAGCACAGTACACGAATATAGGTATACCAGCATACTATTTTCAAATTCTGCGATAGCTATACGAACATACTTATTTCCATGACTGTACATCAGATGTTGCAGTGCATTGAGTTGAGCTGGCAATGGCCAACGCTCTCCAGAACGCGGAGTGGTGGACCGATGGTTTTAAATTGATTACAAGTTTCAACCTGCTGTAGAGTAGGTTTTGTATACAATATTTACTTCAATAGTGTGTAGTACACATTACACGGTTTTTTTAAGTGTCCCGTTTTTCAAAAGTAAGAAACAACCCTTAACACGGTTGACCATCTCTTTGTATTTATGTGGTCTGTCGCAGTCTACTTTCCTCTAAGTCAAACTTTCACACCTCACTAATGCGCCAATATATCTTATAAAACGAATGTAATATACTCTATTTTTCTAGTTTGAGTCTTTAATATTATACCTATAAACTTACAAATTCAGGCTACTATATTGAGTTCAAGTCTATTATATATTGTATTTTTGCGGGAAGCATTATTACTTATGTCATTTTTCAAGATTCAGAATAAAGACATTGAATTTAAATGGTATTATTTTTGTATACAATAACTGGCGACGAGGATAATCTCTAAATAAAGGCGAGACGCTACATTTGTGAACCATCATCATCTGTGCTACACAGACTTGAGAAATACGAAAATCAAAAATGGTTATATATCTGTATCGAAAATGTTAGGTTGATACCACTTCTACGAAACGTCAAGTTTAAAAAGCTAATTCAAATTCTGACAGATTTATATTCGTTAATGACACTGTAGATGTCACATCCGTACCAACATACTAAAATATAACTACACTCATCGCTATACTTTATTTACAATTTTGTCAATTTATCGTTTTTACAATTAGATATAACAACGGGTTGATATTTCTTATCAACAAACAATCAAATTGGTGATCTTATTTTATTTGAATTGTGTACTTTGCCGCACTAGAGCGACAACGTTCCATAGAGGTTCTCCAACCTCTGATGAAATCAGCTGTTTTCGAGTGTGAAAGCCATAGACATTTCTGTGGTGACAGCACACAAAATATTTGTCAAATCCAGGCTACTATGTAGTTTCATATCAGCTGTTTTCGAGTGTGACAGCCATAGACATTTCTGTGGTGACAACACAAAAAATATTTGTTAAATCCAGGCTCCTATGTAGTTTCATATCGATGCAGATGCCACCGATCTCGATCAAATAGAATTTGTTCTTGAAACTAAACTATTAATTTTACCAAAAAATGTTATAGACATAAATTATACAAAATTACCCCTACTTTAATTTATTATTTATCTATTTTGACGAAATTACAGAAATGGTGGCTGATTTGCAAAATCGTTGCAAAATGTTAAGAGTAAATACCCAGTTCCTTTAGACCCTTTTGAACCAAAGGCTTTTTAGCTGTAAGTTTAGTCATGAAACTTCTAAATAAGAACTTTCGGCCCGATACCTTTAGTAGTTTCTCCGGAATCGTCTCCACAAAAATCGGGTACGCACACACATACACACACACATACACACACACACACCCAGACATTTTTTTGTACCTTGGCCAAAAGTGTTCAGGAGCCGAAACAGACCTATTTCCGCTAAAATGTCAATTTTTACTTTATCATACGCAGTATGATGAAGTATTGTAATCGTGCCGAAAAAAAAATTTGAGATTTTAGCGGAAATAGGTCTTTTTGGGTCCCCTGAACATTTTTGACCAAGGTACAAAAAAATGTCTGTGTGTGTGTATGTATGTGTGTGTGTGTGTGCGTATGTGTGTACTCGATTTTTGTGGCGACGATTCCGGAGAAACTACTAAAGGTATCGAGACGAAAGTTCATATTTAGAAGTTTTATGACTAAACTTAGAGCTGAAAAGCTTTTGGTTCAAAAGGGTCCAAAGGAACTGGCAGTTTCCTCTAAGCATTTTTCAAGGATTTTGCAAATGAGCTGCTATTTCTGTAATTTCGTCAAAATAGTTAAATAATAAATTAAAGTAGAGGAAATTTTGAATAATTTATGCCTATGATATTTTCTGGTAAAATTAATAGTTTAGCTTTAAGAGCAAATTCTATTTGATCGAGATCGGTCGCATCTGCATTGATATGAAACTTCAAAGTAGCCTGGATTTGACAAATATTTTTTTGTGCTGTCACCACAGAAATTTCTATTAGATAAGATCACCAATTTGATAAGAAATATTTTTGTTGATAAGAAATATCAACCCGTTGCTATATCTAATTGTAAAAACGATAAATTGAGAAAATTGTAAATAAAGTATAGCGATGAGTGTAGTTATATTTTAGTATGTTGGTACGGATGTGACATCTACAGTGTCATGAACGAATATAAATCTGTCAGAATTTGAATTAGCTCTTTAAACTTGACGTTTCGTAGAAGTGGTATCAACCTAACATTTCCTATCCAGAAATATAACCATTTTAAATTTTTTTAAAATACGTATTTTTCGAAAAGGAACACAAAAAACGTTGATGTCACTCCTGCCGAAAACTACATAGCGCGACTCGCTCACATGCGACGGCGACGCTGCGCCATCGGTGACGCGCCGCTACACCGCTCGTCGCGCTATTCCGTACTTTCAGCACTTGTGAGATAAATAACTATTATTCTGATGACAGTAGGTAGTGTCAAATGCTTAAGCTTTGACAATACCTACTATTGATACTATTGACTATCAAAACATCTGTCAAATCCTGGCTGACTAGTTTAATTTTAATGCAGACACGATTTATCTTAATCAAATAGATTCTCATGCAGCTAAACTATCAATTTTATATTTTGTATGATAAAGTCATGTGCCTGGCTACATCAGATTTTTGTTTTTAGCACGATTACAATACTTTATTATACTGCGTATGATTAAGTAAAAATGATTTGATATATAGTTGACGAGAATAAGGATCGATAACCTGTCGATACCAGTGTATTGTTCAACGACTGTATAAGAGGCTATTGATTGGTTCAATGCGACAAGATAAAATAACTCGCAAGAGAAAGAAACAAACTGTGGCTATACTCTTATTCTTTAAAAAAAACCTATGGAAATAGGCACGAATGTCATGGTCAAAAGCCCCAGTCACTGTCTCCTTGCAATCTAAACAATAAAATGTGGCTATGTAGGCACTTTAAGTTATGCCGTTTGATGTCTATCCCACAAATTTTAAATTTTTGTAGGTCTAAAATTACTAAAAACAGTGTTAACATTTGCTCAAAAACGGATCCGAAATAGAATTCACGCTACGTAAGCTTTATAGGAAATCTATTACGGTGTTTAATGGCTATTAGTTTAATGTCTTCAAAGTATTTCAAATGAGTTCCAATTTAAAACAAAAAAATAAAAATTTCAAACCGGTTTTAAATAAAAAACTATAATTATTGAGGTACTACAAATGTTAGATTATCTTTGCTGAACTTTACTGTTCATGCAAAAAATACAATTTACAACTGCTGATAACAGTTGGCGTAACTTGTTTAATAACAAAATATGATCTGTTTTATGCGCTAACCATTTTCTGGTCTCGTGTCGTTGCCACGACGTCAATGTTGTTTCACAGTGCAGCAGTTGTACCGCTGTTTGTCCATAAAAGCCCCTGCAACGTTGGCTCGTATATGGTAGTGTATAATAAATGTAAATAAGACGACGTAAACATCCTGCATTTCTTTAATAAGGCGTCTCATAACGTTTAGCGTGACGTAAAATGTATGTTCATGTATTTTCATCCACCTATCATCCCTATCTTTCTATCTATTCATGCAATTCGCTGAAAATTTAATATATTTACATTATGGAACAGGCAACGTGGCAGATATTGGTGAAATCACAGGTGAATGAAAAGCGCGAAGAAATAGTTGACAGATATTTGTATTCTCGCCAATGTGCTGACTATCAGGTCTCCATGGCAAACCAAAAGGAATCCATATACAGGACGTTACTTAATATGTGCGACTTACTTGGCCGATCTGTTAGACAACAACAAAAGTAAATATAAACAAGTTCCCCAGATCCATTGGTTAATCGGACACCAAAACACCAACTAATACAAATAAAATATATAAACATGTAACCCTGTTAGCCTCGTTTTCGTGTTGTACATGTACCAGCAGATCAGTATCATAAAAGGGAGTACGTGATTAATCACTTGTTTTATTAAAAACGAATAGAAAAGACAGTATTTTTTATGTGCATACTTAAGCAAATTGTAGATATATTCAGATATATTGATCTAGATCTTGTAATAAAGTTTTGTTCAAACACAGAGTGCTTCTGACATACATCTAGTCAATGATCATCAACTTATTTTAATGTAACCTAAACTGAGAATATAGTGTGTATTTCTACAATTTTGCCCATTGGCGCAAGTTATTTTAGACACTTTCCACCATAAGTTAACGGCGAACATTTTAACTTACACTTTGTTTTACATAAACTTTTACTGTACTACACTACGGGTGCTCTGCTTTTGATCACTCCCGCACTAGTTAACTTTCTTATTGGTGTGTATCCGTGTTCGGCAGGTTTGATATGGAATAAAGATATAGGCCTATAAGAGGTCACCGCATTTGGCGGCTTACCTGAGTATCATGATAACCTCAACCACTTTCAAAAATGAATGCAATATCTTGACCTAAGTGCAGCGTTAAACAAATTTAACAACTTTATCACGAGTTACCTCGGTAGTTGCTTCAGCAGGGCTCCTGATATTAGATGAAATCCGGGTACCCATTTCGAACTGAGATAAGTTTTGATTAGTTCTTTTGGTGAACTATTAACTTAAGGTGCTAAGTGCCATAATATGTATTTACATCTACAGAATATAGCATAAAGATGATTGTTTTTTTTTAATTGAAACTGATATTGAAATTGAAATTAAAACTCAATTAAACAAGTCATTTCTGCGACGTTTACTTTGCACAACGTGTACATTTTCTGTAAGTAAAATTTCAAGTTGAACTTACTAATAGAAAATTTAAGTTTGAAGATAACGATAAACTGTAATCTTCAATTATAATTTTCAGTTTGATTGCCTTTTACATTCCACAAAAATACATATAAACCTACATTTATACCTACATCATTCATAATGGATTACACTAGACAACGGCCAAAATGTACATTGGAAGCGACTATTTTTTTCTTATGTATTTAGGTCCGCCAAACTCAAAAATCGCATTAAAAACATTTTGAATGGATACGTTTTCGAATTACGATTTTTCTCTGTTTTGTTCGGAGTTAGTTTCACTATTTGGTGCATATCTCGAGTTAGGCACGTCCATGTGGTCACTTGGCAACTCAAATTAAAGCTAATCGTATCATCAAGAAATGTTACAACATGAAAAAATCTGATGTGGCCAGGCACATGACTTTATCATACAATATATAAAATTAATAGTTTAGCTGCATGAGAATCTATTCTATTAAGATAAATCGTAGGTATTGTCAAAGCATCAGCATTTGACACTACCTACACTACGTCATTAGAATAATAGTTATTTATGTCACGAATGCCGAAAGTACGGAATAGCGCGACGAGCGGTGATGCGGCGCGTCACCGAAGGCGGAGTGTCGCCGTCGCATGTGAGCGAATCGCGCTATTTAGTTTTTGGCAGGAGCGACATCAACGTTTATTGTGTTGCTTTTTAAGAAATACGTATTTAAAAAAAAAATAAATGATTTCTGTATAGTAAATGCTAGGCTGGTACCACTTTGACAAAACGTCAGGTTTAAAGGTGCGTTCCGATTGGTAGGTAATGGTAGCTAATGGCGGTGGTAGAATACGAAATTATAGTATTTCTTACATGTCGTGATAATGACACATATTAGTTTGCATGTACATAAACATGAGTCACTAGCAATTTTCTATTGGAAATACTATAACGGCGTCTGCTACCACTGCCATTATCACTAATGAAAACGCACCTTAAAAAGGTAATTCAAATTCTGACAGATTTATATTTGTTCATGACACATACCTACCAACATACTAAAATAAAACTACACTCATCGCTATACTTTATTTATAATTTTCGCAATTTATCGTTTTTAGAATTAGATATAAAGACGGGTTGATATTTCTTATCAACAAACAATCAAATTGGTGACCTTATTTTATTTGAAATTTGTATTTTATAATTTGCCGCACTACAGCGGCAACGTTCCATAGTGGTTCTCCAACCTCTGATGAGATCAGCTGTTTTCGAATGAGACAACACAAAAAAATATTTGTCAAAATCCTGGCTACTATGTAATTTCATATCAATGCAGATGCGACCGATCTCGATCAAATAGAATTTGCTCTTGAAGCTAAACTATTAATTTTACCAAAAAATGTCATAGGCATAAATTATACAAAATTTCTTCTACTTTAATTTATTAATTAACTATTTTGTCGAAATTACAGAAATGGTAGCTCATTTGCAAAATCTTTCAAAAAGGCTTAGAATAAACTACCAGTTCCTTTGGACCCCTTTCAACCAAAAGCTTTTCAGCTCTAAGTTTGGTAACAAAACTTCTAAATATGAACTTTCGTTCCGATACCTTTAGTAGTTTCTCCGGAATCGTCGCCACAAAAATCGTTTACACACAGACATACACACACACACACACACACACAGACATTTTTTTGTACCTTGGTCAAAAATGTTCAGGGGACCCAAAAAGACCTATTTCCGCTAAAATCTCAATTTTTACTTTATCATACGCAGTATGATGAAGTATTGTAATCGTGCCGAAAAAAAAATTTGAGATTTTAGCGGAAATAGGTCTTTTTGGGTCCCCTGAACATTTTTGACCAAGGTACAAAAAAATGTCTGTGTGTGTGTATGTGTGTGTGTGTGTGTGTGCGTATGTGTGTACTCGATTTTTGTGGCGACGATTCCGGAGAAACTACTAAAGGTATCGAGACGAAAGTTCATATTTAGAAGTTTTATGACTAAACTTAGAGCTGAAAAGCTTTTGGTTCAAAAGGGTCCAAAGGAACTGGCAGTTTCCTCTAAGCATTTTTCAAGGATTTTGCAAATGAGCTGCTATTTCTGTAATTTCGTCAAAATAGTTAAATAATAAATTAAAGTAGAGGAAATTTTGAATAATTTATGCCTATGATATTTTCTGGTAAAATTAATAGTTTAGCTTTAAGAGCAAATTCTATTTGATCGAGATCGGTCGCATCTGCATTGATATGAAACTTCAAAGTAGCCTGGATTTGACAAATATTTTTTTGTGCTGTCACCACAGAAATTTCTATTAGATAAGATCACCAATTTGATAAGAAATATTTTTGTTGATAAGAAATATCAACCCGTTGCTATATCTAATTGTAAAAACGATAAATTGAGAAAATTGTAAATAAAGTATAGCGATGAGTGTAGTTATATTTTAGTATGTTGGTACGGATGTGACATCTACAGTGTCATGAACGAATATAAATCTGTCAGAATTTGAATTAGCTCTTTAAACTTGACGTTTCGTAGAAGTGGTATCAACCTAACATTTCCTATCCAGAAATATAACCATTTTAAATTTTTTTCAAATACGTATTTTTCGAAAAGCAACACAAAAAACGTTGATGTCACTCCTGCCGAAAACTACATAGCGCGACTCGCTCACATGCGACGGCGACGCTGCGCCATCGGTGACGCGCCGCTACACCGCTCGTCGCGCTATTCCGTACTTTCAGCACTTGTGAGATAAATAACTATTATTCTGATGACAGTAGGTAGTGTCAAATGCTTAAGCTTTGACAATACCTACTATTGATACTATTGACTATCAAAACATCTGTCAAATCCTGGCTGACTAGTTTAATTTTAATGCAGACACGATTTATCTTAATCAAATAGATTCTCATGCAGCTAAACTATCAATTTTATATTTTGTATGATAAAGTCATGTGCCTGGCTACATCAGATTTTTTTTTTTCGGCATGATTACAATACTTTATCTTACTGCGTATGATAAAGTAAAAATTTTGACCAAAATGAAAATCAAACATTTACTCTATCACCGGTGAAAAGGGTAAATCGTGGAAACATGGTCAGTTTCTTATTTTGTACATAGAGTATACACATTTACGAAGACAACAATGAATTTACGATAAAAATCTATGGAAGAATGCCGCAGTTATGAGTAATTATAATTTATAGGTACCAAACTATCAAAAATCAACTTTTTCTATATTTATCAGTTTGATTAATTTCGTTTAGTTTTATTTTATGTTTGCTATATATAACATTAGAAGTGATTCTGGCTCCTGCTATGCCTTCTGTTCTGTCGGTATCTATTTCACTTATGAGGAACCAGGTTTAATCCTCCTCCATTCTTTCATTCCAAAATCCCTGGTAGCGTCTCTCAATGGTCTTCATCTCCTGCTGGAACCTCTCACCATGCTCGTCACTAACGTCGCCAAGATTCTCAGGAAAAATATCCAGGTGCGAATGTAAGAAATCAATTTTCAAAGACATATTGACGCCTGTTGAAAAATACAGAAAATTAAAACCTTATAACAGAAAATGAATAGAATAACAGTATTTTGTACCTATCGTTTGCATATTTATGGAGCAAATCTTCAACAATTTAAACAATTGTCTGGAACTTCGGGGTTTTAATGTTTCCAAGGAGATCAGAAACAATTAGCTTAAAAGAATTCCGCTGCTGCCTAATCCGATGACAAATATGTCTGGAATTTTTCATCTTTCAACACCTTTCTTATTTGTGGACCGTCAAAGACCCCTTCCTTGATTTTCGCAAAAGAAAGTGTTTTAAATAAGGTTCTCAAACAACCAAACGCTTTCTTGGCCTTCTTTATTCAATTCTTTCACTAATTCTTTTAAGAGTCGAAGATTAATATGTAGTGGTGGAAGAATGATGTTGTCCTTTTTGATCAGTTGGACATATTTAATGTTGTCTTCGCCCACTGCGTTTGTTTTTTTCTTTCAGGCCATTGTTTTCTATTATAATGATATTTTCGATCACAGCTGTCCTAGAGCCATAGGAAACAACAATATTTTGTGTAACTACCTTGCATTCCACATAACATGCCCACCACTTTTAATTTACAATTTGACCATAGTCTCGTATGATTTTTACTTTATCATACGCAGTATGAAGAAGTATTGTAATCGTGCAGAAAAAAAATGAGATTTTACCGGAAATAGGTCTTTATGGGTCCCCTGAACATTTTTGACCAAGGTACAAAAAAATGTCTGTGTGTGTGTGTGTATGTCTGTGTGTCTGTGTGTAAACGATTTTTTTGGCGACGATTCCGGAGAAACTACTAAAGGTATCGGGACGAAAGTTCATATTTAGAAGTTTTATGACCAAATTAGAGCTGAAAAGCTTTTGGTTCAAAAGGGACCAAATAAAGTGGCCATTTCCTCTAAGCATTTTTCAAGGATTTTGGAAATGAACCGCCATTTCTGTAATTTCGTCAAAATAGTTAAATAATGAATTAAAGTAGAGGATATTTTGTATAATTTATGTCGAAATAATATGTAATATGTCGAATATAAATCTGTGAGAATTTAAATTAGCTTTTTAAACTTGACGTTTCGTACAAGTTTTTGATTTTTTTATTCTAATGACATAGTGTAGGTAGTGTCAAATGCTGATGCTTTGACAATACCTACGATTTATCTCAATAAAAGAGATTCTCATGCAGCTAAACTATTAATTTTATATATTGTATGATAAAGTCATGTGCCTGGCCACATCAGATTTTTTAATTTTGTTGTCTAGTGTTTTTTAATGATTTCTTAAATGTTTTTTTAGTTTTTGCTGACCTATTCGTTACTATCATGGGTGTTGATGATGACTATGATTAATATGTCGATCTTGTTAATGTTGAGACTGCATGCTACTACATCAATATATAGGCATTAACGTTGTTAGAACGACGTGATAAATCACACCCCAGAATCAGGCATGAGAGTGCTCACCGCCATTTTAAATATTTTTAATTTCAATTTTTTAATCAAAAATTCTTAGTAAGAGTTTTTGTTTTCATTTCATATAATATTGCAGAAGTATTTGCAGTTAACGTGGGTGAATGTTTTTTTTTTTTAATGTAACCACGAAAATAAAGTCCGGTTGCTAAGGTAAACCCCCTTAGCCCACTTAGATGAAGGCAACAAAATAAAATCGACTACAATTTTTGATAATTTATATACGAAAAAGTAATCTTATAACACCAACAATATTAGTAGGTAACTAAAGCTGGATTTGGATCACAGTATTTAGCCAATACGAATAAATATTGAACTTGATTTTGTTACACATATGGATCGGCAGGTATACCAAAAATCAATTCGTATACGAAAGTTCCTTAAATTACCTTTAGGTGCATCAATCGCATGAAATAAATCTGATCACTGAAATGAGCTTAACCGCTAATTTGTTACGCTAAATTCGATCCGATTAATTCCGAGCGGGTTTCGTTGAAAAATACGAGTTTCAATTTGGGGTTTACATAAATTTCGGCTAGGGCCTACTGTCCCACCGAAAAAATCGGGTTCACAACAGAAAGAAATATTTTCCGGAAATAAATCGCCCGGAGATAATAGGTGGTATTTGGAGGCGCTAAGGATAATTAATAGCCTGGTTTGGGGCAGGACGAAAATTTACTAGAATTTGCGGTTAATCCGTACAGTAAATCTACTTTGTACTTGAGTGAAAAGCTCGAAAAATAGGCAGTATTTGTACTGCTGTTCTTCACATTATGACCTTCAATTTGCTAAATTGAGATGGTTCCGCCCTAAGGCCGGGTATTATTAACGACCTACTTTATATCCGAATATAGTAGCGAATTAAATCTATTCAACAAATAAATCGTATTTGGGTATTGGAATTCAAATAGAAAACTTAGAAAACTGTCCTGTAAGTGTCGTAATTGTAAATGTAGCCGTAATATTTTGTGGATTACTTTTTGAATATAAGCTATTTAGGTTAATTTTTGTAAAATCGTTGTGAATTTAAAACAATATAACACAAAGTAAGATCCCGACTTAAAAGTCGCTAGCGTTAATATATTATAGACAAAATATATAAAAAGTGTCAGTTTTTGACAACCCTTACCTATACCCAATTGAATATATAAATAAACAACGGTAAGCAGAGTTAGCAGAGTTAGTATTTTGTTCAACTTGGTTCAACCGTCTGCTTCTAGGATAATGTGGATGGATTTGCAAATGATAATCAAACAAATAAGCAAGGCATAGAGATTTACGTCCTTTATAAAATGTACCACACATATTTTCTTCAATTAGAACTACGTATAGGTATGCATTCTATTTTATGTTATGAAGTTTGTAATATTTTATATCTTAAGGATTCGGTTAGAAGTCATATATGCAATAGCTGAGAAAGATCTATTTCTATATCTCAACAGTTTCCACATACTAAGAAAATGGCGAAAGAGAGACAAGAATAGTGCGAGAATTCAAAGAAGATACTCCGGAGGTTTTAAGACTTGGGATAGAAAAGGCCGCAAGATTCTGCTCCATAGTGCAAAGAATTAAAGTATTTGTTGGTTAGTTCATTGTTTAGAGGGCGTAACATTTCTTAATTTGTAATCTTTTAGAGTCGCCGTTAGATGTACAGGGTGACTCGTAACGTACGGAGGAGATCGAAGGAGTAGTTAGAGAAGATCAACATAAGAATATTTTCTTAGTAAAATTTGACCTAAACATGTAAACTAGGAAGTTAGAGCAAGTTAAAGTTGCTTATATTAATGAACAGTCTTTACAAACTATGCTAGAAAGAGACGTATTAAATTTAAATTAAAGGTACCTGATTGTTATTTAATAAAATGTTCAATTTAAAATTAAGAAACGTTCATAAACAAAAGTTACAACTATTTGTTTAACTTTAAAATGATGAAATAATAGGACTTAACTTGTTGAGAACCACTGACTTTTGTAAATTTTATGATAGTTTACATAATATCACATATTTTAAGTGTTTCCTGACAGTAGTTGGAAGCATTGTTGTATGATCTTAGGATAACATGCCTAATTACAGTACCGGGGAATTTGTCGACATGATTAGTTTTTTTTTAAATCTTCCTCCAAATTATAAATTTCGCTAAAGGGTTTTTAAAGAGGTGTTTTCATGGAAATGCGGAAAATAATTGTGTTAGAAAATATCACACGTTCGCAAATAGTATTTATAGCATACTTATAGCATACTAACTTGTCGTTTATAATATCCTGCCTAAAAGTCCGTTTACACGCTCATGCCATTTGCACAAACTGATTTGCGCAAGCCAATTTGTGCAGTTGAACTGAATGAAATGATCGCGTTCACACGTTCAGTTTAGTTGGTGCAAATGTAAATCATTAACTGTGGAGAATCGTCACGAAACGCAGTATTTACTGTGTTTTACTACAGTATTTAAAAACTGGAGAACCAAGAACTAGTTCTTGCAACTGCTGCTATTTGTACCTATAATATGAAAATTCGAAAATCGAAAGTAGACAAAAGGAAATGGTCTAAACGTTGGTTACTAAAAAGGAATCTGCTTTCTCACGTCAATTTAATTGCTGAATTACGTAGTCAACCCGACGATTTTTGCAACCACTTACGCATGGACCAAAGTACTATAAATGTGGAAGATACATATCTTCTTCACCCGATTTTTCCAATGCTAACACTTTATTATAAGTTCCTTCGGTAGAGGGTGCGCAAAGAGTTCATTTTTTTTCACTATACTTTACTCATTTGGATCTGGTTCGAAGAGAAGAATTTTTTATATTAAACTATTATACGCGTACGTATAATCTGTACTGTTACCTTTTCATTAACATGGAAAAGATTATAACTATATAATTTGAAGATTAACTGTCTTATTGAACGAGAAAACTTATAGTGGGAAATCAGTCAAATATTTTTTTGTTTTTAATTTTTTATTCCTTCACCAATATTTCGGATAATTTTGGTCCTTCTTCATAGTTCGGAAAAAGTTATATATCTACATATACAAAACAGGAAAGGTGTCATAAGACAAGCTTCCTCGTTTTATATATGTATATATACCTATAAACTCACCAAGAAACGTTTTCGACTTTTAAACGGACTAGGTAGGACTACAAATTAATATTTTGGTAAATGACAACGTGCTGTCACCAAACAAACATCTTTCAGGTAGGTTACGTGCTGTCAACAATCGACGAGTTCGATTTCCTACTAATATGCATGCTCAAAGTTGGAACTGAGGCTTGTGCCCCGTTTACACGCTCAAGCCAACGCACCAACCACAAGCCGATTTTCTGTCACGACAGATTTTACACAAGCCAAGGTTTTTGGCTTGCGCAAACTTCATGCCAGCGTTTACACGCAACGATTTAACTGTGCAAATCGATTTGTACAAGCCAATTTGCGCAAATGCCATGAGCGTGTAAACGGACCTAAGACATTTTTGAAAAGAAGCAACTTTCTGAAGAATTTGTTCCAGGTTCCAGTTTCCGTTCTGTATGTAATTTATGTACACTGAATATCTACAGTAATATAGCTTAACTATCGCAAAATCCTCTCAACGAAACTTCCACGAAGTAATATTATATTATCAATAAATTATTCATAAATCATTTATTTATAACTTACTTGTAATTTTGGATTCTGTATTATAAATAAGCCATGGTATTAGTAGTTTCTTGGACCTGCCCATTCAAAGTTCCAAGTGAATATAATTAGGTTAAAATGTACCGGAAAAGAAGTGATGCCTAATATTTAATAAATATTTATTTAAAGAAGCAGTTTTGTTTACTTATTTTTCTATAGATATTTTGATATAAGAAATATCGTTTAAACTGTGTCGATAACTTTCGAAAACGGAACCAATATAATACAGATTTCTTGAAAATATAAAATAATATTGCCAATTACATGTGTATAATAATTCGCACATCAGATAAATTCTTCAAACCACCAACTTCGGACAAATTTTGTAGTGTCAAAACAACCGTGCTGCGAACGTCAGCGGAGAGAATTTAATACCACCTGTAAAATACCGACACGCCAGAATGTAGGTTGTTGAACTCCAATCGAGTCTGCGAGTCAATCGTAGCATGGTGTAGCACCGGCTTTAAATTCAAGTCAGTACATTGGACAGGTGTATGTATGTATATAGGGTGAAGGATGCTGGGTAAAAGTACCATAGGACCTAGGCCCAGGCCCAGTAGGCCCTGTGTGCAGACCTCCCGTGCTCACTCTGGTCTCATAAACCAGTCCAGACCCTGGTCAAAGACTACTCCATTCGCACATTTAGTATATTTTATTATCTAAAATTGCTACTTACCCTGCTAATTAGTGGCAATTTTCTCGTTTTCAATACCCTTTTAGAACATTTGGAATAATACATTGCGGAATAAATAAGAATGGCATTCTTAAAATTAAAAATACGAACATTAATTTCTTCGACACGTTGTACTAACGACTTGCTTTTTCCATTTAGCGTCGGTGGAGTGAGCTCTCTTAAATACTCGAAACTTCTTTGGACGGGTTGCAATTAGTCCGCTAGTCGGAGGATTCTCGGCGTCGCGCTATGCCACTGCAATTTATCGTTCATTTAAACCCTTGAATATTCATGAAAGCGCTAAAAATCCCCACCAGTCTATCTCTGGGGATGGGTACAAGTGTTTTCGAAATATTGTTTTCAGATGTGATTTATACGCAAACTCCTAATTCGAGTATCTACTTGAGCTGGCGAGAATAGACATATCACCGAAGATTTTTAACGCTCTGACGGACCATAAATCAACTGTCAATCACACCTTTAAAGGGGCCATCGTAAAAAAAACTACCGACTGAGGCGGGCTCCTGCTGGAAACCTTCGACAACATGATTTATACATATCTGTCACCCTGATCTCTCAATTTTTTATTTCTATTTTTTCGTTTTAAATAATGTTTTGTATTAATAAAATAGTTTTTAATAACATAATGAATAAAATGTCCACCAAGTTCAATAGCAATAGTACAAGTGCTCTTTTTGATATGCTAGATAAGTATTGATGAACAATCATGCTAGTGCGAGTCAAATACGTTTACCTACGAGTCTTGAATACCATTTCTTATAAATTATCTTCATAAATTTATGTGAATAACAGATTTGTTTAACATGTACTACTTACTGTTACCATTAAACCCTAAAAGGAACCGTCCTACATACTGCATTAATGCATTTGTGAGTTGTTGAAATTAAGCAGCCGTTACAATTGATAACTTTATTAGGTAAAGGGGTATGATGACAATCTATGTTATAATTAACCACACCTAAAGACATTATTTTCACAAGTTTCCATTGTTTCCTTAAAGAGTAATGATTAATGAGCCATACAATCATTTTTAAATCTAATTGAAACTTTTTTGCCACTGATTGTACTCCAATAAATTAGTATTTCTTGGGAAGATAAGGCTCAAAAAAGGGTGTTCTTTGTTAGAGCTTTTGTTATTATCCGATATTTCGCCATATATTGTTGGCTTCCTCAGGAACAAAAAAGTTTACAACAATTGACAACAACAGAACAATGTAAATGCGGATTGTACATACCCAATAAATGGTCTTAAAACACAGCGACAAGCATGGACGTTAATAACATGTCAACCAACTAAATAGAACGCACACACAGTGGTTACGGACATTCAAACTAAACTGACGGGTGTGGACATCGGAACGACTTTTTCATTCAAAAAAAGGAGAACCCCCAACCTGCCCCAATAAAATATCGCAAAGGTACTATACTACGATAACAAAATACTTTTACACAACCGCACAGTAAAAATAAAGACCACAATAGTACATCACAAAATACCGAACTAGTGTAAACACGAATTGGTAACAAAATGCATTAACTTAGTCTAAAAAAAGAAAAGCTACAACACTCTAAAAGAACAACTTGCTTAAATCGCTCACACCGATAGCTGTATCATTAAAAACCCTTGAGTCATTATAATCGAAATTCAATAAAAAGCCGTAGATGTTGCTCAAGTTTTCGGTGTCCGAACGCAAATTCATGGCGTTACTAGTCTGAAATTACTAGTCTGGCTCCTTAGATCAATTCCACAAATGCGTCATTACCATTAATTAGGTTACCAAACGACGACTTGTATTATATGCAAATTCGGCGCCTGGAAACCGTACTTAAAACAGCAAGCTTGAGCTTGGTTGCTGCTGCGAACATAATAATAGTATCATTTCAATATTACTTCATAACAACAATATCATATTTGTAAAGTTTCAGCATTATAAAACTAAATTTGTTATTTAATTCCATCAAACCTAACCTATTGGTAAATTTCTTTCTATTTTTCTTGTGCAACCTACTGTAGGTATTATTATCAAATTTGCAAGGATTCTGAATTTTAAAGTCAACTTGTCTTTCAACCCTTCCAATGTTTAAAGAAATTTAAAACCAAATTTTGTTTGCAAACCCCTCAAAAACAATATTTTGCAACTTATTGCAACTTAGTGCAACTTAATGCAACTTCGTGGCCACGTGATTCAGTCTAATGTTCTGTCATAATATCAGAAGCAGTGTCAGCTGTTAGGCCAATTATAAACATTCTAAGAATATTGTTCGGAAATGGGGGATGGGAGCATATACAATCCGTCAAAAGTTAATGATATATGACGGAAGTAAATTTACATATCGATATTGCTATCTTGTCGTTGGATTTCCATTGTACGTTAATCTTTAATCATCAGTCACTCCAGCACTCTACACATAATCATCTGCGCAGGGGCGCCGTTATGTATGGGCAAGCGGGGGGGGGGGGGGGGCGCGCTTGCACCCCTGGATTTTTAACCCAACTGTACCCAAACTATTCGGTGATGTATCGGCGATAGCCCCACGTCCTAAATTAAAAAAAAATCCTACTGACATTTTTCATACTGTAGTATATTGTGAAGCAAGACAAGAAAGTGATTCCTAATCGAGGCTGGGCAGATTTTGAGGCTCCAAAACCAGTTTTTTGAGTCACAATATAAATTGTGCCAAGTTTACGATTTTGCGCTGTAGTCCAAAATGCCCATGTTTGGGCTTTCATTCAATCATACTTATTAGGTTTAATTACAATAGAACGTCGATAATCCGAACCTCGGTAATCCGAACATTCCCTAATCCGAACACCCAAAAAGAAATAATAATAATTAAAAAAAAATCACCATAACCTAGGGAAAAGCTATTTTTGTCGGTTCCTGTTTACAGAAAAATGTTGCTTTTGTTTTATATCTTCTATCCAATACTCGTAATTTACACTATTTAGCTGCAATATTTAATAATCCGAATCACCTTCGGTCCCAAGTAGTTCGGATTATCGCCGCTCTACTGTAATAAATAAATCATAAATCATAATTAATCATTAATTCCCTTCGATATCGCTTCGACATCCCTTCGATAACGCTTCGATATTCCTTTGATTTTGACGTTTTAACATTCTTATAGTTTAGGAAGAGCGGAATCTAACGGCGTTGGTATAATTAAGATTGAACTACTATCCAATCTTATTTTATGCTATTTAGTTGCAATATTTGATAATCCGAAAGATTTGATAATCCGAATTACCTGCGGTCCCAATTAGTTCGGATGATGGACGCTTTACTGTACTTCGCACCTTTTTGCACTGCTCAGGTGTTTATCTCAAATATAGTGGATGTTAAAAATAAGTGTAAAATATAGATAAGGTATACTGAACTTTTGATATCGAACTCATGTCCACACACCAGACACCGTTTAGGTACTGCATAGAGCCTTAACATATTATAGAATATATAAATAATTTGTATGTAAAACTTTATTTGTTTAACGCCTCTAAAAAGAAATCAAGACAACAAGACAACAAGACAACTCAAATTGGCCAAAATTGGTATCTAAATTAAAAAAAGGGTCTCATTAACTCTTTTCAAAGACGATAAATAATAAAAAAGAGTCTCACATATGTTATTTGGCGTTAAAAGTGCCGTCCTAAGATACATGGAACTATTTTTCCTATGCTGTTTGTAAAATTGGTTCAATCTTCCGACTTTCTCCAACGTTCAAACAATACATTTCCAGACACGAGTTCATTCAAAAATTTGTCTATAATGGTCATACAGACCATTCATACAGCTTATATATAACAACAATTATTATTAACTATGTAGTTGCTTAGTATTGTAGCGTTTACGTATAATAGTAACGATAGCAATTTTGAATTTCATTGTTGATGGTCGTTATCACAGAATTTTCAAATTTGTCAGCTTTTCTTTGTATTTAGTCATTGTTTTCCGTTTATGTGGTTATATTTTAAAATAATATTTTCACCTTTTAAGGTTTGCCAGTTTGTTATTAAGACTTTTTATCGGATGGTCGATTGACACGATTATATAATTAAATTATCAATTGTGTTCATTTTGTGTCTGTATTTTTGGTTTTGAAAGGTGCTAGTTGCTGATTATATATTATGCCTTGCTCGATGAAAACGAGCTGGAAATTCTTATAAAAAATAACAATATGTACTCGAGAATATTACAAAGTAATAAAAATTCTTCAATTAGACCAAATCTAAAATTCTAGGATAATAGTTCAATGATTCTGAAACAAATATATAAATACAAATAATATTCTTAATAAAAATTGTTATTTACACATTACTAAGATCATTACAAAGTAATAAAAATTCTTCACTATTGGTTGGCAATCAGACCAAATCTAAAATTCTAGGATAAAAGTTCAATGATTCTGAAACAAATATATAAATACAAATAATCGTTATAAAAATTATTAATTACACATTACTAAACGATAGAAAGGCAGCAAATTTTCTTGCAATTCACTTAATATCAATATGCTATAGATAAGTTGCCGAGCATACAGCGGTCACAACCGAGGCTAACAACATAAAATAAGGTGTAAAAAATGACACAACCATAAAAGCAAAGGAGATTTTTCAGGGTGAATGCATTTAGATTTAACGAACAAAATGTGCTATTGGGTATTTTTTTATATTTTTATGATTTTCACGTTTGTTGTGTCTCAATTTTAGCATCCTAACTAATAAATACGAATATGTCTCTATCAATGCTATTTACAACAAATAAAACAACGAAAGCGCTACAAAATAACTAATAGTATTCACACTCACACTACGTCACCCTTTATTACTAAAAAGAATCTTGCCCCCCCCCTGGAACATTTTGTAACGGCGCCCATGCATCTGCGAAGAGCGCGTTTTGCCCTAATTTCACTAAGTTATTCCGAGTTCAAAATATTATAATTAGAGGTATTAGACTTGAGAGATGATCCGGTCTAGGGACGTGATATCCATCGCAATGGAGGGATTCCGAGAAAACGGTTCGAACCGAAAATTCATCACTTTGTATGCGGGCAAGTATTTAATTAACACTTCTCCTAAGGTCGACCGTTATTTATGGGGCTGAGCGATCCGGCCGGTAGCGCAGAATCTATGGAGCGCCGATAAAACACAATAAATGAAAGGAAATGTTTCGGAGCTAGTTTACGTCTGATAAGGCAATAACACGTTCGATGTTGCTCAGCCCATAAATACTGGTTCACGGAGAACGTTACGGCCGTTTTATACACATCGGACGTGCTGTCGGTAGGTTTTCGCTAGAGATTAGGTGTAAACTTGATGCCTTACGGTATTTATCTTTAGTGTTGTTGGAATGGTTTCCGATGAACCAACCCTTTGCTATCGATTTAGTTTTTGATAGTTGTATTGAGGAATGTATTACATAATCATACTGCATAATTGGACCACCCAGACTGACTGCTTATGAGCATTAGTTATACAGTGTGTTCATTTTAAAAGTATCCACCCTTAATAACTCTTGACCTGATGCGAATATTGCTTTGAGTGGAAACACGTCGATTTATATCGAGAGGGAAGTACAAAAATGGTACTTAGAGAACATTAGGTTTTATCCCTTCACCCCCAGCCACCCTACTTTGAAGTTTCAAATGGCACCCCCTACCTTGTGATACATCATTTCAAAGGGCACAAAATTATCTACTTAACCATGATAAAAAATAAATCGGTCGATTGGTTCTTAAGATAAACTACACAGAAGATGGAATGTATGAAATAACTCAACCCTTAATATCTCTTGACCTGATGCGATTATTGCTTTGAATGGAAACACGTCGATTTAGATATCGAGGGGAACTTCAAAAATGGTACCTAGAGAATTTTAGGTTTCATGCCTTTACCCCACTTTGAAATTTCATATGGCACCCCCTACCTTGTGATACATCATTTCAAAGGGTACAAAATTATCTACTTAACCATGATAAAAAATAAATCGGTCGATTGGTTCTTAAGATAAACTACACAGAAGATGGAATGTATGAAATAACTCAACCCTTAATATCTCTTGACCTGATGCGATTATTGCTTTGAATGGAAACACGTCGATTTAGATATCGAGGGGAACTTCAAAAATGGTACCTAGAGAATTTTAGGTTTCATGCCTTTACCCCACTTTGGCATTTCATATGGCACCCCCTACCTTGTGATACATCATTTCAAAGGGTACAAAATTATCTACTTAACCATGATAAAAAATAAATCGGTCGATTGGTTCTTAAGATAAACTACACAGAAGATGGAATGTATGAAATAACTCAACCCTTAATATCTCTTGACCTGATGCGATTATTGCTTTGAATGGAAACACGTCGATTTAGATATCGAGGGGAACTTCAAAAATGGTACCTAGAGAATTTTAGGTTTCATGCCTTTACCCCACTTTGAAATTTCATATGGCACCCCCTACCTTGTGATACATCATTTCAAAGGGTACAAAATTATCTACTTAACCATGATAAAAAATCTGATGTGGCCAGGCACATGACTTTATCATAACATATATAAAATTAATAGTTTAGCTGCATGAGAATCTATTCTATAGAGATAAATCGTAGGTATTGTCAAAGCATCAGCATTTGACACTACCTAACTACGTCATTAGAATAATAGTTATTTATGTCACAAATGCCGAAAGTACGGAATAGCGCGACGAGCGGTGATACTTTTATAGTGTTGCTTTTTAAGAAATACGTATTTAAAAAAATAATAAATGATTTCTGTATAGTAAATGCTAGGTTGGTAGTTGGTACCACTTTGACGAAAGGTGCGTTCCGATTGGTAGGTAATGGTAGCTAATGGCGGTGGTAGAATACGAAATTATAGTATTTCTTACATATCGTGATAATGACACATATTAGTTTGCATGTACATAAACATGAGTCACTAGCAATTTTCTATTGGAAATACTATAACGGCGTCTGCTACCACTGCCATTATCACTAATGAAAACGCACCTTAAAAAGGTAATTCAAATTCTGACAGATTTATATTTGTTCATGACACATCCCTACCAACATACTAAAATAAAACTACACTCATCGCTATACTTTATTTATAATTTTCTCAATGTATCATTTTTAGAATTAGATATAAAGACGGGTTGATATTTCTTATCAACAACCAATCAAATTGGTGATCTTATTTTATTTGAAATTTGTATTTTATAATTTTGCGCACTACAGCGGCACGTTCCATAGTGGTTCTCCAACCTCTGATGAGATCAGCTGTTTTCGAATGTGACAACACAAAAAAATATTTGTCAAAATCCTGGCTACTATGTAATGTCATATCAATGCAGATGCGACCGATCTCGATCAAATAGAATTTGCTCTTGAAGGTAAACTATTAATTTTACCAAAAAATGTTATAGGCATAAATTATTCAAAATTTCCTCTACTTTAATTTATTAATTAACTATTTTGTCGAAATTACAGAAATGGCGGCTCATTTCCAAAATCCTTGAAAAAGGCTTAGAATAAACTAAAAAGCTAAACTATTAATTTTACCAAAAAATGTCATAGGCATAAATTATTCAAAATTTCCTCTGCTTTAATTTATTATTTAACTATTTTGACGAAATTACAGAAATGGCGGCTGATTTCTAAAATCCTTGAAAAAGGCTTGGAGTAAACACCCAGTTCCTTTGGACCCTTTTGAACCAAAAGCTTTTCAACTCTAAGTTTGGTCATGAAACTTCTAAATATGAAGTTCCGTGCCGATAGCTTTAGTAGTTTCTCCGGAAATGAATTAACAAAAATTGGGTACACACACACACACACACACACACACACACACACACACACACACACACACACACATACACACACACACACAGACATTTTTTTGTACCTTGGTCAAAAATGTTCAGGGGACCCATAAAGACCTATTTCCGCTAAAATCTCAAAAATTTTTTTCGGCACGATTACAATACTTTACATACTGCGTATGATAAAGTAAAAATAAATCGGTCGATTGGTTCTTAAGATAAACTACACAGAAGATGGAATGTATGAAATAACTCAACCCTTAATATCTCTTGACCTGATGCGATTATTGCTTTGAATGGAAACACGTCGATTTAGATATCGATTGGAACTTCAAAAATGGTACCTAGAGAATTTTAGGTTTCATGCCTTTACCCCACTTTGAAATTTCATATGGCACTCCCTACCTTGTGATACATCATTTGAAAGTGCACAATTCTCTACTCAACCGTGATAAAAAAATAAAATCGATTGAGTGGTTCTTAAGATAGACTACACAGAAATGGAAGGTATGAAATAAATTAGTATTACCGAAACATTGCAGATTGATTACACTGTTGAATTATATTACAGTCATAAGAAATTAATATAAAATAATTAATAAAATAAGAAATTAGAAATTATTATATGACATGTTCGAAATGGCCACCATTAATTGTTAGACAAAAATACAATCTGTTCTCGAACTATTCGCGAACTTTCACGAATGTTTCACGGGTTATTTGTCTTTATTCTTGCGTAATTCTGTGTTTGAGCTCTTTGATACTGGCGAGAGGAGTTTTGTGCATTTTAGTCTTTAAGTGACCCCATAAAAAAAGTCGAGAGGTGTTAAATCTGGGGATCCTAAAAATGATGGGGTGTTAAATCTGGAAACTTAAAATTCTCTAGGTACCATTTTTTAACTTCCCCTTCAATATCTAAGTCGACGTGTTTCCACCCAAAGCAATAATAGCATCAGGTCAAGAGTTATTAAGGCTTGAGTGATTTCATACCTTCTAGCCTCTATGTAGTCTATCTTAAGAACCAATAAATCGATTTTATTTTTATTACCATGGTTGAGTAGAGAATTTTGTGCCTTTTCAAATGATGTATCACAAGGTAGAGGGTGCCATTTGAAATTTCAGAATGGGGTGGCTGGGGGATGAAACCAAATCTTAATGAATGCATAAAAATTTTTAAATGAGAGAAGTATTCAAAATTTTCACGCATGGCGACTGTTAAAACATGAATTTTTTTAAGGTGCGCACCCCTTCTGCTAAACGATTAGATAAACAATAAAAAAAAAAAAGAATAGCCATTTTAAAGCTTAGATGTAAAGTTACAAACTGATTGACATACATTTTTAAATTTCAATAACATAATAAATTGGCGACCATATAAATGAAAACTGCTGCATTATAACCTATTTTTGCACATTCCTTCAATGCTAAAAGAGAGAAGAAACAATTATAGACAAATCTGGCCGGCTTAATTTCAAGATAAAGTAATGGATCATATGGTGTGTAAATTTCTAGGCAATTGGCTACTGAGCTTTCTGCTTATCATAAGCACCGATTAGAAAAACATTCTTTCGAGAAAACGGCGCGTAAAGTATTACAATTGTTTTACATCCCATGTTTTGGGATGTCTTTTTTAGACGTAATCTATCGTTTTTACTTTATCATACGCAGTATGTTGAAGTATTGTAATTTTTTGGTAAAATTAATAGTTTAGCTGTTCGAGTAAATTCTATCTGATCGAGATTGTATCTGGACAAAAACTTGTAGCCAGAGTGTGTCCGATGTGTTGATAGTTTTGACAACTATCGTTAGGTGAAACAATATTGATACATTTTGGTGCTTACAAAGTCGTGTATTTCCAGTGCGGATAGAAATATTATTATTTTTTCGTGAATAAATACAAGATACTGTAAGACTGTAAGATTGTATGTTAACCTTAAAACTTATTTGGAATATGGATACTAATTCTTTATGACCTTTTGTAGTTAGCACTGAAGACGGGGTAAAACCCGAAACTATAGTATGCTTGAAGCCAATATAATCATTGGACCCAACCCCAATCTTTTTACTTTATCATACGCAGTATGCTAAAGTATTGTAATCATGCCGAAAAAAAAAATTGAGATTTTAGCGGAAATAGGTCTTTTTGGGTCCCCTGAACATTTTTGACCAAGGTACAAAAAATGTCTGTGTGTGTGTGCGTGCGTGCGTGTGTGTGTAAACGATTTTTGTGGCGATGATTCCGGAAAAACTACTAAAGGTATCGGGACGAAAGTTCATAATTAGAAGTTTCATGACCTAACTTAGAGCTGAAAAGCTTTTGGTTAAAAGGGGTCCAAAGGAACTGGTAGTTTATTCTAAGCCTTTTTCAAGGATTTTGCAAATGAGCCGCTATTTCTCTAATTTCGTCAAAATAGTTAAATAATAAATTAAAGTAGAGGAAATTCTGAATAATTTATGCCTATGAAATTTTTTGGTAAAATTAATAGTTTAGCTTTTTAGGTTATTCTAAGCCTTTTTGAAGGATTTTGGAAATGAGCCGCCATTTCTGTATTTTCGACAAAATAGTTCATTAATAAATTAAAGTAGAGGAAATTTTGAATAATTTATGCCTATGAATTTTTTTGGTAAAATTAATAGTTTAGCTTCAAGAGCAAATTCTATTTGATCGAGATCGGTCGCATCTGCATTGATATGAAATTACATAGTAGCCAGGATTTTGACAAACATTTTTTTGTGTTGTCACATTCGAAAACAGCTGATCTCATCAGAGGTTGGAGAACCACTATGGAACGTTGCCGCTGTAGTGCGGCAAATTTTAAAATACAAATTTCAAATAAAGTAAGATCACCAATTTGATTGTTTGTTGATAAGAAATATCAACCCGTCTTTATATCTAATTCCAAAAACGATACATTGAGAAAATTATAAATAAAGTGTAGCGATGAGTGTAGTTTTATTTTAGTATGTTGGTAGGGATGTGTCATGAACAAATATAAATCTGTCAGAATTTGAATTATCTTTTTAAGGTGCGTTTTCATTAGTGATAATGGCAGTGGTAGCAGACGCCGTTATAGTATTTCCAATAGAAAATTGATAGTGACTCATGTTTATGCACATGCAAACTAATATGTGTCATTATCACGATATGTAAGAAACACTATAATTTCGTATTCTACCACCGCCATTAACTACCATTACCTACTAATCGGAACGCACCTTTAAACTTGACGTTTCGTCAAAGTGGTACCAACCTAGCATTTACTATACAGAAATCATTGATTTTTTTTAAATACGTATATCTTAAAAGGCAACACAATAAACGTTGATGTCGCTCCTGCCAAAAACTAGATAGCCGACTCGCTCATATGCGACGGCGACACTCTGCCTTCGGTGACGCGCCGCATCACCGCTCGTCGCGCTATTCCGTACTTTCGGCATTTGTGACATAAATAACTATTATTCTAATGACGTAGTGTAGGTAGTGTCAAATGCTGATGATTTGACAATACGTACGATTTATCTCAATAGAATAGATTCTCATGCAGCTAAACTATTAATTTTATAATATATTGTATGATAAAGTCATGTGCCTGGCCACATCAGATTTTTACTTTATCATACGCAGTATAATAAAGTATTGTAATCATGCCGAAAAAAAAAATCTGAGATTTTAGCGGAAATAGGTCCTTTTGGGTCCCCTGAACATTTTTGACCAAGGTACAAAAATATGTCTGTGTGTGTGTGAGTGTGTAGTGTGTGTGTAAACGACTTTTGTGGCGACGATTCCGGAGAAACTACTAAAGGTATCGGGACGAAAGTTAATATTTAGAAGTTTTATGGCCAAACTTAGAGCTGAAAAGCTTTTGGTTCAAAGGAACTGGCTATTTACTCTTAGCATATTTCAACGATTTTGCAAATGATTCTGTAATTTCGTCAAAATAGATAAATAATAAATTAAAGTAGAGGAAATTTTTTATAATTTATGTCTATTACATTAATAGTTTAGCGGCAGAAACAAATTATATTTGATCGAAATCGTGTCTGCGTTAATAGTAGGTAGCCAGGATATTTTGAAACTTTTGACAGTATTCAGAACGTCAGCGGTTGCGAAACGTCAATTTAACACGCAAATGCATGGAGAATGCGATGAGGAGGAGAAACACGCGTACACGTATGCTATGTGAAACAATATTGAAACAGCTGCTTGGTGTTTACAAAGTCAATGTGTATTTCGAGTGCGGATAGCAATGTTGTTATGCATTTTTCAAGGATTTTGTAAATGAGCCGCCATTTCTGTAATTTCATCAAAATAGTTAAATAATAAATTAAAGTAGGGGAAATTTTGTATAATTTATGTCTATGACATTTTTTGGTAAAATTAATAGTTTAGCTGTAGGAGCAAATTCTATTTGATCGAGATCGTGTCTGCATGAATATAGGATTTGCCAGATATTTTTATTCTAATGACAGTAGGTAGTGTCAAATGCTGATTTTTTGACAATACCTACTGTCCAAGATCTGTCAAATCCTGGCTAATTCGTTTTATTTTAATGCAATCTCGATAGAATCTCATGCAGCTAAACTACTAATTTTATATATTGTATGATAAAGTCATATGCCAGGCCACATTTTTCCTCCCATCGGAAAAAGTTCCTGTCCAGTGTCCATTTTTTTATTCAATCGTTTCTGGGAAAGCAATGTCGAAAACCTAATCTACTTGCAAATACAGTTGTTGTCTCTAAATTAATCCATTGCGGCAGTTAAAACAGCAGCCTAAATCACCGCAACGCAACGACGGAAATTTTCTTTATTCCAATATTTTAAAGGCGTGATCATTTCGATGAACATGTTTATAATGCGGAGAATAAAACATCAACATCCGGAAAAGTTTACAAAACTTATTCTAAAATAAAGCTAAAACTATTTTTTTAAATTGTAACTATGTATCTTTTACAAACATTGAAATATTGAGATTCATTAAAAAATAAATTATTGGTAATTCATATGGATTTTTAATAAAGTACTTAATAAATTAATCGAAAAGGATATAATTCTTGGGAAATAATAAATTAACCGCCCAAGTTTCTAAATTATTCTAAATTACAATAGCATCTGATAGTTTTGAGTAATTTCTCTACAATGTCCCGAAAAAATAATAAAAATCGGTTAAAGATTACAAATCTTATTGCACAAAATAAATAAATAAAGAAAAATTACCAAAATAAATAATAAAAATAAGAAGTATTAGGCGTTCCTTTAATTGTGCCAGTCAATGTAGACCTAGGTATCTTTAATTTCTCCTTCGAATCATGACATTATAGTTACGTGCATTTGTGAATCAGTGGCTTCTATTGCTGTTGATGTAGGGCCTAACTAGGTCTAGTTTTGTAATTTTTATTTATGGTGGGTGAGCCAGACCGAAGTCCGCCAAGAAGCTTTTCGAAAGTAGAATAAACTTTTAATGGTATCTATTGAATAGACCTGACCATTGGGACCGTAGAAGAAAAGGAACGAATATCCGACGGTAGACGATAACAGGCTTGGCGAATAGGCACTCGGCCATATACGTAGGCACCACGGAGATTTGTTTTCACTTTTATCACTTCGCTAAGTGACCTTTGTTGGAGCCATGTAATATTTTCTTGGTTTCTTGGTATTTATAAATAAATCTATGATATTTGATTGTATCCACGCCCGGTGTACAGTGTACGCAGAAAAAATAAATATTGTCCCTGAATAAATATTTTATGGGAAGAAATTGATAATTAGCTATTCGAAGGAAATCTGTTCATTAGCAGATTTGTTTTAGATACGAAATTTCTTTTAAATGATATTGATGATAAATGATATTGTCAATTGAAAAGTACGCTTACGCTTACTTACAAAAAATAAATGTTAAATACTTGGAAGTAATTCACATTTTTTTCACATTAAGGAAACCATTTATTAATGTACATTTATCAATTTACATATTTCTTCCGGTTTCATTGGTCCGATTAGTTTCTCTAGTTTCGTTGTCACATCTGAAACATTTACACTTCATATATTTTAATCCTGTTTACACATTACTGCAGAAGTCGCTGCCCTAAGCGGCAAGCCGTCACCGACGGAACATTCAAAAGCATTGTCGCAGAAGTAAACATAAATTATATTTTTCTTCAGGCATCTCTGGCTCTGATTGGCTTCTCTGTACTGTTTCTTTGTCACACTTACAACCATTACACGGTATTATTTTTATTTCTGCTTGCAGATTGCCGAAGATATTACTGAACAGATAAAAAGTGCATACAAATCAGAGAACAGTTCAACTTAGGAATGTGGAGTACTCGTAGTCGTAGTCGTAGTCGTAGTCGTAGTCGTAGTCGTAGTCGTAGTCGATAGCATACAGCGTAGCGGATAGCACGTGTTTGTTCTGCACAAGAGTGTTTCTAAAACGACTGAGTGTTAATTGGCCTTTAATATGGCCCCAGTGACCAGATTAAATAGTGATAAAGGTGATGAATCGAATAGTATTATTCTATTCCTGAAAAGTGCCGAATTTGCATCTATTATCGAAGCGTTAATAAAGGAATCGGTAGCTGAGGAAGTGACACCACTTCAAGCTAAAATTGCTAAACTGGAGGAAAAACTTAATCATCTACAAAAGCAGGTAAAAGAGAAAGATCATAAGATACATGCCTCGAATTTGGAAAACTACGTGGTTAAAGCCACAAATAGCAAAGCTTCAGGTCAAGCAGTGGTGACCTCCGACCGTGTAAAAAACAGGAAATCCCAGCACGCCAAACCCGCCTCGACAACTTTGCCTGGACAACGCCAGACCCGCTGTTGCCAAGGAAATCGTAAGGGAAAATAAGGATCCCGAGGGTATCTGGAAAACCGTTCAACGGAAACAAAAACCCCAAAAAAAAATCAGATGTTATCTACGGAACAGCAAATAATGCGCCAATCAAAGCCGCCGCAAGATGCGTCCATTATCATGTTTTCAAACTTGAACCAGAACTAGCAACTGGTAAACTTGAGGAGTACCTAAAGACAAAAACTATTACCAATGTTAAATGTGAGAAAATTACATCAAGACATCCGCTTGAGTATTCGTCTTTTAAAGTAACCGTTCCAGAACGCTTTGACGAATTAATAAAGTCACCTGAAACCTGGCCAGAAAATACGTGCATCAACCGTTTTTTATACAGGCTGATGAAAGCATCGTCACCACAAAAATAGCATCGAAAAAGTTAACGCTATTACATCAAAATGTCCAAAGTATGGGTAACTGTCAACTGCAACTTAACCAGTTACTGTTGGCTATCGACGGACCTCTAGTTTGTGCAATAACGGAGCACAGGCAATCCTACGAGCAGCTACAAGTGTTTAAGTTCGAAAATGTTAAATTAGCATCAGCGTCATGCCGTGGTCCGCGTCAGCATGGAGGTGTTGCGCTTTACTGCAGTGACTACTTGTGCTGTGTGAGTATGGATCCGGTAGAACAAATGAATCTAGTTAATGTCATAGAATTTGCCGGTATTGATGTCATCATTGGTGATCGGAAGTTTGCTATTGTTGTAGTATATAGACCCCCAGGCGCCGATGTTTTTATATTTATGGAAACAATGTTTAATTTATTAAATTTTCTACACTCCATCAAGTATGATTTTTTTATACTTGGTGATTTCAATATCGACTTCTGTGCAGCTACTGTGTTGCTCACAGACTTTAAAAATTTATTATCGGAATTCAGTGTTGAGTACTTAATTCATGAACCGACTCGTATAACCCAATTGACTAGCACCTGTATTGATAACGTATTGTCTAACACTAATCGTCCTTTTGAAACACATGTGTTTCATACGGGATACTCTGATCATACGGCACAAACGGTCACGTTGGAGGTTGTATTAGAGAGGCCAACAGAGATACTGACATATAGAGATTTCTCAGAGGGTAACATGCGGGACTTCTGCATGGCCTTAAGCAAAGAAAAATTTGAATCAGTTTTTGAGGAAGTTGATCCTAATGTTAAATATAAAAATTGTGCTAATACCTTCCTCTTACATTTCAACTCTCATTTTATGAAAAAAACCAAAAAGAAATCAAAGAAAGAAAATAAAATAGGAAATTCAGATCTCTTGAGGCAGTGCAGAAGGGATTTAGTGTCTCTTCAGGAGCTATCCCAACTATCTCCGGAATATAAAGATTTATATAAAACTAAACAAAAAGAATATCATTCCTTACTTCTTACAAAGAAAAATGCTGGAATAGAAAATGCATTGCCGTTTCAGAGTAATCACTCAAAATTTTTATGGAAAGTTATATCTGAAAATATAAATAGAACAGACAGGAGAAACACAAACATCAGTACTGGCTCACACGTTGAGAAGGCAAATGAATTTAATTTGTTTTTTAATTTAGTTGGGGCCAGTGTCTCTGCTAACATTGGACCAGCACCTAACGTGACCGTTAATAAAATTAAGACCAACCAATGTTCTATGTTCATGATTCCTGTCACACAAAGTGAAATCTGTAATACTGTAAGGGCACTAAAGAGTACTAGCAGCGTCGGCTACGATGATGCCCCTGCCAAGGTAGTAAAGCATTGCATACACATTATCGCTGAACCACTGTGTGAAGTTGTTAATTCATGTTTTTCAATAGGTGTATATCCACAAAGTCTTAAGCACTCAATAATAACTCCGATATTCAAAACTGGCGACCCAGATAAAGTAGACAATTACAGACCTATTAGTGTAATTTCAGTATTCTCGAAAATACTTGAAAAATTAATATCATCGCGAGTTATAGCGTTTCTGCAAAAACATAAGATCCTGAACTCTAACCAGCATGGGTTTCTGAAGGGGAGAAATATCGACACGGCCTTGCTAGAGTTTACGGAGTACATTTTAAAGGCCCTGGAGAGGAGGCGAATAACTTCAACAGTAATGTTAGATCTCGGGAAGGCGTTTGACTGTGTAAATATTAAACTTTTAATCGAGAAACTCGATATATATGTCATTAGAGGACCAGTAAATAAGCTGATTGAATCATATCTCACTGGAAGAACGCACGCGTGTAAATTGAAAGAGTCAAATAATAGAGTGTTTTGTTCGGAGACTCTAGTTATCAATATTGTTGTAACCAATTCGGAGGTCATTGATGATGTGATAAGCAAATCTGCAATGCATGTAAAAACTCTTGGAGAGTGGTTTTCTTCCAACCTGTTAAGTTTAAATACTCATAAAACCAAATTTCTTTTAATGTCAAATAACGTAACAAATGCAACAGAATTGGTCTATGGTGATGTTGAGATACAAAGAAATCAGTGCTCCAAGTTGTTGGGTTTAATTATAGATGATCAACTATCTTACAAAGAACACATCGAACAACTATGCAAGACTGTGCACAGAAACATTTACGGCCTCCGAATTCTTTCAAAACATACAAAAAAAAAAATAGCAAAGACATTTTGCTACTCAAATATATATAGTTATCTTAGGTATGCTATAATTTTTTGGGGTTCAGTGACAACTGCAGAGCGAGCTTTCATTATTCAAAAACGGGCTCTTCGAACTTTGCTTGGTATGCGCTACCGTGCATCATGTCGTGGTTTCTTTAGACAGGAAGGGATTTTAACGGTTCCGGCAATTTATATATATGAAAGTGTTTCTTTTCTATTGAAAAATCCTCAGTATTTCCGCGAATACCGTAGTAGTAACATTTACAACTGTAGGCATGGCCAGCATTATATTCTTCCAAGGCACAGACTATCAAAGTATGCCCATGGAGCTGTTTACTCTTGTCTCAAATTGTGGAACAGTGTACCCTCTTTCATAAAGAACCTGAGTCACCCACTTGCAATTCGTAAAGAACTGTTCTCGTACTTGTGCACGTTGGAACCGTATCATGTGAACGATTTCTATTGATTTATGTTTATTTGGTTGTACCAAGTGTATATTTGTGACACTATTTGTGGCTTGTTGTGTAACGTACTGCAACCTATAAATAAAGATACTTTATTATTATTATATTATTATTACTCAATCAGTGAAGTCGGTATCGATTAACAATTATTTGGAGTCGAAATCGAAGGTATCTTGCACATTTTAACAGAAGATCCTTAACCCTCTAGTGATGACGTGACATTTGGAGTCAAGAATGGTGACTACGCGGCGCCACAGACTGATGGCTCATTTAGCATAAATGCACTTAGCTGCACTGATCAACCATCGGTCGTCACCATATTGTCTACAAATATCAGGACACCACTTTTTTGCATTTGTTAGTTTACAACCTAACAAGCGCGCTATTTGAGTGTATTAATATAAAAAAATCTGATGTGGCCAGGCACATGACTTTATCATACAATATATAAAATGAATAGTTTAGCTGCATGATAATCTATTTGATTGAGATAAATCGTTCTGCATTAACATTAAACTAGTTAGCCAGGAGTTGACAAATATTTATATATATTATATATAATTATAATATACAAGTTTTATAAAACAAAAATTGGCCCACGAGTTGTTTTGGTCACGACGAGCGTAGCTAAGAGTGCCCATATGGAACGAGTGCGCCAATACGTCTTATAAAACAAGTGTTATATACTATTTTTTCTACTTTGGACATTAAATTTATATAAATTTCGTAAATTGCGGTTGTCATCTTACAATCTATAGTAGTTTTATATTCAACAGTTCGTAGTTGTAGTAAAATTTACAAATACGCCTGACGCTAGCCAATAGCGATTGAGATATCAGCCTTATTTGACACTTGACGTAAATATCAATATCTTGGAAAACTAAAAGTTACCAAATGTTTGTGTCCTAGTGTTTTAATAACGACGATGAAAGCGGTTTCGTTATGAGTTTATAACGAACGCAAAGTAGAAAAAAATATTTGTCAAATCCTGGCTACTATGTAGTTTCATATGAATGCAGATGCGACTGACCTCGATCAAGTAGAATTTGCTCTAGCAGCTAAACTATTAGTTTTACCAAAAAATGTCATAGGCATAAATTATTCAAAATTTCCTCTACTTTGATTTATTATTTTGACTATTTGACTATTTGGACGATATTATAGAAATGGCGGATCACTTGCAAAATCAATGAAAACTGCTTAGAAGAAACAGCCACTTCCTTTGGACCCTTTTAAACAAAAAGCTTTTCAGCAGTTTGCAGTTTGGTCATGAAACTTCTAAATATGCAGTTTCCTCCCGATACGTTCAGTACTTTCTCCGGAATCGTCGTCACAAAAATCCAGTACACACATACACACACACACATACACACGCATACACAGACATTTTTGTGTACCTTGGTCAAATATGATAAGGGAACCCTAAAAGACCTATTTGCGGTAACATCTCATTTTTTTTCGACACGATTACAATACTTTGTCATACTGCGTATCATAAAGTAAAAAGCGTTTGTGTGATAGTAAAAATTATTTCTTTAATGGCAAAAAGAGATTACTTTTATTTGACATTTATTTTACTTATCACTTGTTCATTGAATAGTTGCATTTTTTGACAAAAAAGTGTCACTAAGAAAGAAACATGTTTATACCGAATTTTGATTCGAGTTGATTGATATGTCCATCGGGATTTAGTAAAAATGAGAGTATTCTATAATGGTTAACATATAGCAAATTTCAAATTATTACAATTACAATTATTACAATTATTATAACTTCTAACTAGAGCTGGTTTCATTTAGATTATGTCAAAATAATCAAAACCAAATCACGGCACACTCCATACTGCCCTAACCTTACCAAAATTTTGGTGATTAGAATTTTATTCACATGGAATGAGGGTCGCAGGCAACCTCAATTCGTTTTCTGTCAACGCCTGCAGGCTTCAATTTAATGCAGCAAGTCAAATTTTCCTGTCTTTTACATCATCTTTTTGACCTCAATACAAACACAGATAACAACATATACATGTAATATAAAACAACTAAAATATTTGGTTTTAGAAAACGATTGTTTTGATTTAAAAAGTCGTTATCTTGAAAATAATGTGAAGGATGCTGATAGATGGAGCTTTAACAGTCTCCTCGTACGTGGAATCTCCGAGAGGGTATACAACAGCATACATATCCAAGGAGCATTACCGATTGTGCTATTATACCGTCAATGTATCCGTTGTTGAAATGTACAACAGCTCTAGTATTAGTAGAAAGAGACTAGATAGGACCGCGGTCCCTTCCCTAGTTAGAAATAAACAATAATCTTCTTTGGATGCGTTCCAAAAGCAATAATATTTAACGTTATAATAACCTGTTAATATTTGAAAGAAGTAGGTGAACGTTTAATCCAATAATGTGAGCTGATTAATCTAACTACCGAACCTTTTAATTTAAAAGATCAAATTCTGAAGTCAAATAACTATAGTACACTTTTAACATTGAACAATCTTAAAATAAGAAAATAGGTAAAAACAATGGTTTTATTCCATGTTCAACTTTTCGCTGTGTGTAGTCGATTTCTGTTTTAGTAGTAATTTAGCTTTAAAAACGTCAACTCAATAAGACAAGCTGCTGCGTTTACTTTTAATGCAATTCATTGAAAAGAATATTTTTTCTTGAACACAAAGTTGGAAACATTTTGAGAAACGTCAACTAATCAGCTTTTATACATTCAGAACAACATTCAAGTTTTAACAAGATATAATATTTTCTGATAATCTTAACGTCACAGAAACACGAATTAATAATAGGTTGATGATAAAAGTGTTTAACTTTTATTATTAGAAAGTATTTTGAATACTGTGTGGTCTTGTAGACTTACCAACACAACCACATATATACTAAACCTTGGTAACACTATGCGCGTATACAACTAAACCTCAACTTTTGTAATAAACCTGATGTATCGTTTTATACGGATTGTTCACATGTTTTGATGGTATGTAGCGACCAGTGTTCTAGCGAACAGTCATCAGAAACCGAATTTCGAGAAACCACAAAGTTCTCCCTTTGTTTACATAGGTACCATCAAAACTGTATAAGTCTGCTAATATCTTTGGATGAGCTAGCCTGGATAAAGTTTCAGTGCGGCGAAAGTTTTGCTTTGACATGTAGTTCGCGAAGCCGCCGCTGTTATATGCAGATGTCGCCACGTTGCTGATTAAATTCTTCGTCGTGCCTGACCCGACACGCTTTTCTTTTGTCTGTAAGCCGGATCGGTATCACATTTAGACGAGTTTTAACATCATGGAAATGCGATTGTTCCTTCGGATAGAGGGCGCCACTTAAAATGGAAATTTATCGGATTAAAGTTCGCGAATAAGAAGACAACAGGGGAAGTGAACCGTTCCTCTATCGACTATGGTATTTGTATTCATCGGTTGTAACTTGATCGTTGTAAACTTCGGAAGTTTTAGCATGTCCGCCACATTTAATGATCTTTTTTAAGTTTAGCAAAATGGCTCCCTAGAGGACAGTTTTAATTTCTGGGGTTACGATGCTTTGTTGTAACTTTAGAGCCATTATGAGGAGTATACAAAATAACGCACCAGTCCAGTGATGCCAATGATAGATAATGTGGCGTTTGCTTGGTTTCATATAAACTTTGGTAGTTATACCGGGTTATTCGTGAGTAAACTTATTACTTTAAACAGGTCGGACAAGACAGCGGTACAATTTTTGCAAAATCATTGGATTTGGATAGTAAAAATATCGCACTTTTTTACAATTATTATTGATTTGATATGCTTACCTATATGACATCCCGAATACGTGCTAAAAACCTCCCGGTATATTTTAAGTTTTTAACATACTTCAAATGACCGATAAATCAGTAAAAAGTTATTAGGCATTTAATTTGACATTTATAACTTACATAATATTTCATAAATTAGTATTACATATCTAGATGGTACGACAAAATTCAACAATCTCAGAAATGTAATAATTCTTCTCTTCATGCAGCAGCATGTTTAAAATTGTTCCACTGTAGAATGTTGTTTAATAAATATTTATAAAATACGTTAAATTGTTTATGGTAGTCCAATGCTCTGGCAAACTAAATCGCTTGATTTAATCTCGTTTGATTTCTTACTGTGAAGACATATTGATTGAGAAGTTTTTGGGGTTATCACAACTACGATGTATAAGGGGCCGTTAATAGGGGACCGTTATCAAATAATTTCTGTAGAAATGATGGAATATGTCATATGACCACCAAAAATCCGAGCACTTAAACACGTTGTGCTGAGAGAGCACATATGGGCACTCATGAAAATCGTACTGAAATAATTATTATTTATTCAGTTTACAATTATCTTTTTATTTACTTATTTCATCTAATGACAGTATTACTGTCACTGTGTTATGTGTACGGAAACACTAGGGTGTCTACAGAAAACACCACATATTTACCAAAGCTAACATGTCACGAAATAAATACAACAGGCGATTTAGCTGGCTAAAGCGTTGGACCACTACAACCAATCCAAGAACTCTCTATTCTATAAATAAGTTAAACCACTAATATTTAATAAACATTTTAAGTAATTTTTATCTGGTACTTAAATAATATCATGTGGCCAGGCATATGACTTTGTCATCCCATATACTATGAAGGCGTGTTGTAGGCACTAGACATAACACTTGACATAAAATCACAGACAAATTCACTTTGATCACTTTAAATAGGCGACATAAGTAAAATAACCGAACGGCAATGTTGCGAATGTCACTTCGACACTACGTGTCCTAAGGAGTGGGGGGAAGTGGTGCCATATCCGAGCGCTTATGTCTACTCCTCCTTCCTCCATGAGCTTGACAAATGTCGGACAGAGCAATTACTTGGTGTTCTGAAATAGTGCAATAGTGTTCGTTTGGTGCCTTAATTGTTGGATAAGTTGGCTACCAATGCAGGTTTTTTTGTTACGAATATCTCGTTTTCCATTAATTTTAGAGCAAATAATTGTTTATCCTTTTTAAATGTTTAGGTAATACAATTTTATACCACTTACGATAGTTTACGAGCTGTGACATGTTATTAGGGGATTAGATGGATTTACACTTGGCAATTGTTTTCTTTGCGGGATTATAATGAATATCAAAAATATAGCTGTGGCAAGTTCCAGGAAGCCCATTTCAAATCACCCTGCAAATACGCACACCCCTGTATACGCACTCCACTTCCATGTGCCATAACTGGTAGAATATTTATCTTGAATTTTTTTTAATACAAAAGTGGTAGTACTTTGTGTGTTCTACAAATTTTTGCAGATGTATTTTTTCCCAAAAACACAGTGGGTTTTGGACAACATTTTACTCATATTAATTTATCTGGACTGCAAATTTAGTTTTCTCACTCTAAGCTCGGAGATCATGCCGGTGTGGTTAGTTGAAACCACTGAACAGTTAAAATTTCTCGACTTATCCATTTCTCGACATAACAACCACATGTCCTATAATATTTTTAGAAAACCAACATCAATCACTACAATCATACCCTATGACTCCTCCCACCCCATCTCCCACCGTCTTGCCTCCTTGCGTTTCTTATACAGAAGAGCCCTCACCTATCCCTTATCACAGGAGAATAGATCAATGGAAATGGAGTTCATTCACAATTTAGCCAGTTCAAATAATTTCCCAAATAAACTCATTCGAAAATTTTACACGATATCACTATTAAACTATCACTCTTTATACAAAAATAAATCCCCCTGGTCTTCCAACTTTATTTAAATCCTTTTATTATTGTCCTTTCAGTCATAAAATTGTTAAATTCCTAAAACCTTACAATGTTTTACCTACGTTTAAATCAAAAACCCAAATTTTCATTCTTCTGTCAAGGCAGCGCCAGCTTATCAGACCTATTTTGAGTGAAAGTCTGCTGGCCTGATTGCGATACTTGTGGAGCCTGTTGGTCAAACGGGCAGGGCTCTGGCGAAACGGATCGGGGAACATCGAAATGAAACAACATTTAATTTGTATAAACATAGAATGGAAACTGGCCATATTATTAATTATAGAGATGTCAAGCTGCTTCATAGCTGTCAAAAAGGTTATAAATTAGACTTCTAGAACAATTCCAAATAGAACAACATAAAAAGATGCCTAATGCTGTTCTTCTTAACGATCAAACTGATTTCTTTTACTAACCTTTGTTCTCATATTTATAGTTTCTCCGATCCGTTTCTCCAAAGTTGGATTATTGGATAAGTTTATGTTTGATTGACCTTCAGTCCATTTGCGATATTTGAAATTTCTGATTTTCACATCTCTTACCCCGAGTGTTTCATGTTGTGACTATTTTACACTGGTTTCGACGTTGATGTTAAGCTTAATATCAGATTTTTGACAGCAAGTTCAATTTGTTTTATATGTGTTTATTGGAGGATTTTTGAAATTGTGAATTTTTTAAAGATTTGGTGGATTGTTTGAAGAATTTTTTTAATTTTTGTGTCTATCTCGTTTGCCTATTCATTGTTTCTTGTTCCTTTTTGTAGATTATAATACTGATGATGGTGGTGCCCACCGAAACATGTTTATAGAAAATTAAATATACTTTTCAAGGACGAGGAGGCTTTTATTTACTTCAAGACTAAAAGTATAATTTACCAGGTTTAAATGAAGTAAATAAAAAATTACCACTCCGTTCGATAATATGGTATAGGTACATTTAAATATGCATTATGTAGGTATACCAAATATATACGATATTTTCGGACGGAGGATGTAGTATAATCACTGTATTTTGGGCAGTTCTCCTGAAAGTTTTGTTGTTTATGTTTGCTAAATAAAACTTTATTCTACTTTCGAAACCTGGTCGACTGACAAGGGTCCGGCGCCTCCGCCGCAAAAAGCATACAAATCTAGACACCGTGAAGCCCCATATCAACATCAATGGAAGACTGTGGTATTCCCACAGTATTATGCTCTTTCAGTACACACTTTTCAAAGCGCCCTGTTTAATTGGTTTCTCGTAATTAATTAAATACTTTGAAGGTCAAACTCGGAAACGACGCAAAATTTGGAAAAACATCACAGCTTTCGTTTGAATCAAAATTTGATTCTGTATTATGTGGGATTTCAATCATTAACACACAAGTTATGCCAGTTTTGAGATGCCTTATCGAGTAATTAAGGAACTTCGCCAGATTATCAAGTAATTTGTCATTTGTAATAAAGAGAAAGTTGGCTGCAGCCAGTTCAATCTTCAATATTTTTTTTGATTCTTCATAAATAGTTTGTCCTAGGCTTGTCCACGATTTTTTTTAGTAGAATAAGCTACATATTGTGATGATGAAACAGGAAGTATTTGGTTAGTATTAAATGGATAGTGTGTCAATTAATTAATAAATGTCTACGACCGAAACCAAAGAGAGCAAAGGCAGTTACTGTATACTGGTAAATGACACATCTTGTATAGTTTTTTTGTACTTATAGTATAATTTTCCCACGTTTGTAGATAAAGTAATTAATAAAGCATGTTTATTTATTTTTAATGACATGAATTTTTTAAATGAGTATCGGTGAGCTTTGGTGGCTTTGGCCATAGTTAGAAATCATCATCTAACCTATATTAGGCATACAAAATACACCCAATGTTTGATATCAACAAAATCAGAACAATACAAACAAATTTCTAACAATGGTCATACGTAAACAAACTGAACTAAAACTTGGTTATTCATAAAGTAAACAGGCTTTGCCATTTATCTAAAAATGACCACAATGTAACTTAACACATTTTGATAATAAGCTTTGGTGCATCTTTTGGTTGAACCATTTACAACCATGGATACAACATGGTATCACTGCCCCGACCTTCTCCGAATACTTTCATCACTGCTACTAAAGGAGGTAGAGAACAAAAATAAAAAGACAACATACTTAAGCCCACATTTTTATTCGGATAATGGCTAACATATATTTGTTTGGATTTATTTCTCAATCCTGCAGTTATTTAATGGTTTTCTAGAGCATCTGAAAACTATTACTCTTTAGTACCGGTTGCCGAAAGAGCCAGCAGTATTATTTTTAAGAGAATTGCACAGCGTCTGAGGATTACGAGCTGGGTTAGCCTTAAGATCAGACAACACCTCCTACGTCCTCCGGGAGAACCCTTGGCCTTCCCGTCTAATCGGAAATTTAAGACCCACTAAAACCGTCTATAGGTGTAGTACTCGAAAGGCGCTCAACTTTCACGTTCCTCACCCGTTCCTTTTCCGCCTTTCCCGCATCCTTTCTGACAATTGAATTGGCCCGTATCTATTGTACTGTATTTTCTGGAGACCGGGGCGGCTCGAGCGGCTCCCGGGCCGGCCCGGCCTCCGTAATATTGGAAGGATTGTTGAGCTGATTGACTGAACATTTCGTAACCCTCAAAAGGCCGCCTGAGAGAGGTCTCCGGCTGAAATAACCCCGGACCCTAAAGAATAAAATGCCAACGCCATATGTTACCTTTCGTCGTCGCGGTGGTTCGGTTTCCTCGCTATGCGCTTTCGCTCGTCTTTTTCTCTTTGCGTTTATTTTTATTTCGCCGTCACTCATAGATACATGTGATGAAATTCCTCAGGTTATCGACCCACCGTAGGGATTTTCTAGAGAGGTATATTTCACTGTTGAACCTTCGGATTTGCAGAAGGGTATGACGTTCTCCTTAGTATTGAGTCGATCAATCCAAAGAATTTAATCTATATAAAGTAAATTTCGGATTCGTTTATATTCTAAACCCGATTTATAACAGCAAAATCTATGCATGACTGGTAAATCTACTGACGTGACAGAATACAGGCAAATTCAAATTCGAGGCTCTGCAATGGGGTCTCGCTTATACAGGAGATAGTGGCTAGCGATTATACAATCACCGGTTTTTGGCAAATCAGGATTTTTAATTCCAAATGTAGAAAAAACAGCTGTTGGTTTTGTGGATAAAATAAATATAATTAAGCAGTAAAAGATATAGTTGGGTTAAAGGCAAAAGCCTCTAATTGACATATTCTTACTATATATTGAAAGAACCGAGTTAATTGTAGCCAAATGGTTATAAATACATATCATATAAAAATATACCATCCGTGAGTGTTTAAAGTCCTCTAAAAATAATTCATTTTATGGAAAATTTCATTATTTTGTTCTTCACAACTTTATTTTCTTGTTCTCAGAGCATTTAATAATAAGGCCGTATACGTTCTTTGGCTTTTATTGGATAAATAAGTACGTAGGCTTTCACGGCCAGAATCATTTAGAAAATAAACTGCTTCCGGGTTTTGCCGTGTGTCAAGATTTGTTAATGCTGACGTTTCGCGAACCATGTTGCTCGCTTCTTCAAAGCTAATTGAATACTGACGACCTACCAAGACAGTCTCCCTTATATACCTAAGTTTACACCTCACTGCGCACATCTGGAGAACCGCTCCCATATGCTATTCCACCTGACCGCGTTAGGATCGATTTCCAGACCCTACTAATGTCAGTACCGTCCTCGCGATTGATGTTTACAGGATGTTTGTAGATTTCGATTGCTTCTCTAATAAGCCTTCGATGATAATTACCTACCCTTGCCAACATCTTCGCGTCATCGAAATTCATTGTGTGTCCCGACTCGTGGCAGTGTTGAGCAACAGCGGACTGTTGAATCTTGCGTAGCCGGGTGTCTCTACTATGCTCCTTGACTCTACATTCGATACTTCGTCCTGTCTGTCCTACATAGCATGTTCCACACTCACATGTTATCTTGTATACTCCTTCGTTCTTCAGGAGTGGTGTGATATCCTTAGGGCTAGGCAAAAGATCCTTTACCTTTGCTGGCGCTTTGTATCTTACCGTGATACCCGATTTCTTCAGTATTCTATCGATTCTTTCCGATACCCCACTTACGTATGGTAAACAAGCGAACCCCTTTGACTCTTGCCGCTCCTCTGAGACTTGCGGTTTTCTCTGTGTGACACCCCGTATGTCAGACTTGGTGTATCCATTCTGACGCAGAGCCCACTCCAAGTGTTTCCGTTCGTCGTCCAAGCTGCTGGCGTTGCACACCTTCTCGGCTCTGTTGAACAGAGTATTAATAACACTTCTCTTCTGTTGGGGATGGTGGTGCGATTTGGCGTGCAAGTACCGATCGGTATGTGTCTTCTTGCGGTAGACAGTATGTCCAAGCGTACCCGTTGGCGTTCTGTATACCAGCACATCCAAAAATGGCAGCTTGCTATCCTCTTCTATTTCCATCGTGAATTTGATAGAGGGATTGACATTGTTCAGGTGGGTAAGGAACTCAGTAAGTTTATCTATACCGTGTGGCCAAACCACAAAGGTATCATCAACATATCTGACCCAATGCTTGGGTTTGTAAGGACATGACCTAATGGCTCTTTCTTCAAACAATTCCATGAAGAAATTGGCGATTACCGGTGAGAGAGGAGATCCCATGGGAGCACCCTCTACTTGCTCATACATCGCATTCATACATTTATTGGATACCTTTATTACTGAAATTTTTACATTCGCTGTCTTCAGTAAACTATTGTTTCTTGAGGTTCTTCTAACACACGAATTGATTTTTCCATATTTTTTTTTTAATTTTTTTCCATGACAATAATAATAATTACAGTATCACATCTTTGTGTGAGTAGCACAACTAAGAAAAGTAGAAAAGCTTTAAAAGAGAAACATTTGATTGTGACGACGACTTCTGGTACGAATCTAATGGTATAGTAAAAAATAAGTATAGTAGTGTGTTGTTTTATATAATAATCCTACTATGCAATTCCTCGAAAGATGTCAGTTTGCCCAAACCTATCAGGAAAATGTTCATTTCTATCTTATATGCCAACAGAGAGAGAAGTAATTTTGAAGTACGGCGAATAAATAATAATATTAGATTTTTGCTTAACATATTGAAACTAATCTAAAAGATTAACAACCATCAATTTGAATCTGAATAGTTATAACCATGTACTTGCCTATAGTAGGTTATCCACTGATGTCCTATATTTACTTTGCCCTAAACAAGAAGCGCTAAACACTTCACTCACTGTGCACACTTCACTGAACTAGTCGGAATTTAGTTCTTTTATATAAGATATAAAAAAATAAAAGTTGGACAATCAGAACATAAGTTTTGTTCTTCCGGTATGTGCTGCAAATATAAAGTCGGTTAACCGACTTAATTGACTTAAGTCAATAAAATACTTCAAATATGAAGGTAAAGTCATTCACTGATGAACGATTGCAACTGTTTATACCATAACTTGCTGTAAGCCAAACGTGGCCCATTAGGAGTGTAAGCTAAGCCCATTTTAACTATTGGCCCTGCGCATGGTACGGAGTGGGGGACTGAGAAACGATTTTTTGACTTATATCTTATTAAAATTCTCCACTACAACGAAAGAAAACGCGGCTTAATTTCACTAGAAACGACAACAAACACACTACTTGCTTCTACAAATTTACGTACAACAACATTAGTCGACACGTTGCAGGGAACTACCACGTCGTTACACATGTACCGTCGTAAGACAGATGCGCGTGTTGTATGCGCACCCGGCCAATACGCTAGTATGCCATAATATGCGTACAGCGCGGATTATATTGCCTTAATTATATTGACCCAGTTCTACCTCTCCTAAACGCGTTTTCAAATAAAAGCGTTATTTATAGTTCAAAGTTTATGAAATTTACAGTGTTACTTCTTAGATAAATAACGAGTTGGGCTGGATGAACAAACTTTTTGGAAAGATAAAAATTAATTTTACTTCTACATCTTTGGCTTTTTTCAAATATGAACCATCTAGCCCAACTCATGATACAAAAATAGCTTTTTTTATTTAGGTACGTACAATTTTAACCCGAACATTATAATTGCGATATTAAAGCGTAATTGCCATAAATATACATTTGCTCATATTACTGCTGCCCAGTGTAGACGTCAGAGCTTCAAACACCGCCTATAACTGGTGACTACAGATTGACGTTGATGGGCGACATCCTGACCACTCCCAGAACAAAAGTCTGATGTGGCCAGGCACATGACTTTCTCATACAATATATAAAATTAATGGTTTAGCTGCACGAGAATCTATTTGATTGAGATCAGTCGTGTCTGCATTAAAATAAAACTAGTTAACAAGAATTTGACGCATAAATAAATAATTAAATAAATAAATCATTCCTTTATTAACATAAAACAATATTAAATACAACAAAATAATATTTATATTTAGGGCGGAGATCAGCACACTTGTTTCCAAATTGCCTTGCTCTTCCACTCAACCCCTTACGCAAACTAGAACTAGACATAATTGTACCAATAATTCCGAGAACTTATCGAAACAAAAACAAAACAAAAATTACTCTAGGGTCTAATTACACGTAATTGCAGCAAATCCAACTCAACAAAACATCGCACATGCCCATAAAAATAATAATAAAAACAGCCTCCGATGTACGCTCAATGCCTAAAGTGCCTCCTGTTGAGCTAACCTTCGCAAAACGCAAAAAAACAACATAACCTAGAAAGTATAGACAACACTGCGACACCCTCAAAATACTAAAATAGATTAGATGAATACTATCCAGACAACTTGGAGCCCGACGACAAAGCGTCAGTAACCCAAAGGTTGTCTAAGTCAGTGCTCCGCAACCTTTTTTGCTTTCCATTTCCCGCTCACGGCAGGCGCATATCTGCGTTCCGCACGCACTTGCGGACCACTGGTCTATTGACCGTAAAAACATTGCAGACTACTTTAACCACTGTACACTATAATCCGTACTTTGCGCTACATAACCCACCAATAAAAGTTCGTCCATTTGTACCTAGTCTGACAAAGCGTGCTGCGTCCGTTTAGTTTTGTCGTTTTTAAAAGACAGAGCAGGAAGGCTTGGTGTGTGGCTCCAGCGTTTCTGAACGAGAGTGGAGTAACCAGAGCGCGCTCCATTTATATTCAGGTTGTTGTACCTAAAACTAGTACTATAAAATACAAATGGCGATTTTCTTAATTTGCGTTATATTGACACACTTTACCTTTGATAAATTCAATTGCTAGTTACTAAATGCTAATTTAATTGGTTGTGCGCTGCGCAATAATATAGTACCAAGCTCAATCGACAACAGCAGATTCCAGGAATATCAATTGAAGTAGCAAATTAAATTTCAGCGAGCGCATAACATCGATGATAGCCGGTAATTAGGACGGGCAAACGGCAAATGTTTTTGCTGTTAAACAGATGTTCCAACAATGCAATGTAATTAGTACGGATGCACGTATGGGCTATGAACAAAAATATGCACATGCGGTAACAGTCCATTGATGGGAGAAAACAATATACGGTTTGGATGTGTAACATTCATTGTTTGATCTGCCCAGGCCAGTTGAATGCTTTTTGCTTTTACATTAAACGATGTAATTCTATTGCTATAAAATAGCAGGCGTGCGTACAATGGGCTGTATGCAATTGCGGTAGATTTACCATTACGGAATGGAATTGTGTGGTCGAGTAATAGTAGGGATTGCGGCATTAACCACTCTTTGTGGTAATTAAGCGTTCATGGTGTGCATAATGTAACCTACACTATTTTGGAAATTTATTTTATGTTTCTAGCACAATGCTCTCCTATCTGAGCTACTAAGGCCTATGACTGGTTGTGGCTGTAATTTTTGATTTATTTAAAATTTACTTCCCGCCTGTATGTCACCATATTATTAACCTATAATATAACTTTGACAAAGTATGTCGTTAAACATTTTCATTTGTATTTCAGTCTGGATATGGCAATCCGTTTGTGGGTGTGAACCCTACTTCCAAAGTAGATGACATTTGATAGGTGTACGTCAAGATAGGTTTTTGTTTGGAAGTAACCACTACTTCGTTTCCTTGATTTATGACAAGTGCGTCTGTACCACCACATCGGGCGCTGGCCAGCGCTAGCAAGCGGTGCTAGCGCTAACACTAAGCGGTCGCCATCTTGCGAGCGAAGATAATAGACTTCTCGTGTTACCTTTCAGCCGGTCCGACGGCGCCGTTAGCGCTAGCGATTTCTGCTAGGTGTGGTTGTACGCGCCCATTTATATCTAACTAATGTCATAGGAAACGCAAAGGTCCTTGGTTCAAATCCAGGTTGTGGCTGTAATTTTTAATTTATTTAAAATTTACATCCCGCCTGTATGTCACCATATTATTAACCTATAGTATAACTTTGACAAAGTATGTCGTTAAACATTTTCATTTATTTAATGTTTACATCACCTTTTTAGATATTTTTGGCCCTTTCAGTTCGGGAATTCAAGAAATGCTGATATAATTGAAAGTCGATGGTAATACACAAAATAAAATGATTACCGTACTGTAAATGGTAAGCACCTGACAACACTTTGAAGTGGTATTGTTTTACTGTCAAACATGGGGTAACATTGCCAAGCAAGCGCTTAGTTAAACACATTTATTTTCAGTGCAATTTATTTTGTACAAATGTAAGTTAGGTAACTTTTATGAGCAATTAACAACAACCAAGATCAAAAATAATAAAGACCGTCGCAACTTCTTTGCAAAAAAACTATATAATTACCAACTATATAATGCAACAAGTAAATATCCTAGAAGACAACTGCGTAGTCTTCTTCTTTTAATGCACAAACTTAAACAGGCGTATGTAGTAGCCGATTGACAATTATAACTGTATTTTCGATTTATTATATGTATATTCGATTTACGCCACCTTAAGTATGTTAAAATGTACTTATTAAATGTGTGATTTTGCATTTCAAATATTCTTTTAGAGTTATTCCTTTTAACTTTAACGCGCCTAGTTTCTGCTACTAAGCGATTGCATACTATAGTTAAACAATTAACAATACATGCTTGATTGCCAGACAATTCTATTTCCTCTGCAATTGTTCATCAAACTGTAATTTGCATTTTCTTTTTCTGCCAGTTTATAACTTATTCGTAGCTAACGCATAGGATTCTCATTCCATATCATTAAAACATTTCTATTATTGCGATTGTCTTCTGATATATACAGAGGCCATTGTATAACAGTATCACCAAAGTTATGTAAACGGGGCAGTATTTTGTTCCCATGGATCGACGAACGGCGTCAGTTTAAACTAACAAAATCAACCGTTTATATTAAATATTTTGATACGGAGTGCGTTCTAATGTGTACAAAAACAAACGTACAGATCCATATCTGGAAAGAAGGAGAATGGTATTTATCGGGCAATTCCGTCATCGAAGAAAGCAACCGTATACACGTGTTTCGGACTATTAGTCCTCATCAGTACGGTATAGCCAAGGAGCAAGATGGACACTCAATGAAAAAAAAAACACTCAAATGGAGACCATAAGGGGGAATTACCCGATAAATACCTTTCTCCTTCTATCTCACCGTCGATTAACCATCTTTACTTAACATCTGCAAAGTTTACAAGAACAAAAATCAAATAAAATAAGAATATAACTTCAGCTAAAAGGTATTTTTTTCAAAATAAACTTTTGCTAATAAATAATTAATTTCTATTACAAAAGAAAAAGTGGCGACTTTGTATTTTCAGAAAACTTCGAAAAACTCTTTTCAAACTTTGCCGAGGATTTCCATTAGTATGTTAAAAACAACAAAAAATCAGTTTATCTGCTAAAACAATTTTCTTTTTATTACTAGATATGAATATACGAACATAGCGTATGATACGGACTTACGTAATGATGAAATTAATCAAAGTATAGAAGATGGTGATATTCTGGCGGGATGTAAATTTTAAATAAATTAAAAATTACAGCCACAACCTGGTTCAAATCCAGGTGGGAATATGTGTACCTGCTAGATATTTTGAAAAACTTAATTTTGACTCCTTCTTACCACTACACTGCCGCTAACCGGAAATAATAACCGTCCAATAATCGATGTACTAGGCTATTACTTTTTCTTAGTAGATTAATTTACTCTGCAGATTTAGGTATTCTGAAGGTAAATCTGCAAAGTAAACTTTAGTAAACTTTAATCTGACAATACTTCTGGGGAATTTCGTATTTGAAGGATATCACTAGGCCGAATTTAATTTAACAAATGTCAATAAAGACAGTACAATTTTACGCATTTCACGCTGCCTTGCAATCTTCACGGTTTTGATTGAAATTCATCCGCTGATATATTGGAGATGCCGCTAGGCGTGACATTTGCAACTCCGTTTGAAGATTTGAGTCGTGCTAGAATGGAAAACAATATGCTTTTAACGTTTTACCGTCTGGAGATCTGTCAGCTATGCAAAAGAACTTACCTAACTCATTTTGCATAGGTACGGATAACCATACAGAATCGTTGTAGAGTGCAGTGCGTTGACACAACGATTTGCACGGATTTCAATGGACCACTTATATCAATTCTGAGGTCAGTGGCTGTATTATTGGAGACAAATTGGCGATCATTTTCATGTTACAAGTACATTAGCTGCAATACTTATCATAAAATACATATCGTTAAGATGAGAAACGGACAAAAAGATTAGAACGCTGCCAGGAAAACAGTTATCAATAAAATATTAACGTGATCACAATGATTTTTTTGCAGATGATTCGTGCGGAATTGACGTGACATGGCTTCGGTACCGGAGGTGATATCTGGAAAATGATTTCTTGGAATTAATTTTATATTATTTTAGTTTGAGATATTTTTATACAAAATCTAATAAAAATTGCAAATATCAACGATCTACTCCCCTAGTAGTAGATTTCGGTACTTCGTTACTACACTATTCGGAGGTCTGATAAGTCAAAATGTACTAAAATACCAATTTTCGACATGTGTGGATATTATTCATCTAAAATTTCCTATTGGCTGGACTAAAAAATTGTCAAGAACTATGATACAAAAAATTGCAGTGTTTATTTTATACCGTAATAGCTTACTCTTTATTGATGTGTTGTATTATTCTACATGTGTGCTATATTTATTTTGTGTCAGGGCTAGTTTATTTTATAAACAGTAACGCAATTACTACACAAAACAATATTTCTATTGCTGTATATGTTTGGGGGAGATTATAACAAACTCAAACGAATAATTTCAAAACGTAAATGAGGAAAATGTTGCATTATAAATAAAACTGGACTTTGAAGTTACCTGGTGTCTGCTGGTTCCAAAATTATCAGTAGGTGGTCGAGTCCCTGAACACGAATTTACTGGTAATGATAGTGTTTGTAAGACTCGCAAAATACTGCCTTAAGACTGTCGCAAAAATGATCCATAGTACTTACTTTTTAGGACAACGTTGGCTGTGTGTAGGTTGACGATCTGAGATCTGGTAGAACTGAAAAAAGCCTACGAAGATATTTTTCATATACCAAGAGAAAACGTTTTTAGGTGTATACAATGTACATTGTACATAGATATAAAAAGTCTGACCATTTTTAAACCATTTCTAAATTTGAAATTGTGGTTAAATGACTACAGACGGACTTTAACTTCGTTAACAATGTTACTTGAAAGTTGAAAATCATTAACGTACTTCCGTTACGTTCGTGTTACCATGTATGTTTTTATAAAAGATCGCATGCTTGTTTCGACATTGAAATTTTCTGGTTTTATTGATAAAGAGCAGCAATTCTCAAATAAAAAATACACTTTCTAATAAAAAACAAAATCAATTGTCCTTTTATTTGTATTTTGATATTGAAAGTTTAATGTTGTTTATTTTATTCTTTCAACTCCTAACCCTTTATGTTTATTTTTATATTATTGAACGCTTTCCATGTTTATTTTCTTAGATTTTAGATCGTCGTTTAACACCGTTATGTACTATCGTGGCCATATATTATGTCCCTTCTTTTGACGTCCATTTTCTCGGAAACCTAGGGGCGAAAAAACTTGAAAAAGTTCTGGTGATGTCCTTGATTAATATGCTACAATTCATAAAAATTAGAAAGCTGTGTGTTGGCGTTTTCCCGATTTTTCAAAATTAAGAAGAATTGGCGCTGTTTTTGCCACGCAAATTTTATTCGTTTAACTTTAGCAATTAATTACTCCGAAAATAATACATAGATTTGAACGAATTAAAAAGTAAAACAACCTGCGGAATGCTAGATTTGAATGTGCATTTTTGTAAAATCATTGGATTAGTGGTTGACTCACAAAAAGCTATATTATGCAATGCCAGCCATTCCGTTATTAGAAGAGCTAGAATAATGAAATATGTACTATAGGCTACCCAATAATTCATAGGTTTAAAATTTATTATATAATCATTGTTTATCTTGCATTTTTCATACTAAAGATCGTGCTGAAACTCAGCGTGAATTCCGACGCTGTACGGTCTTTCGGGTGTTGCGGGGAAAGGAGGCGTTAGCGGTGCAGTCATGTCGGAGAGAACCGACACAGCTGGGAGAACCAGGGCAGCTTATTATCAATACATAAAAAGAACCATAACTTGACAAGGTAGTAATTTTTACTAACAATTAAATTCTTAATATTTGCATAATTTTGATTATAATATGTGAACCGGTACGAGAGAAATCTCTTCTATCGATTGGCTTTTATGTTTTCTTCAGTTTTTATACGATAAGGTTGTAAACAACGATTAGTGGTGAATACTAAATTAAGCTGCTTGATAAACTCAAAAAATATTTAAAAAGTATGCCCGATTTTGTTATATAAATATTCAAACTATTATAACAGTTTCAACAGCTTATTTATTAATAATATTTAAATACATGCAGAAACAATATAAAATAAATACAACTCTTGATATATTACATATATTACAAACGTCAGCTCTGACCGTATAAAACTTAAAAATATCAAAAAACTTTTACAAATTTAGCATCGTAAATTTGTAGACACTAGAATATTTTACAGATCACTCATTGATTTTAAATGCTAAACCCGAAACCCGATTTAAATTGCCAAGAATTCCCATGGGACTTCCAAATGCCTGTTCGTGGTTAAAACTTATAAAATAAATAACTTATAAACTTTAATTTCTTAATTTCTTCTTAACTTCGAAGAATCGGGAAAACGCCAACTCATACAGCTTTCTAATTTTTATGAGTTGTAGCATATTAATCAAGGACAGCACCAGAATTTTTTCGCCCCTATGTTTCCGAGAAAATGGTTTCAAAAGAAGGGACATAATATATGGCCACGATAGTACCTCTTCCATTAGAAGTTAATGATTAACGAAGTTTAATTTTCGTTTAACGGTTTATCAGTGATGTTAAATTATTGATTAACGGTGATAACCATTGGCTAAAGTATGAATGTTCGTCTGCACATCCGTGACTTTTTATGGTAACCGAATATAGCTGGCCTTTAGTGTAATCAATGAAGTAATTAGATTATGAAGTAGAAATTGATCATAAACTGATAAATATTATTAAATATTATTCAGTCGTAAGTAAATTTACTCTTACTGAATTAGACTCAGTACAGAAAATTCAATTTACAAAATTGATTTTAGCACCCGTTTTAGTATACTTACTTACCTTTACAGAGAAAGCTTGTCTCAAGAAATATTTTAAATTGCAACTTTAATATCTTCTAATATGAAAATAGACGGGGTAAAATAACAATAAGGAAAACACTCAGGGTACATTTAAAACTCTTTATTCTTAAATCGTTTACTTGTTTATTTTACAAACAAATGAAGTCTTTTGTACACAAAGGATTTACTCAATTTAAACGTTCGCCCTCTTTTGTTTGCGAGAACATCATCTAATTTTAATCCCTTAATAACTAACTATACAAAAGAAACAGCAAACACTTTGGAATCGTCGACTCGGCCTTTCTGGCAGATATAACAACTGCATACGCGGTAGTGTTTGCTTCAATATCATCGCAAATATTTGCTTTCCTTTCTTTGAAAAGAAAACACTTCTTAACATATCCTTTCCCTTCTTAAATTTTCTGGTTATTTATAGTTATGTTACAACTATTATAGACGTGCCTCAATTAAACATTACCTATTATTCACTGATATGGTTACTTACAAAATGAGTTAGAGGTCAATTTAAACATGCTGGTTTACATTTTTTTACACGGATTTCAATATACATCTTTTTTCACTGGAGTTTAGCACCAATACCAGCTGCCGGAAAGAAATTGAATTAATCCCATGCAAGTTTCGATTATTCTTAGATTGTTACCGTTAACGCTCAATTTAAAGTAGTCGTATTCATGCTTGTAATGAAATGAGGATGGCCACCGTGCGCCTCACCACTCTGTATACTAAAGTGACGATACGATATATACTCCGGCGGGACTGGCTGTTCCCTCTTCACCGCAGCACGTTGTTTCTTAACTTTTAGATAACCTAACACGGACACTAACACTATAAAGACGACGATACCCATGCAGCATCCGATGATCAATCCTAGTCGTCTAGTTAAGATTGATTGGGTTCCGATGGTCTGTTCAGGGACGCTTCCCAGTCCACCTAAGGTACTGTCAGGAGCACCTAACGTGTTAACCTCGGTGCATTTACTCGTTGGTGAGTCAGCCAGGAGAGGGAGAACGGCATCGGTGAACACTTCCCAGCTATCTCGGCTTCCGTTGTCAAATCGTCTGGTAGCTAGACGAGATTCGGCTACTTCCGGCGTTCTGGACAGCCAATTGCCCAAGGCGAGGACGCATATCAAGTACCGAGTCCCGGGGAATAATTTCGAGAGCTTTGTCGACCTCGACGAGCGGTCCAGCATTTTGCCTCTAATCTGCAAAGATACCAAGAATAAAAAGGCTGTTGAGGTTGTCGGATGCTGTCGGAGGGATAGCGCTCGCAATTGTCGGATTTGAAATTGGGGAGGGGGCGCAGGATGTCCGTCAGGATTGTTAGGTGGATGGATACGGTCACATTTGCACATGAATTCATGCCCGCCGTGAACAATTGTTACATTCGTATTCATTGCTTTAAAGGGCGGAATAAGTTATCCCTAGAATCTAAATATTGTTGGGTTCTTAATTTTCCTTGTAATTCATTTGGTGGTGGTTTGTCCGTGGCCAGCGTGGGAAGAGTAATATTTACATTTCTGTTTGTTTATTTGCATAGGACCGGTCAATAGTCTGTTGTCGCCACTATGTGCCTGTGTACTACATGTGTTACTAAAACTACATATTTTCAATTGACTTTTTAGTTTTTTTTTTTAATTCATAATTACTATAAAAATACAACGTACATTTCGACGTGAACAATAATGAATACACATACGGTTATCCGCAAAGTATTCATAATGAATGTGTTACTATTATTAGCAAGATCGACAAGGAGGAAGTATTTGCAATATATACAGACTTCCATAAGTAAAACAACACCAAGCAGCGGTGGTATTTGTCATATAATATTCTGGATATGTTGGGCGTCTTAGTAAGAATTCATGATTTTCTAAAAGATAAAAAACATAGGTTTTAATGACTTTTAATTACCATGAATTTTAGAAATAAGTCGCGGGAGGGGGAACAATTCATAATAACAGTCAGAAAATAATCACGCTGTATCGTTTGAATTCAAACTGAACGAAATATAAGTTATTTAGAAAAGATACATAAACACAGTATTTCTGAACCTTTAAACTCTTGCGGAATCCTTAAAATGGGGTTGAAACTCGGCGGAATCACAACAACAAAAAATAGTGTCGTTCCAAATGTCATTCCGAGTAAATTCCTGAACAGTAAAAATGTGGAAAGCAATTTGCTGCAAGTAACGCGCAACATCTCTGTAAAGAAACGCAGTTCGGTGCTTGAAAATTACTTCTACTCTAAAATTACAGTAGTTTTTCTGTAGAATTTCAACGATACTTTGTAAAATTACAGTGATAATTCTGTAATTTCACAGCAATATGCATGTGGAATACGTGAATTCTGTGAAAAAATAAAAAAAAATTAGCTGGAATATATAACAGTTAAGCCTTTACAGCATTCTACATTCTACCTTTACAGCATTTTCGTTGTAGTTTATTACATTAATTTTCTGTAGTTTTGCAGATATGTCTTGCCGAGTACAAACTTTTTTCAATTCCTTTAAAAGTTACAGCACGTTCAAGTATTATACACTGCTAAACAAAATCGCATTTGTTTTCTGTAGCATGAGGTTTTTTAACTGTTTCTTACTAATTTGACGTTGCTAATTTTAAATCTAACCTCGCTTTTCATCTAGCAGCTCGAGTTTTTGAGATACAGGTACCGCCTTAAATTTTACTTCTTAGTCGACAAATTGATACGAACGGCAAAGTAATTAACCGGATTTTATAAATCTTTCGCTATGTTGTCATCAAGATCAACTTGTGTAAACAAACCAAATACTTTTGTTTCATTGTGGCCAGTAAATATTTTAAGATCATAGCTAGAATAACTTTGTAAAATAAGCGTACAAGGACTAATTTGGGAAACCATTAGAAGTAAATATCAAGCCCTGGATACCAAATCTTGTGTGTAAAAGGTATGTTGAGGTTTTGCGGTTATGGGCTCATAAAAATATCTACTTTCAAGTACAAAACTGATCTGACGTGAACCATCAAACCATAACGATGACTACATAGCATTTTTCCGTTGTCAATATTGCCGCCATAAACCCCAAAACTCCTTCGAAATACAAATCCTAGCTTGCAATGTAATATTAGACCTGTACTGAGTTCTACATGGTGAGTCAATGGTGAGTCAGTATCACAGTCCCAACCGAGTACATCCAGTCTAAAGTCTAGTTTAGACCGGGGCAACAGACGGCAATAGCAACCAAACATATTACTGTTGTTTACAGCGGTGTTCCGGAACCACTGTGCCGCGGCACAGTGAATGCGGAAAGTACAAATCAAACAATTCGAAAACTATCTTTATTCCAAGAAAAAGTTTTGAATGGACGTATTGATAAGTAGGTACTATTCGCTAAAAAGTTAGAACCGTTTAAAATACAGTTTTGTTAATATTCCAAACGACTGTAATTTTGTAACGCATTGAAAAAATAAGTAAGTCCATATGAAACCTTTTAGTCAGAAATACATTTACATTACAAAAAAGGTCATTGAATTAGTTTGGACTAACAAGTAACACCGAAATTAAGCTTTTTGATGTCTTTTTTTTGTTTTTGTCAAGAGGACTGTTCAATTTAGTAAAACTGCTTGAATTTAAGAAAGGATATTAAGTTAACTAATTAGAAACTATCAATTTTCCATTATTTAATTAAAAATGTTTTAGGGAAATGCTTTATACTTAACTGATTCCTTAAGCTACCAATTCGAATGTCGTATCTCAAATTTTAAATATTGGTCCAGTTCAGGGCGAATCAGTGAAACGATACCTCGGTAATTAAAAATAATCGAAATTTAAAATTTTGAAATCCGGTATTAAAATCAAAATACTGCAAGCCACAAGAATATTTGATTTAGGTAATTCACATGAGACGTTGACGTTCACATGTGACGGTATGTGAATTGCAACTAATTTGTAGGGCATAGTCCAGTAGTAATTGCACTGAAATTCCCGATGCCAAAGCTTCAGAAAAAAAATTCAAATCATTATCTGTTTTAATTCCTCCATTCGCTTTACAAACTCACCCTGATAAAACAGATAAAATGAATAAACAATCTAGAACACGGAATGATTATTATTATTATTATTTTGACTGACTTAACAGTAGCAATATCAGATTGTTAATTAAATTGTCAATAATTGTTTGTTAATCATAAATGTTGACTTTGGGTAGACGCTCAAATATGTTGGAACGTTTACACGTTTAGACAAATCAAAACATTGGTTCGTTATATCGCTACTTTGTTTTGCCTAAACGTGTTTTGTTTCATCATGTTTTGTATGATGGGCAAATAGAATTTAGAACAACTTTTCTCTATAATATTTTGTATTTAACTATGAAAACCTCATAGTTCTTGGGCATAGTTAACGATTTCTGGTTTGCAACCACCCTGCCTAGTAAATCAATTGCAACTATGGTTATAGCATTTATAGGACACTGAAAACGTTCTACAGGGAAAGACTTTTGTTCGAGAAATAAAACGTTTGGTCTATTATATGTATAGTTAGGTCAATGTGGTGACATACGAATATGTAAAACTTATAAAACATAAAACATAAAACACTTATATTGCAGTTAATGAATACACACTGATGTTTAAAGAAATACTGGAATACCTTAACCGTAATGACACGTTTAAAAACAGAAAAAGAGCTCGTAGACGGGTGGGATGTGGCCAAATGTTTTGTTCTTAAGCTCACCTGTAAAATTTACATTTCCGACTTAAATTACCTATTCCTCGTTATACATATAAACCAAGGGATAAAGCTAGTATTATACACTACAGTGAAAGTTTATAAGATTAATTACCTACTAAAACGGTAGCTAGCACTTCATTAACTCAGAACATAACATGTCCGTAACCAGATAATTCTAGAGTAGTAACCGTAATCACCAGAAGCTATTAAAATATCCCGAATTACCAAAGTTGCGAAACTAACCTCCTCTAATCCATCAATAGAATAATAGGCGACTTGATATCCGTGCAGGCCGGAGTGGTTCCTGCTCTGCCACGAGACGAGCACCGAGTACGGCTGAATGTCTTGAATGGCCAGCTTGACGACCAGGGGTTGATCGCAGAATTGTTCTGGCTTGAGCTCGAGGAATACGCGCCCCCTTAATTCGGGCGGATGCTCACATTTCAGAGACAATGCGTTCGCCCTCTCTGACAGCTTCTGATGGTCGCGCAGCCACTCCCACAGCTCTTGCGATTCGCAACTGCAGGATAATGGGTTCTCTGCAATCAGAACATATATAACACATGTTAACTTCCTTCGGATTTCTTTGTAACGAGGAGCAATAATGGTAATGGTAGCATTAGGACGTTTAAAATAACTTCACGGGACGCTTTTAAGACGTGGGAGGTGCTTGCCTCTTTGATGTTTACAGCATCCACTATCCGGGAAGCGGAAATTACTTTGAAAGAGTTTATCTATTGTTACACTGTAGACGTAGGGGCTATCCCATTTAGTTACCGGTTCTTTTGCTAAAGACAGAGGAAAATTCTTTATAAACAATGAAGTGAGGTAATGGACTCGCCGCTATGTTTTAATATAAAATATATGTACTTTAAGAGTGATTTGCAAAAATGTTTACGCAATAAATGCCTTTTTTTGTTTGATTTTATATACAGGGTGTCTCAACAGTGCGATCTCGGAAGATTGTGACTCTATTAATGTAATGAAGATATTTTAAAACCGATTTCACTCATATTGGGAGGGTGCGTGATGCAAGCGCCTCACCCGGAGTAGGCGAGTACTATGTCCACGAGGCGTAAATGGAGCAGTTCGAAACTATATATTACAGTTATATGTAGTGTTTTAGTGGTCCAATCAAACTTGTATTATTATATTGTTTTTGGAAAATAACTGTTAATAGTAAACTTCATTAACTTAATTTCATTGAACTTAATTTAATTTACAATATATTATAAAATATAATTATAAACAACTATTAGGTAAGGTTATGTTTCATGTACAATTAGTTCAGGTTAAGTTATTGTTTTTTGATTAATAAACTAGCAAGGCTGTGCTGTAGGGTCCGAGATCTAGCTCATATTTGCACAGTCACTGTATCAATTAGCCTGCAAAACACGTGCACAACACAAAATGAGGTTAGTTTATGTTTTGAGACTTTTAGGTTATATTGTAATTATGTAGAACACGTGCACAACACAAAATGAGTGTACTTTATGTTTTGGGAGTTTTAGATTATATTGTAACTTTCTTATAAAACAAGCAATCAAACTAGACAAATCCCTTTACTCAAACATAATAATAAGATTATATTGCTGAATTGTGAATGTAATTTGAAAATAAATTTCTTTTTTAGCTCAACATGATGTAATAATCTCGGAAATCTATAAAATTTGCATTTCTTGTTGTTTCTCCTATTATTCGTACATTTGTCAATACAACACTTATAGTGTCTCCCCATTACGAAGTTATCGATGAACGATCTGTTGCTGTGAACCACAGAATTGTATACTTATGAGTTATGACAGCTAGGCATCAACATAATGCGCTGCAAACTACTGAACCTTGAAAGTACTGCACATCTGTAGGCCGATATTTCTCCGTTTCTCCGCCACGGGCGCCTAAACCGATTTTCGTCTCCTTTCCACGAGGCATGCACGGTGCCAATATACAGAACGCCGAGGCGCACATTTAAAAATTATTAGCGTGTATACAGGCTGTTCCATAAGGTAGTACCAACCCAAACTTATATATTTTTAAATTAGTTAAGTTGGTACTACATTATGGAACATCCTGTATACACGCTAATAATTTTAAAATGTGCGCCTCGGAGTTCTGTATAGATGAGTGAAATCAGTTTTAAAATATATTCATTAAGAGAGGTACAATCTTCCGAGATCATACTGTTGAGACACACTGTATAGGTTTTTTAGTTAGGTTTAAAATGTTAAGCAGCACTACTCGGAATTCTCGCACTCGGAAAAGTCTACGTAGTACGTACTTTCTGCGTTACTGTATAACGACAATCTATCATTGACATAAATTATTTAAATTATGTCAATGATAGATTTTTCTACATATCTGATATATGTGGAAGCTAATAAATCACCCTGCATATAAATGCGTGATAATCAGCCGCAAAAACAATCTAAAAATGATGACTATGCAACAAAAACGTAGACCGAGTAGAATAGAAAGATTATTCTTTGGCATAATGTTCTACGATTTACACATTTGTAATATTTAACATGCATAATGTATTAACATCAACATAAAATTATTTGTTTACAGTAAAAATTGGGTTGTCGTGTTCTTGCGGATGGCCACAATATGAATTACAAATCAACTTTTAATCATTGTTGAAAGGTTGGTTAGATTTTGTTGCAAATGTTACTCAACTGAAAATATGACTTTATCTCTTGAAATAGCACCATGCGTCGACATGGCATCGCATGAATAAACTTTAAAGTTCGATCAAAGGGGATGTGGCATATTTGGCCTATAGCGCTGATCATAGTTTCGCCATGTTCTGGTCACCAGTATTGCAACGGTTTTATTGAATCGGTATATCTCCTACAAAAATTTACAGATTGGGGAGAATTAAAAAAAAATGACAAAAATGACATGGGAACCTGACGATAGAATCCTTAATGATAGAAGTTCTTCTAGTTAAATACCTAATCTGTATTTGTATTGTTGTGAAGGCATGTCCCAACTCAACTCGTTCTCATGATGTACTTTACAATATGCCCAACATGGAAATGGGTAGACTAGTATAAAAGTTATTGAACATTAAAATAATAATACATAGTAGCTGCCGGACTTTTTTGTGTGGATGTACTTACTGGATAATTTATTTTTTGTACAGAAATAGGTAAATGAACACTGAATATAGTGGCGTTTTAAAAAAGTTGTTTTCTTTATTATTGCTAGAACCATCATTTGCACTAAAATAAGGTTTTGTTTCCATTGAGGAAAAATAAGACCACGCCAAATGTCATGGTCATATTCATATCAACAGATCCAAACAAAAAAAAAATCTGTCTAGTGGTTACAAATATAACTTATCTTACCTTCTGTTCTTAACGATCTGATCTGAGTCTCGAGAGGACGAAAAGCATTCAACGGGATGTTCTCCAAATAATTCTTACTCAGATCCAGCGTTCTCAACTTTTTCAGTGGTTTAAACGCATCAGCTGAGACTGACGAAATCCAATTCCCATACAAGTATAATTCCACTAAATTATCCAAATTTTGAAACATAACCTTACTTATCCTTCCGATCTGATTAAAAGATAAATCAAGGATCTGCAAGGACTTCAGGTCACTTGGGAATTCCTCCAGTTCCTTCAGTTTATTCTGGGTTAGATTCAACAGACGTAAATGGGTCAATCCCTGTAGCCTTTCTTGTGGCAACAATTCCAATTCATTTAATCCAATATCTAAAGTAAGTAAGTTTGGTAGGCTACCAAATGCACCTGGCGATATCCTAGATATTTTGTTGTTACTTAGGTATACGTGTTGTAATGCAGGGAATGTTTCAAAATCTTTACTGGTGACAATGCTTAAGTTCGTTAAGCTTATATGAATCTCCTCCAGAGCTGGATACCTATGACTAGCTGCAATATCGTGAATCCTAACTAACGGATTCCCAGTTAGGTTCAACCAACCCAAGTTAGGTAATGTATTTTCTGATAATGCTGAAGTTGGGATTTGCCTGAATCTATTTTCTGATAGGTCGATTCTTCTTAAATGTAAGGAGTGGTGGAAGAAGTTAGCTGGTAGTGCTGCCAATTGGTTAAAACTCAAATCAACTGATAATAACTGGGTTAGATTGGCTGATGCAAATCCCGATAAAGACGAAATTATATTATCTTTTAAGTCTAATTCTTTCAAATTTGGCAATCCGTTCAATCTAGACACTTCGATCGTCGCCATTTCGTTTCTACTCATCGAAAAAGTCTCCATCGTTGATATATTCATTAGAGCCGTGTACGGTAAATCTTTAAACTCATTCCCTGATAGTTTAAGTTCTTTCAGTACGTTCAAACTATAGAAAAGTCCATGACGGAGTTCGTTCAAAAAATTATCGCTTAAGTCAATCTTCAATAAGTTCTTGTTTTTCGAAAATATATTCTCTGGTAAGGACATTATACTGCATCCATCTAAAGCCAACACCTGTAGTGATGGTAAACCATTCAGAGCAGTTTCGTGGATCTTACTGAAGTTGTTATGGCATAACTTCAATACTCTCAGTCCAGGAATGTCCAAATGTTGCAAGTCTTTTGTGTGCAGTTGGTTGAAATCTAGATTAAGTTCGTTTAAGTTGTTTAAACCTCGAAACGCTCCTTGTTCTATTCTGGAGATGGTGCAATTCATCAAATTCAAAAACCTGATTGGTAGACCTTCTTGGAATGTGTTATCTTGCAATACAGTCAAACGGTTATGTGATAAATCTAATATCCTCAACTTTTTCAAGTTAGTTAGAGCCTTTGGTTCAATGAACTCTAAACCATTATCCGAAAGGTAGAGTTCTTCAAGTTCGTGAAGTTCTGCAAATGTCTTCACTGTAACCTTTTTGAGTTGGTTCATGCTTAAATCCAAAAACTTCAAAGCTTGCATTGGTTCAAATGCTCGGTCTTCAATAACCGAAATGCTGTTGTTGTTTAAGTAGACTCTTTGGATCAGTAATAAATCACTAAATAGTGCCCTATCTAACCTTCTTATTCTATTATGACTTAGCCACATAATTTGAACACTGGACTGTCCTCTAAGAGAGTCATTATGAAGTGAGGTTATGCTGTTAGAATCGAGCTGTATCGATACTAATGATGGAGATTCATGCATGAAGACATCACCCAGTTCAACTATTACGTTTCCTTGTAAATTTACGTGTTGGAGACTCTGCAACGTCCTGAAAGACCCAGTGTCTATCGATGATATCAAGTTGTTTTGGAGATGTAACTCGAGGAGCGATGGAAGAGGATCAAAGACACCTCTGTAAATATTCTGGATTCTATTATTGTGCAAACGAATCTCTCTGATGTTGATCGTTTTGTCGAATGTTCCAGGCTCTAAATCAGTAATCCAGTTACTATCCAAACTTAGCGATGTTAAGTTTTGATTTTGGAAGAATAAGTCCCGAGGTATCATGGGAACAAAATTCGAACTTAAATGCAACTGTGCCAGATTGTGTAGTGTGGCTAACGAATTTATATCAATTCTCCTTATCGCATTTTGTTGTAGATACACAACAGTCAAATTAGAAGAATCGGTAAACGCATCAGCGGGTATTTCAAGGATGTTATTTTCCGCTAAGAATAACTCTTTTAATTCCGGCAATTTTGAGAATACTCCACTTATATAATGAACATGATTGTGACTGAGATCTATAGATCGTAACTTCTTGTTAGAATAGAACGTGTGAGCGTCTAGAAAGACGATCTTATTGTGGCTTAAGTCTATCGATTCTAGATGAGTAAGTGAAGTGAATGCATCTGGATGAACACTATCGATGACGTTATAATATAGAGATAGAGTTCGAACGGACGGTGTTGGTCTGAAGCATTCTTCTCCCAGGTTCTCGAAGTTATTCGAACTTAAATCGAGGTAAAGTAACGAGTCCAAGCGTGAGTATCCATCATCTGGTATCTTGCTCACCTCATTCCAAGCCAGCCTCAACAGCTTCAACCTTTCCAACCTCCGGAGAGCAGTCATTGGAAAGTACTGCAGTTTATTCTCCGACAGATCTAACTCAGCTAACGTATCCTCAAGTCCAGCAAAAGCATATTCCGATACTTTAAGAACTTGGTTGCCCTTAATGTTAAGCTTAATCAGCCTTAACCCGTAAAAACTATAACTTGGCAGATCACTGACTTCATTCGACTCCAAATCTAACGCTATCAGCTTGATCAAACCACTGAACGCCTTCTGGGGAATCTCTTTCAATTTCCCCGACACTAAACTCAACGATTCAATTTCCGGTTTTAAGGTGAATAGGCAGTCGTCGTGTAATTCTTCGAGGTTTGATTGTGATATCTGAAGATGCTTGATGACTGTGCCATCGGGGAAGAAGTCTGATGATAGTTTGGTGATGGACTTATCTAAATCGTAGACGCTTAACGATTGAATTGGACCCTCTACTATCTGGAGGACGCTCCTTAAGGAGTGTGCCGTGGCCGCTGGACACTCCAAGAAGATGCCGTCTTCGAAGTTGTAGCATGGACATGACGGATTCGCCGCAAAGCTTGGACACTGGACTTCTTGGGCTTGCGGTAATGGTAGAAGCCCTACCGCGGTAGCCAGCACCAGCAGCGCGGCGCCATTTAGCGCCATTATGTTCCCGCCATGACTGCCATTAGCTCAGAAGGGCTCCCTGAAAATAAAACATTGTTTTAGTATATGACTTTATAGTATTTATACAGGAAAGGTTTCAAGAAGATGTTCTCACTGTTCAGCTTTATGATATTTTGTGAGTTAGTACGCAGTTTGAAATAACAGCAAAGATGGCGGCGTAACCATGGCCAACTATTGTTTTTCTTATGGGCGCCATGTTGAATTTTGGCATTTTCCGATAACCTTCAGGTACCCAACTGGAGCTTGGTTATAGACCGCCGAACTCGTTGCCAAGCAACGTCAACGAAATGCACTTGGATCAAGCGGCGCGCGCAGCGTTGGGTTTGCCATTTAACCAAATTAGCCTTAATTGTGGTTGATTGTGGATGTAAAATGCCGTTTGCCAATAACAAAAACCGTTATATGATGCGGGGTTACTATTGTTCTAATAGAAATGCTCCATCGTACAATATTCCTAACATTCGCCAGAAATTTAGCGTAGCATAGATCGCCCCGGAATTCTTATAATCCTCAACCCTTTGACTGGGCCATTCATGGTCCAGGAAAACTTGAATGGAGCACGATTTTTAAATCTTCTGCGCACCGAAGTGGCAGACTATTTTGACGATGTTGAGTTGGACCAAAGGACAATAATGTGAATAATGTGAATAATGTGGTGGCAGCAAGATAGAGAACCGCCTCACAATAAAAATAAGCTTTTTGTTGCATAAACTTGTTTCTTTTACAATCTGAATGTTGTAAATCCAAAGCACCCTTGGTCAGTCCGGCGGTCGGTAACCAAGCTCCAGTTAGGTACCTGGTAAACACGACAAACAACGAGAAAAGGAAGAAAGCTTATTTTTTTTTATTATTACACAATTGTTTTGAAAACCAATGCCAACATGTTATATATACATTGCGGAAATGAGAAAACACCCGACTATCGGAAAATGCCCAAAATTCAACATGACGCCCATAAAAAAAACAAAAGTTGGCCATAGTTACGCCGCCATCTTTGATGTTATTTAAAATGAAAAAATAACACCGCATTCTTTTTTAAAAAGTAGCGTGTTTTTGTTTCAAATGTCTAGCTACTCTTGGGTTTGAATAAAAAATTATAAACGATATCTTAACATTTCAGTTTTTTTGCGGATATCTTCAAAACGAAAAATGATAGCTTAAATTTCTGTTCAGATAATTGATCAACACAAAAATACGAAACTATCTCCACTAATAAGCGAGATCCCATGGTGAGGCTCGAAATTGAATCACCCGGTAGATATAATACTATAGAAGTTATTAGTATTATATTTACCTGCCATAAAACGCGATAAAAATAAAAGGCATTTTTTCATTACAAAGAACACAGAAGCACTGGCTAAGTATGCCTGACTGTGAAAAATGCTCTCCGAAATAAAACTACATCGGGTTTTGCACGGACAAAATGCAAATACCCGATGTAAAATCCGGAACTAAGAGCTGCTGTTAAAGTTTTACGAGGCATGATGCAACCCACACCAGGAAATAAAGCCTGGACAACAAATGGTCCATACAGTCCAGACTGTCAAATAATGCAGAATTGAAGGTAGTATGTAGTTGTAAATCCTGGAGGATATTAGGGTCCTATATGTTTACTTTAGTAGTGTTTAAAACGGATACGAAAACCTTTAATTGGTTGTTTGCAAGTGAGTGAAGTAAGTCGAAAAATTCCGTATTAGAGATGGGTGAACCAATAGAAGGTATAAAATAGAATACATTTTTCATAAATCATTTTAAGTCTTTTTCAACGTCTCTAATGAAGTTAATAACTTCTGATGTGATTAAAGTAATCATACAACACCTACTTGTCAACAAAAGATGTAAAAGCATTTGCCCTGCTTTGGATCGCTGAGCTCAGCTTTGTAGTCGCCCGCCTGGACGGAATTTCAATGTGCACTTAAGAATACTTTACAGATAACTTTAAGAACATTAAAACTAGTGGAGTACTGGGAGTCTACTCTGGTCATCTTTTTGAAGCGAATGCGAGACCTTTCGAATGGAGTGGGGATATCACCGGGTGCCCTCTGTTTGGTACGTATCTATGAGAAAGTTTGCTTGTTGCTAAGAACAATAACACACGCGCCACGCCCTTACGTTCCCATACGTTTGATTGAAAGGTACGGGCGTGGCGCGTGCGTTATTGTTCTTAGCAGCAAGCAAACTTCCTCCTAGATACGTGCCAGAGGGCAACCCGTGATATCCCCAGTCCATTCGAAAAGTCTCGCATTCGCTTCAAAAAGATGACGAGAGTAGACTCCCTGGAGCCGAAAATATCATTAATGCTTCCGGCGTAGATGAAAAATTCACATTTTTTGCCAAGCTTGTCTAAGAATTAATTAACATTTCCGATAACCCTATAGTTTAACTTTTGATTATTTTATGCCGGGCCCTTCCAAATTGTTCGTTTATGTCTATACTACTTCCCGTGAAATAGATATCGATTATTACATATTAGCCCGTGTCCCAAGCGGCTTAAACTTGAAAATAAGTTTAATTAAATGTAGTACTAAAATGATTCCACAGTTATTAACATAATCAACAAAAAATAATCAATTAGCATCAGAAAAATAACCAAAAATATCAAATTTTCATGTTAATTTTAAGATATGGTTATTATAGTTTGGATATAGTTTGGATACTAATATGTTTCATAACACGTAAACTTAGGCACAAAGAAATATAGTGTATTTTTGTGATGAAGCTTCTGGATCTTCTGAAATTCTTGATATTTTTTCAATTTGATCATTTGATTTCTACAATTTGACCAACAGTTTTGTTTATCGTTACCGACCAAGCTTTTAGTCATGTTCTCCTTCAATTTTTAAAATCACAAATCATAGGATTTTTTATAACTATTGGCGTTACCACCCAGAAGTGTGTAATGGTCCGCTTCGGCATTCAGTTCCTGAATTGTCACGTCCCGTCAACATTAAAAACTAGTTCCGGAGGATAAACCCCTTTTTCAATTGTGGCTTTTAAAGTTGCTGAAAAAGTTGTTGCAGGAATAGCATCTGCCCTTGCTGCTGTTCCGGTGATTCAAATGTTGCGATGGTTCCTTTTTTTAAAAATTTATCAAACCAATCTCTGCTATCTGCAAAGGTTTAGGTCGAATCCCCTTTTTGATTTTGAATATGATCAAAAATACTTAAGACTTTATGCATGATTATTAACTGAACTGAATACTGTAGTATTCAATTAGCTTTAAAGAAGCGAGCAACATGGTTTGCGAAACGTCAACATTTACAAATCTTGACGCACGGAATAACCCTGAAACAGTTTATTTTATAAATGATTCTGGCCGTGAAAGCCTACGTACTTATTTAACAACTATTTGGCTACACTAATAATGAGATACTTATATACCGGTGTCCCCAGATACGCCTAAGAATACTAATAATGGGCCAACATTTTCATTTCTCGAACAAACGAAGTCCAGAATTTTCATTCAATATTCAGGTTTATTTAAAAACAAACAAAAAATGTTTTACTAAATTAAATTTGAAGAAGAGCTTAGTTATCTCGGAAGAAACGACCAGCATGGTTCGCGTAACGTCACCGTTTACGAATTTGGACACACGGCATAACCCGGAAGCAATTTATTTTCTAAACGATTCTGGCCGTGAAAGCCTACGTACTTATTTAACAATATTTTATTTTTAAATCAAAATTCTCACTACGGCTCTGGGTTCAAAAACTTTTTATAAAGTATAATGAAATAAATATTTTCCTAAAATAAACTGTCTTCTTTCAATAATTTGGATGGTAGCCCACTGCTGGACAAAGGCCTCCCCCATCGAATGCCATCTTTCTCGCTCCTGCGCTTGGTTAAGAGAGGTAGACCCAAGGAATTTTTTAAAGTCATCGCGCCAGCGTACTCTCTCTCTGTCTACCTCTTCTTCGTTTATGATTCATTGGCGTCTAATCACTTATTAGTCTTGTCCAGCGGTTTTGGCTTAGTCTTGTCAGGTACCCCGCTCAGGTCCATTTGAGTCGTTTTGCGGTAGTAAGAGCATAACTTAGCTTGTGTTCCGGATTCGATCTTCTTGTCTGATGTTTAACATGTTTAACATGTTTTCCTGACTTACTGTGAGTGCCCATGTTTGGGCTTTGTTTTTGTATAAGTTTCGTAGTGATGTTGGTGTTTAAAATGTTCTTCAGCGACCAGAACTTCGGCCAAGCCAAAGCCACTCTACATTGCAACTCTTTATCCATACGATTATGGAAGGAAACTATTTGCCCCAAATAGTTGTATTTTTCGATGTCGTCAAGGCTATGATTGTCTGGCGTTATTGGGTGATGTCTTCTGTTAGTCATGACTTTGGTTTTGGATAGGTTGATCTCTAGTCCTGCTTTTTTGCTTTCTAAAGTGTATTCATGAAACATAGTCTGTAATTGTTCTGGAGAAGAAGAACAGATCAGCAGGATATAAAGGATTACGTCTTGATAAATTATAATTTTGACCGTTTAGAAATGTTTGAGGTAAATGATTGTGGACCAAATATGTTGGGACAGAAAAATCGTAGACCAACCGTTTGTGAGTTGCATTTAGTTAAAGGGACAGTAAAAGAAATAAAAAGATCCAGTCTCTTTTTCTGATGTACTTTATTTTTAGCACTTATGGCGACCGGTTTCGAACTCGCGTTCGTCTTCAAGGGCCATGCTACAACAGGAACAACGTATAAAAATACAATAATACAAAAAATACTAATACACACACACACAAGCCAAAAAATTGCTCGTGAAAAAGTCATAAATTTAAAATTCAAAAAATCCTTTATAAATTTTCAATAAATTAAGAACAGAACATGCACAAATTGTCACAATCAATACACTCATATCAACAATTAACAAAAATAACAATCAAATTACCGTCGGGCTACATCAAATCGAGGTCACGTGTCATAATGTTTGGGGTTATGTATATTCATGACGCCTTAGATCTAATCTCTTTCAATTTCAGTTATAATTGGGTTTATAATTGGCGAAAAACAGCTTCACGTCTGAAAAAATATATACAATATGCCCTATTAGTATTAAGTACAATTATAAAATAAAATCGAACAACGTACCTGGGCACCAGAAAACTTTGTCGAGTGGACGGAGTCGTGTATGAATGAGAACTGAATACATGCGACTAGTCTATCCGTTCTCGGTAGCGTCCGGTACCCTTACATATTTGGCGCCATTTTTAAAAAGTTTTTCAAAGAGATGGTTTTTATTAACCTCAATGATTTCATTCAGAAGTAGGCCTGGGTATTTATAATTGTGACGGTATATTTCTAGGTCTTCTAAGATATTTAACTTTTTTGATTTGTCCACTTCATGCATAAGTTGTATGTTGTTTCTGTCTATATTGTGACCTTGTTCAGTAATATGTTTATAAACGCTAGAATCGCGGTTAGTAAGGTGTTCCTTGAATCTGGTTAACAAACTGCGTCCTGATTGCCCTATGTATACTTTATCACACTGATTGCAACTTATCTTATAAACGCCACTTTTATTAAATTTATCAGTAATAGGTTTCGTGTTGGTGAGTTGGTTGCCTAACTTGTTGTTGTTTTTGAAAATAGTGTGTATTTCGTGTTTATTGAGTATAGATGCAATTTTATAGGACAACCTTCCCTGAAAATTTAGAGAAATGAATCTGGTCTTGGCGCAATAATGTGGGTATAGTTCTTTAATGACACATTTAGATTGGATGTTGTTGTATATGGATTGCATCTCGTCCATTGTATAATCATTATTAATGCCTATAGTAATGATGTTATTAATCTCTCTTTTAAATTCGGTGGTTTCTAAAGGGATGGTAAGGGCTCTGTGGAAAAGGTATCTGAAGGCAGCTTGTTTGTTACTATTTGAGGTATAAGATGTCTTTGGGATTATAATGTCGGTATGGGTGGGTTTACGGTATATGTCAAATATTAACTGATTATTGTCCAAATTCTTTTTAATTTGTAAGTCTAGGAATCGCAAAGTGTTATCATTTTCTCGTTCAATAGTAAATTCAAGGTTACCCAAACTATTTAAGATGTTATGTAGAGCCAAGAGTTGAGCATCATTACCCTGGAATATTATGAAAATGTCATCTACGTATCTACCATAGAAAATTATATCTTTCGTTATTATTTGAAATTTTTGTGAGAAAAGTTTTTCTTCCAATTTATCAACATAAAAATCTGCCATGAGACCAGATATGGCTGATCCCATGGGCAGGCCGTCTTTCATTATGTAGTGTTTTTCCTTGAAGAGGAAAAAATTTTGTTGCGTGGTCAATTTAAGGAGGGTGATGATATTATCTATGTCGAAAAAATCCAAATTATCGTGCAAATGTAGATTATCAAGTAAAAAGTTGTTAATTATCTTAATTGTGTCTTTTATAGGGATATTACTGTAGAGGTTTTTAATATCGAAAGATATCAGTTTACATTTGTTTGTAATTTTTATGGATTTGATACGATTGATGAGTGTTATTGAGTTGGGAATACTGTATTTTGGGGTAAATTTAAAATGATGTTGTATAATTTGCTGAAGGCACTGTGAAATTTTACCTGTTGGTGTATTTATGCTAGTAATAATTGGTCTAATACTCTTGTCTGGTTTATGAAGTTTTATTAGACTATAGAGTACCGGTGGTCTAGGGTTCATAGGTATGATATTATATAATTTAACATTGAATTTTTGGAGAGTTATGGACGTGTCTTTAATTGTTTGTCTGACGAGCTTGTTAAAAAGATTCAAGGGGTTCCTATTAATCTGTACAATGTTATTATTGTTAAAGAAGGTCAAAGTTTTATCAATGTAATCATTAGTGGATATAAATACCAGGCCTGCGTTCTTGTCTCCGTATGTCGCTGTAATGTTGTTGTCGGCAATCTTACTTCGTAATTTGTGAAGATTTTCCTTGTCTTTGGTGGTGTGTCTATTTCTCTCTGAATGGTCATGGGTCCTTGGTTCTCGCTTCAGGGTGGAGATGATGTTTGTCCTGAAGGTTGGATACTCTTTGTGTGTTGATCGTTGCGTCTCAATATCGACAGTAATTTCTTCAATGTTGACCCGATCTTTGTTGAAACTATACTTATGGCCCTTGTTCAAAAGCGTCATTTCTTCTTGGTCGAAGAGGGTGGTGGTCAGGTTGGTTATTCTTGGTCCGAACTGGTGACTAGTTAGCTCGGGATCAAGTCCAACGGATAGGGTGCTGTCTTTTTCATTGATTCTTCTCATGTAAAAAGTGTTCTTGTCACCAGTCTGCCGTTCCTTCTCCTGCTTGCTTCTGACCAGGTTCCTTAATTTTCTTCTGCGTTTATCGTCACTCTCCAGTAGTTCGTCTGTAATGTCTTCTTCTATCTTCTGAATCACGTTCTCATACTCTAGACAATTAAAGACACGTCCATAACTCTCCAAAAATTCAATGTTAAATCATATAATATCATACCTATGAACCCTAGACCACCGGTACTCTATAGTCTAATAAAACTTCATAAACCAGACAAGAGTATTAGACCAATTATTACTAGCATAAATACACCAACAGGTAAAATTTCACAGTGCCTTCAGCAAATTATACAACATCATTTTAAATTTACCCCAAAATACAGTATTCCCAACTCAATAACACTCATCAATCGTATCAAATCCATAAAAATTACAAACAAATGTAAACTGATATCTTTCGATATTAAAAACCTCTACAGTAATATCCCTATAAAAGACACAATTAAGATAATTAACAACTTTTTACTTGATAATCTACATTTGCACGATAATTTGGATTTTTTCGACATAGATAATATCATCACCCTCCTTAAATTGACCACGCAACAAAATTTTTTCCTCTTCAAGGAAAAACACTACATAATGAAAGACGGCCTGCCCATGGGATCAGCCATATCTGGTCTCATGGCAGATTTTTATGTTGATAAATTGGAAGAAAAACTTTTCTCACAAAAATTTCAAATAATAACGAAAGATATAATTTTCTATGGTAGATACGTAGATGACATTTTCATAATATTCCAGGGTAATGATGCTCAACTCTTGGCTCTACATAACATCTTAAATAGTTTGGGTAACCTTGAATTTACTATTGAACGAGAAAATGATAACACTTTGCGATTCCTAGACTTACAAATTAAAAAGAATTTGGACAATAATCAGTTAATATTTGACATATACCGTAAACCCACCCATACCGACATTATAATCCCAAAGACATCTTATACCTCAAATAGTAACAAACAAGCTGCCTTCAGATACCTTTTCCACAGAGCCCTTACCATCCCTTTAGAAACCACCGAATTTAAAAGAGAGATTAATAACATCATTACTATAGGCATTAATAATGATTATACAATGGACGAGATGCAATCCATATACAACAACATCCAATCTAAATGTGTCATTAAAGAACTATACCCACATTATTGCGCCAAGACCAGATTCATTTCTCTAAATTTTCAGGGAAGGTTGTCCTATAAAAATTGCATCTATACTCAATAAACACGAAATACACACTATTTTCAAAAACAACAACAAGTTAGGCAACCAACTCACCAACACGAAACCTATTACTGATAAATTTAATAAAAGTGGCGTTTATAAGATAAGTTGCAATCAGTGTGATAAAGTATACATAGGGCAATCAGGACGCAGTTTGTTAACCAGATTCAAGGAACACCTTACTAACCGCGATTCTAGCGTTTATAAACATATTACTGAACAAGGTCACAATATAGACAGAAACAACATACAACTTATGCATGAAGTGGACAAATCAAAAAAGTTAAATATCTTAGAAGACCTAGAAATATACCGTCACAATTATAAATACCCAGGCCTACTTCTGAATGAAATCATTGAGGTTAATAAAAACCATCTCTTTGAAAAACTTTTTAAAAATGGCGCCAAATATGTAAGGGTACCGGACGCTACCGAGAACGGATAGACTAGTCGCATGTATTCAGTTCTCATTCATACACGACTCCGTCCACTCGACAAAGTTTTCTGGTGCCCAGGTACGTTGTTCGATTTTATTTTATAATTGTACTTAATACTAATAGGGCATATTGTATATATTTTTTCAGACGTGAAGCTGTTTTTCGCCAATTATAAACCCAATTATAACTGAAATTGAAAGAGATTAGATCTAAGGTGTCATGAATATACATAACCCCAAACATTATGACACGTGACCTCGATTTGATGTAGCCCGACGGTAATTTGATTGTTATTTTTGTTAATTGTTGATATGAGTGTATTGATTGTGACAATTTGTGCATGTTCTGTTCTTAATTTATTGAAAATTTATAAAGGATTTTTTGAATTTTAAATTTATGACTTTTTCACGAGCAATTTTTTGGCTTGTGTGTGTGTGTATTAGTATTTTTTGTATTATTGTATTTTTATACGTTGTTCCTGTTGTAGCATGGCCCTTGAAGACGAACGCGAGTTCGAAACCGGTCGCCATAAGTGCTAAAAATAAAGTACATCAGAAAAAGAGACTGGATCTTTTTATTTCTTTTACTGTAATTTTAACTGGTGTAAGATGGAGGAATTTATTATTAATAGTTAAAGGGAGTCGAAAGTTGGTACGTTTCAACTGTAGAAACACTACAAAAGTTTAAAAATACATTTAAAAATAATACTTGATGTCTCAATTTAATGTACTTATTGTACATACATTGGAAATGTAATATTATTTTCATCATAAAGCCTTTTGTACTACCAAAAAAAAAAAAAAAAAATTTAAAAACTTCAAAGTATAGCATAATATATTGGTAAATGGTAAATGGTAAAACCATAAACTATACCTACCAAAATATAAACAATTAAGTACCGACAAACAATTTTAGAAAGCTTTCGATGCAATTGACAAACAACAGCTTCTATCCCAAGGGAATATTCGAACAACGCAGCAGACCGGATCGTATTCAATAAATAGCGGAGGCTTTTGGAGTATTAATACTTGGGCAGCTTAACAAAGTAATGAGCTTATATAATTTGCGATAGGGGGCGCGCGGCGGTGCAAACATTGTCAAGTTCGGTGTGTGGTCGAACGCCCGTGATCCCCTCTAGTACGGGATGAAGTATGGTAACGTCACGGATGCGGGCTGAGGGTGGCTTTACTGTCGGCGCCGCAAGCGTTCTTGGTAATCGATTCGTACACGACGGAAATGCCTGAAGACGCTGGTTGACAACGAGATTTCGTGCCTAAGTGCGAAACCAGTACGGGCGCTGTGAGATAATCCGTGTAGCCATTAAGAGTTGCCCTACTGGGGCAAAACCTAGAAGAGGGCTCTACAGGATTACGACTTTTCTTTGTACGGCATAATTATGCATGTGAGATAAATTGAAGCTGTGGGATTGAGCTCGCAAATCATTTTTTACACGTACGTCGCACACTGTTATTTTTTCTAATTCTAGGTACTTAATTCGAATTTATCTTTTAATATTTTGTTAAACTAACAACAGATACTTGGCAATAAATTTTCAATTAAAAATTCTTACTTGATAAATCAGGTTTTAATAAGCTTTTAGATAATTAATAAATCTGATGTGGCCAGGCACATGACTTTATCATACAAAATATAAAATTAACAGTTTAGCTGCACGATAATCTATTTGACTGAGATAAATCGTGTCTGCATTAAAATTAAACTAGTTAGCCAGGATTTGACAGATATTTTGATAGTCAATAGTATCAATAGAAGGTATTGTCAAAGCATCAGCATTTGACACTACCTACTGTCATCAGAATAATAGTTGTTTATCTCACAAGTGCCGAAAGTACGGAATAGCGCGACGAGCGGTGATGTGGCGCGTCACCGATGGCGGAGCGTCGCCGTCGCATGTGAGCGGGTCATGTAGTTTTCGGCAGGAGTGACATCAACGTTTATATGTTGCTTATTGAGAAATAGGTATTTAAAAAAATCAAAAATGGTTATTTTTCTGAATAGGAAATGTTAGGTCTATACCACTTCTACGAAACGTCAAGTTTAAAAAGTTAATTCAAATTCTGACAGATTTATATTCATTCATGACACTGTAGATGTCACATCCGTACCAACATACTAAAATATAACTACACTCATCGCTATACATTATTTACTTTCTCAATTTATCGCTTTTACAATTAGATATAACAACGGGTTGATATATCTTATCAACAAACAATCAAATTGGTGATCTTATTTTATTTGAATTTTTAGAGCGGCAACGTTCCATAGCGGTTCTCCAACCTCTGATGAAATCAGCTGTTTTCGAGTGTGACAGCCATAGACATTTCTGTGGTGACAGCACAAAAAAATATTTGTCAAAATTCTAGCTACTATGTATTTTCATATCAGTGCAGATGCGACCTATCTCGATCGAATAGAATTTGCTCTTGCAGCTAAACTATTAATTTTACCAAAAAATGTCATAGGCATAAATTATTCAAAATTTCCTTTACTTTAATTTATTATTTAACTATTTTGACGAAATTACAGAAATGGCGGCTCATTTGCAAAATCCTTGAAAAAGGCTTAGAATAAACTACCAGTTCCTTTGGACCCTTTTGAACCAAAAGCTTTTTAGCTCTAAGTTAGGTCATGACACTTCTAAATATGAACTTTCGTCCCGATACCTTTAGTAGTTTCTCCGGAATCGTCGTCACAAAAATCGTTTACACACACACACACACACAGACATTTTTTTTGTACCTTGGTCAAAAATGTTCAGGGGACCCAAAAAGACCTATTTCCGCTAAAAACTCAATTTTTTTTGCATGATTACAATACTTTATTATACTGCGTATGATAAAGTAAAAAAATTCAAAAATGGTTATATTTCTGTATAGGAAATGTTAAGTTGATACCACTTCTACGAAACGTCAAATTTAAAAAGCTAATTCAAATTCTGACAGATTTATATTCGTTCATGACACTGTAGATGTCACATCCGTACCAACATACTAAAATATAACTACACTCATCGCTATACTTTCCAATTTTCTCAATTTATCGTTTTTACAATTAGATATAACAACGGGTTGATATTTCTTATCAACAAACAATCCAATTGGTGATATTATTTTATTTGAACTTTGTATTTTGTACTTTGCCGCACTAGAGCGGCAACGTGCCATAGCGGGTCTCCAACCTCTGATGAAATCAGCTGTTTTCGAGTGTGACAGCCTAAGACATTTCTGTGGTGACAGCACAAAAAATATTTCTCAAATCCAGGCTACTATGTAATTTCATATCAATGCAGATGCGACTGATCTCGATCAAATAGAATTTGCTAGTGAAGCTAAACTATTAATTTTACCAAAAAATATCATAGGCATAAATTCAGCTCTAAGGTGTGTACTGAAGCAGTATCGGTTAACATCGATGTACTTAGTGTTTGTTTAGTGATTCTCGACTACTGACGTATTTTTACCTATTTTTGCCACATAGTTTAATAAGTAAAACAGTAACTTGTTTCTATGGCTTGCTGAAATATGTCGCCTCAATCATACTAACCTCAAGAATGTCCAAACATGTTTCTGTCTATTAACAATTTTCCAAAAACATATTTGGACTGATTGTAAAACTTGCTGGACTCAGTATTCAGACAAATAAATATCTAATAAAAGGAGTGTATTTGTTGCGAAACACCATTGTATAAATTATAATGGGTGATCAAATTCGAATGTTATGTATTTTGTCATGCCTTCTAATAAGTAAACAATGTCCATCTCCACCCGATGAAACATTTGCAAACAAGCATACATGCGCGCAATAATCAATTCGCAATTAGCACTGTGCATCTCCGTCCATTATTATTCGGTTAGCACCACCTCAGTAAATACAATTACGTACGCTACCGAACAGCCACATATTATCAAAATAGGTACTAGTGCCCTTAACAGTGCAATATTAGCAATATTACAATTAGCAACTGACAACTGTGCATGACCTGACAAAAACGATAGTATAAAATTCCCCAACAGGGAATCAAGAAATGGATATAAAGTTTGTTATCTAAGAGCTCCACTGCCTCAATAGCCAATCCACAAACTCATCGGTTTTCCATGAGAGATAAAAAAGTCTTTTCTGAAAGCTCGCTAAGCTTCCTCGGCTAAGCACCTTATCAGATTTACTTAATTGCCTCAACGGCCCGAACTTTATCCTATTATTTCAAGCAAATTACATTGATATTGTCTTCATTGTCTCAGGGGTTATTAGCTCCGAGATTATGATGGAAAATCCGTAATAAGCGGTTCCAAGGGATGGGATTATTTGCGCTGTACGCATCCGGCTTTATTGCGCCTGCGGTCGTTACAAAAAAAATATTGGGACTTAGCAGATGTTGGATACTGTTATGTCTCGTAATGAAGGCATCTACATTTCAGTGGTTGCGTGTCGTAAGCTTAACGTTTGTGTATGGAAATCGTATGCTAATTGACACTGTAACTGCTCAACATTGCGATTAACTAATTGAGTTTAATTATTCAGTTCCAATATTATCTGATTGTGCTATCACTCTTCAGTAGGTATTAAAATTAATTTAAATTAATTAAATGAACGGTACATAGATTATACATGATAGAATTTGTGACAATATATTGTAAATTGGCAAGAAATAACTCCATATTCATCATTGGAATCACAATTGTATAAAATAAAAAGGAAATACTTCTTCAGGAATGATGAAGTTTATTAAAAAGATATATCACAATACCGGTTTCGGGTCACCCCGTCGTCAGTTGCAAACTACAATAAATAATAGAACAAACAATTACAACACTACACATTAAAAAGGCCGAACTCACATATACCGTCAATAATTGAAAAATACATGCGCGCTATATTATACATTGTCACTAGATACTATGTCTGTTGATAGGCAATGGACGACTGGAACGTGTGGTGTATGTAGTATTATGGCGGGAAAGGGAGTTGTTGGATGTCGGGCGGTACTTTTAAAAATCTTAAAAACATTCTGTAAGTATTAATGTCAGTGATGTCATTTAGTAAATTTTGTGGATCATTCATTTTGTGTTTTTGTATTTCCATTTCTTCTAATAAATTTAATCTGTGTGATTTTTTCGCGGAGTGTAATAAAAATAGATTTTCTTCTGTGGTAGTATGTTTTGCGTCTGAGAGATGACGACCTAATGCTGAATTTGTATTTTTAATGTGTTCTTTTAATCGTGTACCCAAATTCCTGCCCGACTGTCCAACGTAAACTTTATCGCAACCACCACATTTAATTTTGTAAACACCGCTCCTCTCTGTTGTCTTCAGTTTTTGTTTACAATTGACCAGATACGTCCCTATTTTTGATCTTGTTCTAACCGCTATTGGCACATGGTGTTTTTCTAGAGTCCTTTTAAGTTGGTAGTTTTGTGCTCTATCATAATTTAGGACAACGTATCTGGTTTTTGATTTGAAGTTCGGATAAATCATTTTGTTAATGTTTGATATATGAATTTTATTGTAAATATTCTGCAGTCTAACAAAGTATAGCCATTATCCACACCAATTTGAATGATGGTGTGTATTTCCGGATGAAAATTGGATTCACTTAGTGGTACACTCAGTGCTCTATTAAATAAAAAACGGAAAGAAGCATCTTTATATGTTTGAGATGTGTAGCTAGATTTTGGTATGATAACGTCTGTGGCAGTGGGCTTGCGATATATGTCAAAATTTAATCTTTTATTTTCTGTATGTAGAGTTAAGTCTAAAAAGTTAAGCTTGTTGTTAATTTCCTTCTCGATTGTGAATTTCAAGTTGCCTATATTGTTAAACAAGTTATGTAGTATATTGTTAAACAAGTTATGTAGTGCCACCAGTTTTGCGTCGTTACCCTCGTATATAATAAAAATGTCGTCTACATATCTGCAATAATAAGTGATGTCTGAGGTAAATTGGCTGTTTTTGCTTGAGAATATCTTATGTTCAATGTAGTCGACATATATCTCTGCCATTGGTCCTGACAGAGACGACCCCATGGCAAGACCATGATTCATACGGTAGTGATCCCCGTTGAAGACAAAGAAATTTTGTTTAGTGACTATATCCAACATATCAATCAAGCATTCTACATTTATAACATCCAAATGATCGTGTTCTGTAAGTTTTTCAAGAAGGAATGTTTTGATTATTTATATAGTTTTTTCAACTGTAATATTAGTGTATAAGTTGGTGATGTCGAAAGATATTAATTTACATCTTTTGGTTATAGTGAGGTTCTTTGTGTTCGAGATTAGTTGTGAAGAATTATTAATGGAATATTTTGATTCAAATTTAAAGATGTTGCGTAGTATGTGTTGTAACGCCTTGGATATTTTTTCAACGGGTGTACCTATGTTGGATACAATGGGTCTTATGCTCTTATTTTGCTTGTGTAGTTTTATTAAGCTGTAGAGTATAGGACTGATGTTGTTCATGTTCAGAAGGTTATAGGGCTTATAGTTTAATTTTTCAAGGGTGTCTTGTGATGACTTGACTACTTTCTTAACTGTTTTTATGAATTTTGCAAGTGGATCTTTGTTAATATTTGTTATGTTGTTAGTTTGGAAGAAATCTAGGGTTTTAGCGATATAATTGTTTTTATCTAACAAAACCAAACCTGAGTTTTTGTCTCCGTATGTGCAAACAGTGTGGTTTTGGTTCATCCTTTCTTTGAAAGGCATGAGGTCCTTTCTTGTTTTTTGCGTGTTTTTGTGGTCTCGGTCGATGCTAGTTTCTCTCTTCAATATTGATGTCACTTCTTCCTTAATCAGTCGAAATTCCGTGTGTCTGTTCAACTGTGATTCGATGTCAATTGATGTGTTGATGTTAAAATTCTCGTTGTCTGGCAAAATATGTTTGTGTCCCGTGTTCAGGAGTTGTTTCTCGTTGTCCGTTAATGACATAGAGGACAAGTTGGTGTAGCGTGGGGCAAAAATAGTTTTGTTACTCTTGTCAAACTTTACGGTAGTGTGTAGGTGGGTCGCATCAATTCGTCTGATGATAAGTTCTGTACCCGTTTTGATATCTGCATTGTTCCTCCCACTTCGTAATGTAGATTGTCGTTTTTCGTTAATAAGGTTTCTCATTTTTCGCTTTCTTTTCTCGTTTTTCTCCAGTAGTTTAAAATGTATTTCGGTGTTTATTTTATCGATTATGTATTCGTGCTCGATGTGATGTAAGTCGCTTGTGAGTCGTCTATGTAGGTATTTCAACTTTGCACCATGTTTAGCTTCATCAGCGTAATGTTCTCTCAGTCGTTTCCTGATTAGCTGTCCCTTTTTAATGTGTAGTGTTGTAATTGTTTGTTCTATTATTTGTTGTAGTTTGCAACTGACGACGGGGTGACCCGAAACCGGTATTGTGATATATCTTTTTAATAAACTTCATCATTCCTGAAGAACAATTTCCTTTTTCTTTTATACAAATATATTGTAATTTAAATTAATAAGTAGATAAATTAATAATAAATTCTGAAAATTACTTTTATATATTACTTTATAATTTATGATTGACAGGAAATCGGGATTAACAAAGTTGTAGTGGAAACAATTCTCTACAAGTTACAATTAAATGTTTCGCTGATAATGTGTCTTGTGTAGCAAACAATTGTTAACATTTGGACGTAAAACTATGATTTCGAATATACCTATTTATACAAAAAATAACTACACAGGTACATACCCATTACTGTTTTTAATTTTTCCCTAAAAATTCATGAAACGGACTTCTCTAAAGCGCGATTTACATAGGAGGGTTTCACTTAATTAGAACAATTAGGTCTAAACAATTGTATATAATTCCTTGTGACGGCGTCGTTGAACCAACTCTTGGCAAATTTTCTTTGAGCCCACGACATTATGCATTGGATAGACCAATTAGTGCTATTAATGAATACACTTTTACAAATATTGTTGAATAACCTTTGTTTATATCTTATATTGTACGTTAATTATGGTAACTACTTTTAACTGTTTTTTTCTCTCTGTATTATAATAGATATTATTTAATAACAGTCAGAAAATTGTTCGTACTAATTACACCATAAATCAATTAGAAATAAACTGTTTGAAGTTCCGTCCTTATGGTTTAAATATCAAAGTCTACCGAATAAGAAGGTGTGCTCGATCATCATACTTGTACAATGTTACTAAATGTTACCCTTAAAGGGTTTTAGGGCGGTGATCAGGATCACGATTTTGTTATCAGAATCGAAAAATTCAAACCTGTGGATCCAGGATGGCTAACGCAAACTAATAAATTGTCAACATGACAAACTGGAAAATAATAAGTGGTCGCCAATTTTTGACCAAGTATTATAGAACATATTTTTATTATTTTTATATACATACTGTATCAAAGAACGGAAGCAACAGTGATAATGTGTGGATAATGATCCAACTGATGTGAACAAAAAAAAACAAGTAAAAGTAGAGTGTCTCTAGCTACCATATTTCTGTGGCAGGCGAGAGTATATTCAAACTGTGTGTCTTTACATGAGAACATTTTCAACAGTTCCAAGTGCACTAGAACTTCAAACGGGTTTTCAAATAGGAAACAAACTTGATATGCTTAACAATTGTTTGATTTCAGTCGCTATAAATTCACAAATACTTCCAAAATCCTTACGTGATAAGAATTGATCCGGATTTGTATTCAGCGCAAATAAATCTATCTAAACCGCTCATAAACCTTGCCTTCGCAGAATACACATTACCCAGAGGTTTAGTCACGATGCGCACCCGGTATTTCAACTTCTTTTTAATTTACATATTTGTTAATATTGTTTATTTGTATGTTGTGTTCGTGATAGTGTGACTATTTGTTTCACTTTTTGCAAAACGAACATAGATTGTAGTTTGAAAAGAAAAGTGGGTATGTGTAGTTTTCACAATGTGCAATTAAATAATTAAATAATTATTCCTATCAATTTTTTGACAGTCAAAGCTACACTAGGGTGGACTTTATTTTTCGATCATCGATTCTTTTTCATGCCGCCCTCTAGATTTGTTCTATTTTTGAGTCTTTTAGTTCTAGTCTTTTTAAATCCTGCAAAAAATAACTCAATTGTATAACGGGAAGGGGTGCCGCAATCGACTTGAAGTTTGAAGATTTCAGTAATTTTGTTCTAATTTGACGTATAAATCTTATTTAACATTTTAAATATGAAAGTTATTTTGTTATGAAATAAAAGTATCGTACGTTGGTTGTCTAATAACAATATTTACTTAAACACTAAATAATTTATACGAGACTATAGAATTATAAAATGCCGCGTTGCCGAACGGCGCTGTCTGAATACTATATCATGCGTTAGAACAAATGAAGGGAAATAAACTTTTCGGTCTTCATTATCGCCACCACATTTACTTGCTCTATTCAAATGCACAATGCATGTGCCAATGTTTAAAAAAATACTGCTTTTTGGGTTATAATTAACAAAAATTATTACATGTTCGAGCATGTTGCAACCTTTTACGCTTCGCTCTCCGCTCCGCTATACGCTCGATGTGTGTCCGTGCCCTTACTGTTTAGCCATAAATGATAAAACTCTGATGTGCGTTATTTCGGAAACTAAGACGGATCGGATAATAAGTTATTTGTTATTTTCATATTGCGTCGAGTTATAATTCCTCTGTATATGAAAGCGTAGATTCGCACCCCAGTGGATGCATTACCGCCACGAATTGACTTAAATTTGATAAAAAACATTACCGAATATGAAAGAATAAATGATTATAAAAACGACGTAGCGACATCAAAAACAATTTGTGGTATTTGTCGCCAGAGAACGCGGCGCTATATTTTTTTCGATACGGACATTTCTCATTACAACGAACGATGGTGAAAGAGCTCCAAAATATATCAGTAACTAACTGCAAAAAAAAATAAAAATGTGTAAGAAATATAAACAATATTCTATATCACATTGAAGATATAACATAACAATATTAATTTTTTAAAAAAATTGGTATTAATACCGAACTGGGTATCCAAACCATAAATATTTAAGTTTTTGTCTATTGATAATTAAGTTCTGTTTTTGCTATTATTATTAGAGTATAGCATTAGAACATCATCTTTCCTGTTTGTTTTTTGATACAGGCCTTTACTAGATCTATACCATATTTAAATTTAACCGAAAATTAGTTTTTAGTGCATTTCAGCAATTTATACAACTGACATCTTGTTGCTTCAAAGCGGCCACGTAGCTTGGTGCATGCGAGAAATTTTCACTTAGTTTGTGGATATGGGTCTTAGAGTGATATGCCCCGTTATTTGTTTTTATTTAACAAAGCCAAATTCCGGTACTAGTGACTTGTCCGTAACGGACATTGATTGTCCGATTGAAAAATGCGTCCATTAATACGCTTATCTTTACTTCACTTCCTTTTCACGTTCAAATCTCATAATCGATGAAAATTTTCCGAAACATAGATTTTTTAAAATTTTTCCGAAATTTTAAAAAGTCTTAAAAATGTATTTTTGAATAATCTTTATTTATTTTCATCTTTGGTAAAGTTTATTTTTGTTGCATAATCCAAGTCGTTGCGCCACGTCTTACCATTGTCCGATCGACTTAAAATTTGGAGGGAATTAGTTTTTCAGTATGTAGAACTCCATACTGAAAATACTATAGTTTCCACAAATTTCACCCTAGGCTACATATTAAACTCGAACAATTTCCTTTTCTAGAAAATCGTCACATTCAAAGGCTGATGATTTCACAAATAATGTCATAGTACAACTAATTTAATGACGGCGATTTTATACAAACAAATAACTACTATCCCCGACCTCACCGATAAATTAATGCAAATTTCTGTAAATAGCGACACCTAGTTACTTAAAATAGCAGAACATTATCATTTCACATTAAACACGTTATTCAACAAATGGATTCATACAACCCCTAAATGACAAAAATATAATAAAATGACTCTTCTGGAGTACCAGTGGTTGAAGAGTGACATAAAAATAGGTGACGGTGGATGCGCTTTGGCTCAACACAGTATAGAAATGCTCTTCGAAAACAGGACCGCCTCGTGGGACACTGAAAGGAATTATAGAGAGTACTTGGAAATGTGTTATATAAGCAACACCCCGAATACCTTCTATTTTAAAACACTGAATATTTTGAACATATTTTAAATCTACACTCATAATTTAGAAAATAGTTTTGAAATTTGAATGCAGTTAAATTAGTTATCCTGTAGATATCAGAGCAGTTCACATATTCCCAAACCGTTAATTGAGTCTAGTTCTTGAGAAAATCAATGCAAAATATAAAAAAATTCCTCTTTTTTCTCAAAAACTAGAATACTTCCAAATGTTTGCCTTCAGATTCAGGTTTTGCGGAAAAACGCAAGTGATGCTTTGTAGAATTGTATCCCAGGCTATACGTCTATTATCCAATAATGTAGGAAGCGCATTTCTAACTCTTCATTTTGAAAACACTGTATAATAAAACCTAACTGCACAGTTGTAGATCAACTAAATAGATACATCCAGATTACTAACTTTTCAGCTGGATCGCGCTCCATGATAAACCCCGGCAAGCAAATAAAGATAAACGGTCCAGAGGCGTATATATTTCCGGCATTTTTCGGATTCGCAACGTTATTGAGTCCATTATCCGTCATCGATGGGATTCGAAATCAGCCAGCGCGTCCGTGCGTTCCCCTATTATGTACCTGAAAATTTTACGGCGGCCACAACGGAAGGCCAGACCTACGGCACAAAGCGCAAATTGTTACGTGCTCCGCGAAGGCGGTCAGTCATAACTCACGACCCGCCAAACGTAAATACGGCTATAAACGAAAATGATCCCCGTAGTAGGCAGGATGCGGAAGCAGGAGCGCGCCGCGCGGCGGCAAAATGCGGAGTTACTGCCTGACCGTCGCGCGGCAATAAAACGCTGCGGCCGTTTGTCAAATGGCGGATTCGCCGGGGCGCGGAGCGATGTTTAAATAATGTTGATGGCGCTGATTTATTCTGTCGCCGATTTCAATTTGGTACTCGCGGAGTGATATATTTTCGAAATTAGTGCGGAGGTATGGTTGTCAATTTGCTCGGTTGATCTACGCTTCATTTCTCTTTTAGGTCTAATCTACACTTCGCGAACCGGTCGTAATTGTTCGATATTTTTATGAACGACAAAAATTGCTGTAAAATTGCGTGCATTGTAATATTACCATAGAAATGTAGCTATTCTAACGATTACATGTTATACAATTGAGGGGCTTGGAAGTAAAATTGTTTAAGGGCACTTAAAAAATGAGCTAAGTAGATTATACTACACTTAAAAGATACCTTAATTTGGGGGAATAATAATTCATACAAATTTCACCTCCCTTAGAACCATTTTTATGTGGTCTTTAAAAATCTATTACAATATTTGCTTAATAGTGTTAGTGGTAAAAGGATTCAAGCAAACTTAAACCATATTAGTTCCTACACATAAAGTAACATGAGTTCTGATATTACTAAAAACAAAATATTGTTACTTGTTTTGATTTGCAGTAGGCACTGCCTTCACCCTTATTAACCACTTCTAAAGTATATTTTACCAAAGATTGTTGCACACAGCAATTCTTGCAGACAGCAAAATAAAAATAAAAACTATTGAAAATTATTCAGTTTGAGTATTCAAGTCACCAATATACCAGAGATTAAGTTATACCGGTTAAGTTCCTTGAACCTGGACATTCATACATGTGTGACCGTAGTTTTGGTTTATTTGAGAAAAAAAGTCAAATTCCTAAAGTTTTTGCCAGATTGTGCACATTGGGAGATCGTAATAAGAGGCAAATCATGTTTACTGTTTTTTACCCTTAAAACCCGGCCCTTAAATGATAGGTGCCGATGACACATAATGTGGAAAGCAATTTGCCAGTTCATATTAATACAATAAATGCCCTTGAACCATTTTACCACAAAAATTTTTGAAACCCACATAATGTTTCAAGTACATTTGTGCAAAAAAAATAAATTAAACAATAAAACTTTGAGACTCGTTGATTCGTAATAATCTTTTTATGACTATGAATAAAATTAAAATAATACAATTTTCCAAAACTTATTTCTGAAATGTTGACATACAACTTTAATGTAAGGCTTATTTTCTCAGAACCACAAAAAGGGCACTAAACCCATTTACTGCTAGGCCACTAAATTATTTTTGCATGCAGTTTAAATGGTCAGCATTAGCGGTTCCGGACTGCCGAGATCCCGACAAATAGTAAGCTTTTTACTTTATCATACGCAGTATGATAAAGTTTCGGGTGAGAATTAAATGCTTTGCCCAATCAAGTTAATATTTAAGGCGTTTCCTACTTACTGGCTACCCAGGCATTTTGATCTGGCAATTTTTACTATTTTTCATATATCCCGGGATCAGGAGATTTCAACATCTATAATACAGAAATCCCGAGATCACTTGTAATCGGCGGGGGAAGAATCAAAAGTACCCAAACTAAATTTACAGAAAACTAATGGAAAAGGCATAATATTGTTTTTATACTTAGCAATTTATGTTAGATGAATATAACTAGACAGTCGTCAGACTTGGCACCTATCATATTCTGTTAATTAATAAATAAGGGGGGGTCGATGGCGTATGGGATAGAGCGGCTGCTATCTACGCTGGAGGCCCGGGATCGAATCCCGGCTCGGGCTGGTATTTTCGGCAGGGAACAAATACCTTTGCATGCCGCCTTCCATCGGACGAGGAAGTAAAGACGGTGGCCCCGTGTGCTGTCATTATGCGACGTGCACGTTAAAGAACTCTTACTGGAGGTTGGAATTCCTTCAGTAGGACAAAATTCCTGGGTGTGTGTAGCCTGCCCTCAGCGTCGGTGATTGGCCTAAGTTGCGGAACTAGACCGACGTAAAATAAACAACTCAAAAAAAATTAATAAATATAATAATACTTCAAGGAATACATAATTGCCATATTTAAACTGCTCCCAACCATTTGTACACTCAAGCCTCAATTATGTCTTTACTGACTTCATAACTTAAAATGAGCAATCTGCAAAAAATATGTATTGTATGAAGGATGTAACGTTTTATGACTTACAAGTCAGTACTAATATAATGTTGTTCTAAAATGAAAATGAAATGAAATACTTGTTTAAAAAATACATTTGTTGCCACATTTTGCATAAGGTTTTCTGAATTTGCCAGGTGAGCAATTTTAGAGCATTTGAGGATATTTAGCACCCAAAAATGAAATAATTGCCGTGTACTTTGTCCGGTCGTTTGGAGGCAAGTTTATTTTGTGTCTGTTGACAGGCTTAATAATAAAATTATTTTCAGGTATTCAACAATACAAGATTCATTAAATTTCATTATATTTTGTATCACTTACGTGCAGGATGCGTCACAGAAGACATATATGACATAATAAGCAGACCCCAATCAGCTTTTGGCTTAAATTTATCATTTATTTACACAAGAATTAATCTATGTTACGCACAACAAACAACTTCTTTTAAATAACTCATCATCTGTCAACATTATTATACTAATGATACTAACGTGATTCACAGAAATTCCATTAACAAGCAATTTTTATTCCAAAAATTATCGTTTCAGTCGTTATAAATCCTCCAATGTCGTCAGGTGAGCTAAATATGTCAGGCTAGAGCAGTGGTTCTTAACCTTTTAGTGAGGAGGGAACATTTGACTAAATTTTAGTTTTGCCACTAAATGTTTAGCGGCAAAATAAACTATTATAAGGTTTAGAAAATAAACTGCTTCCGGGTTATGCCGTGTGTCAAGATTTGTTAATGCTGACGTTTCGCGAACCAAGTTGCTCGCTTCTTCAAAGCTAATTGAATACTGAAGACCTACCAAGACAATCTCCCTTATATACCTAAATGTACCCCTCACTGCGCACATCTGGAGAACCGCTCCCATGTGCTGTTCCACCTGACCGCGTTAGGATCGATTTCCAGACCCTACTAATGTCAGTACCGTCCTCGCGATTGATGTTGTCAGGATGTTTGTAGATTTCGATGGCTTCTCTTATAAGCCTTCGATGATAATTATCTACCCTTGCCAACATCTTCGCGTCATCGAAATTCATTGTGTGTCCCGACTCGTGGCAGTGTTGCGCAACAGCGGACTGTTGAATCTTGCGTAGCCGGGTGTCTCTACTGTGCTCCTTGACTCTACATTCGATACTTCGTCCTGTCTGTCCAACATAGCATGTTCCACACTCACATGTTATCTTGTAAATCCCTTCGTTCTTCAGGAGTGGTGTGATATCCTTTGGGTTAGGCTAAAGATCCTTTACCTTTGCTGGCGCTCTGTACCTTACCGTGATACCCGATTTCTTCAGTATTCTACCGATTCTTTCCGATACCCCACTTACGTATGGTAAGCAAGCGAACCCCTTTGACTCTTGCCGCTCCTCTAAGACTTGCGGTTTTCTCTGTGTGACACCCCGTATGTCAGACTTGGTGTATCCATTCTGACGCAGAGCCCACTCCAAGTGTTTCCGTTCGTCGTCCAAGCTGCTGGAGTCGCACACCTTCTCGGCTCTGTTGAACAGAGTATTAATAACACTTCTCTTCTGTTGAGGATGATGGTGCGATTTGGCGTTCAAGTACCGATCGGTATGTGTCTTCTTGCGGTACACAGTATGTCCAAGCGTACCCGTTGGCGGTCTGTATACCAGCACAACCAAAAATGGCAGCTGGTTATGCTCTTCTATTTCCATCGTGAATTTAATAGAAGTATTGACATTGTTCAGGTGGCTAAGGAACTCAGTAAGTTTGTCTCTACCGTGTGGCCAAACCACAAAGGTATCATCAACATATCTGACCCAATGCTTGGGTTTGTAAGGACATGACCTAATGGCTTTTTCTTCAAACAATTCCATGAAGAAATTGGCGATTACCGGTGAAAGAGGAGATCCCATGGGAGCACCCTCTACTTGCTCATACATCGCTCCCGCCCACTTGAAGTATGTGGTGGAGAGACAATACTCTACAAGATCCGGTACATCGGTTGGTAGACCTAAGGGAACAAGTGTTGTCCGAAGGCCTTCGACCGCCTCCTTAACCGGAACACACGTAAAGAGTGATGTTACGTCGAAACTTACGAGTATATCCTGCGGGTCAATAACAACTTGCGTCAAAATCTGAATAAAATGTTCAGAGTTCTTAACAAAAGATGTAGTTTGTCCTATAAACGGTTGGATGGTTTTCGACAAGTATTTTGCCAACAAATAGGTTGGGGAGCCTACTGCGCTGACGATTGGTCTTAAAGGTACGGTATCCTTGTGTATCTTTGGCAAACCGTAGATCCTCGGTGCCCTAGGGGCTTGAACAAAAAGGCCTCTTTGTTCCTGTTCGGGAATCGATGATGATTTAACTAACTCCTTCACTCGCCTTCCTATCTTATCTGTTGGGTCCTTCGTAATTTTACGGTAGGTATTTGGGTCCAATAGATCGTTCATCTTCCGGTTGTAGTCCTCCTTGTTCAATATCACCGTTGCATTCCCTTTATCCGCTGGGAGTACTGTGATGTCATTGTTGTCCTTGATGGTCTTCAGAGAGTACTTCTCTTCTTTGGTAATATTGCTCTTCGGCGGAGTAGCTTTCGTAATTACCCTGGAAACCTCTTGACGAATGTCCTCTGCTTGTACACCTGGAATTTTGTACAATGCGGCTTCTACTTCAGTAACAATTTCCTCCTTAGGTATTCTTATCGGTGCGATTGCAAAGTTCAATCCTTTGCCTAGGACCGACAATTCACCAGTGGAGAGTTGGTATTTAGACATATTTATAACTACTTTGTCCACAGTAGTAGATTTGGTCACAACTTTCTTAGCCTCTAACTTAACAAACTTCTTCTTTTGAGATTCAGTTGCTTTGTCAAACTGGAACTCCGCCTTTCTCCATGTGGTAGAATCAAGCTTACTCCAATCTTCGGCTGACAATCTATTTGCTAATTTGAGATGAAGTTTTAGCAATTTATCTGTAATGTCCTGTAAAGATCGGTACGTAAAATGTAGCCTTTCACGTAATAAGGCAGTCTCCGTTCTCCTCAAAATCTTCTTGGCGGCAGCGGTGTTGATATGGTGCTTGGTACGCAGGAATGTTGGTACCAAACCTTTGTCCCTACACCTTTTCAGAAAAGCAAGATTGATTAACATCTTGCTTCGTTTTGTTCGTAAAGTGTCAAAATCCTTGGTAAGTTTGTAAACATCCTCCCCGTAGAGTGAGATTAAATAAGTACGTAGGCTTTCACGGCCAGAATCATTTAGAAAATAAACTGCTTCCGGGTTATGCCGTGTGTCAAGATTTGTTAATGCTGACGTTTCGCGAACCATGTTGCTCGCTTCTTCAAAGCTAACAGCACATGGGAGCGGTTCTCCAGATGTGCGCAGTGAGGTGTACATTTAGGTATATAAGGGAGATTGTCTTGGTAGGTCTTCAGTATTCAATTAGCTTTGAAGAAGCGAGCAACATGGTTCACGAAACGTCAGCATTAACAAATCTTGACACACGGCATAACCCGGAAGCAGTTTATTTTCTAAATGATTCTGGCCGTGAAAGCCTACGTACTTATTATAAGGTTGTTGAATAAATAAAAGACAGCCAATGTCTTTTCAGATATTCCATATCGTGATCTGTGGGTCCAAGCTTAATTTTTTAATTCACAGTTTACCCGGGAAGAATTCTCGCGGACGGTCACAATAATTACGGTGTACGGTTTTTAAGTGACGTTCCAGTTTTGCCGGATTTCAAGCATCACTAGTAAGAACAGTTGCGCATATTACGTAATGAGGTCTAATCTTCCCATTTCTTTCCATTGGGGTAAAGCCGAATCTAATATAATCGTGGTCATACGTGAATTTTTTTCCTAAAACCAAATTAAGTTTGTTATACTTAACTATTCGCAGATTCTGCCTAAGTACACTGTGCCACGCCTAAATGTATACAAACGGTCACTTTTTGACATTTCAAATTCCAACTTTATACCCGACAGGATTCGCTGCCAGCTGTGAAACTGGCAATGAATTGAATAAAAATAAATAAAATCGATGACAATTCACAAGCTAGGTATAAAATAAATCACAATTAGATCAAAATACCTAGTAGATTTGGTAATCAAATCATTATATTAAAACAATTTGTGGCCTGGTATAGTAACTTCAGGATATTACAGTACCTACCTACTTAGCATACCATAGTTACTTGTAACATAACAAACAAAACAAGTTTTGGTTTACACACGTAATAAAATAACTAAGTATTTCATAAATGTTCGTAGTCTTCGCGTCGTCTATTCGTCGTTTTTGTCATTAATTTATTTAATTGTCATTAATTTATTTAATAATTGCTCTTTGGCTTTGCGGACCACTTCGGGTGCGCTTTCAGGGACCACCAGTGGTCTGCGGATCACCGGTTAAGAACCACTGGGCTAGAGGATCACAAAAATTGAACCTTCACGAATATCTCGATTTGAATGGGTAGGAAGACAAAAACAGTTATCATAGGAATTGTAGGTCAGACAATTCACTACAAGAAACTGCTGAATTACTGTCTGACCGTGGCGCGGCAAAAAAAAGCTGGAGCCCTCTGCCAATGGTGGATGCGCCGGTTATTTGTGTCACCGCCGATTGCAATTTGGTACTTAATGTCAAAAAATATATAACCCGATAGTTGTAATATTAATATTTATTTAGTTTTTGTAACAGCAAGGATATATTACTTTCTTGTTTATGTGTACGTATTTCTTTTATGCACCGCACGTACTTGCAGATACTCACGTATCAGTATGTGCATACTTCGAAAGACGAATATGTAATGACGTCGACATTTCATGGGTTGCTTGATGCGTAGCTTCACTTCGACGAAACGCCGTACGAAACTTCCGGAAGGTTCGCAATACATATCCGAATGCATTTGCGACGATAAATGAATATTTCATATTTGGTGCCAGAATCTGCACACCGCCGAGTTGACAACGAGGTGCCGGGACGGCGGCGCATTTTGAAAAATGGGGTAATGAAGATGTACACGTTTTCTCGTCAATGTGACACTTTTACTCGATAAAATTCTCGCAAGGAAAAGTACCGATGTGCACGTGCCTGTTTCACCAACAAAAGCATCCGCATCTAAAGTGTTGGAAAATCTTTTATTGAATTTAATACAAAAATTAATGTCTCTGGAAGTGCATTATGACTAACTAATACACATGACTACATAAGATAATCTAAATTTAATCAACTATTTCATTTAGTTAAACTAGCAGTATTTTTCTGAAGCCAAAATAATATCAGTGAGGAGATAGGTCCGTCACAAAAAAATGTCGCATACTCAGCACAATTATTATGAAATTAAAAACCGGGGAAAATAAACAAATAATCCAGTAAATAGTTTAAGTGGAAGAATCGGTAAAACTTCACCCTAATGTTCGACGTGATGGAGACTTAGATATTTCCGGAGAAAAAACGACTGAAATAAGTAGTAGTTTTTTTTGTAGTTTTTGTGGAAAATGTTCTTTACAACATAGTAGACATAGGGAACCGTAAAATACCACTAGCTGAAGAAACTACTGTTAGTCAAACAAAAAAGTCTCAACATGTGTAAAGAGAAAAGTTTTTGTATAGGTAAAATAGTTCTTTAACCGATTTATATAAAATTAAATTATCATGAAAAATAAAAAAGTAATAATAAAAATAAGTGAAAGGAAGGAAGTTTATAATTCACATTATCTCTTTCTAATCGATTTCCAAAGTTTATGATTAAACTTTATTCTGATCAAAATAAGAAAGACCAAGAATTAAAGCCGTGTTAGTTCGTTTTGTCATGATAACTAGGACAAGAACAAGGATTTTACATGCAAAACCATTTTGTAGCTTCAGAGAACAACTTATGATTTTTCTTGACAAAGTATGTACTAGACATCGCACTACACACTACATATCGTTACAACAGTATGTCTTTATTACTTTCACAAAATATTTGAAAATTAAAAATGGTGCACTACAATATAGTAACAGTATGCTCAGATATAGGCAAAACTGGGAGAGCTGAAAGTGATTCATCGCTTAAAATCGTATGAACCAAGATATGAACGTACCGCGTGAATTGATTATTAGCTGTGTATATTAAGTTGCCTACTAGGTAGTTCGTTCAAGATTAATATTTAATTATTAAAAATACTGTCATTTAATTGTGATAATTGTCCTATGTAATTTATATATCCATCATTAGCATGTTTAACAGAAGCAAAGTGAAAACATACCAACGAAAACATCTTGTTCACATCACACGTTTGCGCTCGAATTGGAGGTTAGGTTGCTACCGCTGTCATTCGTTCTTATGGTTCTAAGAACAGACGTACTTTTTTGTCTTGCCCATTTAAATTATACAGCAGACGTATGAAAAGTATGCTATTTCGTTTTAACACGCGTCAATATTTAGAAATATTCTGTAACGTATGTCTAAAATAACAGCTGAAATCTATGAGTAATCTTCAGCTCTCCCAGTTTTGCCTATAGCACCCGCATGAGTCTTCGACAAGTTGGACAATAAATTGTTCGAGACTGGCTACTGGTGATGATCGATTTTTTGATCTGAGTGTTTTTTTACTGATATAAAAGCCTGTTAAGAATTTTAACCGGGACATAATACCAACCTGGCCGAGAGGGCTACGCATGCTACTTCTTGCCCACTGTTGCCCATGTGGAAATGGGACTTAATATCTAAAAGTTCAAAAAATAAAATTATTGAACGTGAGAATTCGTTTGTGCCATGACTTTATCATACTATATATAAAATTAATAGTTTACCTGCATGAGATTCTATTTGGTCGAGATCTCTCGTGTCTGCATTAAAATAAAACTATTTAGCCAGGGTTTGACAGAAATATCGATGCTATTGACAGTAGGTATTGTCAAAACGTCAGCGTTTGACACTACCTACTGTCATTTGAACGAAAATATCTGTCAAATCCTGAGTAACTAGATTTAATGCAGACACGATCTCGATCAAATAGAATTCGCGCATACAGCAAAACTATTAATTTTTCCAAAAATTTTCATAGCTATAAATTATGCAAAATTACCTCTACTTTAGTTTATTATTTAACTATTTTGACGAAATTACAGAAACGGCGGAAACCTCTAGTTCCTTTAGACCCTTTTGAACCAAAAGCTTTTCAGCAGTTTGGTCATAAAACTTCTAAATATGAGCTTTCTTCCCGATACCTTTAGTAGTTTCTCCGGAAACGTCGCCACAAAAATCGGGTGTACACATACACAACACACACACAAAAACTGATCAGGGGACCTAAAAAGACCTATTTCCGCTAAAATCTCAATTTTTTTTCGGCATGATTACAATACTTCATCATACTATGAATGATAAAGTAAAAATGGAATTTCTATAATACCAAAATAAGTCATAGCTGTCTTGAATTATTTGCTTCTTTTAAGATGAAAAACAAACAAAGCTCGATGTACTAAATAGTGCTCTCAATCGTCAAATTAAAAAAAAAAAATAAGTTCAATGCTCGATGAACACAATTTAGAAATTCTTGCAGTTTAATATTCAACATACATAAGCTAAAAATTCATATAAACAATTAATAAACAATAGAAAGGCGAAATTTAGAGGTGCGAAAATCAACAGAAAAAAATTCTAATTTTAATATAATAAATGATGCAACGGCGACAATACTGGAAGCTCGAAGAACACAATTCAAAAACTTATTCAAATGTACTTCCGTACTTTTGATAATTTTGTATTATAGCAGACTAATAACAGCTGAGAAAAAAAGTAATCACTATCGGTATCGAACACGACAACAATCTAAAAAGCATTAAATGTCATAAAATAATTAAAAAACATAAATAAGAGAACAATGTAAAATGTTTGTGTTTAGTGTACCTATAACTATTATTTGAAGGTAGTTATTATTCACATACCCTATGTATCTACTTTACGAATATAGATACGTGTTATTTGTTTAATTGCCATTTGTTGATTTAGCTCACTTTCCATAATCAGAAAATTACATTGTTCAGTCTGTTTATATAGTTTTATTATTGGTTGTTAAGTACCTTGGTGAATCTGAAGTGATGTTTAAAATCGTGAACGTTATTCATGTATTATGTAGTCTTAAAAAAATCTGAAGTAACTTCACCAAAAAATTAATTAATTTGGCCAAGTTCTCGAATCTAAATTAGGTACGACCATTTAAGCTTGTGTGGACTGGATAGACAACAAAAGGAGTCGTGCTATCTGATATAAATTATACTTTCTTAGCTCAATTTCTGTTTTTCACAAATAAATTACATCTACACGTAAGTTTTGCCTCATCTACTGCTTAACCGTTATAGAAATCCTTTCTGTTAAAATAAGTCTATTATGTTTAGCAATTTCCAAAACTAAATCAACGTCCAAGGAAAGTTGTATAAACCCACGATAAATCTGATAAGATTCACAGCAAGTCAGTACTTACTACTTAATGGGCAGTAACTTTAACATGCACGAATGTTAGACCAGATCTACAATAAACACTTGTGTATACAGTATACACTGTATATAGTAGAGATCATTATTAACATTGGCGATGAACTGCTCGGTAACGACGTAACTCATTTGATACAGCCGTACCTACCAAACAGTTTACGGCAGAAATTTAGTACTGCAAACGTAGGAAGCATTCGTGATCTGTTAAATTGTTGTCCGAAACTTTGTGTACAGTTCTCCAATACCCGACGACCGAACTTCGGCAATAACTCAAGGACATCAAATAGTTCGCCGACTGCTAATATATTGTTCAATAATGGTTCTTGTTTTGTAATTATCGATCCTCTCCAGACGATCACGGTTAGGTGCTTTAAAATCCAATTTACCAGTTTTGAATGTCGAATAGTTACGTGAACGTGTTTCCATCGACACATCAGACCCACCAAAACAAACTTTGCGAAAGCAACATAAAATGTTTAACGAGAATAAGATGCACGGTGCCGTAAAGTTTACGGTGAAGAAGTTTTGGGTTTAGTAGGAATATTATATACACATATTTCACTTTAAAATTAAAAATACATCTTCCAACGCGGAAACGTGATGTAGTACGTCTCAGAAGTGAAGTTATAAAATACGAATAAATTCGAAGCGTGTTACGAGCAGTTTGAAATGTGCAAGATGTGCAAGTGACAGAGTTTTCCCGTTTCCTATTTTAATATTCGCTGAGAGATAGCGTAAAATATTGCGTGGTGAGAATATTGTGCATATTTTATCCGAAGTAAGCAGACTAATGGAAACGGCAGGTACGTATCAACGTGGAAACTTTGCAGCTGAATTTTTCGTTGCGTGTTTTTCCATCCACTATTCTCTTCAATGCGCAGCGATCAGTACCACCTTGAAATGTTTCATACATTTCACACTCATGATTCCAAAACCTGTTTCTAAAGAGAATGAAACCTACAATTGAGAGAGCTGATTTCAAACTACCAGTTTGGTTTTAGAGTAAAAGGAGTCCACCGTGGATCTATTCCATCGAATAATTGATTTAATGAAGCAAGAATTTGAAGAAATGCTTATTTGGTTAACTATCTTAGTTGATGTGAGACAAGCCTTTGTTCTAGTTCCGTACTGAAAAGTATTTTGGTATTACTCGAGATACAAACCTAATGTGGAAAGAGCACGTTTAAAAAACTGTTCTGGATTTTGGACAAAACTCTCAATTGTCAGTAAAGTACTGGTTATTCACCATCCACCTCTGGGATTGTGCCAAACAGGCAAATATCCAAGCGAATAATTTTGTATTTTGAAACGAAGTGCTAAGAAATATAATTAACACTTCTTGGTGCAAACGGAACAGTAACATTCCCACAAGTCATTCAAGAGGTTAAAAGATTCGCTGCATTTCTCTTCGCTTATTGATAATTAAAAAAAGCTCGACGAATGCTATTTAGAAGTGCAATAAGGGTTTGATTGAATTTATTTTTTATTTCACGGAAAAATAATATTGTGTGTTACTGTTAAAATATTACGTTACAGCATATTTTTACTGCATTTTTTTTTTATTTATTCTACTGGCTGGTTAGGCTGTAGTGTTGAATATATCGATTATAATTTGTTTCACCACGATCAATAATAACAAAATTACATTTTTATAGCAATTCTTTTATCTGGGATATACCTTTTTTGTGTTTACATATTGAATTGAGATCTATAGATATATAAATGGATCCATAGATATATAAATAGATAAATACGCGGATGGATAGATATTAATTTTTATTATTTCCAAATAAACTACACGATAGTTATTACAGAGGCCGATGACCGTTGGAAAAAAGTTGTCCGGCAAAATTGTTGTCAAGGTAATAAGTTCAAATTTTAACATCAAAGTTGGATTCGAAGGAAGTATTAAAAGTCGATTTTTTCAAATGGCAACCCTAACATATGAATACATTTCTCAATTCAATGACACATTTTAGATTAAATTTGTGTACAATGTCCTATGCTTAAAATATACTTGTACATACTGAAATCTATTTTTAAACATCACAGTACAAATTGCAAACATTGCCAAATCTAGATTGCGTTTGAAAACAATGGAACAATTTGGAATAAACAGAACTTTATTAAAGAAGTTTTTTGTGTCATTTTTCATTATAATTAATTTAGTATTTACAAAATTATAAGCCTACAATAAAACACAATAATAAAAATAAAATAAAATCGTAAAGTAAATGAAAAACTGCTTATTCTATTCTTAGTAACTGTTAAAAACGTTGCCGTGAAATCCTCGATAACTAAGTTTTAATGCAGACACGATCTCGATCAAAAAGAATTTGCTCATACAGCTAAACTATTAACTTTACCAAAAAATGTCATAGACATAAATTATACAAAATTTCATCTACATTAATTTATTATTTAACTATTTGGATGAAATTACAGAAATGGCTTCTCATTTGCAATATTCTTGAAAAATGCTTAGAGGAAATATCCAGTTCCTTTGGACCCTTTGAACCAAAGGCTTTTCAGCTCTAACTTTGGTCATAAAACTTCTAAATATGAAGTTTCGTCCCGATACCGTTAGTAGTTTCTCCGGAATCGTCGCCACAAAAATCTGGCACACACATCCACACAGACATATATATATATATATATATACACACACAGAAATTTTTTTGTACCTTTGTCAAAAATGATCAGGGGACCCAACAATAATAATAATAATAACATATTTATTGCCCAACAGCGCACCATTATACAGGGCAAAATTAGAGATAAGTAACAAACTTATCAATACAAGGAAGATTATGAATAAACTAATCAAATCAATTACAACACAACATCAAGGCAAAAACGTAAAAGATACATACAAATCACTGATCAATGTTAGTACGGCAGTGAGGCGACTGAAAAACATTGGTACGTCGAGCGTTCATACGTGGCACAAAAAAGTTCACTCGCCACAAAAGAGCTGGAGAGTCTATTCTATTCCGAATGATACCAACAATAAACATCGCACTCGTAAGACCATGACGAACCAATAGTGACGTCATATCGTGGCGTGCCAGTAGCGCATCGTGACAGCATCCCAGTATTGCCCATCAGCTCTAAACGAAAGAAGTTTTAGGAAAATACCTATTTCCGCTAAAACCTCATTTTTTTCGGCACGATTACAATACTTTATCATACTGCGTATGATGAAGTAAAAAGCTTAATAATCTAATTGTAAATAAGAAAGTGTCCCTATGTTGTCAAAACGTCTCCTTGATTGAACCACAAGCAAAGAAGTTATATTTAAAAATTATCTTCCATGTTTTTTTTTATTAACTTTTGAGACAATTTCGCAGTCAAATGAAGTCAACGAATTATTCGAGAAACCATCAAACTTTGTCAGTGACCAATTATTCACCTGTATACTGTGATATGTGTATATTGTGTATACTATAGTCATACTGTGAACAGTACGTGATACTTTCATAATAATTTGTAATAATTTTTTTGATCTGTGTATTGTTTGTTTTGTTACGTCCTATATAACAAAAGTACAATTGAAAAATAGCACCCTTTTATTGGAATTTATGAATTGATCAGTGTTTTGTGTTTACATATTGAATACGGGCGAAATCTCCCTTCTTATGGAATGTTAAGCTGATTTAGTAGCTTATCATATTATGTTATAAAATAAACTTGATGTCAAAATTTTACTTTAGCATTTAGCGAAATTTTGTGATGTTTCATATTGGCAAAATAAACTTCTTGTTCGAACTTTAAAGGCTTCATTTCTTTTTATAATTTTGTGACTTTTAAAACAAATGGCAAGACAATTTGGCAAAGATTAATATACAAACACCAATGATACACACCCCGCTTGGAGTACACAGAAAGGGTAATGAATACAACCAGGTACATCAACTTTAACAAAAAGGATTGAGGGATGCCACTAGTTATTATTTGCTTTTAGAATTACTAATTAATTTTAGTTTTTAATATGTTTGGGGGTGGATTTACACGATACACTTAATACATTGTCATAATAACATCAACAAACAAGTAACTTGTTCTCGCAGTCATTAGAGTTGTATCATAAGATCAGCTGCTTACATCTAAACATGAAACTTCTGTAGGAACACATATTACCATCATTTGACTACGAAACTAAATGTATTCTATTAACTTTCGACATAATAATAACGGGCAAACATTAATTTAACAGTGGAAACTTCGCGCAAACAAAACTTTCCAAAGTTCCCACTGGAGCCCATTATTTGCTAAAATGCAACACAATATATGAACGTACGTAGTTCTTTTCATTAGAGGAATAAGAGAGTGTATAGCAATCGGGTTATGGAAAATAATCTAAATAATGTTTCATTATTTGGCAGGGTTATCAAATAACGAAACAAATAAATAGTTTGAAACGAAAAACAAAACTAATATGTTCAAATCCGAACGATAATAACAAAAATATACATATTGTGTTTACTAAAAGTAAGTATTTTTTCAGCTTCGCCAAATGTGGTAGGTATGTATTACATAACTTTGTGTCAACTATTGTTCGTCAAAAAAGGGTTTTGTACGAACAGTATGGTTTTTTATAACTCTAACTGCGTTGCCGCCTTTCTGGGCAACGATTCAGAACTGTTTAACCATGACTCAAAATTCTTCATTTTCAACTGCTGTTGTGTTTTGCAATTAATGGCCAAGACAATTGTGCCAGTTGATCCTAGTTTTAAAGAATATAAATTGGACTCAATATGTGAAATCAAAATTTAAGATCCCTAATAATTAATTATTCCTAACATATGTCGTAGGCTCAGTTGGTTAGAGCATTGTGCTAGCAACCAAAGGTCCCTGGTTCAAATCCAGGTTATGGTATTAACTTATTTTAACTTATTCTCGCCTGAAAGTAAAGATATTTCTTTACATTTCAATTATTCATTAGGGTGTATCCGTAGAATCATTTTCAGTTATTTCAGTGATAATTTGAGTCCTAATTTGGGTTAGTTTTGTCATGATTTTGTGTTACTAATTTTCAAACTTAAGATAAAAGCTAAGTCGTTTAAAGGTAAAGGAATGAATTAACTTCGTTAATAAACTATTTACGTTTTGACGGCACATTTGTGCCCAGTTTTTTTAATTGAATTATATTAAATTAAAATTAAAACAAAGGAACGATTGGGTAATTTTTATTTTATTATTTTTTTCTTCAGGAAATGCTGATATTACTTCCGTGTTGGTTTCTTCCGACGTTGAGGGATTCAGTTGCTGCATACTCGTGTCCTGGTGCTGCATGCTGTTATTGGTTATTGTAGTGCGCTCTGACGGTTCTGTTGTAGATGTTATGGTTGGCTTAATGTGTGTGATATTTCTTCTATACTGACTACCATTTATGTTAACTAAATATGAGCGATCACTAAGTTTTTACTTTATCATACGCAGTATGTAAAGTATTGTAATCGTGCCGAAAAAAAAAAATGAGATTTTAGCGGAAATAGGTATTTTTGGGTCCCCTGAACATTTTTGACCAAGGTACAAAAAAATGTCTGTGTGTGTGTCTGTGTGTATGTGTGTGTGTAAACGATTTTTGTGGAGACGATTCCGGAGAAACTACTGAAGGTATCGGAACGAAAGTTCATATTTAGAAGTTTCATGACCTAACTTAGAGCTGAAAAGCTTTTGGTTCACAAGGGTCCAAAGGAACTGGTAGTTTATTCTAAGCCTTTTTCAAGGATTTTGCAAATGAGCCGCCATTTCTGTAATTTCGTCAAAATAGTTAAATAGTAAATTAAAGTAGAGGAAATTTTGAATAATTTATGTTTATGACATTTTTTGGTAAAATTCATACTTTAGCGTTTTAGTTTATTCTAAGCTTTTTTGAAGGATTTAGGAAATGAGCCGCCATTTCTGTAATTTCGACAAATTAGTTAATTAATAAATTAAAGTAGAGGACATTTTGAATAATTTATGCCTATGAAATTTTTTGGTAAAATTAATAGTTTGGCTTCAAGAGCAAATTCTATTTGATCGAGATCGGTCGCATATGCATTGATATGAAATTACATAGTAGCCAGGATTTTGACAAATATTTTTTTGTGTTGTCACATTCGAAAACAGCTGATCTCATCAGAGGTTGGAAAACCACTATGGAACGTTGCCGCTGTACTGCGGCAAATTATAAAATACAAATTTCAAATAAAGTAAGATCACCAATTTGATTGTTTGTTGATAAGAAATATCAACCCGTCTTTATATCTAATTCTAAAAACGATACATTGAGAAAATTATAAATAAAGTTTAGCGATGAGTGTAGTTTTATTTTAGTATGTTGGTAGGGATGTGTCATGAACAAATATAAATCTGTCAGAATTTGAATTACCCTTTTAAGGTGCGTTTTCATTAGTGACAATGGCAGTGGTAGCAGATGCCGTTATAGTATTTCCAATAGAACATTGATAGTGAGTCATGTTTATGTACATGCAAACTAATATGTGTCATTATCACGTAATGTAAGAAATACTATAATTTCGTATTTTACCACCGCCATTAGCTACCATTACCTACCAATTGGAACACACTTTTAAACTTGACGTTTCGTCAAAGTGGAACCAACCTAGCATTTACTATACAGACATCATTTATTTTTTTAAATACGTATTTCTTAAAAAGCAACACAATAAACGTTGATGTCGCTCCTGCCAAAAAGTAGATAGCCGACTCGCTCATATGCGACGGCGACTCTCCGCCTTCGGTGACGCGCCGCATCACCGCTCGTCGCGCTATTCCGTACTTTCGGCATTAGTGACATAAATAACTATTATTCTAACGACGTAGTGTAGGTAGTGTCAAATGCTGATGCTTTGACAATACCTACGATTTATCTCAATAGAATAGATTCTCATGCAGCTAAACTATTAATTTTATATATTGTATGATAAAGTCATGTGCCTGGCCACATCAGATTTTTTTTCTACATATCCTGGTGACCAAGTTTTATTGCTCTCAGGGTTTAATTGAGCTGATATTGGTTGACCAGTTGTAGGTTGGGTAAGTACTTGCATGCTTTATCATAATAGAATTTTGTGTTTTGTTTATTTTTTCTATTATTTCAGGTACATTCTTCACTATTTCCGGCTGGTAATTGTTCATGGCAGAAGGGGTTAAAGTTCGAGTTTGTCTAGAGAAGATTCTTTGGACAGGGCTAGATCCGATTTTATTTGGCACGTTTCTTTGGTGCAGTAGACTAAGCCATATATCTTCGTTATTTTCCTCACATTTACGAAGAAGTCTCTTAGCAATTTTTAGTGTAGCTTCGGCTTTACCATTAGATTTTGGGTAATGTGGGGATGATGTTATGTGTTGAATATCCTAGTGCTGCGTAAAGTTTTTAAATTCTTTATTTATAAAATTTGTTGCATTATCAGAGTATAACACTTGTGGTATTCCATGTCTGCTGAAGTTGCGTTTACAAGTATTTACCATTACCTCTGCTGATAGATTTTTGAAAATGTCCAGTTCAAAATAGTCAGAATAATGATCCACGGTGACTAAAAAATAAGTCTTTTTCTTGTTGTAATCAGTAATGAATACATCTAGAGATACTTGTTGAAACGCGTACTCTGGTATAGAATGTGTTTGCATTGGTGGTTTTGTTTGCGAAGCGGAAAACTTTGTACATATTGAACATTCTTGAATTTTATTACGAATTTCTCCTGACATACCTGGCCAAAATACGTTTCTTCTAGCCATGTTAATTGTAGATTCTACTCCACTATGACTGGTATGGAGAATGTTTATAATTTTTCGTCGTAGACTGAACGGTATCACAATTTGTTTTCCTTTGAAGATTAGCCCATTCTGAAAGGTAAGGTCGTATTTGTAGGTGTTGTATCTTTTGATTTCGTCTGGCAGTTGATGTATGGTATTTGGCCATCCTGTTAAAATGTATTGTTTTAATTTTTCTAATGCTGAATCGTTTGTTGTTTCTCGTCGGATTTCGTCCAAACGATCTTCTGATACGCTAACTTCATTAGATAATTCGATGCTCTCTAAAGATTTACACATGCTTTCTTCAGATGTTTTGTAGACTGTTGATAATGTGATAAGATTATTTTCTCTTTGTGATGACGGTAATGGAGCTCGGGACAATGTGTCTGCTATAACATTTTCTTTGCCAGTTACAAAAAATTTATGTTGTAAATTTATGTTGTACCTTTGCAAGGTCATGAGCATTTTTTGTAGACGTTTTGGTACAGCTAATAACGGTTTTTGAAATATATTTATCAGTGGTTTGTGATCTGTTTTAACTATTGTTTGTGGATTGCCGACGATCATCTGATCAAACCTAATGCAAGCAAAGACAATAGCAAGCATTTCTTTTTCAATGGGTGCATAATTTTCCTCTGGTTTTGTTAATGTTCTTGATGTAAATCCGATCACCCTGCCTTCTTGATATACAGCTGCTCCAAGTCCATAGTTGCTGGCATCACATTCAATAATTAAAGGTTTACCTTTTTCGTAGTACTTCAATGTGCTAGCATTTATTAGCACTTTCTTTATGTTTTCAAATTCCGTTTTATGTATACTCGTCCAATTCCATTCAATGTTATCTCTTAGTAATTGTCTTAGTTGATACGTTTCACTGCTCAACTTTCTAATGTATCTGCTTAAGTATGTAATCATACCTAAGAAACGATGTAATTCACTTTTATCCTTCGGTTCTGGAAAGTTTTGTATAGCCAAAATCTTGCTCTCGTCCGGTTTTATTCCTTGATCAGTTAAAACGTGACCATAAAACTTGATAGAATCTTTGCAGAGACGTAACTTATCTAGATTTAGTTTACAATTGTTTTTGTCAAGACGAGATAATAGGTTTTCTAAATTTTTGTTGTGATTGCGTAAAGCTTCCTCCTTATTGTTACCACATCCGACTATCAATATGTCATCTGCTAAGACTTCAATGCCGTCGAGACCATTTAAAACTTGATACATCTTATTTTGAAAGATCTCTGGCGCTGGTGCAATGCCGAATGGCATTCGCAACCATTTAAATCTGCCAAATGGAGTCCAAAAAGTGGTCAATTCACTGCTACGCTTAGATAGGACAACTTGCCAAAACCCTTTTTTTGCGTCCACCAGGCTAAAAACTTTTGCTCTGCTAAGCTCAGGCAAAATTTCATCAATCGTACTGAACTGGGTGTTTGGTCTTTTTAGAGCCTTATTTAATGGAATAGGGTCTAGACATATGCGACACTTTCCATTCTGTTCCACAAGTAAAATATTACTCACCCATTCGGTGTGCTTCTCTATTTTTTCAATTATTCCTTGTTTTACTAGATGGTCTAATTGGAGTTTCAGCATGTCGCGAAGATGTATAGGAATTCTTCTAGCTTTTTGTATTATCGGTTTCACATCAGTATCTATTTCGAGATCCACTGGCTCTTTTAAGCAACCATATCCTTTGAACACATTTTGGTATTTATCTATAATTAAACGAGCTTCCTGTTCGAGATATGTGATAGTACTGTGTTCATTATGTACTGTATTGCAAAACTTAACAAGTCCAAGCTTCAGACACATCCTAGCAGACAATAAAGGACCATGATCGACATTTACTATTTGAAATGTAATATTATATTTTTGTCTCTTATGCAGACATACTAACATTTTCTCGCCTATAACTGGTATTTCATTTTTTCCAAATCCATATAATTTATGATTTGATTTATCAAGGTTTACTTCTTTGACCCCTAGTATCTTTAGAAGTCTTTTCATACCTATCAAACATACATTTGCGCCAGTGTCTAACTCACAAATAATATTTTTGAATTTTCCATTTATTAAAAATGTCAATTCTGCATTAACGTTTCTTCCTTGTAATGTATTATCAATGATTTTTCTTTCTTCACATTTGTTCTCATCATCATCTTCAGTACTATAGTCCTCACCTTCTTCTGATTCATGTTTTAAATCCTTCACTGTCCTTTTTGGGAATTTTCTTTTTTCCTTATTCTTCTGATAATCTTTCTTTTTCTTGCAAACTTTTGCAAAGTGATTTTTTCCACCACATTCTTTGCATGTTTTCCCATATGCTGGGCATAGACCTTTTTCAAATTTGTGTTTATTCCCACAAAACAAACACTCTCTGTCTTTTTTCCTATTTAATAGTTTATTAACTGAACTGTCATGTTCAGATCCTTCTAGACTTTTCATTCGCTGAGTGGTTAACTCGTCTACTTTACAGATGTCAATAGCTTGTTGAAGCGTTAAGTCACCTTTTGACATTAGCTTCTTTCGAATGTCTCTGTTCTTTATTCCTAAAACAATTCGATCTCGTAGCAAATCATCTGCAAAAGTATCAAATTCACAAGATTCAATTAGACTTTGAAGTCTTATTAGGTATTCATCAAATGACTCATTGTCATCTTGATTGGCGCTATTAAACATCGCTCTGTCATAAATCACATTTTTCTTTCCGCTAAGCACCTTTCTAATTGCTGCTACCACATTGTCGCAGTTTTCTTTATCCTTAGAGGTCAAATTAAAATAGTTGTACTTTATCATAGCTCTTTCGCCAATCGCAGTAAGTAAGGTGTGCACCTTTTTTTGTTCCTCGGAGACAGGCCATTCGTTCATTCCGCTAGCTACATAATAGTTGTTCCAACTCTTTACAAAATATTCAAAGTTCATTGCTACATCGCCTTTATCGATATTGTAAGGTGCTGGTAGCGGAATTCCCGCCGTTTTTGATTGCCCTTGAATTCTTTCAGCCATAATTTTCAAAGCCTCCGTTTGTTGCCTAATCAACTCTAACATAGCCGCGTCCATCATGTACCCAAATATGCAATATATATGCAATGCAAGTCCTTACCACTTACCTCTCTCTGACTCAATATATACGATGAATCTTACTGGGATACCACGAGTCCCCTTATCTCTAGGTTATGAATGGATACGCGGGGTTGATTCGTCGGTTTTCTAATCTTCTAACGTCTCGTTGCAGCTTCTTTCGGGTAACTCGGGTAATTGCATACACTGCTTTCACCTTCACACACCTGACACCATGTTTTGGTATTGAAAGTATTTTATTTATTATAGAAATCAATAACTGCTTTTACAACTCACATATGACATGTGTTCATGTTGTTGCTATGGCTGGTATATTGGGTTCCATAACCCTTACAACATCATAATACAACACTAAATATATCACAAATTACCCTATTTAACGCATAACTTACATATATTTTAGTAATACAATACAATATATTATATTAGGGCAGTTAATTTACGACTGCTATTATAGATATGGTGGATGCGCCGGGATATGTAAATCGCGCGTAGGTAATATTATACAGTGAACAGCCGGTCTAAACCTCTCGCCACGAAACTAGTAAACATTTATTTACAAGGTATGTGAAATACAACACGATTTCCGCTAAATAGTCGCTCCACTTTATATTGCACCTATTTGTACAGCATTGTCAAAGTTTCGCCTAACCTCTTAGGCTTCTTCGGGGCCTATATAATTATAAACATAAATTAGACATAATTATTAGTCAAGTACTCACTCGCTATGTCAGGTGAGAGAGTCAAATTGATAAAAATAAACATGGAACCACGGATATGAACATCACTAATATCGAAAGGTTCACTAATTAGCGAAAATCGTGTTTTATTTCATATACCTCATAACTGCCGAGTCGACAACTCTACTTACGATTTATTTACATAATTATCAAATTAATTGATCAACGGAAGATGTACGTAATGGAAGTTTTTCACTCCTTGCAGAGTTTAGAAGTTAACTTAAAAGTTAAATTGGACAAATTAAAATAAATTTCAGATTGATCGTAAATTCACTACAGAAATTAATTTGATCTCATATAGTTTACTAAAATATTGCAAAATTAATTATTAAGAAAAGTAAACATTATTTTTTTCTAAATTATATTTTCCTTTATATACCGCATAATAACTCGAAATGTTGTCGACATTTTTCGATAAGCTTTTCTGTAGTTCATTCTGCATTCTCCATAATACCGGGTGATTCAATTTCGAGGCTCACCATGGGGATGTCGCTTATTAGTGGAGCTAGACCCTATGTTTAAACTTGGAAAAGTTTCGTATGTTTGTGTTGATCAATTATCAGAAAAGAAATTTAAGCTATCGTTTTTCATTTGTAAGATATCCGCAAAAAACTGAAATAATAAGATACCGTTTTTAATTTTTTTTTTCAAAACCAAATGTAGCTAGACATTTAAAACAAAGGCATTCTGCAGCTACTTTTTAACAAGGAAACCAGTGTGAATGTTTAATTTGAAATAACATCAAAGATGGCGGCGTAACCATGGCCAACTTTTGTTTTTCTTATGGGCGCCATATTGAATTTTAGAATTTTCCGACAGTCGTGTCTTTTCTCATTTCCGCAATGTATAACATGTTAGCATTCCTTTTGAAAATAATAGTGTAATAATCAAAAAATCTGATGTGGCCAGGCACATGACTTTATCATACAATATATAAAATTAATAGTTTAGCTGCATGAGAATCTATTCTATAGAGATAAATCGTAGGTATTGTCAAAGCATCAGCATTTGACACTACCTACACTACGTCATTAGAATAATAGTTATTTATGTCACAAATGCCGAAAGTACGGAATAGCGCGACGAGCGGTGATACGGCGCGTCACCGAAGGCGGAGTGTCGCCGTCGCATATGAGCGAGTCGCGCTATCTAGTTTTTCGCAGGAGCGACATCAACGTTTATTGTGTCGCTTTTTAAGAAATACGTATTTTAAAAAAAATAAATGATTTCTGTATAGTAAATGCTAGGTTGGTACCACTTTGACGAAAGGTGCGTTCCGATTGGTAGGTAATGGTAGCTAATGGCGGTGGTAGAATACGAAATTATAGTATTTCTTACATATCGTGATAATGACACATATTAGTTTGCATGTACATAAACATGAGTCACTAGCAATTTTCTATTGGAAATACTATAACTGCGTCTGCTACCACTGCCATTATCACTAATGAAAACGCACCTTAAAAAGGTAATTCAAATTCTGACAGATTTATATTTGTTCATGACACATCCCTACCAACATACTAAAATAAAACTACACTCATCGCTATACTTTATTTATAATTTTCTCAATGTATCATTTTTAGAATTAGATATAAAGACGGGTTGATATTTCTTATCAACAAACAATCAAATTGGTGATCTTATTTTATTTGAAATTTGTATTTTATAATTTTGCGCACTACAGCGGCACGTTCCATAGTGGTTCTCCAACCTCTGATGAGATCAGCTGTTTTCGAATGTGACAACACAAAAAAATATTTGTCAAAATCCTGGCTACTATGTAATTTCATATCAATGCAGATGCGACCGATCTCGATCAAATAGAATTTGCTCTTGAAGGTAAACTATTAATTTTACCAAAAAATGTTATAGGGATAAATTATTCAAAATTTCTTCTACTTTAATTTATTAATTAACTATTTTGTCGAAATTACAGAAATGGCGGCTCATTTCGAAAATCCTTGAAAAAGGCTTAGAATAAACTAAAAAGCTAAACTATTAATTTTACCAAAAAATGTCATAGGCATAAATTATTCAAAATTTCCTCTGCTTTAATTTATTATTTAACTATTTTGACGAAATTACAGAAATGGCGGCTGATTTCTAAAATCCTTGAAAAAGGCTTGGAGTAAACACCCAGTTCCTTTGGACCCTTTTGAACCAAAAGCTTTTCAGCTCTAAATTTAATCATGAAACTTCTAAATATGAACTTTCGTCCCGATACCTTTAGTAGTTTCTCCGGAACCGTCGTCACAAAAATCGGGTACACACATACACACACACACACACACACACACACACACACAGACATTTTTGTGGACCTTGGTCAAGAATGTTCAGGGGACCCAAAAAGACCTATTTCCGCTAAAATCCCAATTTTTTTTTACGGCACGATTACAATACTTTACCATACTGCGTATGATAAAGTAAAAACATTCAGGTACCCAACTCGAGCTTGGTTACAGATCGCCGAACTCGTTGCCAAGCAACGTCAACAAATCGCACTTGGATCAAGCGGCGCACTCAGCGTTTGGATTTGCCATTTCACCAAATAAACCTTAATTCTGGTTGATTGTGGATGTAAAATGCCGTTTACCAATAACGAAAAGCGTGATATGATACGGGCTTATTATTGTTCTCATAGGAATGCCTCATCGTACAATATTCCTAACATTGGATGGAAATTTAGCAGACCATGGATCGTTTAGTAAACCCCGCAATTCTTACAATCCTCATGGAAATGTTAATACTGATCAAAGAGATAAACAATTGTTTTAAAAAAATGCCAACATGTTATACATTTTGGTAGTGAGAAATGACACAAGTATCGAAAGATTCCAAAATTCGACATGGCGCCCATAAGAAAAACAAAAGCTGGCCATGGTTACGCCGCTATCGTTGATGTTATTTCAAATTAAAAACTGGTAATTGATCAACACAAAAATACGAAACTTTGCCAAATTTAAACATAGGCTCTCTGTCTCCACTAATAAGCGAGATCCCCATGGTGAGCCTCGAAATTGAATCACCCGGTATAGCTGGCGAGCCATTTTTATGATACATTGTTTAGAGCAGTTCTTATAAAACATCAACAAACAAAATTGGTCACAAAATGCAACGTTTTTAATTTAAAATTGTAGGAAGTCAGTACCCTATTATTTAAGACGAACCTTTTTAAATTGATAAAAAGATATGATAATTTATCTAGAGGCGTGGTCCTGCAGTAAACTCTAGAAACCTTCATTACGCATAATTAATTTAAAAACAAGTAAAAGATTTCTACTTGTGCTTAAAGAGCCTATAAATAACATTGATATTTGGCCTTACTTATTTAGTTCCATTAACATTTTCTTATGTACTGCAATTTTTACTTCTGCTGGAGTTATGTAATCCCTTAACTTGTTTAATTAACTATTTACTATTGTGATATGCTGTTATCTTTGGTTTGCCTTGAGTACGCCTTTCAATGTACCTGCAAATTCATTACTCATCATCACAATTATTTAATAAAACCCAAAAATACACCAGAGAAATTAGAAGAGGAGTATAATTCCACTTTATTTACTTGTAGAGTGTAAACTCTACACTCACGTAAATAAGGTATGTATTGTTCTACTGTAACCACATTTAATAATGAGGATGCAGTAAAGTGAATAAGTAAACGTAGAAATGCCAAAACTTGCTTAATGTTATTCATATCCTCGCGACTAGTTAACAAGGAGGGACGTGAAGTACGACTTATTCTTATTAGAGAATATTACTCATTTGCAACAACACTATACGTCGCCATAAAGGAACCGAGCACCGTAAACAAGATAGACGGTATGCATTCAATGTTTGGTGTAGTTGTTAGGTACCTCATATGTGGTATCCGACTCCCTAACTGCAAGCTCTCGTATATCAGACACCATATTGTCTTTAGTGTGCCAGGAGTGGGCGGCCCTCGTAGAGACTCGCAATTGTACGTCTGGAGACTTATGCGCGCGTTGAACAGTTCCTGAAGATGACTTTTCGCCCGCTTAACCCGCGGCCCGGAGTAATTGTGCACTTGTACTTACTGGTAAGCCGATTAACTGCCGTTTGTTGTGTTTAAGTTCGCGATAAACCAATTTATGCGACGCCCAAGGCAGCGGAAGGACAGTACGGTTTGGTTGTTTGGTCTCTCCAACAGCAGCAAATCTTTTGTTGACGTCTTGGCGCTAGATAAGAACATCAGATGCTCAGGGCACAGGGCGTTTTAGTACGCTACATAAACTTGGACCAATTGCATCATACTATCTTCTGTGTGTTTATGGTGTTTACGAAGAAGAGTAGTATAATATAATGAGTGGCATTGAAAGTAGAACAATCGGTCATTACGTATTCAGAAGGTACAGAATTCATGCTTGAGGTTAATTTTTGGTATTCGCCGCCGAGAAAGAATAAGTTATAAATTATTGGATGTGCGATGGTTGAATATGAAACATCGAAGAATGTTACATTCTGCCTGCTTATATTATACAATTATGTCATCCGAAAAGCCCCCTTATTTATATCGCAAAATTGTGCTCAGATCGGATGTGCATACATTGAATATTAGATTTAAGGGAACTTTGACGCCTCCTACTCACGTACATGAATTCTTCAAGAAATGTTTTAGGTATCAGATTGCAAATGTTTTAAATTTTCTACCAGTTAAAGTTCAACAATGTTCTACGGTCACCTTCTTCAAAGTGCAATACTTTAACATCTTGCTTGCCAAACAGTTTGGGGGTGAACATGCCTGGTTGAATGCTACTTCCCACTAGCCTGCTTTATCGCGATGCATTTATTTTTATTTATTGTTTTATTTTCATGTCTTGCCTGAAAGTTGGTGCAAACTTTTGGAATGTGTATGTGAATGCGTTCAATGCAAAAGCTTCGTTTCAAATGTCATTGCAATTGTTATTATGTGTATTTCATTATTTGTGCAGGTGCAGCATGGGTGCGACCACATTTAAATTAATTTTCATTTTCTGTACTCTACTTCTTCTTGGTTAAGTTGAAAAGCAGTCTTTGACTGAACTTCGCCTTTTCACGATTTTGTACTGTGTTACTTATATTGTATGTTTTTGTTTATTTGAATAAAGTCATTTATTATTATTATTATTATTTATTTTATTAGTTTCTACCACACATGCTCAGGATATAAGTAATTGATTGAGGCAGCGTTTCTGAACCCAGATTCCGCGACATACCGCCAGGGGTTTCGCAGAAAATTATCTGTTATTTAAAACCAATTCTTTCGTTACAAAGAACGCCTTCCAGAATTATTGGTGAAATCAAAACGTTTTTTTTGTAATTTTTGCCTTCCACACAAATGTAATTTGAATCTGCTGCTCATCCTGAGAACTCACCTTTAGGAAAAGAACAGAACTGTGGCTTGTGAAGTGAATTTAAAAATGTGATCGATAAAGAGTATGATGAAGTATTGTAATCGCGCCGAAAAAGAAATTAAGATTTACCGGAAATAGGTCTTTATTAGTACCCTGAATCATTTTTGACCAAGGTACAAAAAAAATTCTGTGTGTGTGTATGTATGTGTGTACTCGATTTTTGTGGAGACGATTCCGGAGAAACTACTGAAGGCATCGGGACGAAACTTCATATTTAGAAGTTTCATGACTAAACTTAGAGCTGAAACGCTTTTGATTCAAAAGGGTCCAAAGGAACTGGACGTTTCCTCTGAGCACTTTTCAAGGATTTTGCAAATGGCCGCCATTTCTGTAATTTCCTCAAAATAGCTAAATAATAAATTAAAGTAGAGGAAAATTCTAAATAATTTATGTCTGCCAGGATTTTCCAAATATTTTCAGTCCAATGACAGTACCGGTAGTGTCAATTGCTGATGATTTGATAATATCTCACTATATCTACTGTCAATAGTAAAAAGATCTCATATTGTGATACCGTGTACGGTCCTTGCCTGACAGCGTCGGATAGGTTCAGCGTGTCCAAAATGCATGTGTTCTGTTTGCTTTTGGTTTGAGCAAGTATGATCATGTATCGAATGGGCTGGGCGACTTGGGGTGGTTTAGCATGGATAACACTAGGGTGTTGCATGCAGCAATATTATATCATAAGTCCTTTATTCCTTTATTTCACAAGTCAATCGCTAATCATTTGCCAAATGATTAGTAGGCAAATGATTAGCGATTGACTTGTGAAATAAAGGAATAAAGGACTGAAAACAGCGTTTAGATACTCCCAATCAAACAACATACAGTCGATAGAAGTAAACTTGATTATATCATAAGTTGCTATCCAAGAGGATCCCACAATACCTCATGCGGAAGATACGCTGTAGAACGGATGTCCATAACCTTAATTTAGGATTCAGGGGTTTGTTTGCTCCACCTGCCCATCGCGCTGAGATGTATAAGCGGTCATTCTCTTACCAGGCCAGTCAGTTATATAATGGTCTCAGGGAAGATATGAAAAAATTATCGTTAAACAGTTTTGGGGGAAAGGTAAAGTTTTGTCTGTTTGCTCGACTATAGGCATTGAGCGCACATCTGGGGCTCTTTTAATTTTTAATTTTTATGGATGATGTTTTCTTGAGTTGGATTTGCTGCAATTACGTGTAACTAGACTCTAGAGTAATTTTTTGTTTGTTTTTGTTTTGATAAGTTCTCGGAATTATTGTTATATTATTGGTACAATTATGTCTTAGTTCTAGTTTGCGTAAGGGGTTGAGTGGAGGACCAAGGCAATTTGGAAACAAGTGTGCTGATCTCCGCCCTAAATATAAATATTATTTTGTTGCATTGATTATTGTTTTATGTTAATAAAGGAATTAATTATTTATTTAATTATTTATTTATCTGTCGAATCCTGGGTAACTGTTGTATTTTCATGCAGATACGACTGATCTCAATCAAATAGATTCTCATGCAGCTAAACTATTAATTTTATATATTGTACGATAAAGTCATGTGCCTGGCCACATCAGATTTTTCCTTTCAAAACGTAGTTTAAACCTTGTTTATTTTTTATTGGTTTAGACAGCCGTTTGAAATATTAACAAAACTGTATTCTAGACGGTTCATGAAACCGTTTATTTCAGGATTAACGATACTGATTTTTGTTATTCCGTTTACTTTTATTTTTAATATCTTTTTTAACTTATTAATTGATTTGATTACACTTTATTATAGTAGAAAGTACAGTTTATGTTTGTCGTTTTTGTCTTGTCTGATATATTATATCAGCCAATACTATATTATAGTAATAATACTATAGTATTGCATTTCCCCCCCTTTTGTTGATCTTTTAAATGGTTATAACTTCTGAAAAACTAAAAAAGTTTTTATGTTTATACACAGAGGAAAGTTACAAAAAATAAATGCAATAAACTGCAGAAAAACGCTTTAAGTACTTTCTAATAAAGTATGGGGAAAGTACACCTTGTACAATATGTTTTATGTTGCAGTTCCGTTCCCATGGGTTTCAACTAAATTTCAAGACTTCTACAAGGGTAAAAAGGCTGAGAAAAGCTGGCCTAAAGTATCAAAGCAAACTTACGACCTACCTAAGAATTAAATAGCCAGGTGATCAGTACCCAATGTTGCTAGATTAGGGATGTTTTCCATAGTTCTAGGGATATTTTTATAGAAATGGGAAAAAAGGAAATTTACTGATTATTTAGGAAACTTTCCAATCATCGTATGTTAATACACAATTATTACACAAGTCTTCAACTTTGCTACCCATGTAAACCCAACAACAAAACGCCAACCCAACTCATCGTATGTTAATACTCTATTTTTAATAGTCGATTTTACATACATCTAGAGCAGGGGTTCTCACCCAGTGCTACGCGAAGGACTTCCGGGTGGTACACGAAAGGTACCAAACTTTATTGGTAAAATCATATTAATTTTGATGATATAGTCTGACCCAAAATTATAATGGCAAATGTAACAAAGGGTATTGCACCTCCTGTATATTTTGCCGAACTGCAAACTGGTGTTTCTGCAACTATGCAGAAATACCCACATTATTAACAACCCCATTATAGGAAATCAATCGATGTTAAGACACTGTCAAGTTTAGAGCTATAATTGTTGGGTGTGAACAAAGCTATAAGACAATGTAAGTATTCTACAATTGTTAATTAGTTAATTAGGATTATTTTATATAATATAGTATTTAAACCAGAATATGCGTTATTTGTGAAATACCCTTGACTACCGACTTATTAATATTTTCTTCACTTTCTTTTTACACAGTCTCCGCACAGTCATGTGTGGAGTCGGCGGTAACACAAAATTAAATAATATTCCATTATTAAATGGTACCGTACAATTATTTCTGAAATGGCAGATTGTGTAAAATAAAGTGTAGTTGAAAAGATAAAACAAAATAATTATTTTGCGCTACAGTGAGATAAAAGTACCGACATAAGTAATTTTGATCAATTTGTTAGTCTCTAACTGATTTGAGGCAGAGCAGGAAATTGTAGAGGAATTTTTATTTAATGAACCTCTGCCCAAAAGAACGACTGGTGATGAAATATTCAAAATTTTTAATAATTCTTTGTTTAACAATTCCTTTCCATGGAAGAATTTCATTGGTGTCTGCACTGACGGAGCTCGGGCTTTAACAGAAAAGAATCGCGGCGCTCATACAAAATATAAACAGTAGCTCCAGAAGCTCACCTCACTTCAAGCAGTATACAGATAACATTCCGATATTAGACGGATCTCGAGAGGTAAAGTTTTGAGTCGTCTATTCGAACGTAAATCAGAAGTTCAAGTTTTCCCTGCAGAAACTAATTTCGAATTCAAAAATTGTTTCTTTGATGAATTGTGGATGGTCCGGTTAGCATATTTAGGTGATATTTTTGGAAAGTTGAATAATACGTTTAGTTTTGCAGGGATCAAATAAATAAATATTGTTAAAGCTAAAACTAACTAAAAATTAATTAATTAATAAAAATAAATGTAGTTTATTGTCAGCATTAGAAGGCATTCTTGAAAACGTCATTAATTCATCTCTAATCTAAATCATCTCTTAATTACCAAGTTTAATAGTTATTTTCCAGAAAACTATGACAATAGAAATTCTATCAGAACTCCAAAAACTGTGAGTATACCAGATAACTTCACTGCCAAAGAGAAACAACAATTACTAGAAAGTTCCTCAAACTGATTGAAGAGTTTAAGATTAATACACACCAATTTTTAGATCCAGAGGAAGAATTATTTTAACCAAATTGCAGATTATTATATTAGATTGTTAATTCCCTTTTGCACCATCAAGTTAGGTATGTGAAATATAGTTTTCATCAATATTAATTTAAAGAACAAAAATAGGACAAAATCAATGATTGAGGCAAATGTGTCCTTTAAACGAACTTTCACGGAGCATGATATTTAAAAAATAGGTTTAGCAAAATAATCCCAATCGCATTAATATTTAAATTATTTTATATTATTTCAATGTAAGTGATGTGTTTACTTTTGTATACCAAATGAACTTTTGTTATATAATTCTTTATTGTTATTCCAATGTTTAAACTGTCGTTAAAAAATGTTTTCACATAGCGTAGGTGCGCGCGTGTTTCTTCCCCTCATCGCATTCTCCATGCATTTGCGTGTTGAATTGACATTTCGCAACCGCTGACGTTCTGAATACTGTCAAAAGTTTAAAATATCCTGGCTACCTACTATTAATGCAGACGCGATTTCGATCAAATAGAATTTGCTTCTGCAGCTAAACTATTAATTTGACCAAAAAATGTTATAGACATAAATTATACAAAATTTCCTTTACTTTAATTTATCTATTTTGAAGAAATTACAGAAATGACGGCTCCATTGCAAAATCGTTGAAAAATGCTAAGAGTAAATAGCCAGTTCCTTTGGACCTTTTTAAACCAAAAGATTTTCAGCTCTAAGTTTGGCCATAAAACTTCTAAATATGAACTTTCGTCCCGATACCTTTAGTAGTTTCTCCGGAATCATCGCCAATAAAAATCGTTTACACACACACCCACGCACACATAAACAGACATTATTTTGTACCTTGGTCAAAAATGTTCAGGGGAACCGTAAAGACATTATTTCCGCTAAAATCTAAAAAAAAATTCGGCCCGATTACAATACTTCATCATACTGCGTATGATAAAGTAAAAGCAAATTGCTTACCATAAAGTTTTAAATATCATTTCATTGAAGCACTGACAAAGTTTCTTTGCAGAGGTGGACTAAAGGTTATTTTAATCGCTTTTCTCTTAAAAAAAAAAATAACATACGTGTAAGAAATATATGACAGACTTACTAAAAATAGTAGCTGTAGTGCTCATCGGGGAAGTTATCATTTTGTTTTATTTGAAGTAATTTACATTTCGACCATAAATGTTTGATAATTTAATTAAAATAAAAGCAAGGTGTGTATTATGCTTTAATATTCCTGTTCATAAACTCACAATGGCTTATTAAGTAACATCTGTTGCAAATGCCCTCAGTACAGACGATTCAAAGGCCAATTTATAGAACTGCGGACTCTATCAGCACCAGATTTAAATTAACGCGATGGTCGAGATGATTTGGAAGAGACAGTTACGTGCTTATCTAGGTTATATTGATTAAATCAGTGTAAATTGCCTTGGCGCCGAGCCGGTAGAGGAAGCACTAGTGTGAGCACATCCGCTGCCAAAGTAATAAGCAATTAAAGTCCTTTGACCCTTCCTATCTCATATATAACTTACGACCACTGACTTATAAATAGTAGCTCGTGAATATCATCCGTCTCGCGCGGCACCCACTTTGATAACTGTTAAAGTGTATTAATGGTATTTGTATTATACTAAAGTACGAAAAACTGGAGAGAATCATGGCACTAAGTGAGCGTTGAAGAGCTGGAAAAGAAAGAAATAGCCATACACCAAATAAACATGATTGACAATAATAATAATTATAATTTTTATTTGTCGTGTGATCTTACAAAGATATAGACAATAGTCAGAGGTACATATAATTCAAATACAAATAATTAAAAGTATATCTCTGGAGGAAAGCACGTTTAAAACAGAAATGGATAAGTTTGTACAATTTAAAACACCACGGAATCAAATATTATGGATTCGGCGCTCACAATTAAAAATAATCCTATCAAAAACTATCTGAATAAACAATCACGCATCGCTTGCAGCGTTCAGAAATTCACCGACTGAATAAAAGGAATAAGCAATTAAATATGTCTTAACCTCAGCACAGAACATCCTTAATCCGGTCACCGTTAGACTCTGGGAGGGAAACGCATTATAAACCTTAAACATCATGTAATGAGGCTCTCTTTCAAAGACCGACAAGGTGTGATGCGGAACCGCCAAGACGCAAGGTGTTTTGCGCCTGCATGGATCGCGATATACCACCATTTCCCTGAAACAAGTGTATGTTTTGTCTGCAATAAGAAACCAACCTATAGATATATAGACATGGCAGAGTCAAAATATTCAATGTCTTGTAGAGCGGTCTGCATGTCTCCCTATACCCCATCCGCAGCATACACCTCACAAACCTCTTTTGCAGACGAAACAACACAACTAAATGGGGGGAAGAACCCTACAAAATGATACCGTAGGACAGAATGGATTCTACGCAGGCAAAATAGTAGTTCCTCAAAACATTCCACAACATCCGTCAGCTTAAACAACGAGTAATACAAACGGGACAGTTTAGAATGGATATCCGAAGTATGTCTTTCCCTGCGCAAATCACCCTGCCGGTAAACCCCAAGAAACATGATAGCGATGCTCAACAGCGTAGAACCACGACGGTTCCTCACAAGAACCGAACGGCTAGGGGAATCGAGTGAAAATTGCACGAGCGCGGTCTTGCTCGAGTTCAAAATCATGTGGTTTGACTTGCACCAACGAGTCATACGCTCTACCGACTCAGTCGCCGACACACCGACAATATCACGATGGCTAATAACTAACGTTGTGTCGTCGGCGGACTGATACAAATTACCCATGTTACCTAAGTGATCACACAAATCGTTGGTATAAATTAAAAACAAGAGCGGGCCCAGAATTGATCCCTGTGGGACCCCCGACCCCAAAACGCACGAAAGGGAATTCCGGCGAATACACTGCTTTGCTAAGTAACATTTTAACACTCTATTTACTCTTAGCATTTTCAACGATTTTGCAAATGAGCCGCCATTTCTGCAATTTCGTCAAAATAGATAAATAATAAATTAAAGTAGAGGAAATTTTGTATAATTTATGTCTATAACATTTTTTGGTAAAATTAATAGTTTAGCTGCAGGAGCAAATTCTATTTGATCGAAATCGTGTCTGCATTAATAGTAGGTAGCCCGGATATTTTGAAACTTTTGACAGTATACAGAACGTCAGCGGTTGCGAAACGTCAATTCAACACGCAAATGCATGGAGAACGCGATGAGGAGGAGAAACACGTCCTACTAAAGGACGAAACTCCATATTTAGAAGTATCATGAGGAAACTTAGAGCTGAACAGCTTTCTGTTCTAAATTATTCTAATTTTAACCATAAATACATTAGTGGGCAATGTACTTTCGAATTCAATAAAAAAAATCCTAACTACTGTCTTGTGGAGTATTGACCATAGTAGGTATTAGCGAACAGTTGTGTGTGAATGTGTGAAATATCATATTAAATTACTAAAATTGATGTCAGTTTTATTTATTTTTCAGTAATTCATGTTAAGAATATTGGCAGAAACAAATTATAATATGAGTTTAATTATTTACTTTTATTTCAGTCAATTAATAAATTGTGTTTAATATGAATTTTTCTCTACAATACAAATCGGTTAGTTATAAAAGTAGATAACGTGAATAGATTTTCAATTTACTTTCTACGTTCAACGGTCGGCCAGTGCATTAAGCATTTCTGAAGGAATTATTATCAAGGTTTGTACCAATTCTAGTTGTATTTTGTCTGGTAGCATTATTGTTGCCTTCCTTATTGGACTGTGGCGGGCGTACAATACGTGCGACTAATACCGAACTACAATAGGCGAAGTAATTGAATTTTCCGGGAAATGGATTTTCGTAAACTCACCGGAAGTTCATAGTTCTATTGGAGTTGTTGGTTTTGATTTACTAACAATGAAATACTACATTTTAGACCTCGCAAATTCTCAGTTATGTATGAGCGGGTATTATTGTATTTTTAAAACATAACAAACACGTTTTGAATGATTTTAAAATTAAATTAAGATGGGATTTTGATAGACGCAATTATTTGGCGGTATTTAGATGCCAATATTTGGAAGAACTTTTTTATTTGTCGTCTACATGGACGAAGTTTATCGCTCCATTCATAAAATTGAGGAAATTTGTATAAGATCTTTGTCTTTTGGCAATTGAATGATCGGTTTGTAGATGCACGTCTTTCACTATTTTTATGGCATCAATTTTTATAAATTTAAAAAATCAATAAATAATTGAAGTACATGAACGCAAATAATTAAAAACTCAATATGGTGTTGATGCAAGCAGATCTCCGTCCAAAATGTCACCGAAAAACTACTCTACCTAAACTAATTATTAACAAAAATAATAGAATTTTCCGTCAGCTATATAGACTTGAAAATTAAAATACTTTACATTTTGTTATTTAAATGCGCTTGTGTTTTATATTAGTGTAGAGGTAAAATTTATATAATTGAAAGCTAAAAAAGAGTTATTGTTGCCAAAATGAAACAATGGGAACACGAACGTCCATAGCAGAAGCAGCCGTAAACATTTTTACAGAATTTTATGAAAAATAATACCATACACGCTGAATCAATATGCAAATATTATTTGAATAGGCTGTCGTATCATTCAATAACAAATGTTGAATAATTGCAATCATATTCGGATATAGGTCAATAGAAACTAAAAATATTACAGATTGATCGGTTAGTGGGGGCTCGTACAATTTGGAACCATCCTTCTTTTGCTGTCCTTTTCCCGCTCATGTCAGGCGCATAAGTGCGCTCCGCTCCTAGGGCTCCGCGGACCACCGGTTGGGAAACGCTGGTCTATCAGACATACAGGATGTTAACAGCTAGATGTTGTGTATCAATCCTTCGTGCCAAACCTTATCGAAAGCTTGTCACACACTAAGAAAGATTCTTGCGAAAATAAGCCTTTCTTCTAATGCTTTCTCTATCTATAATATACGTTATTTAATGGACTTTATATATATAGATTTGATTTCTAACTGTCGTAGTTAATTTAACCTAACTTTTCTATATATATATATATATATATATATATATATATATAGTGGAATGCCTTTCTCTTGGTGATTAGGAATCATTTCCTTTCTCTCAATGATAGGTTGCATTCTCTTTAGAAGCAACTTTTCAAAGAGCTCGATATCATTGGTAACAGTGATATTGGGCGATATGATTTGGCGTCATTCGGTTGGTTGCCTATAGCTTTGATATCATGATTAACTTCTGCTACTTTTCAGGCATGGAGGACATATCTTAATCTGAATAATACATTTATTAGATACGTCAGCATAATAATACCTTTCTTAGGTAATAATATAAGATGTGAATTTAGCTAGTGCTAAGAAACCTATTGAAAGCTTGGATTTATTTTCAAAATGTCGTAACAACTTTTTTGGAACTATAAAATCTACTCTGGGTGTGTATTATACAGATTGTTAATAAATATATACAGGTGTTAATAGCCCACCAACTTTTAAAGCAAAATTATGTCGGTAAATGTACCGGTCGGAAGCTGTAGTGCGTTGAATACAACCGGAAGATGGCACAAACTTTAAGACGTCTTCCGCACTCTCGCGAGACATAGCGAGAGACCGCGAATTGGGAGACTGTGGATGGCACATTCACCCAAATCCGCTAACATTCGAACTGCCAGAAGTCGAATAGGTGGATAAAAAATCACGCGTTCGGCGAGTGTCTCGCCATAAACCGCTTTATTTGTTCGCATTCGCGTTGATCCATTCAATGTCGGTCTAATGACGCGACTCAAAGGCTTTTTTGTGTGTACCCGAAGGTATTATTTTCGACAGGAGTCTGATTTATGACATCAAACACGTGCGGTGCTTAAATGCAACCCGAAAAGTAGGTAACGAATGGAATAAATTATTTAGTATTGAAATAAAAAGATTACAAAATATTGAACACAATAAATTTATATGCAAAATACAAATAGTATACATTGATGTAATATTAATATCCGATAGTATTTTTTTCTGTATTTGTAACGTCCCCGAATTACTATAATTTACAGCAAAAAAAATCACATACGCAAAGTTAAAACGGAAAATATACCAGATAATGATAATTATTTCTGTATTCTTGAAGAAATGCAAATCCATATCAATACATTAACCATCCGTATTATAAGATTACTAATGAAAATTAAAATTAATAGCAATATTAAATCAATAATTAATTAATTAGAACTAAAGAATTAATTATCTAAGCCTTTCAAATAAATCTTATTAGTTCCATGTTGTTCCAGTCTTATTTTTCTATGATTTCTGAATGAATTGTATCGTTTTGGTGCAGTTCTTTGATTACTTGGCTGACTACCTCGTAAGTTGGTATTGTTTTACCCTCATTAATGGGGAATGTCGCATAGGTGCTTCTCGTACATTGGCGAAAAGAAATATGTATTCACTGTCGACAGACATTCAACAAGTCATTCTTGTTTTATCTCTCTCGACAATCGCAAATTACGATTGCGATCTACATAGGGCAATTACTAAGTTAGTTATTGATAATATCGTTGTTACATGCCAGTATACAGGGTTGGTCAAAATAACAACAGCACCGAAATAACTGGCCAACCGTAAACATTTACAAAAAAAAATTGATGTGGCCAGGCACATGACTTTATCATACAATATATAAAATTAGTAGTTTAGGTGCATGAGAATCTATTTGATTGAGATCAGTCGTGTCTGCATTAAAATGAAACTAGTTTAGCCAGGATTTAACAGGATCCTTTATTAAAATGAGACAATATTAAATGCAACAAAATATTATTTATATTTAGAGCGTAGTTCAGCACACTTGTTTCCAAATTGCCTTACTCTTCCACTTAACCCCTTACGCAAACTAGAACTAAGACATAATTGTAGCAATAATATAAAAATAATTCCGAGAACTTAATTACTCTAGAGTCTAATTACACGTAATTGCAGCAAATCCAACTCAACAAAACGTCACACCTGCCCATAAAAAAAAAATAAAAAGCCTCCAATGTGCGCTCGATGTTTAAAGTCCCCGCTGTTGAGCAAACAGACAACCCTTCACCTTTCCCCCAAAACTTTAACGATAAATTTTTCATATCTTCCCTGAGACCATTGTATATGTGACTGACCTGATAAGAGAATGACCGTTTATACAGCTCAGTGCGATGGGCAGGTGGAGCAAACAAACCGCCGAATCTTAAATTAAGGTTATGGACATCCGTTCTACAGCATATCTTCCGCATGAGGTATTGTGGGATCCTAGTGGATAGCAACTTATGATACAATATTGCTGCATGCAGCACCCTAGTGTTATCCATGTTCAATCACCCCAAGTCGCCCAGCCCATTCGATGCATGATCATACTTCGTCAAACCAAAAACAAACAGAACACATGCATTTTGGGCACGCTCAACACGCTGCCTATCCGACGCCATCAGGCAAGGACGGTACACGGTATCACAATATGAGATCTTTTGATACAATTAACTACTGTCAATATTAATTGTGAGATAATGTCAAAACATCAGCATTTGACACTACCGGTACTGTCATTAGACTGAAAAATTTGCAAATCCTGGGTCACTATATAGTATTAAATCAATGCAGATGCGACCGATCTCGATTAAATAGAATTTGCTCTTGCAGCTAAACTATTAATTTTACCAAAAAATGTCTTAGGCAAAAATTATTCAAAATTTCCTCTGCTTTAATTTATTATTTAACTATTTTGACGAAATTACAGAAATGCCGACTCATTTCTAAAATCCTTGAAAAAGGCTTAGAGTAACCCAGTTCCTTTGGAACCTTTTGAACCAAAAGCTTTTCAACTCTAAGTTTGGTCATGAAACTTCTAAATATGAAGTTCCGTGCCGATACCTTTAGTAGTTTCTCCGGAAATGAATTAACAAACATTGGGTACACACACACACACACACACACACACACACACACACACACACACACACACAGACATTTTTTTGTACCTTGGTCAAATATGTTCAGTGGACCCAAAAGGACATATTTACGCAAAAATCTCAAAAAAAATTTTCGGCACGATTACAATACTTTACATACTGCGTATGATAAAGTAAAAATCAAACAAAAGTTGTTTGATTTTTGTAGTTATCGTCTAGATATATTTATAATATACAGAGTGCTTATTTTATTATAGAAACTGGCAACCTTTTCTTTTTCTAATAGTACAAATATTTTCACACTTTTTAATTCTAAGATTAATTCCAAGAACTTTTTGTAGGAATATTTTTTATTTAATGCATCGTTTTAACTAAACGGATAAAAAATAACAGATCAATTAAATAGAATTAAATCAAGTGTTCAAACAGCAAAGTAAAACCAAGTGCAGGAGTTTTAATTAATTACTGAAACCTAAAATAATAGATTTTATCTACGGAAAATCATATTGCTATGTCATATATTAGTATATGGTATCTAATCACAATAATAAATTAATAGCAATTAAGAAATTTGTCATATATTTAATTAAATTTTTATTTATGGTATTCATTTAATTATTAACAAATAATAACCACAATTTCAAGAAAGTATGCCTACACACTATACGCTGCGGCAACGCCTACTTCAGCAACGTCCCCGCAGATGCGCACTGAATGCACGAGCCGAACCACGACAATGTGGATGTCTCACCCAGCCTCGCCGATTTATTGGGGCGGACTGTAGAGCTACCATTAAGAGTAGGATAAAAAATGCTTCGTGAGTTACTTTCATCCGTAACTACCTTCATTTAACATTGGTAAAGGAGGTTAAAAAATAATAAAATTTTGAATCTTCCCTTCCATTCCCTTTATCTATATGTAGATTCCATAAGTTGCGTTTCTGAATATAAGTTCCATATTAAATGTTTCTCTAATATGAATGCTGGGGTATCCTCTAAAAATTTGAACATGTATCTGCTCATTAAAATTTATGAAAAACTAAACGCTTGTTTCCTCAATTCCAAATTTAAAAAAATGCGGAGTACTGTTTATTACGCCGCAAAGAGATCAAAATTCAGTTAAAACATAATGTTTCAGTCGTTTTGTATTCGCTATTAAGATACAGACTTTTAATTTAAAATTTAATTTTTAGCTTAATTTTAGGGAATTCTAAGAAATTCCTACGTGCTGGAAATCAACGAATATTTGATTTGAGTTTAGTGAGTCATATTGATGTAAAATTACCCTAAAACGTTAAAAGCGCCGGCCAAAAATATTTTTTTGCAGCAACTGCCATTCAGCAACTGCCATTGATGCTGACGAATATAATTAATTTGAGGGTCAAGCTGATAGATGCACACATTTTTCCATCTGGATCGTATTCAATTGAACGACATGAAGTACCAAAAGAAGAATAACTACTGGTCAAGGCGGAGTTAAGTAAGTTAAGTTAAGTAACGTTCCCATTTTGTTCAATTACTCCTTCTACAACTGACACTAGGTCGCGGAAAATGAAGATCTCGTTTTTTGTATTTTTTGTTGTTGTAATTATTGTATAAATTTAGAGGAAATTATTTTTCCCATAGACGAAAACCTTAACTGAATATATTCTGCAATGTATATAATTCCTAAAATCTCCATATTATTATTATAATTTTATGTTTTTATTTGGTATCGTATTTATTAATCTCTGTATCCCGAATAATACATGTTACATTAAAATAGTTGACGACACTACTAAGAAAACTATGAAGTATACTTCATCAAATTTTTCGCAGAGGTACTCAATAATTCGACATCCTGTCAGTTCACCGACAGGTGATAAATGTCCGTATATAAGTCGAGGGCCAGTATTAACTTCCCCGAAAAATTCAATACATTTTACTTGATTGGCCATAAATCATCGGACACAAAGGTTGATTTCGCCGAGTAAAAACGAAACTTTATTGTGTTGTCCCTTTGTGGCCGTCCTCGTTCCACCCAAAGATAGCTTCTACTCGGCGGACACATTCCATTCGAATTAATCTTCCTTCGTATGATTTTTACCGTCCGAACGTGACCTATATCATCCCTTTGTGCTCTAGCCCAGGGTCCAATATTTATAGTAGAAGAAGATGCCCATTTTGAACGGCAGATTGAGTCCGATATTGCTTCCGTTCGCCGGGTCATATAAACCAATTTAGTTTTCTTGTGGGGCGATGAGCAATTATTTCCCGTTGAGTGAAGTCGTGCGGTAGGCAGTTTTGACGATTTCCCGTTTCCTCCTCTATCGGCCCAAGATGTATGCTGAAAGACGAAATAGAGTGGGATTCTAAGGGGGTAGTCGCTAACGGTTCTGAACTAACTCGCTTCTATCCTTGTCCGGATCCAGTATCAATGTTTGAACAGACAACTCGGAGTTATTACGCGTAGAGGATGGATATTGTTCGGCCGGATATTATCTTAGTAACGAACGCTTGAGATCGTTAATCGTTCATTTAAGGAAAAGTAGATAAGCGCCTTAGTATAACGTTTTTAAGGCAACGAGGAAACAATATTGGCAAGGGAACATATTTGGATAGCCTGTAATGAACACATTATTATTATCTAAAACAGCGTTACCTTTATAATAGTACTATTATCACATAATATTCAAACCATCAATAAAATTGTATTAGATTATAGAGGGATATATCGCACAAGAATGGCACCAATAAGCTTTGTTAAAAAACTGGATAATTTTAAATTTCCACTAACAAAATTGCACCAGCGTGACAATAATTGGTACTAATTTATAAAGAAAGGTGAATATGAATATGAATATGTATAAATAAAAAAAGAACGCTGCAAAGGTTCAAAATGGTGATTAATATTGCCGAGGTCCGAGGTTCAGAGTATCAAAAAATATTAATATTATGTTTTAGGCTACACAATGAGAATGTGTGATTTTTCCTCAACTTTGTAATAAATAATAATTTTTGCAGAAATGTATAACATATTTTATAACATATTTTTCTAAAGTTGCATTGATTGGATCAAACAAAAATATTACAAAAGAAACTTATTATGTCGGTAATTACGAATTTGTTATCAGAGGTATAAAATTCAAAATGGCGGTTTGCTATAGCTATCGCAAACGCAGCAATGGTACGAAATGAGTACAAAAATAATGAGCATGAACCGAAGCCGTTTTTTGAAATTCTTCTTCCTTAATAATAATTTGGACAAAAACTAATCAAATGTCGGGAAAATACTTAGTAAATATAAAGCTGCATTTTAAAGGTCGTTGATGGATCAGATCTACAAAATTTGATGTTCGAAAGAATCATAATAGTATTTTAATCATTTTTGTATGGTTTATACAAATTTTGAAAACGAACAATTAATGAATGTTAGTTAAATCGAAAATATTTTTATTCGCCGCTATTTTGCTTTACGTTAACTTATGAAGTAATATATAAAATCAGAGTTGAAAATTCCCAAATTACTGTTTTCATTGCTCAATGGAAAATATTTTTGGAAAACATTTCTGGCATCATACTTTTTACTTTATCATACGCAGTATGTAAGGTATTGTAATCGCGCCGAAAAAAAAATGAGATTTTAGCGGAAATAGGTCTTTTTGGGTCCCCTGAACATTTTTGACCAAGGTACAAAAAAAATTTCTGTGTGTGTGTGTGTGTGTGTGTGTGTGTGTGTGTGCGTGTGCGTGTGTGTGTGCGTGTGCGTGTGCGTGTGCGTGTGCGTGTGCGTGTGCGTGTGCGTGTGCGCGTGCGCGTGCGCGTGCGCGTGAGCGTGAGCGTGTGCGTGTGCGTGTGCGTGTGCGTGTGCGTGTGCGTGTGCGTGTGCGTGTGCGTGTGCGTGTGCGTGTGCGTGTGCGTGTGCGTGTGCGTGTGCGTGTGCGTGTGCGTGTGCGTGTGCGTGTGCGTGTGCGTGTGCGTGTGCGTGTGCGTGTGCGTGTGCGTGTGCGTGTGCGTGTGCGTGTGCGTGAGCGTGTGCGTGCGCGTGCGCGTGTGTGTAAACGATTTTTGTGGAGATGATTCCAGACAAACTACTGAAGGTATCGGAACGAAAGTTCATATTTAGAAGTTTCATGACCTAACTTAGAGCTGAAAAGCTTTTGGTTCACAAGGGTCCAAAGGAACTGGTAGTTTATTCTAAGCCTTTTTCAAGGATTTTGCAAATGAGCCGCCATTTCTGTAATTTCGTCAAAATAGTTAAATAATAAATTAAAGTAAAGGAAATTTTGAATAATTTAAGTTTATGACATTTTTTGGTAAAATTCATAGTTTAGCTGCAAGAGCAAATTCTTTTTGATCGAGATCGGTCGCATCTGCATTAATATGAAACTACATAGTAGCCAGGATTTTGACAAATATTTTTTTGTGTTGTCACGTTCGAAAACAGCTGATCTCATCAGAGGCTGGAGAGCCAATATGGAACGTTGCCGCTCTAGTGCGGCAAATTATAAAATACAAATTTCAAATAAAATAAGATCACCAATTTGATTGTTTGTTGATAAGAAATATCAACCCGTCTTTATATCTAATTCTAAAAACGATAAATTGAGAAAACTATAAATAAAGTATAGCGATGAGTGTAGTTTTATTTTAGTATGTTGGTAGGGATGTGTCATCAACAAATATAAATCTGTCAGTATTTGAATTACCTTTTTAAGGTGCGTTTTCATTAGTGATAATGGCAGTGGTAGCAGACGCCATTATAGTATTTCCAATAGAAAATTGTTAGAGACTCATGTTTATGTACATGCAAACTAATATGTGTCATTATCACGTAATGTAAGAAATACTATAATTTCGTATTCTACCACCGCAATTAGCTACCATTACCTACCAATTGGAACGCACCTTTAAACTTGACGTTTCGTCAAAGTGGTACCAACCAACCAACCATTTACTATACAGAAATTTTTTATTTATTTTTTTTAAATACGTATTTCTTAAAAAGCAACACAACAAACGTTGAAGTCGCTCCTGCCAAAAACTAGATAGCGCGACTCGCTCACATGCGACGGCGACACTCCGCCATCGGTGACGCGCCGCATCATCGCTCGTCGCGCTATTCCGTACTTTCGGCATTTGTGACATAAATAACTATTATTCTAATGACGTAGTGTAGGTAGTGTCAAATGCTGATGCTTTGACAATACCTACGATTTATCTCAATAGAATAGATTCTCATGCAGCTAAACTATTAATTTTATATTGTATGATAAAGTCATGTGATTGGCCACATCATATTTTTTTTACTTTTTGTCGTTGAATTAGATATCAGTGGTCTTAGTAAATAGTTTTGGAAATCTGTGGTCTTATAGTGGATCCGCCATTTTGCTTTCTTAATCTATTTATTTTGAATTTGAAATCAGCGACTCCAAAACTTCAAAGTTTTGCACTCGAATTCGAAATACTTTCTAGTTTCGGCAACCTCTTTTTAATTTTTAGTCTTTCATAACGACAAGACTGGTAAAAACAAACTAAAGTAAAAATTATTAGTCTCGGTCATCTTCAGAAAGATCATAATGGTGCGAGTTATAGTAATATTTTACGCATTCACATTAATTTTTTTTGTTTTTAACGAAAAAAAAACTGAAACACAATTAGCTACACCATAGAAAAGAGATATTTAATGGTATCAGAATCACTCTTTCGAAATTAAAAACAATTTTTTTAATACAGAATATTTAATATTTAAAGCAACATATTGAACAATTCAGCAACAATTCGAAAAATTGTCACATTCAAGGGCTGATATTTTCACTAATATGTACATGTTTGTATTTTTTTACCTAGTTCCGTACCATAATATACTACTCTAGCAAAATAGTTGTTTTAAAGGAATGTTCAGAAGTCAGGCCTATGCGGCAGATATTTAAACAAATCAATCGCAAATATTGCACACGTGCTCAATCCCAAGCATGACTCTATGTAACAAATATACTTGACTGATTTTATACATCTATTTCAAACAACACGTTAAAGCTGACAGATTTATCACAAAGCCGTCGAAAAATGAAATATCGAAGATTCTGGCAGAGTTAATTGATATCCGATAAGAATATGATAATAAAGTACATATTTTGCAGAAAACTTTTAAATTAGAAAAGTATATTGCTAAAATGCTATTTTTGTAATTTATTTTTTCAATTAACAAGTTAGCAAACTATTTACGGTTGTAGACTTTTAGCATTAAGACTCCTGAAGTCCCAGGCAACAGTTTTTGCACACGATTTTTCCGAAAAAAATCAAAGACGTATTTAAACGTATTTTTTATATATTTGGTTTTGATTGTGTTTGAGAATGTTACTAGCTTTCCTTGTCACAATTAAAGCATACACAATTTAGTAAATTAATATAATTGTCCCACTGATGGAAGGATATATTAATGAAATGAGAGAGATGGTTCTGGAGAATTTAGGCCGAACATAAAATACTCGAATTAAATTATAATATAAATTCTGCAAGGTTTTATTAAAATCCTTTACCGGCCCTCAACTTTTCAGCTCCCGCCGCATATTGTCCACGGACGGCATTGCCTGGGAAATTAGATTAACGGACGCTCAGCTAAAATAAAAGGGGACGCTCGAGAAACAATGAAACCGCGCATGGCCGTAATCGCGAAAAGCACGGCGACAACAAACTTTTCCTGTGGTGCTAAAAAGAGGAGAAATATGTTCGATAAATAGTTTCGGTGTCGTAACCGGCGACAGTCTCGACATAGTAAGCCCTAGGACCAAAGCAAGCAAGATTTTCTCGGCAAAAGTGTCGAGCTTCCGTTGGCTAACTCAATACGACGAGCCGCCTGCTCCGTCCGACTGTGAAAAATGATACTCGATCCATTTAGTCTATTTCCTTAGCAAACACTGCCACTTTCGCAAGCGCACTGGTTAAATTGAATTACAAAGAGTATTGTAAAACGGTGGAGGTGTATAACGGTGGTATAGTTTGTTTCAACAGTCAAAGATTTTTAAATATGTATGGTTAAAACTGCAAAGGATGTGTTTTATGTGAATTTGAACAGAGAAAATTAATGCAAATCATCTAGAATTTCAAGGTTAGAACAGTTACGTTAACAATATTCAATTGAGCAAATTTTATTTCTTCATATTTTGAAAAAAAACTTTGTGAAGTGGCCAACCCCACAATATCAAATCAGAGCCAATCACGAATGAAGATATAACCTATGAAGCAGCAGCCATACAGCTAGTTACTCCAAAGAAAGTTGCCAGAGAAATCAAGACAGAGGTATTGTTATGCTGACGTATCTAAAAAATGCATCGTCCAGACTAAAATACGTCCCACATGCCTGTAAACTAGCAGAAGTTATCATGGTACCAAAACAAGACAAACCATCAAACGAGGCCAAATCATATCGCCCAATATCACTGTTACTAATGACATCAAAGCTCTTTGAAAAGTTGCTTCTAAAGAGAATGAATCGTATCATTGAGAGAAAGGAACAATTCCTATTCACCAATTTGGTTTTAGAGAAAAGCATTCCACTATAGATCAAGTCCATAGAATAACAGATATCATAGAGAAAGCATTAGAAGAAAAGCTTATTTGCTCAACAATCTTTGTTGATGTGACACAAGCTTTCGATAAGGTTTGGCACTAAGGATTGACACACAAACTAAAGAGTATGAAATCTTTACAATACGTCGAGCTGCTAACATCCTATGTATCTGATAGACTATTCAGAGTTATATATACAGATCGACGAATACTCCGAACTAAAAGAAGTAAAAGCTGGTGTACCCCAGGGTAGTGTATTGGGACCAATTCTCTATTTACTATATACAAGTGACCTACCACAGCTGGGAATTGTAACAGTCACCACATTCGCAGATGACACGGCTCTAAAGGCACTGGGACCAACTATTGGAGAATCTACTAGGAATCTTCAACAAGCTATTAATAAAATATATAAATGGACCAAAAAATGGAAGACCAAGCTCAACGAACTGAAATCTGTTCACATTAACTTTACAAACAAAAGACTCGAGGACGTACCTCACGTCAAGGTTAACGACGCCATAGTTCCATATACGAACACTTCAAAATATTTGTATCTATGTATCTGATAGACTATTCAGAATAAAACAGATCGACGAATACTCCGAACTAATAGAAGTAAAAGCTGGTGTACCCCATGGTAGTATATTGGGACCAATTCTCTACCTACTATATACAAGTGACCTACCACAGCTGGGAATTGTAACAGTCACCACAATGGCAGATGACACGGCTCTAAAGGCACTGGGATCAACTATTGGAGAATCTACTAGGAATCTTCAACAAGCTATTAATAAAATATATAAATGGACCAAAACATGGAAGACCAAGCTCAACGAACTGAAATCTGTCCACATTAACTTTACAAACAAAAGAATCGAGGACGTACCTCACGTCAAGGTTAACGACGCCATAGTTTCATATGCGAACACTTCAAAATATTTGGGTATGACTCTGGATACAAAAATAAGGTGGAAAGAACATGTTAAGAAGAAGAGAGTAGAGCTTAGCCTCAAATATGAAGAACTGTACTGGCTTCTGGGAAGAAACTCTCAGATGTCAGTACAGAACAAACCACAAGTTTACAACCAAATACTAAAACCGATTTGGTTATACGGCATCTAGCTTTGGGGTTGCGCGAAAAACTCCAATATACAAAGAGTCCAGACTTTCCAAAATAAAGTACTAAGGAATATAGTTAACGCTCCTTGGTACATTCCGAATAGTAACCTGCATCGTGATCTAGGTGTCCCACACGTCATCCAAGAGATTAAAAGATTCGCCACTAAGCACGAATCTCGCCTAACCCATCACGCCAGCGTAGAGGCCATGCAGCTACTGGACAACCAGAATCTAGTGAGAAGACTAAAAAGAACTAAACCCTTCGAACTAGTGAACCAGTGAAATGTGTACAAAGTAGAGCACAGTGAGGGAAGTGTTAGTGTCAGTGGATAGCCTATTAATAGAGACAAGTACGTAGTTTTAAGAATTCAGATTTAAAATGATGGGTAATCTTTTAGATTAGTTTCAATATGACATGCACTTTAGGCTTATTAATAAAAAAAATATTTTGAAATTTGACGAAACTGACTAAGTGTACTTATATTTTAAATAAGGTACGTAAAGTAGTACGGTTGGGTGGCACTAATTTGGAAAAAAATGTCGTTATTTAATATTTAATTACTTTTATATAGTTTCCAATATGCAATACTACATCAGAAAACCACTGTAAAAATTTCATATCTCTACAACGCGTATTTAAGCTAGGACTCCGAACCTACGGTACACTTCCGGTAGACTATATCGTTAAGTGTGGTCTAGGTTTCATTGGTTTATATTGAAAATTATCGCCGCTATCAGCGACTTTTTGTTCTAAACGATGGCGATATAAATGCCTTTAACTAGGCTTACCGTTATTATGCAATTTCAAAACGGTGCAAGAATGGCCTCGGTTATCAAGTTCAATTTGATGTATGATAGAAAACACACATTTTTGGAAAAGTTATAAAATTTTGTTCAAGTAGAATATCAAAATGTATATTCATGCTCAGTTGAAGCAACACCTCAGGTTGTTTGCCAAGAAGCAAAACTGTTTGCATTCATGTGTGCCTACTCGATCAAATTTACTTACAAGAATCAGATTATTGATCTAGATTAGTTAACTAATGTAAATGAAGTTTATCATAAATGTAGAACATTAAATTTCATCAATGTCTGTAGATAGACAGCATTTTGTCTTAGAGTTAATGAAAATATGAAGTTAAAAGAGAGTAATTTTATAATGTAATATGCCCCTTTATCTTAAAATTCTGTTTGTCACATGCCAACATTATAAACAGTCCAATTTTATCCAATTATGTTGCCTGCCTTATTCCTAACCGAAATTACGTTGCTGTCTTATGCTAATAGCTTGCAAATATATGCCTGAATAACCAACAAAATGCAAATTATAGCCACTTATGTTTGCCTGTGAACGAACCAAACCAGTTCCAAAGGTAATGCCGTGGATACTACGCAATGCAACAGATCGAAGACGACTTCATCACTTGGCGACTCAAAATTGTGACAACTGGAACTGCACACCCTGTCAGCATCTTTTGATTTTTGACACCAAAATATCGTCCCTTATAAAGGGGAGGTGTTACGAGGCCAGATCTAAGATTAAACAACCACCCTGTTTTGCCTAGGCGCCAGGTCAACCCTAACATAATTTCAGATATCCGCCTGTAAAAGTCTCGCGTTCTACAGTACATATAAGGGTGGACCTTGCTTTTTGACCATCGATTTCTTTTTTCATGCCACCCTCTAGCTTTGCTCAAATCTCTATAAAAATAAATCCTGCTAAAAGACTCAATTGGATAACGGGAAGGGGTGCCACAATCGACTTGAAGTATGAAAATTTCAGCAATTTTTTTCGTATCTGACGTATAACTAATATTTATATTTTACATAAGAAAGCTATTGTTGCGATATAAAACTATCGTCCTTTGGTTGTCTAATAACAATATTTTTGGTTAAATATTAAATAATTTATAAGCCGCCGTCTAAATATTATATCGTACGTCGGAACAAAAAAAGGGAATGAATCTTTTCGACTCGCATTATCTCCACAACATTTACTAAATTGCTTTACTTGGTCGATTTTGAATTGATAATGCCAAAATATATGCGAAATATGCCAATATTTACAAAATATACTGTTTTTTTGTGATACAATGAAACGACTATTATGCCATACAGAATACTTACTGTAAAAGAGAAAATTGATGCATCTATAAACTGTAATAAATAAACCAAAAGGGGATGACGACAAAGAATTAATAAAATTAAGGTTCTTGCTTAGTGGGATTTTTTTTAAATGTCTGGCGCGTTTCATCCTGTAAAGTGGATGGTTAACGCCATAAGTTTGTTCACACTTAGTTCTTTTTCCCCATGGTGTTCACATGTATCACAGTTATAATAACTTTTAGTATTAGAAAATTATAAATATTAGAAATAGATACAGGGTGATTCATAATTCTAAGCAAAACATTAAGTAATATTAAGTCATTGTTTACGAGATAATTGACTTTAAAAATTTTGTGTGGTTGGTAAATTAATAAACTGGGAAAGGTAGATGTGGAAAAAGAATTTATCTATATAAATATGCAACAATTGAACGGGGTATCCAAAACATAAACATTTAAGTTTCTGTCTACCTATTGATAATTAAGTTATGGTTTTGCTATTATTATTAGATTATAATACAGAGTGTTTCAGAAATAACGGCTAACCTTGAAGGAGCATATGCCCAAGGACGTAATAAGCATATTTTGTCAAATAACGTATGGTCTAACTTAACGCATTATTGAGAAAATTAATTAAGAAAGACGGAGTCCGTCCCTGACCAGCGCAAGACAATCGACAATACTCCACTACAGTTGTGTTGCAACTGGTGAAAAATCAACGTCGCCGAGAACATATCGGCTCCTGGCACTGCGGCCTTTCTCGCTGAGCGTGACAATGGCCTACATTCGCCAGGTTGATATGAACGTACTCAAGCGTGGTCACGGTCGCTCAGCTGTTTGTTGGTTTATCAACAATTAAAATCATTTGGATTGTGGAATCTTAATGTTGGTGTATTTGTGTATTGATTTGTGTAGTATCAGAGACGGATGAATAGCAATTCTATGGCTAGAATGCGACATAACATTGATCGGTCGAGACGCGTAGTTGCTGTGTTAAATCGGTTTGTTTTGTTCGACGATAACGCTTAATAATCACAATATTTGTAAATCCGCATCACATTTCTGGATTAGGTACGTACTAATCTCTCTATTTCTATTGTTTGTACGGACTTTTGTAACCGTAGACGGGTCATGCGCGTTCGGCTATTTATCACGGCCGGCCTTAGACGAATTCTTCAATACAATTTTGTTAGTACTGAAAACTTTGAAATAGACTATAGGTTATTTGACCAAAATTGCTTCTCTGTCCTTGGTGAATATGCTCCTTCAAGGTTAGCCGTTATTTCTGAAACACCCTCTATAGGAGAGAGTATAGCATTACAATAACATCTTCGTCTTGTGTTTTTCGAGTAGTGCACTTTGGCAATTTTTACAACGACATGTTGTTGGTATTCTTCAAAGCGGCTTTTGTGCTGGGGAAAAAGAAATTTTCAATTAGTTTTTCGATACGGACCTTAGTTTACCAAATATACCCCGTTTCTTTAATTGAACAAAAACAAAAATCCGTTTAGTAGTGCCCAAAGCGGACATTGTTTGTCCCATTGACAGCATCCATTACTACGCTTATATTTACTTCACTTCTTGTTTGTCACGGTTAAATCTCGTAATTGATGTTTACCATACTTCACAATGTCTAATCGAGTTCAAATTTTCCATGTGCATAGATTGCCAGTGACAATGCAAGATTCAAGAAAATATAAAATAGAAAATTTTTGGAATTTTTTTTTTAAATTTTTGAATAATATCCAAAAGTTGGTTAGTAAAGGAGAGAAGACCATACTAATTAAAACAGTGAGCGTTACTTTCGAAAGAGGAATCCGATAGCGTACTTACTGAAATTTAAGATAACTTTAAAGAAAACGGGTTTTCTTATGGGTGCCATATTGGATCTTAACATTTTTGAACATACGTTTTTTTTCTTACTCCCATTATGTACCACACATCATAAAGTTTTGTAGCTGTTTTACGGGAACATGTTTATTTTTCTGAAATAAGAGGAATCAGACTCTCAGTAAAGTCAAAGTTTGCAAATAGATCACTCTGTTCAGTAACGGCGATACTTATCCAGCTTGTACACTTTTTTAAGAAGGGTGGAATTTATAAGTAATGAGAAAAATATTGACGTTCACAGTGTCTAGATCCCCTAAATCCGTCTCTGATTAAAGCCGGCGACCTCCTTGCCCGAAAACTACGCTGCCGGCGGAGAAAGCAACGAGAGAAAAATAAATCTATTACCGCGGTAGACAATGGAACGTCGAGATGATCCTCGCCACACCGGGCGGCGTGGTTTTAAATACGGTTAAGTTTAATTACGAGCATGTCATAGCTGGTTACAGAATGCGAGATGAAAAATGCCAGGAAAATTGCTTTTGTGAACAATGGAACTTTTACAATGTGCCGGTTCAAGTTGGAAGGTAGCATCGTTTGCATTTGCAGATTACTTTCATAGAAACTATGCAACGAGACTTTTGCAAAGTGGAAAAGTGTTAATGGTTTGATAAACTGTATTTTATAATTAGATTTATGTGCACCGTTTGTTACGTTTCATTACGCTAACATTTTGTTTTATGCCTCATCTTGTGAAAGATGACTTATGTCCTAATAATAAGTGGGTTTTTAACTGACTTTTTTTGAATATAGATCTTCTTCTTTTTACTGTAAACGTGCACATTAGGGTGGTCCAAAAAACGGAGTTTTCGCAAGAGGGCAACGATTTTTATTGGCTCTCTGGTGTTTTGAGCGTTTGTTTATGGTTTTACTTTCTAACGTGTTTTTTTTTTTTCAAAATAAGAGCACATGTAAACTGAAGCACAATGGCGAGAAGTGGGTGAGTCACGCAAAACCACTAGTTATGTACATGGCTACTGAGGGATTCTAGGTGGTGCTGGTAGTAGTGCGCGGCTAAAAACCGGTATTTATAATTTTCTGCAGATAATTCAATGACATGAGGATGGAGTAAGAATGTGTTGAAGTTTATTTATTTATTTTTTGCTAGTCATACGTATTATGCAAGATACTTCAGAAACGTAAAAGCTCTTGCAAAGTATTAGCTACAAAAATGTTTATTGCAAATATTGCATATGGTTTTAATTTTTATTGTCGCATTTCTCGCTCGTTTTCTCCCAAGCTCATTAGAAAGAAAACTATAACACAAAACGCAGTATCTTCTTCTTTCCACTTTGTCCAAAATATGTGCCTTGGATACCTTCATATCTTTCTCGTAGTTGCTTTTTACACTGCCGAAGATTGTTAGTTAATAGTACCACCTCATTACTTTCTGATATATCTCCGAATTGTTGTCGGTTGTCATTTTTACGACAACAAACCACTTCGTCAGGGCGACTGACACAATCAGACACAATTAACGGGTTGATTGATACAAATTGTCAGGTTGACTGACGCAATCGTTGGTTTTTGTGCCAGGTCACTGTTCTAAGTCAAATGGGAACGGTTTGTTTGGAATTTCATATTTATACCTACTGCCATGTGTGTGACATGTGTATACACTGTGTTCTGATTGGAGCCATTCAGGCCCATACTTCTATAATAAGAAGAAACCAGTTCTCGTCTTGTTTGTCAGGTTGACTGACACAAATTGTCAGGTTGACTGACGCAATCGTTGGCTTTTGTGTCAGCTCACTGTTCTAAATTAAATAATAACACCAATAAAAACCCGAAACGTTGTATATATATATATATATATATATATATATATATATATATATATATATATATATATATATATATATATATATATATATATATGTATATTGTAAACCAATTGGTATTTGTTTAAACAATTGCATATTAGTAAATGACAAAAAATGCTCCTAAATGCTCCCCAAAATTATACATATATTTGTTTAAACAAATGGTATTTGTTTAAACTATTGCTAATTAGCTAATAAATTACAAAAAATGCCGTAAAAACTTCTGCAAAAAATAGAAAAATGTGTCGGTACTTTCGTATATTTTTGTTTAAACTAATGCTAATTGTTTAAACAATTTCAAATTAGTTAATAAATGACAAAAATATGTCAATAATCAAATAATAATCACTTCTGCCAAAAACAATTATAAAACACGTAACATTGTAAAATTGTAAATTTGGGGAACTTGTCTCGTATTTAGGGTACTATGGCGAGGGTAGGGGGAGGTGAACAAATAAATAGTGGTTGTGGATTTGTTCCTTGGAGAGTTCTGAACAATTACTGTAGTCTTCCGCAACTTTTTTCCAAAATCCGAAACGTGAAAAAAAAAAACGAAACAAGATTTTTGCAATGTATTTTAAGTGGGAAAAGGACCCGATTGGGGGGGATCGTTGCACTCCAGAAAAAAAAAAATTTGTAAGGTATAAATTTGGATCACTTTAGTGCACATAGATATTCCGGCCTGAGCACCAGCCGATCAGTGCGCGAACACATTGCGTGAAAGAAGGTACGAATATCCAAGGAATATTACTGAAAATTAATTTCAAATTCCAGCTCAATACATTCACCATCAACGTCGACTTAACCTGGGGGTCTACTCTCGTCATCTTTTTTGAAGCGAAAGCGAGATGTCGCGAAGGGAGTGGGGATATCACCGGTTGCCCACCGGTACGTATTTAGGGGCAAGTTGGCTTGTTGATGGCTTGCACGCGCCACGCCCATACGTTTCAATCAAATGTATGGTAACGTATGGGGGCGTGGCGCATGTGTTATTGTTCTTAGCAACGTGCTAGCAACTCCACTCCCCACTCCCTTCGCGACTTCTCGCATTCGCTTTAAAAAGATGACGAGAGTAGACTCTCAGGTAAGGTTTGCCATTCTTGTTATGAGTACCATAATATGGTTCAATAAAATGACTAATATCGGAGTATTCACGGTATTCGAGTTGATTTGTAATAGACCATAATTGTACCAAGATTCAATAATTGCCTAGAGAGTTTGCGATGCATTGAAAGGTCTTTACATTGCGTCCTCAACATGAGTACTGAAACACAAACAATCTCAAAACTTTGCCAATTAGAAACCGATTAGTAAACAGCTCATAAGTAAACTATTAAATATGTATTTGTATCCAGTATAGCCAAACTACCGAAACAGACTATACACGTCATCATTTTAGAACGCGTCACAGCCATGCTCACTTTTTTGGGCTTTCCATTTGACAAAATGAAAAAGAGCAAGTATCTCTTTACTTCACATACTAAAACAGAAATACTTAGCATGTGCTTCAGGTTGAGTAAATGGTAAGATCCTATATAAGGAATTAAATATAGTATTCAACCAAGAATTAAATATATTCAAAGTTAATGGTATGATCTGGTTAAAACGAATGTATTCACATTGGCTATATCGCATTTCAAGTAAAGAATACCATTGAATCAAATTTAATTAAACCGTTTAATCAGTACGATTGTGAAGAATTTGTTAAAATGATCAGATCATATATTCAAACTGAAAATATGATTTTCTACCAACAACTTAAGTCCCACCTTGATCCTAGTAAATTATTTATTGTTTCAAAAAGAGGTATTACTCAAGTTAGAAAATAATACTCAATGTATCCGTTTTATAATATTGTTAAAAGAAAATACGGGGTTTAATTGGATAAGACACTACGTTCGTATTAATTAAATTGAAGACGCGACTAGATGAAGGTGTTATGTTAAAAAATCAAACTTTGAAGTAAATTAAGATTATTCTTAACTATTTTGTTCAGTTTCAATCCATCTAATCAATTATATGTTTGGGGCTATCTAACTTCATAAAATTGCTTAAATGGATTGAACCTGAACAAAATTGATTAAGAAAAGCTAATTTATTTCAAAGTGTGATTTAGTAACATATCACCATCGTCCACTCACGGCTTAATTATTGTTAGTTGATACTTACCAGATGCACCAGTAGATTAATTATACAATAAATTGTTTGAAAAGAAATAATTTATCGAGTTAAGTACATACATATAAATATATCTTACAATTGTACAGTCTCATTGTACACAAACACCATAATATAATAAATATGTAAATAAAATATGCAATGATATTATTTGTATTTCTCAGTTTCCTGGTCGAAACCCCCGGGAGTCTGAAATAAATTGTCATGTTATCAATATATTATAAAGTACAATCTACCTTAATAAAACTGATTATAGGTTCTTCCGTTCCGATAGTGGACTATTTCCAATGTTTGTTTCTAATCGTGTTTCTACATTTGGAGGAATTAGGTGAGGCGCATATAGCTGACTTGCATCTATAACAGTAGTTAACGATAATATTTCTCATTTACAATTTGCAGTTTCATTGCAACTGTCGCCGTAGTAGCCGTGAGTCCTGACTACTTGACCAGTAAACTGTTGTGTCGTCAGAATGACAGATGTATGCCTTGCCGTCAGATACGTGTTAGTGCACGAGGTACAATAATGCCAAATGGCTATATGTATACAATAGGGTGTATCGAAGAAACGTTTTTCGAAATTCAAACTTTCAAGTTGTTAAAAAGTTGTCCCGATGGACAACTACATATACTACAAAAAAATTGCGTTATTGAAAAATATTTAGGTCTCCCGCAGAAGGCCTAAAGTTTATAATTTTCTTTAAGAACACTGTATAGGCGACCACATACTGCACAAACGACCATTACAAGATAACGCTGGATCACATGGGTCTGTTACGATGGGGGTACATGTTTACATTTTCTTTAGATTCATTTTAATATACCGGATTCTTACCACTACATTGAATATACATATTCCTTCAATTTACCCCTATGGATTTCCTTTATTGACGCTGTAGGTACAAAGATACTATAGTTTCACTGCGACATTATGTTCTATTCCTTATGATTAAATCTATTTTTGGTTAAAATAATCTATATAGTTTACATACTTAATTCAGTTGAATATCTGAACTACTGAAAACAAGAAACACAAATCTTAAATCTATTAACTAAATTTGAGCATTTGTTTTTTAGTGTGCAGTGTGTGCCCAAACTGCGGTTTAAGAGTCCGTTTTAGGTTTAGTTTATACCCGTTTTTAAATATCCTAATTGTTTGATTACATTGTATGAAATAATGTCAACCGACATAAATGCGCAATTTAAAAATTACGCAAGCGTTTATTTCGAATGATATGTAGGTACACATTTATATTTCAGAATCCCAAAAAAATGGAAACTAGATCAAACTAGGTTCCAGAAATAATTTTTAAGTGCTTTTTAGGTATTTAGACTTCAGCGCATGCTTTTAATTTTATTAGTGTTCTGATTTTGCTCAAGGAATATACATTTTTTCCAATCAAATTAGCAACAAAATTTTTTTAGAAATTTTTCTGTTATTTTTCGTTTCTTTTCATTTAATTTCTTTTTCGCCTTTATGCTTTACACTATTTTTTGTAAATTTTTTGTACACGGTCACGTACAATTAAAGTACATAATAGTCAATTATTCCTAGATTTTTCGGTTATCGTAGTTTTACGTTTGTCCGGCGCCGCCACCATAACAGCATTAACGTGTAAATTTCACACCGAACCGCAAATACGCGAAATATCATTTTAATTACGCAATTATTGAACTTTAACAACCCAATTTTATTAACAAATACGGACTCTGTAGCAAATTATGACAATAGACAGTTCAATATCAGCTCAATAGAATTTTGTTTTATTTTTTATTCATAATTGATAATTAAGCAATAACTGCCGCGATGGGCATAACAAAAACGAAAATATAAATACCAAATAAATTAATTTTCATGCAACAAATATTAAATGAATAATTAGTAGAGTGATAATTATTATATTCAATATAATGCATAAAATTATTAATAGGCTCCCATCGAATCAACTGATACGTGAAGTATACAGGATGTCTCAACAGTGCGATCACGGAAGATTGTGCCTCTGTTAATGAAGATATTTAAAAACTGATTTCACTCATATATACAGAACGCCGTGGCGCACTTTTTAAAATTATAAGCGTGTGTACAGGATGTTCCATAAGGTAGTACCAATTCGGCACAATTTTGAATTCCTCGCAAACTTTTACGATAATGAAAATTAACGTTACCTACCCTAAATTTTATACTTTTTGATTTATTTGCATTTTTATGGAAAAACAGCAGTCTAAGAAAAGCAATATATCTCAATATTAGATATAAGAAGCGTTCCATTAGCGTGACCTACATATCCAAATTATGGACAGGGTTATCATAATCTGCAACAAAATATAGCAAACAATTTTTCCTAAGAAAGTTATTTTTTTAGATGGAACAGCCTATATCGAATTAATTATTTGGATTCTACGCATCGTTCTGCACAAAAAAAAAAGTGCTAAAATAAAGTATTGCAGAGTCTTCTTCATAGAAAATCGACACAGAGTGAACCATTTAAAAAATTAACTTTCTTATGAAAAGCTGTTTGCTTTACTTTGCTGCAGATTATGACCACTCTGTACACAAATTTGATATGGTAGTTCATCATGATAAGAGAACGCTTCTTCCTTAATCATAATCTAAGCTACCGAAATAAAATTAAAAGCAGTTATTGAGATATATAGCTTTTCTTAGACTACTGTTTTTCCATAAAAAATGCCAATAAATCAAAAAGTATAAAGTTTAGTGCAGGTAATGTTATGTTTCATTGGCGTACAATTTAGCGAGGAATTCAAAATTGTGCCGAAATATAGGTTGTTCCATTTAAAAAAAAATCATAAGTTTGGGTTGGCACTACCTTATGGAACAGGCTGTATACACGCTAATAATTTTAAATTGTGCGCGTCGGCGTTCTGTATATGAGTGAAATCAGTTTTAAAATATCATCATTAACAGAGGCACAATCTTCCGAGATCGCTCTGTTGAGACATCCTGTATAATTTTCCTCGTACTCGAAATATTTACGATAACAGATAAAGGTACAACACTTTATGTTCACTAAAGAAACACTTTTGATGATTCTAGAGTATTGGATTCAGGTGCTATAAATTAATAATAGAATGCCAGAATTATAATTTTCTACTGTGTTATTATTTTAAAAATTTTGGAATTATGTGGCAATTTTGATGAATTTCTTTACAAGGTGCAAAAAGAATGACTATCAAAATATAGTAACATTTAGGTTGCCCGACTTCTGTGTGGGTGAGTATATTTCTTATGCCTGAATTTCACTATCAAAGTTTTGACAATTTCGTTTGACAAGTTTTTGTCAATGTTTGATGCAAACTTCATGAAGTTTTCATCAAAGCTTTGAACAGTGTCAACAATTGATGAGAGGACAACTTTTAATCAGTTTTCTACAATTACCAACGTAAATGGATGAACTCTACGATTCTATAACACCGTCAATCCCAAGTAAAAATAAAATATGTTTGGTTCTCAATTTTAAACTGTTGTGTTGTATTTGTTTATATTAGAAGAATTCGAAAGTAATATGTATTGCACATTTGCAAATAACCTGGATGAAGAACGAGAAAAAGTAATTTTCAATCAAAATGACATCTCATGCCATTTGCGCCCTACACTTATGCGTCACATTTCTCACATTGAATATAACATGAATGGAAAGTTAGTGAAGGACTTGGCAAATATACTTCATGAAAAACTTGACAAAGAAAGTTGCCAAAGCTTTGATACTATAGTTCAGACATTATCCAAAACCACATAATTTGAACATGACAAAAACTATATACCGTAATAACGATCAGAAGAACTAATGTTGACATACGCTTGTTAAAAAAAACGTGACTATTCCGTTTTTAGTTGCTATGTTTTGAAATAATTAAATAAATTAATAATGTGTTTTCTGGTTTTTTCTTTTCTAGGTTTATTAACTTAATAATGATTTTTATGAAACATGATAGCAGCCAAACAACCAGCTTTGAAGCATCGTACTATGTCGTTCACTATTGACAGTAATTGCATTTTCTACCACCTTCAAAACATAAAAACACGAATAGATTTATTTATGGTTTCAGGATAATTTTCGTACAGTCAATGAGCACAAGACAGAATAAATGATATTCTCAACAAAAAGACATCGAAATAAATGTAACACTTAACAAAACACAAATTACACAAACTAGACAAACTACACATACCTAGGAGTAACGATAACAGATAATCTAAAATGGGAACCACACATAGAGACAATCAAGAACAAAAATGCGAAGACCATAGCCGCACTACATAAAATTAGTCATCTACTACCAGAAGTCCTCAAAAACCAATGTACAACTGTCCTATACATAACCAACATGAACTACATGAGTATCTGGAGTGACACCAAAAAAAACAATATCAATAAATTACAAAACAAGATTTTGAAAGCCCTATACTGCTTTGACCGAACAACACCCACACACAACGGCCACAACACCACAAAGGAGCTCACAGTAAAACAGAGAATAACATTTAACAGAATATTTCTAATACACAAGATCAATAGAAATATGATAAAAACTGAAATAAAATTAAAGTAATCCGGTGAAATCGATGAGTACACAACAAGAAGTAGGCCACACGGCAGATCAGAAAGATCTAGAACGTATCGTTACGCTCTCTTTATACAAGGGAACGCTCTAGAGTCTAGACACATACAACAATCTGGAAACAGACACAAAAACCTAAAATATGAAAGTTTTAAACTAAAAATAAAGTCACTGATTCTACACGAAAGAGTCAAAGCCTAAACAATCAGCTCGAACAATCAAGAAAACGGTACCCTCGATACCATTTAGCCCGATATCGGATATTTCGTCCCGAGGTGAAGATGAAGGGAAAAAATATTACAATCAACTGTTTTATAAACGTTTATTGTAATACACACATTTATATTTTTTTTATACAGGGTTAGCCAAAATTACCGGAACACTCAAATAATTCGCCAACGGTAAGATATTTAAAAAAAATCAAACAAAAGTCTTTTTACCTTAAACAATCCATCGTTCAAAGATATTTTTAATATACGGATGTTAATTTTATTATAGAAATTTCGTAAACTTTTTTTTCAAATAGAACAAACCTATATATTTTTACATTTTGTAATTTTAGGACTAATTACAAACATTTTTTATTAAAATTATCTTTTTATAAAATGTACCATTTTTGAATTTTAAGCAATTAACTAAAATTAGTCAAAATTACGAGAACACCTACATAACCCTCCAACCGCAAAAAATTTCAAGAAAACATTCAAGCAAAAGTTTTCTGACTTTATACAAGCTATTGTTTAAATATATTTTTAATATAGAGGGTGTCTGTCATTTTATTATGGAAATTTCATATCAAATTTCATTTTTTTCCAATTTTATTGGAAATCTAAAATGGAACACCTTGTATATTAATACATTTTGTAATTCTAAGACTAATTCAAAACACTTTTTATTGACATAAGTTTCTTGTAGAATGCATTATTTTTTAGTTATAAGCAATTAATAAAATTAGTCATGATTACCCGAACACCTACATAATTCTCCAAGCGTAAAAAACATATTTTTAAACAAGCTCTGTTAAATATACTTTTAATATAGAGGGTGTTTATTTTATTATTGAAGTATGGAATATCTTGTACATCGCATCATCTGCATCATTTTTTAGTTATCAGCAATTAATCAAAACTCCAACACATTTATTTTGACCGAGCAGATAAAGAATAACAAATTCAAGAAAAAATAACAAAGTAATTAAATTAAATTTTCAAACAGCCATCCCTGAGCGGCTTGACAATGCCGCAACCTATCAACAAATTCCCGTAAACAGTTTTCTAAATGTTCGACAGTAATGCTTTGAACTTCGTCCACTATCCACTGCTTCAAAGCATCAATCTTCTGCGGCCTATTGGTGTAAACCTTGGACTTTAGGTGTCCCCAAATAGGAAAATCCAATATTTGCAAATCCGGCGACCTAGGTGGCCATTCAATGGATCCTCTCCTTCCAATCGAGATCTGCGGAAAAATTGAATTTAAATGATTTCGCACTTGGACACCGTACTGCGGCGGGGCACCATCTTGTTGAAACCAAATGTTATTTAGTTCTCAAACAGTTACCAGTAGTTTCCAAAACAGTGTTCTTGCACGATTGGCGATATCGCTTGCAAAATAAGTAAATTGTGAAGTGAAAGTACATAACCACAATGTGGCTACCAGTAGACACTGGAGTAGACACCAACTATCACAGGCAAAAATTGTCTAATACGTTATGTAACATGTCCGAAGTTTCTAAATTTAATAAAATTCATGTACCAAACGAGAAAAAATAGTTTATCCGTTTGATTAAGATAAATTGGTATGTGTGTTGAAAAATATTCGTAATTTGAAGTTCAGGAGTTTTGATTAATTGCTTACAACTAAAAAATTATGAAACTTATAAAAAATGATTCCAATAAAAATGTTTAGAATTAGTCTTAGAATTATAAATGTCAAAATGTACAGGGTATTCCATTTGAAAACGAGAAGCTTACCAAATTTTCATAATAAAATGAACACCTGTATATTAAAAGCATATCTTAATGATAGCTTGTTTAATGTCAAAAAACGTGTGTTTGAATACTTTTTGTATTTTTTTACGGTTGGAGAGTTAAGTAGGTGTTCTGGTAATTATGACTGAATTTAATTAATTGCTTAAAACTCAACAATGATGCATTTTATAAAAAGATTCCTTTAATAAAACATGTTTAGAATTAGTCCTAAAACTACAAAAAGGAAAATATACAGAGTGTTTCATTTGAAAAAAAAAAAGTTTACGAAATTTCTATAATAAAATTATAATTATATATTATATATTAAAAATATATTTGAACGATGGATTGTTTAAAGTAAAAAAACTTTTGCTTAAACGTTTTTTTTTAATTTCTTGCCGTTGGATATTTATTTAGGTGTTCCGGTAATTTTGGCTAACCCTGTATGTAGATATATTAAATATATTTTCTCAAATAAACGAATTAACAATTAAAGAAAGAGAAATATTTGAAATAATCAAGTTTAATGTAATAAAAGAATAAAACAAGTACAAAACATATTTTTTATAATTACATATCTAAAAACGCAGTTGAACAACTTTCCGTATTTACAACGTCCATAACATTTTTGTCGTCTTCTCTATTAACTCGGAACTAATTAAGGTTATCCCAATAAAAAAACAAACGGCTCTCGGCGCGGTGGCATAATTGAGCGGATTCCTCGGATAGCGCCGTACTTGGCCGATAAAACACCAGTCGTCTGGGTATTTGCTGAAGACTCATTAAAAATATCAGCGGTTCGTAAATGGATGCTCTAACAGCAGAGAAGGGCCGGAGACCGACGGCAAATAAGAACCCCAAGACTACTGTACCAACCACTTAATGGGTGTGGTTGTATCTACAGAGCAATATTCATAACATCGTTTAAACGTGGGTCCGTACTAATTTATTTAATTATCCTTTTGGATCCCGTCGGTAAGTACACAGAATCTGACGCACTTGCCGCTCGCAGATCTCACTGACAGGTTAATTTTCGCTCTACCGTTTTCGACCGCCGCCACTTTCCACGCCGCAGAGCCCTGCGGATTACCCATGGGTCGGTAGCAAAAAAGAGCACGCCGCGCGCCGGACGGCAATGTAAAACGGTTTTAGAAAGCTCTTGTCGCGCTGGAAAATTCGATTTTGTTATTACGTTGGCCGACGTGAACGATTCAGGACATAAGCAATTAAAAATTTAAAATTGCGGTTTAGGTAGCGACACGTTTTTTATATACTCGAACGCCGAGATCGCGGCTTATGGACGGTTTAAATCTACCATATTACATCGATAATTGAATAATTAATTCTGGAGGTAGATAAAAAATGGGTTCATTATTCAGGGGAGTTGTCATTATTATTCAATACTAGTGTTATCATAATCACCGGTGTGTATTATGATTTATGATAGAGATAGCACGCCTAACTTAACTTGTTATTTGTCGTTGATATGGAACTTTTTAGTCGTAAAACCAAAATCCATTTGATTTTTTAAAATTTAGACCTCAGAAGTTAGTACATTTATTTTAAATAATAATCCGATACTTAAAAGCAGTCACTAGAGCTAGTACGCCCTACAGAACAAGCATCCATAGTGAGCTCAATTTTGTATCAACTCACTTAGTTTATACATAAAATTATAGATAAAGGTGTATTATTTGTTGTGGTAATGTATATGTTGTTGTTGTAATATTATTGTTGTTTTTGTATTCACGCTAAGTGATAAAATATGTCTGTTGTACTCAAAGATCTAAAGTTTTGAGTGAAATATTAGTTAGATACTGGTACTTTCACGGGAAATTTTGTACACTTTAAGAGGAAGGTGTAGCTTACGCGGTACCTTTTTCAATTTTAACCTGTGTTCTCTGTAAAAAAGTCGCAAAATCTGTCAATTTTCTGTGCGATTTAGTAACAGATTTAAATGTAATTTTTGATAATGTGAAAATGTAAAAGCGTAAAATTATTCAAATGGACCTGTTTATTTTTTGAATGGCTTAAAAACAGCCGTTTGAAATGTCGTATTCAAAGCAGTAACAAAATTGTATTTTAAATGCCTCTAACTTCTTAAGGAAACTGAAGGAACTTCTTAAGAAAATGAAAGATCTATATGAAATTTCTATATGAAATTCTCTAGGTACCATTTATGAACTTCCCCCCTCGACATCTAGATCGACGTGTTTTCACTTAAAGCAATAATCGCATCAGGTCAAGAGTTTCGTTATTTCATACTTTCCATCTTCTGTGTAGTCTATCTTAAGAACCAATCAATTGATTTATTTTTTTATCATGGTTGAGTAGAGAATTTTGTGCCCTTTCAAATGATGTATTACAAGGCAGGGGGCGCCATTTGAAATTTCAAAGTGGGGTGGCTTTGGGGTGAAGGGATGAAACCTAAAATTCTCTAGGTACCATTTTTATACTTCCCCCTAGATATCTAAATCGACTTAGTACCCCGCAAAGCAATAATCGCATTAGGTCAAGAGGGGATGGATACTTTTGAAATGAACACACTGTATACACAGCACATTTCACCTACCAGAAAAGAAATTTTTGGTGTTAAAGTGTGTCTTATGTTAAAAAAGTCAAAGGCTTCTCTAATAAAGCTATTCACAAGTACCTCTTGAATCTGAAAAACATTACATTTACGAATTTTTACTAACCAATCGCAGATCTGGATTTCTATACGCCTAAGTTTTTCATTTCCTACTCATTTAAATCAATCACAACTCAGGGAGTCTACTCTCGTCATCTTTTTGAAGCGAACGCGAGACATTTCGAATGGAGTGGGGATATCACCGGTTGCCCTCTGGTACGTATCTAGGAGCAAGTTTGCTTGTTGCTAAGAACAATAACGCATGCGCCACGACGATACGTTTCAATCAAACGTATGGGAACGTATGGGCGTGGCGCGTGTGTTATTGCGTTTAGCAACAAACAAACTTGCTCATAGATACATACCAAACAGAGGGCAACCGGTGATATCCCCACTCCATTCGAAAAGTCTCGCATTCGCTTCAAAAAGATGACGAGAGTAGACTCCCTGGATGTTCATATCCCACCACACCCACGTGTCTTTAGAACCAATCGTAGCTCTGAATTGTCGTTACTGACAATTTTGGCAGATGACAGTTCACTGTGTGGTGCTCACAATCGTAGGTTATGTGCCAGGTAAGTACCTAACAGATATTATTTATTCCATATTATATATATTCCATTACTCGCTCATAAAGTAATAAGCGGTAAAATAACCTTGATGTAATTTGTGTCTATGCACACTTACAGGGCAAAAAATTTTCAATTCTTTTATGCTATTCATTCCGGGCGCAAATTTAATATTCAACCACCTTATGTAGGGAACACGGAACACTACTTCAGGGAACATTGTTTGAATTGGCACGGGACTCGAAAACAGAACGACGGCGAGCCGTTTGGCGTATTCGCAGTCAGGCCCCGTTGCGGAAAACAGAGCCCGATTTCGCATTCAACCCTCGACCGTGAAGAGCAAATCTAGGTTGGCGGCGGCGGCGGCGCAGCGTTATCGTTAAACGCACGCATATCGCGTTCCCGTTGCCGCGATATTAAAAATTTCTGGCCACATTAACGGTTGGTGTGCAAAGGCGCCCTGCGGCAACGTAGATATAGTGGTGGAACTTTTATCCAGGGAGCGCATATTGCCACTTCTATGTACAGGAAGTCTCTTTTTTCGACAGCAGTGCTGCTACAAAAAGAGAAGATATTTTCAGGCGATTATTATACTTTTGGCATTTTACCCGTTCAGAATACGCTGGTGTATTTTGTAGATGTAGATCAGTAATAAACAATAAAATCATTATTTAAGCAATCTTTTATTCTTTCGATAAATAATGTGAAAAAAACAAATACTAAAATACAGTAGTATATCGTAAATTGTAATAAAGTATCTTCGTATGCATTTGTCGAAATTTTAAAAGCTGTGTTTATATAGTTTATTGTTCACCGACATTACAAAATATACAGGATGTTTATGAAACATACAGCAAAAATTCAAGGGGTTATTACCAGGACTATTCTAAACATAATTTTGTCGTTTTATGATTTTTCAGATTTTTCTTTTTAGATACAGGGCGTAAAAAATTTTCAACAGTAACATCATTTTATTACCAAAAATTGCATGTAAGCTTTCTGAATCTACAATAACAGTTGAAAATTAATTAATTGAATTAAATTTTGTTTTGTCATCAAAGAACAAAATATTCTATTCAACTAGTAACTCTTCCTTACAGTACATACATTGAAAACATCGTTATTCTTGATTTGGATAAATTCACCAAACACAGTTTTATACTAGATTTTTTTATCCTTATTTGGATAAATTCACCAAATACAGTTTTATACTTATGCTTCATACGTTAGACAGCGAAAAGTCAAATTTTTTGTTGTCGTTTACCAGATTAAAGGGCACGTTTTTAGTCATCAAATTGTATATTATTGTTAGTATATTAACTTATATTAAACATTATATAACCAAAAGTGTATCAGAAACTGACTTAAAATGTCCCAACCGTCACTATGGAATGCCGCAATAGTAGAATGTTTTATGTGAAATTTTGAAACATTGCTTTTTTATAATTTTTACTCAAAAAGCAGAGGACTTTATAACGAACACATTGCACAATGGACATGCAAAATCCATTTGAGCTTTATTACGTTTTTTTTTCAGTTTTAAAGAATTTGTGTTTTAACTGATTCCCGTAATATACTATACTTGTTCGGTTGTAGATTGCAGGCAAATTTTTATATTTTTGTTTTAGCAAATTATTTTGGAGTTAAAATCAACATTTATTTTTATTGAACTTAAATAATGGCAGTTTCCTTCACTCTAACGTTCTGTTCTCCAACATTGAGATTATAAAAATACTTATTATTAAAAACTGAAGAAAAGATTACCTAAAGTGTAAAAATCAAACTAGCACTTATATGTAAACCAAAAGTTGGCAATGGTTTCTGCACCATCTTTAAAGGTAGCTTAAGTAGGCAATTGTATTTCTCGTTACTGTGGAATGATTTCGTTACTCAGTCCAAATCGACTACTTTTTGAGTAAAAATATATGTGTACGGCTGTTATATTTTTACACTAAAAATTTTTTTGCGCAAAAATCAATCATATATTATTACCTACTCCTTTTAATACACCTTTTATTATACATTAAATTGACTTTATGTTATCAGCAATGCTACAAACCATACATAAAGTAATATTGGAGTTGATTGAAAGGTTCTTTTATTGCTAATGGGTTTTTAAAGAAATGTATAAAGCTCTTTTGCAAGCAAAATTACAAGTTATACTAGTAACCAGCGTAATGGTTTAATTTCTCAAAAATGTTTGATTTAATTAGCTTTCTAATCTTAGCGATACGTAAATTATGGGCGTAACTAAAAGAAGAAAATTTACCCCCTTTTTGCCTTATAAATATTGAAAAGCTCACTCAACCTCTCAAACTCGGCTAATCAATGAACTTTGACAACTTCAAGTGTATTTAGTAAATTATACTAAATTGCATATGGTTTCATACTTAAAAATAAAATATAATAATGAGATTAAAATATGCAAATTAAACACCAAAACCGTTTTTTGCCACATCTCGCAATATCAAGAAATATACTTAGCTGTTATTCTTGCTAAATATGTTTGTTAATCAGTAAGGTGGTAAGCTAACAGCCCACATGTATGTACATTTTATAATATGTTGTTAGGTCGAATTTAACCACAGGTAGGTGTACAAACTGAATCTTTTAGAAGGCAATTACGAGGGCCGTCTGGTTAATTTCTGCTTTAATCCTCAAGTGTACAGAGCTACCTGACTAAGGTAGACCTCCGGTACGCGATAAGCGATAGTAAGTCGGGCTCGTGTACTTGCATCTCGAACATCAACACCAAATTGAACACTCTTCCAGTGTTGTTAACAGTACGTTTAGTAAAATTGCACTTTTAATTACTACTTTTGCACCTACGCACATGTGAGCGTACCGGAGCTATCTTATAAGGCGTGGTTAACCTGAAAATAACTCCACAATTTTGCTAGAATATGCAAAAGTTGCTGTCATAGGTAAATAGAATGTATGGGTATTGTTGATTCTCATGTAAAGGACGAGGCAAAAGTTCAGATATGAAAATAACAAGGAGGAATACATATTAATATGAAAGCTACTATGGCCAGTTCCACACCAATAAAACTAAAATTTATCAACAATTCTGTTCTATGAATTTTAGGGATTTGGCGTCCATATTTTGGTCGTTATTTTACAAATCGTACGGATTTCGCCAAAAAAATCACTTTTTTAAATAATACCAAACTTTTTTTTATGGCATTTTCACGGAAATTTAGTCGTTACCTGTATCGGGAATTAATTTAAAAAAATCTGATGTAGCCAGGCACATGACTTAATCATACAATATGTAAAATTAATAGTTTAGCTGCATGAGAATCCATTTTATTGAGATAAATCGTAGGTATTGTCAAAGCATCAGCATTTGACACTACCTACACTACGTCATTAGAATAAGAGTTATTTATGTCACAAGTGCCGAAAGTATGGAATAGCGCGACGAGCGGTGATGCTGCGCGTCACCGATGGCGGAGCGTCGCCTTCGCATGTGAGCGAGTCGCGCTATGTAGTTTTCGGCAGGAGTGACATCAACATTTTTTGTGTTGCTTTTTGAGAAATACGTATTTAAAAAAAATAAAAAATGGTTATATTTCTGTATAGGAAATGTTAGGTTGATACCACTTCTACGAAACATCAAGTTTAAAAAGCTAATTCAAATTCTGACAGATTTATATTCGTTCATGTCACTGTAGATGTCACATTCGTACCAACATACTAAAATATAACTACACTCATCGCTATACTTTATTTACAATTTTCTCAATTTATCGTTTTTACAATGAGATATAACAACGGGTTGATATTTCTTATCAACAAACAATCAAATTGGTGATCTTATTTTATTTGAATTTTGTTTTGTACTTTGCTGCACTAGAGCGGCAACGTTCCATAGCGGTTCTCCTACCTCTTATGAAATGAGCTGTTTTCGAGTGTGACAGCCATAGACATTTCTGTGGTGACAGCACAAAAAAATATTTGTCAAATCTAGGCTACTATGTAGTTTCATATCAATGAAGATGCGACTGATCTCGAACAAATAGAATTTGCTCTTGAAGCTAAACTATTAGTTTTACCAAAAAGTATCATAGGCATAAATTATTCAAAATTTCCTCTACTTTAATTTATTATTTAACTATTTTGACGAAATTACAGAAATGGCAGCTCATTTGCAAAATCCTTGAAAAATGTTTAGAGGAAACAGCCAGTTCCTTTGGACCCTTTTGAACCAAAAGCTTTTCAGCTCTAAGTTTGGTCATGAAACTTCTATATCTGAACTTTCGTCCCGATACCTTTAGTAGTTTCTCCGGAATCGTCGTCACAAAAATCGGGTACACACACACATACACACACACACACACACACACACAGAGACATTTTTTTGTACCTTGGTCAAAAATGTTCAGGAGACCCAAAAAGACCTATTTCCGCTAAAATCCCATTTTTTTTTCGGCACGATTACAATACTTTACCATACTGCGTGTAATAAAGTAAAAAATATTTTCATATACCGAGTGGTCCTTTTAACTTGAGACTCCTAAGTATCTCGTGAAATATGCATGGTACGACCAAAGTGTCTTTAATAAACTGGTAGGGCTCAAAGGTGGAAATTAGATGACGATACCAGTTTCATTGCAGATGGCGCTGCAATCGGTGAAAATGAAGGTAACTTCATTTTATTGAATGGGAATACCCAACTTTTTTATCAAATTATGATTTCACGCTAAATAAGAACAATCTTTTGTCTGAAATTTTTTTTCGTACGATGCGTTTTTGTTATTGGCGAAAGTAATAAATATCCAGCAATATGGAATATTCCCCCAGAAGAACACCATAATAAATAATAAATTAACAAAGAAGCATTATGGTTTTCTTAAAAGATTACAAAGGCTCTATATAATAAAAATAAACTGATGATACAAAAGATCAGTAAACATAATTTAAAAAATAAGTCAATATAGAAGTATCTGGAGTAGAAAAATAAGTAAATATACATTCTCGAGCTATGAAAATAGAAAGACAAAAACAGTGTAGCGCATATACCTAAATTTAATTGCAGAAATAATTAAAAATAAGACAAATGTCTGAGATCGCAATATTTAGGGCAGAACAAAGAGGATGTTGTAGTTGCACTGAAGACCAGAAGCTAGAACGGACTAATCACATCCTTGTTCTAATGTGGTCTCTCAAGAAAACATCCCTCGAATTTTACCAATTACCTAAAAATGTACGTTTAAAAAAACAAAAAAAAAAATTAGTTAAATCTGTATATGGATGTATCCAATTCACCTATTGTATTTCAAAATCTATTTTTGTACACAAATTATGCAAAAATTACTCGTTTTCACCGATATACATACGTACTGACGTTATTATAAAACCTGATGTGTGCACCGGGTCTTAAGCTGCCGTTTTTGTCGGCTTAACATAGATCGTTCTTAACCTGTTAGGTGACATATTGATGACTGTATTGTAAATGCGACTGTAAATAAAATCGATGACTTAAGTATGATGCCATACTTAAGTAAAGCAAACGAGCATTAATGGCTTCCAAACAAGTAAACAACAGTGACGCCAACCTTACCGAAAGAAAATACCCTAAACGAGACATCGTTGCCACAATCTGGTGTTATATTTCGGTTATTACCGACGGAGATCCAACGAATTTTTAAATTTACCACCTTTAATTAAAATTTTATCACACAAATCACCGTACAAGAGATAAAAACTTCTCAGGATGACTTCTTACATAGTATAGAAACATTTGTTTAGTGATTTTACTCAAATTTCCACATGACCGTAATACCATCATCAGACATATTAAATGTAATTTTTAAACTAATTCTATTCCTTAGTTGATTGAACATTTGGAATATGAAGGACCTTAATGCACCAGGAAAACTAATTATCGGCTTATGCACGTTATGGACGTGTAACGAAGAGGAGGGTACGTTCCTTCGGGAAAACTTCATGAATATGAGATGAGTGCTTGAAGAAGGAAATTCTGATCGTCGAACAAAGTTAGTGTGGCCGTGCAACGTGTGGAGGCTCTCCCTGCAGGCCCAGATGGATGGGACGGCTGGGATCCAGCGGCGCGGTTGCATCAAACTGGCTGCTGTGCAGCGCGGTTACGGAAGGTTCTTGAATTATAGATCGGGCCTACATCGCTCTTTCCATCAGCGTGGACCGCAAACAGTACCCGACTTCCCCGCAATTTAATTTGGGACGAGATGCAAGGTACAACGCGGAGTGGGGGGAGTGGAACTTGTCGAGGAGGGTGCACGCTTTCACGCAACACGTTACCCAGCAATTAACATATTGTTGGTGTAGACGGTTGACGTCGCTGTGACATATCCACGTCCTAACCGCAATGTCCAATATCCCAGGGTTGATGAATGTATAATTTGAAGCTATTGGCTTGCGGTTTGGGTATGGTATTCCCAGGTCTGGTCGTAACCCTATCTATAGAACAGAATTTAACAAGAGGTCCTAAAATATACCAATCGAATATAAGGGCGTTTTTTCGATTATATTGTTTTTGGCGGTAAAAATAGTTTTGCACATCATATTTATTTATTTATTGAGTGTACTATTGTAGTATATTGTTGACTTTAAATCACTGCTATTATTTTACTAAATTGGTGTGTTGTTGATTCATAAACTTTTAAGTATGTAAGTGGTTTTCAGTATTTTCTTGTTAATATGAAACACATAATGTTACTTATTTTAAAAGAAAGAAATTGCCAATTCCAAAATTTTAATGCTAGGTAAAAGTATCAATTGCCTAAAACGCTTTCTTCCAAATAATTTTGACACATATTTAGAAACGTATCTTTGAGAAACTTGAAAAAATGTCCCTAACCATCATTTGAATGGGGTTATAAAAACGTACTGTGGCATCTTAACCAACTTTAACCTGAATTGTGAAAATGTTTTCAAGGTTGTAAGTTATGTTATAATTTTAATGGTACCTACTCAAAAAATGAGAATAGTAGACAATCGCGTCTTAGCCCAGTGAAATTAAACAAATAATACACTTCGGAAAAATTCAAACCCAGATGGATTTTTAAATATGTCTTTGATTTAGCGTTAGGTATAACGTGTAAACAGCTCCTATCGATATGGGGTCTGAGCTTCGAGTTATTCACGGTCATAAATGACCGACTTGTTTTTTTTTATTGGTCGGACAATGGATTTTTTAGAAAACTTCTACATCTTTTAATTCTCTACTTAAAATGTTTATGTATCCTTTAAGTACGAGTTGGCGTTTTCAAGTTATGCGTCTGATAATATGTCAAAAGCACGTATAACGTTATTTGTATGCTGCTCCATTCCACGTCCCAAATATTTGAAAACATGATGGAGTATCATATTTAATAGTAAGAAGAATAATAGCGTGCAACGAAAACTTGACCATTTTCAAGATAGTCCTTCAGAAGGTTAAGAAATGGCTTATGAATACCCACCTTGTTTTTTTACGGAAACTAAAATTAGTGTAAACGTTCTTAAATCTATACGCTAGTAATATACTAGTTTTAGAATAATTCCTTAAAATGCGATACCGTTTATATTACCGTTTATATAAAACTCTTGTGATGCACATGTGAACACATTTGAAAACTATTTGGATTATTTTAATTTGTTAGAAATCGAAAACAGCCAGTTGTTGACTAATTGTTTTTTATTGTCATAAAACCCTAAACTGAGTTTCGCAAGGATTTTGTATATATATAAACTCGTTTTTAACATAAAACGTTTTTGGTTCCATCTGGAATAGAGAAATTGCAATTGAAAGTGGTATACATTAAATTAAATGTTCAAAAATGCCAGACCTCTTCCGAAAAGAAGTGGGCGCTGTGATTTTTGTTCCTCCAGGGCGCTAAATATGTAGCTACGCCACTGTCTTGTGCACATTAGAACGTCTCATTCACAAATTAGGTATACCGCTGTTCTGGGTGCCCATAATCTATAATCTGCGTTGTTATTCCGTCCAAGTTTGATGCGATGGTATCTCAATGGACGAAACAAGGAGACCAATAATGTACCGTTTTCCGTTTTCTGTAGCTGGATGTACTGTTAGGGTTATATTGCTTATACCTTCCCTGTTTTATATACGGCAACAGGGGTAAGGTCTATAAAAGGCTGTCTTATAGCCTTCTAAGGCTATTCATGTCGGCTTATTCATGGCCGTTTATTCAGTGATAATTTGATACCCTGAGCTTCAGCTTGGAAAATAGTTGGAGTATGGCCTATAGCTTTGCATAAAGGGAAATCCATTTCACTAATATCTACCCCTCAACACCACTGGTGAGATCATGTCTTTTAGCATTTTCACCGCATCGCCACTTCCGTTTGCAATGCTTATGTGTCCAGGCCTCCATGGCGTAAAAACAGCAGCCTCTCTTTTCACATGCATATGCAGAGGTGTGGAGCTAAGCATTACGCTAGCAATCGTTTTGAATATATTTGCCTTACAAGTAAATAGTCTACCGGATATCAATGATAACAATCAAGTTAATGCATCAGCATTGTGTTATTGTGAAATGCAGTTTTCCACACCTGTTCGTTGGGTTTGGTTGCGTTAATCGCTGAGGTACCCACACCATGGTTCGCCGCCTTATCTCTATAACAAGATAACTTTTCGAACCGATGTTCACAACGTAAACATTCGCCGCAAAGATATTCTCACTATCCCTAGACATAGAACGTCAATGTTTAAATCGTCCTTTACTTATTACGCGGCGACTGTGTTTAATACAATAACCGCAGGTCTTTCATCCCTCCCTTCACTGCGTCGAATTAGGAAAGCCCTCAGGTGTCGCTTGCTCCAGCTACAGACCCAGCCCGATGATTAGTTTCCTGCAATGTGCTTAGACTTAAGTTTTTTTTTTCCATGTATGTATTTAAGTTCAGTTTGTGTTTCTTTTTCTTTTTCCATGTCTTGAACACGCTTTGTATAATTGCAAGATATCTTGCTATATAGGTTAGTTTAGCAGGTCTGAGTGGAAGACCGAAATACGTTGATCCATCACCGTATTCTCGAACTCACGCCTGATTGTAACCAACAGTGGTACTTTTTAGTTGTTTTGTTTTATTTTACTTTAATTGTATCTGATGGCTGTTGGTTCAATAAAGATATATTTATTTATTTATTTATTTATATTGTTGTACAGAGCCAAATTATTGCGGGTACATTGTAAGTAACAAGACAAATCATAAATGCAATCCATAATGCATTTAGGATATAAGGATGGTCGCTAAAATTATTAACTACACAGTAGCATGCGATTCAAGAGGTTACATGACTGCAAAACAATTACACGAATTTATTTTATAATTTTATAACAATATTTAGGGATTATGGTATGTTTCTTTTTCTGTAGATTGTGTATCTGAAGTTTCAATTACTGCATTTTCGACAAAGGAATTGGACAATAAGGAATTGGATGCCTGAAAAGACCTGATATCTACACTCAAACATTTATAGAATATTTAATTTTTAATATTTTTATAATAAGGTAATAATTGATAAACGAATTATCTACCCCAAACCAAATGAGATTAATGAGCTCGCATTTTCCGTGATCAATCTCATCAATCTGTACTCTGAAGGACAGTGAAGGTGTTCGTATAACCGCTTTGGATTTTGTTGAATTGGCAGACTTTAGTAAAAATGAGTCAAATAGGCACCCATATAAGACCCTATTTCATAAGAGCGGACAGTTCAATCATTTTTGATCTCACTATACCTTAACATGCTATAATTCCGAGATAAATCGAGCAATATCTCCCGTTATTAAGTGTTGAACGAAAGACATCGAGGGAAAATAGGAGGGAAATCACTAAGCTTGCCCTTTACTCGCAAATAACATAACCTATTTATAGATTATTTATAAATTATCAAAAGAAATACAATCAAAATAATGGTGTTTATCATATGTTTGCAATTTGTGGATTGATAATCGATTAGAATGAATTTATTCAAGACGCATAACATTCACAGATTATTAAGTTTTGCTTTAACTCGGAACAAATGGCATACCCTCTCCCTGCAGTGGAATTACTGATTCAGTGTGTGCACTATCAAACCCCCGAAGTAGCGGCACAGGGTGTTAACACAGCACAAACATTTGAATTTATTCAGGCAGTCATCTCATCAAGCAATCACTCAATCTCACCCCAACTGTTTTACGGTACAGTTGCATTAACTTTGCTACTCTTAATTACACTACTTAATCACACTGCTACGTGAGTACTGGGATGCCTAAATTTAATTAGTGTGTACAATTTAATTCAGGGTGTCCAAAAAGTAGCGACACATCTCACTTAGTCCAAGTGTGTATCCACACACGTAAAATATAACATGGGTAAGAGACAGATTTATAGAAAAATGTATATACTAGACAGAAATAGACGTACACGCGTCAACATAATGTGACTGTTAATTCTGAGATGAAGGATACACACTTGGGCTGAATATCCCGCCGTCTAAAATGTTTCCAAAAAATCAAACATAACTGTTAGTAAATTGCTTATGCTACAAATTTTAAGTACTTTTGAATATATAGGTAGTTGATATTTAAAGAGTATTTTTACAGCTGTTTTAAATAACAAATTGAATTGTGATACACAATAGAGAATACGTGCAATTTAATAATATAAAAAATAATAATTTATTGGTTTTTAGTACAATAAACTTACATACCATCGTCACTATCTGAACAGAAACTTTAATCAATTAAGAGGTGGATATTTTCATCAATCCAATTGCTGTTTACTGGTATGCCTATTTTTCCCGTAAAATCGGAATCTAATGGCAGACATTTCGACCTACGACAGATTTTTGAGAAATGCTGTGCTAAAAGTGACAAAAATTCAAAAATGCTGTTTTTCCTCAAAAACTAGTTAAATTTTGGAATTTCTAATTTTAAGATTCATATTGAACAGAAAAATGCAAACCAGAAGCAGTTAGCACTTGTCCGATTTTGCTTTTTGTTGGCCAGGATGGTCACTGAGCTTTGATTATTGTATTTTTAACAATTTAAGTATGAATAGAAAAGAACAAACTGAGAGGTCCGCAAAATAGAAATTAGTAGTTTTTTTTCTATATAAACAAGAACCACCCTATGGAATACGTGAGGTATAGCTATTATAGTAGCAGCGCACCTAGGCCACAGTGGACCCCTTTTGCTTCCCCGAGCTGGATGTTACGAGCGCGTGGTATGGTCGGTCATGGGCGATAAGGATAGCATATCTACCACGTCTCGCGCACCAGCCTCTATCACAGCTGGCTAGTAGCCAAATGCCCCTTGAGCAGCGAGGGCGACATCTCTGGGAGCACATGCCCTCCCAAGCCGAGGCCTGTCTTTGTGAGGCACGTTATCACGTGACACCATCCAATAACAATGTTATCGAAACCAGAGGTCGAGACTGGTTACGGGACCACCGGCTTAATGTGCCTACCGAAGCACGGCGGCGGAGTGAAAAATCCGTATGTCTACCCTGGGATTCGAACCCAGGACCTGTGGAGTGCAAGGCGAACGCCTTACCATGCGGTCACTCCGCCCAAGAAGAACCGCCCTAATGATTACGAAGGAATACTAATAATCTTTTCCATTTGTTTTTTTGTTTAATTATGTTTACATTTTATTTATAGTTCTCGAAGGTTTTCGGTTTGGAAAAGTTTTGTTTTCATAAGTACACTTTGTGACAAACTATTCTCTAGGAATTTTAATTCGACAAGTCTACCGCCGTAAAGAGTGGCAAACATTTTTATTTAAGGAATAAGATGTAAGAATTGCGTTTTTGCAATTAACGATCTACTGAAACATTCTACTTGAAAAATGTCATCTTTTGACCGGCGATTTATTTTAAGGCGCACTTTTTGAGGGTGTTATGACAAATCAGTCGGGTCATTTTTACTTTCTCAGACATAGTATGATAAAGTATTGCAATAGTGTTGAAAAAAATTAGTTTTTAGCGGATATATGTCCTTTTCGGTCCCCTGAACATTTTTCACCAAGGTACAAAAAATGTCTGTGTGTGTGTCCCAGCTTTTTGTGACGACGATTCCAGAGAAGCTACGAATGATATCGGGACAAACGTCATATTTAGAAGTTTTATGACCAAGCTTACAGCTGAAAAGGTTTTTGTGCAAACAAATGCGCCGCCATTTCTGCAATTTAGTCAAATTAGTTAAATAATAAATTAAAGTAGACGAAATTTTGTCTAATTTATGTCTATGACATTTTTTGGTAAAATTAATAGTTTAGCTTCATAAGCAAATTCTAATTGATCGAGATCGGTCGTGTCTGCATTAATATAAAACTAGTTAGCCAGGATTTGACAGATATTTTCATTCTAATGACTGTAGGTAGTGTCAAACGCTAATGTTTGGTGTTTATTGTTATAATTTTACTACTTTCTTGGTTGGTTGAAAATCAGATAATTTGATTTGGCTACGTTAATTGTCAGTATGTTGCTCTGGCACCAATCCTGCAGATTTATTGTGTTGTTGTTGTTGCAGCTCTGCAAATCGTCGGTGTTTTTGTTCGCATACGCAAAGCAGATATCGTCTGCGTACAAATAGGTATAATTTGCCTTCCAGTTCAATGTTATCTATATCGTTTATGTACAGGATATACAGAATCGGTGGGTTATTGCCTTTGCCTCCCTGTGGTAAGCCGCATTCAGCATATTATGCTGTTAAGCTGGTAATGTCGTTAATTTTTGTAACCTGTTAGATATTTTTCTTGATCCTTATTGCATCTAGCTCGTCTAATAATCGGCTCTTACTGAAAATATACAGGGTATTCAATTATGAAATGTATATTCAAATACAGCTTAACTAAAGTTGTCTCTTTTTTTGCGGACTTTTCAAGGGACAAGATATTGACACGCAACGTTTGACTGTGTACACACTGACCGGTGAGTGAATAATCATTAGTAAACAATGGCAATTAAAACAAATCGACGAACAAATATTTGCCGACGTCCGCGTCGTCGTGCAGGCGACACATCCGGGCGGCTGTTTTTCCTCACGGAACACCGGTCGGCAAACAACCCCCGCTGTAAAAACGCGATCCGCCATTCGTTCGAATTGCGAATGAGCGTCGTACGAGTGGAACATTAATTACCCAGTCGACGTTTCATCCGACGATCTGGAACTGTCCGCAACTGGGAATAATCACCCGGAATGATGTCGTAATTAATTAAGGAAGACGGTGTTGCGGCACCCTCGAAAAAATCTCACCACTCCATTCCTTCAGCGCGAGTGGTGGGGACGGTCGGCGGGTACACCCCGCGCCTTGCGCCCGCGCTAAAATTTAATTAATCTTGTTGTGCAACCCTCGTCCGGAATGTTTATTTTAACGTAATGCGTCAACGTCACCAAGGACATCCATTACAGGACGGGCAACTGCACGACGGAAGTTTTTTGCCGCCATTTGGTTTCAAGATTTATGCGTGCCGCATTTTGAATTCCAACCGTATTTTATCGGAACGGTTCTCTCTGTTCGTACGCTATTTCAAAGTGGATGTACTATTTAAAGTGTTCGTTTAGTTCACCGGAATTATCAAACGGCAGTCCAGCTCAACTAAATAAGAGTCAGAGTAGGGCTTAGCGTGTGATTTACCCAGTTGATTCCAGCGCGACAGCATAAAAAAGACCAATTACTTTAATTACTTTAATTATAGCTACACCCTATAAATTGTTTTTGCGGATGTAAATATCCGGAATTAAGCAGTATTTAACAAACCTTACCATTTTAAGTATTTTTCAACGTGGAGCGGTTTGGTGCAGCGAGCTTACCTGTAAAAGAAGAAAAACTGTTAGTATTGCGACAAGAAATACCTATCCCAAATAAATAAACTTTGTCGGAATTCATGTAAAGAAATAGCAAGTTGCTGCGAAACTTTACTTATAAGTTATAACACTTGCGAATTAACAAAAAATGAACGTAAGGGAACTTAATGACACATTAAAGATTTAAAATATTAATTTAAAAGTTGGGTTTTGTACCAAGCTTTGTAATTGCCCCACTATCGCAATGGAGGAAATGCTAAACCTCACACCTTTGCACATGCATGTTAAAAGAGAGGCTGCTCTCGACGCCATAAGAATAATCCAGGCAGAGAACCTTAATGCAAACCAGGCCTACGGTCACTTAAGCATTGTCAACACGATATGTGGCAATGCCGTGGAAATGCCAAAGGACATCATGTCATCTGTCTACGTGTTTGGTGGGACAGTAGAAGTGGTAATTAATGACCGCGCGAATGCACCTCAGAGGCTCAGACAGATCAGCGACTCAACATCACTGTGGTTCACAGACGGATCAAAGACCAAGGACGGTGTTGAGGTCGGCATTAGTGAACCAGATTTCACCCTATCCAAAGCCATGGGCCATTCTCCAACCATCTTCCAGGCAAAAGTTCACGCAATTGACTTATGTGCCCAGGAATGTTCCCATAAGAACTTACAAATAGCAAACATCTACATATGCTCAGACAGTCTGGCGACATTGAAAGCGCTGCAATCAAAAGCACACAAATCTAAAACTGTGTGAGACTGCAAAATTACCCTGGAAAAACTAGCAAAAGAGAACAAGGTTTCACTGAAGTGGGTTCCAGGACATTCAGGGATCGAAGGCAACGAACAAGCCGCTATCCTAGCCAGACAAGGCTATAAGACTCCCTTCTACGGACCTGAATCCTGTTGCGGTATCGGAAAGACCCACATCAGGAAGAGGGTACAAAACTGGGAAGATAAAGCTAAATGAGCGTAATGGGAAATATCACCTCAGTGGACATTGTCCACTGAGATATCATCTCACAAAGATTGGACGGGCAAAAAACGCAGACTGTAGATTCTGCGGGGGGGGTCCCCCGAGACAGCGGTACACCAATTGTGAGAATGTGACGCTCTAATGCGCACAAGACAAAACCACTTGGGAACTGCCATCATTGAACCAGCAGAGTTGACACAACTTACTCCTCGAACAATTACTGACTTCGTGAAAAGGCGCAACATCGAAGGACTGTAATGTATGGGGGAAACACAAAAGATCTTTTAGGTCAAAGTATATCGAAAGGTACAGATGCCATAAGGCTCAACTCTACCATAGCATACTAAACTTTGTAATACAAGTAAATGCTCCTAGTGATTCATTTTATCAGTTAGATATTGTAAACTACATTCTATACTGTATGTTGTAAGATTATAAGTATTACTAGACGCATAATCTTATACCAACAGTATGTTTTTTTAAATACAGGGTGCGGCAGAGAAACTTGCTGATTTGAAACGCCAATAAATGACAAAGTATTTCACATATCGATTTAATTCTTTTGTTGTGGTATTGTACACATCATGAATTTTTGTCTCATGTGGTTTTAAAAATGACGTTGGGCAAATGGCGGCCCTCCTTAGCGATACACTGATCCTCCCGCTTTTTGAAGTTTTGTTCCATTCTTTCGAGCATATCGACGGGAATGCTGGCGATGGCTTGGCAAATGTTGTTTTTCAGGTGTTGCAGGGTCCGTGGTTTGTCATTGTAACCAATGGATTTGAGATATCCCCATGAAAAGAAGTCACAGGGAGCCAAATTTGGAGAGCGCACAAATTTGGCGAGGAGCAAAATCGCGTTCACTGAGCAGTTGCACCACAGCAAGTTTGTAGGGATGAAACTTGAGTTCGTCGTGAAGAATTCGTCTCACAGTGCGATCAGAAATCCCCATAGCACCTGCGTGTTTGCGCCCCGAACGCCGGGGAGAGCTCAAAAATGACAGCCTCACTCTCTCGATGCATTCTGGGGTACTCGAAGTCCGTTGACGTCCAGGCGTTTTTTTGCTACACTGCCACTTTGGCTGAAAGCGTTCACCTATGAAACGATCTTTGCCGGCCAGGAACGGGGCCCGCGAAACGAATATTGAATCGAGTTCGGAAGGTACGTTGGGTGGCGAACGGCCATTGGAAAAGTAGGCCTCGACGGAGAACGCACGCTGCTCCTTTGTCCAACACATGACGACAACTGGCTTGAGGGATAACAAAACTTCAAGAGCCCCTCTTTCGAATGAGACCCTCCCTGCCTCTTTCCGACCACGCGTCGCCCATTGGCGCCCAGTTGAAATCAGCAAGTTTCTCTGCCGCACCCTGTAGCCGGCACCTCCACCATTATTACAAACATAAAAATATAAAACACTATATTGGAAGTCACATGTCAAGTAGTTCTTCTTAAAGTCAGTCTACCAAGTGGCGTTATGAGTTGTTGAAAACAGTAATTTTCATGCAAATTTGTTACAAAATAAATATTGCTCGGTATTTACAAATTAATTTCATAATAATAACTATTAATTCTATTTAAACAACTAAGTTGACACCTTGTGACATCATATGAATTAAATCAAATATTTGTATACCATAGCCTTCTGTATTTACATTCCAATTCCTGATTTCTAAGTTTTAAATCTCTATTATTTTTAATTACCGCGTTACCAATTAGCAATGAACTGAACCAATATCTGAGTTATTAGATACAACATTCCAATTTGAACAAGGATAATAATCCTCAATCTTTTCAAGAAAGAATTCTGAAGGATGCAAGAATGAAATTATGTCAAATGATCAATCTCAGATTTCCACCGTCCACCATCACTTAAGTTACCGAGATCACCGGAGATCACCCACAGTAAATTAAAAATTAGACCACTCAAACGATTTTCCACGGTTAACTTTTTCAGTGTACGTAGTAATTTTCTTTTTGTCGGTACGATACTGTTTCCCCTGTTTTAAGATACACCAGAATATTTTATTTTTTCATCTCGAATCTTATTCGGCTTTACAAATAAATCGTCAGTGTTTGCCGCCCGCAGCTAACCGCAGTAAAAGAGACCCCGAAATCTGGTATTTACATCTCACGATAAAATCGCTTTGCGCAAACAGTCGTTCCGCTGTTAGGCGTGTCGCAATATAAAAAGCAAGCAGAACTTGGCAACGTGTTTCCCTGGGCCAGATATGCGCAAGCAGATTTTCGCTGAACCGCGACGACACCGCCGAAAATTGCTTTTCGCTCGCGTTTGAAGGTACCACGTTTGCTGGATCGCTTTGTCGCATTTGCAATACACAGGACCGGCTCCAAACCATTTTTTAACTTAAATGCGTTTCTAAATCAAAATTGTCTTCCGGATTGTGTTTGTCAATTTGAAACAGTATGTACTTATAGTGTATATATAGTATAAAATTTAAGAATTTGAGATATCTATGCGTTATTTCGACATTTTTGTGGAACTGTCATGAAAGTGGTAGCGAACTTTACTAAAACAACTAACTATTTGTTAAATCTGTGTTACATCGATTTTTATAACGTTATGAGTGCCTATTAAGACAATTTTTGTAGATTTTTGATTGCATACTTACCCAGTGGTCGCTAACCATCTGATTGCTGTGAAGCATAAAGTAAATGTAAAGGCAGATTTTATGGTATAAAATAGTGAACGTGAATCTCAATACGATTCCCTATAAGTTTTTGTTCAAAATAGGAGGATTGTTTTAGAAAATAGAAGGTCTATTTATGAATTCTATTATGTGTAAACTGAATGGTCTTATATAAGAAAATATTTGAGAAAAAGAAAAAAATATAAAATATTAATTGTGATTTTGATAGACTTATGGAATTACGCCGCTTAAATCAATGGCCTAAGCTAACATTCACTGCAGGGCGCTGGATCAAATCAAAAAAATCTGATTTGGCCAGGCACATGACTTTATCATACTATACATAAAATTAATAGTTTAGCTGCATGAAGTTTGAGCGAGATCGGTCGTGTCTGCATTAAAATAAATCTGTCAGCCAGGATTTGACGATATGTTTATACTATTGACAGTAGATATTGTCAAAACACACTGACAAACAGTTTCACACTGACAAATCCTGGCTAACTTGCTTTATATTAACGCAGACACGACCGATCTCGATCAAATAGAGTTTGCTCAGGCAGCTATTAATCTTACCAAAAATTTGGGGAAGCCACCGCCTGTCAAAGTTACATTATTATATATAAGCAATGAACTAAAGTTACTACAATAACTGTAACAACTACAATAATAAAACGAAAAAGATCTTAATTTACTCTATATTCTTTGGGCTAATTATTAACATTAAAAATAATCAAACTTTTTAGTTTAGGTGGGATGTACTGAAAAAAACGAGGGTCCAACACTAACGATGAATTATACTAGCCAACAACAAAATATATAAAACGAGTTACAGCTGATTCTGGTATGATTATTTCTGTAGAATCGAAAACCGAACGCCGACATTGAAAATTGTCTAGGATTTAGAGAAAATCTGTGATCAAAAACTGAAGTCACAATATCTGATTCTATGCATTTTTCACTTTTGTGTTAATTTATAGTGGAAAAATGAAATGGTTTTGTGTAGCCTTTCGCATATTTTTATTTTTAACAAGAAAATAACGGTAACTATTTTCTTGATGAATTTTGGCAAAATAAGACGCACCCAAAGAAGTTTTTTAGAAAGAGAAAATAATTCAATAAAAAACAATACAACTGTCAATTTAAGTTTGCTCTTCTTTGTTGTGGACGTTATTATACCGGGTGATTCAACTTCGAGGCTCACCATGGGGATCTCGCTTATTAGTGGAGATAGAACCAATGTTTAAATTTGGCAAAGTTTTGTATTTTTGTGCAGATCTGAAAAGAAATTTAAGCTATCATTTTTCATTTTGAAGATATCTGCAAAAAACTTAAATGTTAAGAAATAGTTTTTAATTTGTTATTCAAAACCAAAAGTAGCTAGACATTTGAAACAAAAAGCAACTTTCTAACTAGGAATGCAGTATTATTTTTTAATTTATAACGCCATCAAAAATGGCAGCGTAACCATGGCTAACTTTTATTTTTCTTCTGGGTGCCAAGTTGAACTTTGGCAATTTCTGATAGTCGTGTCTTTTTTGGTTTCCGCAATGTATAACATGTTAGAATTATCTATTAAAACAATAGTGTAATAATCAAAAAGCCTTCCGGTACCCGACGGAGCTTGGATACAAACCGCCGGACTCGTTGCCATCAAGCAACGTCAACAAAATGCACTTGGATCAAGCGGTGCCGTCAGCGTTGGGTTTGCCATTTAACCAAATAAACTTTAATTGTGGTTAATTGTGGTTGTAAAATGCCGTTTACCAATAACGAGAAGCGTGATATGATAAGTGATGTTCTCATAGAATTGCCCTATCGTACAATATTCCTAACATTGGACAGAAATTTAGCGGACCATGGATCATTTAGTCTTATAATCAGGGTTTAGATGTCAGCATTCCTGTGAAACAGTGATGTGTGTGATGGGTGGTTAAAAGCAATTGACAAGAAGGAAGTAGTGCTTGCTGTGTTCCTTGATTTTCGTAGAGCGTTTGAAACTATAAACAGAAGATTGTTGTTAAAAAAAAATGGAAAAGATGGGGTTGACTGGAACTGTGTATAAGTGGTTCGAATCTTATCTAACAGATATGACGCAAAATGTAAAATTTAAAAATTGTTACTCTAATGAATTGTTAAATCCCACTGGTGTTCCTCAAGGAACAGTACTTGGTCCGTTGCTTTTTATTATGTACATTAATGATTTAGTCAAGTATGTGAAAAATTGTCATGTTGCAATGTTTGCAGACGATACAATGATATATGTAAGTGGTAAAAATGTTATCGAGTTGAGTAACATAATGAATGAGGAACTTAAGTCATTAAATCAGTGGCTAGGTGATAATGATTTGTGTCTAAATGTTAATAAATGTAAATATATTGTTTTTGGAACGAATTATATGCTAAAAGAAGTAAATGAGATAAATATAACGGTTAATATAAACAATTCTCAGTTGGAAAGAGTTAAAGAAATTAAATATCTGGGAGTAACGATGGATGAGTGCTTAAATTTTAAATCACATTGTAGTCAGATAATGTGTAAGATGTCACAGAAGGTTGGATTTCTGAATAGAGTAGGCAGGCACTTGAGCTTATACCTTAATATTGTACTTTATAAATCATTAATAGCACCACATATTGAATATTGTGCGACCGTTTTGTTTAATTTGAACCAAGGTGATGTTGAAAAAATACAGAAAATACAAAATAGGGCAATGCGTTCCATTCTTAAGTGCAACAAATACGCTCCTATTAAAATTATGTTGGATGTCCTTCAGTTTATGAGTGTGAAACAAAGGGTTATGTACAAAACACTAGATATGGTTTATAAAATAAAGAACAGAGTGGCGCCTGAATATTTATGTGAAGGATTAACATATAACAGAGATCTACACAATTATGAGACTAGGAATAATGCTGATTTTTTTATTGAAACGTTTAGAAAATATAAAATGCAGAACACTTTGTTCTCTAAGGGTCTAAAGATGTTTAATGAGTTGCCTACTGCCATTAAAGACGGTGACAAACATTCTAAGTTTAGGATGAGATGTTGAGCATTTATATTAGGGAGAATATATAGCCGCCATTAGGTTAAGAACGATGTTATGTAACTGTTGTTATTTTTGTGATGTATATATGTGTAGGTGTATTGATTGCAGTGAAGTGTATTAATGTATTAATGTAATGTATAGCTGTATTGCTAAATAAAGATACTTTATTTATTTATTTATTTATAATCCTCATGGAAATGTGGAAAACGATCAAAAGGATATTTTGGAAATGGTAAACGTTAGATTCCCATAATTTGCAATGCTTCAACTACTAGTTTTTAGATAAATGACGATCCTCGAATTTCTACGCGGGAAGTAGCCTCTAATTTGGAATTGTCGCAATCACGTGTTTGGAGAGCATTACGAACAAAGAAATTAAAACCGTCCAAACCTCACCAAGTCAAACTTTGCAGTTGTACAAAATTATTTGGATCAACAATTCCCAAATCGCTGGATTGGTAACGGTGGAGTGGTGGAATGTCCCGCTAGATCCACTGATTTAAGTCCTGCGGACTATTTTCTCTGACGAACTGTGAACGACGAAATTTATCACGTTACTCGCAGAATAACCAGGATCTGCGGGATTAAATAACAAATGCGGGCAATGCTATTCCGGCAAGAACAGTTATCAAACCATTGTTTTAAAAAATAAAGCCTACATGTTATACATTGTGGAAATGAGAAAAAACACGACTATCGGAAAATGCAAAAATTCAACATGGCGCCCATAAGAAAAACAAAAGTTGGCAATGGTTACGCCGCCATATTTGATTTTATTTCATATTAAAAAATAACACTGCATTCCTTGTTAAAAAGTCGCTGTAGAATGTTTGTGTTTCAAATGGCGAGCTACGTTTGGTTGTGAATAAAAAATTAATAACGCTCTTAAGATCTTAAAATTTCAGTTTTTTGCGGATATCCTCAAAATGAAAAATGATAGCTTAAATTTCTTTTCGGATAATTAATCAGCACAAAAATACGAAACTTTGCAAAATTTAAACATAGGCTATATCTTCACTAATAGGCGAGATCCCCTCGAAATTGAATCACCCGGTGTATACTACGTATTTTAGCGTTTTATTATTTTAATATTTTTATATTGGATATGTTCCTTTGGAGTTTACAAAACTAATAATGAAGATATTCAATTGTATACAACTTATTATTATAATATTTGCGTAGTATTAAAACAACAATATTAAGACAAAAACTATTGTAAACTTTGCACGACGGAAACAATTATATATCACTCAACAAAATAAAGAGTTCAATAGAAAATCGTTACTCGAAACCAGGGTTAGTAATAGATTTTCTTGACGAATACTGTACGCAAACAGAGATATTTATAGACATCCAGTATTTACAATCAGATTTTCTTTATAATAAACCATTTTCAAGTTACATTGCTAAGGTTTTATCTCGATCATTCATGATAAAATTGACTTTTGCAGACGGTGGTAATAATAGAGTAGAGTTACGAGCGAGAGGCTTCGATTGCGACTGCAGACAATCGGAATCTGCATGGAAAACAAATAAGCGACCTGTACACATTTAATAGAAAGCGCGGGGAATATTGAGCGCCGCGTCGAGATGGAATTCGATAAAGGAATCTTGTTAAAGTTAATAAGTCCATAAATTCATGGAATGGCATCGTAAGACTTGCCGTTTGGTAAAATTTTCTTTGAAAATGCACATTCCCGCAGTATATTATCGCAGTCAGGTATTTTAATAAGGAAATAAAGTATCATAATGATACTGGTTTCCGGATACAAATTCTTTGTTAGGTTTTTGTAGGTAAGGGTTTAACGTATAACGAGTTTGTGAAAACAAATAGGAAAATATTTGACTAAAATCTACTACCGCTGGAAAATGTGGCAGTCGCTACTGCCACATTAAATTCGCAGATGACATGGCTCTAATGTCAGTGGGATCAACTGTTGGAGAATCTACTAGGAATCCCCAACAAGCTAGTAATCAAATACACCGATAGACCAAAAACATAAAAGACCAAGCTCAACGATCTGAAATCTGTTCACATGTGAAGATTAACGGCGCCATAGTTCCATATGCGAACACGAAGTAATTGGATATTACCGTGGAGTTATTACATTAGAGTTAGTACGTCCTACAAAACAAGCAGGCTTGCTTTTGTATCAATTCTCTCATGTTAACTAATTATAGCTAAAGGTTATGGAAAAGTATATGTATTAATTGTTGTTGTTTTATCCACGCTAAAATTATTTAAAACATTATTTAATTTTTATCTTTAATTTAGTGTATTGTTCTTACAATTCTATGAACCAATAGTACATTTTAACAGTATAGGTACGAATTCCCCTTAAGAGTACATTCTGATGTAACTGCACTAAAAACAAGGCAATTTTCAATGTTTTTTGTTAAGGAAAACTTTAAGACATACACAATTCCCAAATCTATTTTTGTCACACATTTATTGATACACATATTAAAATACGAAAATAAATTTTAAATAAATTGTAAGCATAAATTTATTCTAAAATAACAAGAAATTAAGCGAACAACGCAGTGTGGCCCAAAAATGCAATGACCAAAACCTTGACACGATATATCAAGGACCAGTAGCCTGAAATCAGAAATAAGTTTTTTTTCCTAAAGTTTAGTTCTGTGACTATCGTGCAAACTAGAATTATTAAAAGATATTTAAAATTCTGGAATTTACATATTTTTTTAGAAAATGATGCAAAAATTATGTAGTTTTTTACTTTATCATACGCAGTAAGATAAAGTATTGTAATCGTGCCGAAAAAAAAAATTGAGATTTTAGCGGAAATAGGTCTTTTTGGGTCCCCTGAACATATTTGACCAAGGTACAAAAAAATGTCTGTGTGTGTGTGTGTGTGTGTCTGTGTGTATGTCTGTGTGTAAACGATTTTTGTGGCGACGATTCCGGAGAAACTACTAAAGATATCGGAACGAAAGTTCATATTTAGAAGTTTTGTTACCAAACTTAGAGCTGAAAAGCTTTTGGTTGAAAGGGGTCCAAAGGAACTGGTAGTTTATTCTAAGCCTTTTTGAAAGATTTTGCAAATGAGCCGCCATTTCTGTAATTTCGACAAAATAGTTAAATAATAAATTAAAGTAGAGGAAATTTTGAATAATTTATGCCTATGATATTTTTTGGTAAAATTAATAGTTTAGCTTTCAGAGCAAATTCTATTTGATCGAGATCGGTCGCATCTGCATTGATATGAAACTTCAAAGTAGCCTGGATTTGACAAATATTTTTTTGTGCTGTCACCACAGAAATGTCTATGGCTGTCACACTCGAAAACAGCTGATTTCATCAGAGGTTGGAGAACCGCTATGGAACGTTGCCGCTCTACTGCGGCAAAGTAGAAAATACAAAATTCAAATAAAATAAGATCGCCAATTTGATTGTTTGTTGATAAGAAATATCAACCCATTGTTATCTAATTGTAAAAACGATAATTGAGAAAATTGTAAATAAAGTATAGCGATGAGTATAGTTACGTTTTAGTATGTTGGTACGGATGTGACATCTACAGTGTCATGAACGAATATAAATCTGTCAGAATTTGATTTAGCTTTTTAAACTTGACGTTTCGTAGAAGTGGTATCAACCTAACATTTCCTATCCAGAAATATAACCATTTTTAATTTTTGTAAGTACGTATTTCTCAAAAAGCAACACAAAAAACGTTGATGTCACTCCTGCCGAAAACTACATAGCGCGACTCGCTCACATGCGACGGCGACGCTTCGCCTTCGGTGACGCGCCGCATCACCGGTCGCCGCGCTATTCCGTACTTTCGGCACTTGTGACATAAATAACTATTATTCTAATGACGTAGTGTAGGTAGTGTCAAGTGCTGATGCTTTGACAATACCTACGATTTATCTCAATAAAATAGATTCTCATGCAGCTAAACTATTAATTTTATATATTGTATGATAAAGTCATGTGCTTGGCCACATCAGATTTTTTGGGTAAAAAAAGTTGTATAAAATAATCAGTTTCTTGCGAAACCGGTTTGTTCTAGTTTACACAATAGCGAGCCAATCTGCGGACACAATGCGGCAAGAATTTTTTAAATCGGCCGTTTAGTTATTGCGAAATTGTGTCAACCGCTCAACAAAACAACGTTTCGAGAAACCGCGTTTAAATTGTAAACGTGTAACGACACTCCGGAACCTAATCTTGTCCACTCATATTTTTATCGACATATCCAAAACTATTAAGCTTATCACGACAAATGAGAGAGAAGGAATGAGGATAAACTACAGTTAAGCATTTTCTTTTTTTTAATTTTTGAGCCTATTGGTGGTGGTTAAAAAAGGTTTTGATAAACGAGACATATTCGGCATAGTCTATTCCTTAAATGTTGTGCAATTAAAATAAGCAATAAAAAAATCATTAATTTTTTAAAATGTTACACCCGAATGTACCCTTAAGAAGAAAGTAATAGTACTGTATTGGCTTTCGGGAAGAAATTCACAATTATCAGTACCGGACAGATTTGGTTATACTGCATTCAACTTTGCGTTAACAAAAGAAAATATGCAAGGAATCCAGACTTTCCAAAATAGCGTACTGAGAAATATGGTTAATAGAAAGATTCGCCGCCAAGTATAATTCTCGCCGAACCCTTCGCGTCAACGTAGATGCCCTGCAGCTACTGGATCACCCGAATCTAGTGAGAAGACTAAAAAGAGCTCAACCCTTCTAACTATAGTCCATTTAATAAACAACACGAATTTTTCAAACTTATCACTAGGATGACCTCGCCCGTGATTGGCTAGAACCCAGACTATTTTATACCGGAGAAATTTCCAATTTAGCGCTGAATAGGTTAGATTGCATGTCAATAAAACGATTTGCATACTTGGTGCTATTCTTGACTACAGTTCAGTGAAATCAGCAGAATTAAATATGAACCTTGTGGGTAAATCAAGCATCTTAAAAATATCAATCCTAATTAGTGATGTAAAAACACCGGTAATATTACCGGTAATATTACCGTGACGATAAATTACCCGTAATTTAATAGCTTGTAATACTACCGGCAATGTTACTGGTAACATTGCCCGTAGGTGTCATATCCAGCGGCAAGTTGTGCCATATCATGGGGCCCTGGGTAATTTTGAATTGGAGGGCTCCATATACAATGTTGAATTAAGACGAATAACTTTTTTATACAAAAATAGTAAATACTAATACTACTGATATAACACTTCCGAACGATTAACAAAAATCATAAATAATAGGTAAGGTATTGATCCTTTTGCAACAACATTTAATATAAGTACCTACATAATTATTTAAAGTAACAACACATTATTCTTAAGACTTACAAAATAATTAATAGCTTAACAAAATAATTAATAGCTTAACAATTTAAAAATCAAAATTCGTAGCAAGTAAACCATATTATCTTAATAAATAAAAGCAATTCATAACAAATAAATGTTTTTAATATTTTAAATATTTCAAAAACTGCGATAGTTCATTCTTAAATACGCCATCGTCAATATGTGGTGCAGTTTTCATAGTTTTTTGAGATCTTACTTTTAACAAAATGTAATTTCCTATTTCTTTTTCTAGCATTACCTGATTCCGATTCCATATCATTAAAAAATACGATTATTCCGAATGCCTTCTGCTATATCAGTTTTAACAAGATGAAACGTAACGTGTCTGGTCCTCTGTCTGGTCCTCAAAGTTTAGAGAAAGTAACCAAATAAGAGGTTTAAGAAAAGACTTAAGCTAGAAACTTGAATGACTTTTGAATAAACACAGTTATGTATTTGTAAGAAGCAGACGAAATTCCATTTTTTTAATATAGCGTCCTGTATATTTTTCCTGTCTATTGAATTACATATTGAACTGAAAAGCCGCATGTCCCTAAGGTCAATGGTGTAAATGTAATAAGAAGATTAAATGTTAAAAGGATATAAATAAATAAATTTAAAAGAATTTCTACCGTGTCAATAGCTTGTTGTTTTCGAAAATGACTTAAATTTTGATGACTTTTTGGATGCTTTTGCTTTTGGAGCATTGATTTACAACATAGAATTCCAGAACAAAAGGAAAAGTGTCAGGAAAATCTTCGAAGAATTCATACAGTTTTTAACTAAGAATTCATACAGTTTCTAACTAAGCCAAGGGTTTCTCATTAGTCTCGTACAGTATTAGATATAGTTTCTTTTATTGCAACAAAACATGGGTTTAACTGCTAAAACTGCCTCCTCTCTCTTTGGGGTCCCATAGGCAAGACTACTCTAAAGATGAATTTTATATTCTTACTATGGTAATTTATTAATTACCTAATTGATTTATAGTTTATAAAAGATTGATTTTGGTTCCCAAACGGCGAGAGCGCAAATGTAAAATTCGCTATTCTTGAGACGGTAATAAATTAGTTAAAGATTAGTTGGTGCCTCGCTGAGAGGAACGCTAATGAGGACTGGGATGGTGTGAAAGTCTATTACACAAATTCGTTTTCAAAATACTGCAAAATACTGGGCAAATGCCCATTTTGCCCATGGGATAACGCGCCACCAGCTGGTCATATCCATCCAAACCTAATGGCGTGGCATGTGATAGATAATAGATAATAATATAGAATCTTGTAACTATTTTATTAATATAAAAGTAAGAAAAACTAAAATAAATTTTAAAAATACATTTTTGTATCGTTGGCGGTTATAAATTAAAATATCGGTAATATTACTTAAATTACCGGTTATATTACCGCGGTAATATTATCAACACAAAAATCTATCTTCGGTAACTTTACGTAATATTACCAAAATTACCGGTAATATTACCATTTTACATCAGTGATCCTAATAAGAGCGTTATATTTCGCTTTATTTATAGGGGCTGGAAAATCTACTGCGTATGTATAGTTATCTCCACAAACTTTTATGCTCTGAAATATACTAATGAAATATTGGTTATATAAGTTTTTTCTTTATTTGGCCAAGCATTTATTTGTCGGCCTTGGTTTTCACCAACTCCTGCAGTTTCCAGTGGCCGTAATCACTTGCGAGAAAAGTTTTAATGAAAGCGCGAAAGAAAGCGAAAAGCTTAATTCTAGGCAATTGGCTGCTAAACACTTTTGTCTTCGTGGAAAACGGTTAAGCCGGTGTGCTTTGTCGTTCACAATACACATACATTTAATAGGCGTTATATTCATGAGTTGTGACCCAGTTAGTCAGCAACACTTTTCCATTTGCAATTAGGTCACGAGAAAACCTTCTCACGAAGCAGGTGTTCGTAAATTTAACTAAATTTAACACCCAACACTTTATACGGTAATAATCATACGGTAAACACTTGTCTGTAGTACTCATTGCTCTGTAGTAGTCATCCAACACTGTCTTTTTTTTGTTTGAGGTAATTTGGGAGAATGTTCAAGCACCAAAATGGGTTTCATATATGTTAAGCCGCCCGACTGCTCACGCCGTGCTGTAGCAGAGGTTTGAATCCAGCTCAGGTTAGACATTTTCTGGACAAAACAACGCTCTTCAACTCTTAACCACTTGGCAAGGTTTTAAGGTAACGTTACCAACTTTTTAGCACTCCAAGGCGGGACGCAGATGGTGGGGCTACATTAATAAATATTTGTACAGCATTTGACCTCATTGTTTATCGTCAACATTGCATACTAACTAAAATCCTTTGCGATTACTGTTATGACAGAATAAAGATGCAAAATTATTCTTTCCTAAATCTTTTGTAATTTTCACTTAGATAAGGGCTTGGATTTGTAGTGCAAAATCTTGCAAAACTTATAAGCTTATAAGAGTTTATGTTATTTCGACTGTCCTTGGCACTGTCTGATGTTATATATGACTGGAATTTTACATAATGATAACCAATAATGAAAGTTGTAGAATAACTATTTTTGATTCTTTACTATTACTGTATATTGTTATTTATTAAAGAAAAAACGCAAAAAAAGACAGTAAAATTTAACTAAAAATTTCAAATAAATTAAATTTAAAACAAATTAAAATACACAATTAATAGGTTTGTTTAATTTTAAACCAATGTTTTCAGAAACAATGATCATTCGAATAACGATAAATTCAAAGTTCTATAGCAATTTCCTTCATTTTATTTTAAAGTTCTGTCAGTTGTGGCATCAGTTTCTCAAACATATCCTGGACGAAGATCATTGAGAGTTAATAATCAAAACAATTACGATGTCACTATGGAAAATGACTCAAAAAAGTTATAGTCTGTTTTGAAATGTGTGGAGTTGGCCGGGCGTTTAAAAAAGTAGCTATTTGACTACAAGTACCTATGTAACTATAAATTAAATTCAAAATCAATCACAATAAATTTGGTTTACTTAAAAATTAAATCCGTATATTAGCAATATTTAAAAATAGAGACTAATATGTTAATCATTATTTTATGTGGCAATACTGCACTGCTATGACTAGGAATATGAGAAATAAAAAAAAATATCTCATTAACTTTTTTGGAGATGCGGCTAACTTTCTTAATACTGTAAGGTATGTAGTTATGCAAACCCAAAGGGGGTGTATTAGAAATTTTCAAAGAAGGACAAAATTCGTGATGGTTTATGGCAGGAACAAGTTGTCAAAATTGGGGACTGTCACGCCCAATTTTGGACGATTGGTCACCCTATTTTCAGGCATACAAACCATCGCTGTTCGATGGTGATTATATTCATCGTTCCCTTCGTTTGGAGTCCACGTCAATGTCTTGGTCGTGACCTTATGTTGTGGTATAGTAAAGATGATTATGTAATAAACATAAGAGGACGAAGAAAACCACCGGGGGAAGTTAGCCATAAAAGTTACAATTATTCATTAATGTTTACAGTACAATTACTATTTAGGCAATTCAACGACTAGATATCTTGCCAAAAAGACGCCTTTTTGATGCCGGTGGGAACTTAGCCATAAAAGTTATCCATAAAACTTTTTTTCGTCCGATTTTAATGAATTGAACATTTTTGGAAAGCCCTTAACGTACTTAATCTACAGTAGTTATTGCAGACGGCGCAATTCATAATTACCATTAAATTTGCACATTTTTACAGTCTCATATCTCCGTTAATGCTTTACCAATTGCAACATCTCTTACAGCAATCAAAAGTACAGATGTAGCCCATACTTCCATAGTTATTGCAGCCCACCTTTCCGCTAATCAGTGGTATCAAAAATTCCTGAACTTGCAATATTTTTACTTTCGGACATGCGAGTATAGAAAAATTCATAGTTTCAGAAAGGCCCTTAACTTGTTTTTATCATCCGATTGTAACAAACCATACACCAAACGCAACGGGAAGCTTTTTTCCGCTTATGATAGTTATTGCAGTCCAAGTTTTCGGTAATTACTGGTCTAAAGAAATTAATAAACTTTGACTATTTTTATCCCGAGATGCGATTATGAATATGGAAGCATACGCCGTTTAAGAGAAGCAATTTCCATGACGACTTTTTATCATCCGATTGTAGCAAAATATACCCCAAACGAAAAAGGTGGTTTGGGTCATCTTATGATAGTTATTGCAGTCCAAGTTTCCGCTAATTAGTGGTGTAAAAACTTCGATAAACTTTGATGATATGCCAATTAAAGCAAATAAAGACATTTTAAAAAATTTTTTATGTAGTAATTTAGATTTGATTCCTCTGCAATAACTATAGTATACTCGATTGTATATATGAATTGTTCCATCTTGCACATTCACGTGCATTCATGTTCCATCCACACAATCAAACGGCAGGTGATGGTTATAGACGGTACGCGTATAATCAAAATTCTAGAACTATCGACGGCCGCCCTATTTGTTATTATTGTCGCAAACCAGGACATATAGCCTCAGCGTGTCGTATTAAAGCATCGGAAAATTCGAACCAAGGCGAACCAAGGTTTTTAAACTACAACGGACAGACCAACCAGCGGTCCTAAAATCTGTCCCTTACACTAGCCTCACTAATGTTAAGAAGCGGACCTCTTTATCGCACTTGCAACAGGAACCCGATAACTTGGTATATAACGTCATTCCAATGCTCAAAGATCGTAGAATATTAACAGTCAAGGGAACGGTAAACAATATTTATACAAATATAATAATAGATACTGGGTCGGCATTTAGTTTAGTAAATTCATCATGTGCAGACAAAATTTTAGAATCTAAGAGAACTCCGCATTTAAGAACCGTTAATGACACCTTAGTCTCAGCGTTAGGTACATCCAAAATTAAAATTACGATTGATGGGAAGGAATATATCGTAGAAGCGCTAGTAGTGGAAAATTTGCCAACGTGCCTCTTACTAGGATACGAATTTTTGGAAGAAAATAAAATTGATATCAATTTTTCCACTAAGAGTATTCGTTTTAATTCAAACAGCTGTTCTGGTAAGATTCCATTCGCACAGATTAATAAACCGGAGTGTTATGTTGCACAAGCCAACGATGCTACATCAGCACCCGATGGCCTGAAAATAGAATACAAAACAATGGACATATTTACATTGGATGGCAATTTTTGTTTATTAAACACTATTCCTAAGAATCTTGCGGTTTCTTATAAATTTAATCAAAACTTTAAAAAGCTCTTTACTAATATCCAACCGTTGCAAAAGAACCTCTCATTGGGAAATATAGTTAATGCGAGAGACGAAAATAGACACATGTGTTATATGATTACCAAAGAAAATAGAAAAAGTAAATTAGATAAGAATACGTTTATAGAGACGCTAAACAAAGTTAAAAACAATAATGTTCGTAATGTGGCAATAACTAGACACATATGCGGATTACGGTATCAGAAATTGCTAAAAATCTTAGACGAGGTATTTAAAGATAGTAACCTTAACATTTGGATTTGTAAATTAGAAAATACAAGTAAGGCAAATACAACTTGTAATAAGGATCCAGATGTTTGGAATGAGTTGCCTAGCGTGGATATTATTGACACTAGCCCTTATGCTAGTATGACGAAAATTAGTTTGACGGAGGACGTGCTTTTTGAGCCGGGGAAATTGACGTTTTGTAAAGTAAAGTTGTCGAGAAAGGGATGGAAGGGATAAGTATTATACGTTTGTAAATAGAGGCAGTATTTTAAATAAAAATAGGTTAGAAATAGTGGACAGCTTAGAGAATTTAGAACAAGGTGTTGTAAAGATTTTTAACTATAGTAGTACGCCCCTTAAGTTAGTAGAAAAATGTGTTGTGGGGTATTTAAGTAGTAGTAAAAGTCAAGACTTGAGAATGCATTAGAAAATAATAATGATTCATTTTTAACAGTTGAAAGTGAAATGAACGAGAAACGTGAAAGTGGTAGGGGGTATAATATTAGTAAATCACTAGATACGGTAGCTTTCAGTAACTTGGAACGATTATTAAATAATAATATGGATATAATGTCCTGGAACTCCACCAAATTGGGTCTTACGCATTTAATAGAACACACTATCGAAACAGGTAACAACGCTCCCGTAAAATCCCGACCATATAGAGTGAGTTTTAAGGAAATGGACATAATTAGGGAACAACTAGAAGAAATTTTTTAGAACAAGGTATAATAAGACCGTCTGATAGCGAATATGCATCCCCTGTGGTGCTTGTTAAAAAGCCAGACAACTCCTTTAGGTTCTGTATTGATTATAGAAAATTAAACTCAACTACCAAATGTTCATATCCATTGCCTTTAATAGATGATATATTAAATTTTCTGGCTGGTAATAAATATTTTACAGTGCTCGACTTGAATAGTGGGTATTACCAATGTGAAGTACGCTAGAGGGATAGACACAAAACTGCTTTTGTCACGTCGGATGGGCTTTATGAGTTCAATAGGCTAAGTTTTGGCCTATGTAATGCTCCTAGCACATTTCAGAGACTGACAGATCACGTTTTCAGAAAACTCAAGTGGAAAGAAGTAGCTATTTATCTCGATGATATAATTGTAGTCAGTAAAACTTTTGAGGAACACCTGGACCGATTAAATAACGTATTCCATTGTATTAGGGAGGCAGGGTTAACCCTAAAAGTATCCAAGTGTATTTTCTGTGAACCGGACCAAACAATTTTAGGTTTTAATATTTCTCCCATGGGCATACGCCCTGACGAAACAAAGGTCAAAGCGGTTATAGATTTCCCTATTCCAAAAAGAGTTAAGGGTGTTCAAAGTTTTCTAGGTTTGTGTAACTATTACCGTAGGTTTATTAAAAATTGCTCAAAGATTGCCAGTCTTTTATATAAAATAACCGGGTCAAATTCTAAATTTTTTTGGGGGGGATGAACAACAGGCTGCATTTGATACCTTAAAAGAACAATTGGCTAACCCTCCCCTGCTTCATCACTTCAGTCAAAATTTGGATACTCAGTTACACGTGGATGCGAGCGGAAGCGGGTTAGGTGCTGTTTTAGTACAAAAAGATCCATCTACTGAGCTACGTTGCTTTTATTTCTCGTACCCTGACTGTCAGCGAGCAAAATTATACTATCACGGAACTTGAGTGTTTGGCGGCGGTTTGGGCTTTGGAATACCTGCGTAATTATCTTTGGGGTCTCCAAACATTTACGATTTTGACGGATCATCATTCCTTGTGCTGGCTGCATTCCATGAAAAGTCCTAACAGAAGACTGCTGCGATGGTCACTGAAGTTAATGGAATACAATAATAATAATTTATTGATGCAATCATAACAAATATGTTTACACATGTCAAATAAAGAAAATACAATATAATACTTTAAATAATCAGATTAGATAGGAGGAAAATTATAATTTATAAATTCCTGAATTGTGTAAAACGCTTCTTCTGATAGGATGGTCTTGATTTTTCGTTTATACATATGCAGTGGCAGCTGTCGGTATGTAGTCGGAGTTGCGTTGTATAGCTTAATTGCCGTGTAGTTTGTGCTGGTCTGTGCTCGGTGGATACGATGTTGTGGTAAGACGTTATCAGCTTTGTTGCGAGTATCGTAGCTGTGAACGTCGCTGTGACTGATGTACTTCTGTTTGTTGGAGTGTATATATGTAACAGCTTCCAATATGTACAAGCACGATATGGTAAGTATTTTAGTGTCCTTGAACAATTGTTTGCAGCTTTCTCTGGGACCCACTCCCACCATTGCCCTGATTGCATCCTTCTGACGAATAAGAATTTTGGAAGCGTGTGGAGACGATCCCCATAGTAGTATACCATAGATGGCTCTCGAGTGGAAGCAGCTGTAGTATGCTGTCCGGGCTGCTTCATAGGTCGCAATGCTTCGCATTCTACGGATCACGTAAGTAGCGGTTGCCAACTTCTTCAGCAACCCATCGACATGCGCATTCCAGTTTAAATTTGTGGTAATCGTGAGTCCAAGAAATTTGACCGTTGTGTTCTGCCTCTCTTTATTTGTTAGCAGTAGAGACTGAGTTTTGCTGATGTTAATATTCAGTCTGTTACTTGCAAACCATTCGCATGCTTCGCTGAGGACCATATCAGCTCTTTCTAATAGTTCACGTCTATTTGTGCCTTTTACAAGTAACGCCGTATCATCTGCAAAAAGGCAAGTGACGTCCGCAGAAACGCTTGTTGGTAAGTCATTAATGTAAATTAGGAACAGAATTGGCCCTAAAATCGATCCTTGTGGTACTCCTCGCGTTACTGGGCTCCAATTTGATAATTCTCCATTCCAAGACGTCGCTTGTTCTCTATTAGTTAAATATGAACGAAATAGATTATTCGCCAAACCTCTTATACCATAATGCTCCATTTTTGAAAGCAGGATCTCATGCTCAACGCAATCAAAGGCCTTACTGAGATCGCAACATCTCATCATTGTTTCGCCGCCATCGTTAAATGTTTTGGATACTTCTTCAATTACTCAATTACTCTATACTCCACAAAAAGGGTACCGCAAATAAAGATGCTGATGCCCTATCTAGATACCCTTGTCAACTGGCTACCGAAGAAGACGAGAAACGTGCTCTGGAAAACCCAACATTCATCGCTACGCCTACAGACCTTAAGGAGATACAGAAAAATGACAACAGAATAATGGAAATTATCAGAACAATAGACGATTCCAATTACAGAGGACCCGCTGAACAAAGGGCGGCGAAGAACTATGTTATTAAAGACGGAGTAGTGTATCGGCGCAATTTTACAACGTACGGTGAAACTTTGCTTTTGGTGGTTCCCTTCGAACTCCGGCAAGAAATTTTATTCGCTAACCATAACGAACCAATGAGCGGGCATTTGGGATATACCAGAACCTACGACAAGCTAAGAAAACGGTACTATTGGGATGGAATGCTGAAGGACACGCGGCAGTACATAAGAGGGTGTCCTGACTGTCAAACAAGGAAGGGTCCGACTAACCAAAGACCAGCAGGATTACTGCACCCAATGGAAGTAGGACAGCCATTTGAAAAAGTAGGAATCGATTTGGTTGGTCCTATAAGAAGAACATCAAGCTGAAAAGTGTTTATTGTAGTAGCCACCGACTACGCGACTCGTTGGGTAGAAGCTAAGGCACTTCCAAGCGGAAAAGCCGGCCCAGTGGCCAAATTTCTGGTAGAACAGATTATCTGTCGACATGGATCGCCAAAGTTGTTACTGAGTGATAGAGGTACAGTGTTTCTGTCCAACATCGTTACCGAAGTATTAAAGTTAATGGGGACAGGGAGTACTTATACCACGGCATATAAACCCTCAACTAACGGGCTGACGGAAAGAGCCAACAAGACAATCATAGAAATGATAAGTCTCTTTACGTCGACATCTCAAAAGGACTGGGACGTATTTCTCCCCCATTGTGTATTTGCATACAATTCCACCAGACAGGAATCCACGGAGTTCAGCCCATTTCGGCTAGTATATGGAAGAGACCCTGTGCTGCCAGGTGATGCACAGTTAATGGTCAACCTATCCTCAGAGTACAGAACCAAGATGCCATCTTAGAAGTCAGAGAGCAAGCCAGAAATAATATTAAGAAACACCAAGACAAAGACAAAGAACGATACGACAACCGACACCGGGACGTAACGTTTAATGTGGGAGACAAAGTAAGGCTTAGCACACCCTTAAGACAGGTGGGAAAGAGTGATAAGCTGCAGCCAAAATACTTCGGTCAGTACAAAATAATTGAAAAAAGAAACAATTTAAATTATGTAGTGGAGTCGGGGTCGGGAAGTAGATGTAAACGGGATGTAGTTCATGTATCACGTCTCGCTCCTTATCACGATCCGTGGAAACCTTAGATTGTTATAAATTTTAAAAATTATCTATAAACTTGTTATACTCGACAAGATGTAATAGGGCTAACTTGGAGAAGAGGAGTATATGATGTTTTTGAGTTGTCCAACTTGACGTAGTTCTTGAAAAATTAGTAATAAGATGTAGTACTTCTGGGCACCGTAAATTTAAATTCCCTATAATCCTGTATGATTTTGTGATAAATAAGTTGCTTTACGTTGCTTTAAGTTGCTTTATGTATACTGCCGTTATGTTTTTTGTTTGTTTTCATGTTCAATGATTGCGGGGGATCTCGATGGATCAGCGTGGAGGTTATAGTAAGGTTTCAAGATCACTGGCGCAGACAACGCTTCGTTCCAAAGCAGGGAGTCTGAACTAAGTAGGTCTCGTAAACTGTCGGACCTGAAGCTGCAAGATGGACATTACGAAGTAGGCACAATATAGACTACCTATGGTATCCGTACAGCGATGTTTGTCAAGGAGGAGATATGGAGAACAATAGCCTGGACTGAGTAGGGCTGAAAGAATGACCCAAATCCAACACCAGTACTTGCAGTTACCGCTGAACTACTACGTCCTGAAAACCTTAAAAGACAACCCCAGCAGTCACCACTATTGTTTGTTTTGTTTTTAAGTTTTGTTATTTCTTGTTACTATGTAACCCGGAAACACTAAAATAAAGATAGCGTAGTTAGGTAGGATAGGACAATAACGAGAACTTTGGTGGCGGAGCCGGATTTTAGTATTAATTATACTAATTGTTGGAATAATAATGATAACATGATGATAATATGCCGGAGCATATTTTTTCCACGGGGAGGGTAATGCCACGAAAAGTTCTCGTTGGCGATATTTGCTGTGTCGTTCGCTGGCCGATTCATATATTTTGCTGATAGGTCACTATACATCCGGTGAACATTGAATAAATGAAATAGGAGGATGTCGCCGGATGGGGGGATCGGGCGGTGAACGACGAACAGCACAGATATAGATTTACTCGAATATAGGTAGCGTAAGAGTTAAGTGTAAATATAGGAAGAATAAAGGGACTTGTGAAAGGGACTCGAAGCATATATATTATCCCCCGACTACCAAGTGATTGAAACGTGTTAGAGAAGTTAATATAAGGTAAGTGACGTTAATTATTATTATAGAAAATATCAGTTGGTACCTCAGCCCCAGATTAGTAACCAAGCGAGTAGCCCCTAAAGTAGGAAATCACGAGGTTAACGTGACAATATATTGGAATAAAACTATGGTTGTTTTGTGAATGTCGAGTATAATAATTACAGGCTACGCCACATCGGATTTTTTCAGATGTACCCGCTTCTTTAGGCATGATTGACAATATTCCCAAAACAATTTTAGCATTTCTCTTATTATGTTAACATAATTTCCCTTTAAATTATGCTCTTACTTTTGGATACTCCCAGGTCCAGTCAATATAAGCATTATGTATTATTTCAAATAATTCAGTATAATGAACATAATATTTTACGTTATCTGTCGATGTATTTATACTGCTTTTTTAGCGTCAATCACTTAATTAATAATAGTTCTATAACAGTTTTAATACGGAAACTTTTAACACTTGACTTCAATTCACTCACTTTTACGTTAAATAAGTCCTCACCATTTATTGTTGCATCCACTACAAAATACATAATATATAATAAATTCTTCGGTGTCCAATAAGGTGTCGATTAGATAAAAAAGCCACGTGGTACTCCTTATTAATTTGGTTTATTTTATGGTCGCTACATGTTTCGCGTCTTACTAGACGCTTCTTCAGGCGATATCGTCAAAAATTGCAGAGGTCACATAAAACATAGATGAAACGAATACAGCCCCAATTGTGTATCGGTAGTGGTTTCTTAACAAATCGTATAAATTCAACAAATCTGTGACTTATTATACTTCACTCGTCGCCGTTTTGTCTACCACGTTGTGTGCTAGTGTGTTTGACCTCAACCCCAGATTTGTTGAATTTATACGATTTGTTAAGAAACCACTACCGATACACAATTGGGGCTGTATTCGTTTCATCTATGTTTTATGTGACCTCTGCAATTTTTGACCATATCGCCTGAAGAAGCGTCTAGTAAGACGCGAAACATGTAGCGACCATAAAATAAACCAAATTAATAAGGAATACCACGTGGCTTTTTTATATAATACATAATGTTGACATTGTACATGTAGATTGTAGCGCCGTACAAAGTCCGTCAAATAACTAAATATCGAACTTTGTATGGGTCGGGCACGCACTGTCAGCTTTGTACAAAAAAATCTGATGTGGCCAGGCACATAACTTTATCATACAATATATAAAATTAATAGTTTAGCTACATGAGAATCTATTTTATTGAGATAAATCGTAGGTATTGTCAAAGCATCAGCACTTGACACTACCTACACTACGTCATTAGAATAATAGTTATTTATGTCACAAGTGCCGAAAGTACGGAATAGCGCGACGAGCGGTGATGCGGCGCGTCACCGAAGCGTCGCCGTCGCACGTGAACAAGTTGCGCTATCTAGTTTTTTGGAAGGAGTGACATCAACGTCTATTGTGCTGCTTTTTGAGAAACATGTATTTAAAAAATAAAAATGGTTGTATTTCTGTATAGGAAATGTTAGGTTGGCACCACTGTGACGAAACTTCAAGTTTAATTCAAATTCTGACCGATTTATATTTATTCATGACACTGTAGATGTGTCATCCGTACCAACATATTAAAATAAAACTACACTCATCGCTATACTTTATTTACAATTTTCTCAATTTATCGTTTTTAGAATTAGATATAAAGACAGGTTGATATTTCTTATCAACAAACAATCAAATTGGTGATCTTATTTTATTTATAATTTGTATTTTGTAATTTGCCGGCCTAGAGCGGCAACGTTCCATAGCGGTTCTCCAACCTCTGATGAAATTAGCTGTTTTCGAGTGTGACAGCACAAAAAAATATTTGTCAAAATCCTGGCTACTATGTAGTTTCATATCAATGCAGATGCGACCGATCTCGATCAAATAGCTTGCTCTTGCAGCTAAACTATTAATTTTACCAAAAAATGTCATAGGCATAAATTATTCAAAATTTCCTCTACTTTAATTTATTATTCAACTATTTTGACGAAATTACAGAAATGGCGGCTCGTTTGCAAAATCCTTGAAAAAGGCTTAGAATAAACTACCAGTTCCTTTGGACCATTTTGAACCAAAAGCTTTTCAGCTCTAAGTTAGGTCATGAAACTTCTAAATATGAACTTTCCTCACGATACCTTTAGTAGTTTCTCCGGAATCGTCGCCACAAAAATCGTTTACACACACACACACAGACATTTTTTTGTACCTTGGTCAAAAATGTTCAGGGGACCCAAAAAGACCTATTTCCGCGAAAATCTCAATTTTTTTTTTCGGCATGATTACAATACTTTAACATACTGCGTATGATAAAGTAAAAATTGTACAATGTCGACATTGTGCGATTTTGGGCTTTGCTCGTAACATCGCTATTCGCCTTAAACATTCATATGTCTGACGTAAAAATGTGTAAGTTCATAAAAGTTCATCATTTTTTTAAACCACTTTCTATCTGAAACTTTACCTGCAATAACTCGCATAAGTAGAGGCAAGCTTCCTCTGTCGTTTAGCGTATTGTTTGTTACAATCGGATGATAAAAAGGGGTTAAGCAAATTGTTCCGCTGAAACGGTGTATGCTTTCATACTCGCATCCCGGGATAAAAATAGTCAAAATTCATCAATTGTTTTAGACCAGTAATTACCGGAAACTTGGACTGCAATAACTACCGTAAGTAGAAAAAGCTTTCTCTTTCGTTTGGTGTAGACGCGTCTTTTTGGCAAGAAAGTCGCTGAATTGGCTAAATAGTTATGTAATGTAAACATTAATGATTTTGACATTATTGATTTTGCTGATTTTGTTAATACTCGAGTAAATATGTAATACGTATATTATACGGGGTGTTTACGGTCATGTGATTTTATTTTCAAGGGGTGATTAACCATCTTAAAAGAAGGTCATTAACGTAAAAAATGTTACAACAAAAGTTGCACAATAAGAGAGATATTGTTGCCAATTTCTTTTGTTTTTATTTTTAAGTGGTGATTAAACATATTAAAAAGGACATATTTTTTAGTTATTTTATGGAATCCATTTCACTCTAGTTGTTCAAAATTATCGTCGTGTTGTTGAACAGGACGTCTCGCTCTACGTATCCTTGAATTAGGTGCCATAATTTACTAGGCCTTGGTCTTGCCGTCGAATTGTCGCCGCAGCTTCCTCGACGCGGTTATGAAGATCATCTAGATATTCTAGATCAATTACTTCGTTGGTGTATACCATGGTCTTCATACCGCCCCATAAATAGAAATTCAGGGGATTAAGGTCGGGTGACCGAGGAGGCCATGGCACAGGTCCACCTCGACCAATGGACCTATTTTCAAACACATTATCTAAACGTTGGTGAACTAAACGATTAAAATGCGGAGGTGCGCCATCTTGAAGAAACCACATTTTGACGTACATTCAAAGGAACTTCCTCCAATAGTTTCCTAAAATTATTTTACAAAAAAAGAGATAATCATTTCCAGTTAATCGATTTGGCAGCACAAATGGGCCAATAAGTTGTCCGTTGACCACAGTCCGGCCGAAACGTTTATCAAAAATCTGTGCTGGAAATGATTACAACGAACAGCATGTGGATTATCTACAGCCCAGATGTGAGTATTATGACAGTTATTTATGCCATTACGTGTAAACGTTGCTTCATTAGTAGCCAATACAATGGAAGAAAAGACTGGAATTTCAGCATGTTTTTGTACAGATCATCGGCAAAATTGTAAACGTAAAGGATGATCTTCAGGTTGCAAAGCCTGTACTTTTTGTAGGTGGTAAGGATACAATTGATCCTCGCGCAGTGGTTCGCCAGAGAATTCGATTTAAGACATGTACTAGACGAGATATTTGTCGAGTACTACTAGAAGAATCTTCTTCAACAAGATTTGAGATTTGTTCTTCGGACTCCAAAATTCGTCGCGGTCGGCCAGGTCCACCATCCCGACCTTGACGTGTTTGCAGTACACCAGTTTCTCGTGCACGGATTACTAGAGCGGTAATTCTTTGTGGAATAGGTGTTGATCTGTTAGGAAACCGCACAGCTTATAATCGACCGGCAGCAGCAGAATTTTGGCGAACTACCCCATAAATTAACAACATGTCAACATATTCACTATTGGTGCAAAGGACCAGTTTTTACTTTTCAAGGTGTTTAATCTCCTCCTAAAAATAAAACAAAAAAATAACAGCAATTACAGCTCGGTTCATACAAAAACAATCACTTGTGGCTTTTGTATTATCATGTTCTTTAGTATTATTATGTTCTGTATAATTACTGTAAAATATTATTTTTGTTATGTATGCTAATAGCAAATCAGACGTTAACTTCTAAAAATATGTTTCGTTAGACTTTCATCACTTTTGATGGGCCAAATTATGTCAATGATTAAAGATCCAATTGGTACGTAACCATATACGCAATAACAACATCAGTATAGTGTAACTTCGCCAGTCAAATGCCAAAGCATGGTATATATTAAAATCGATAACGAACCCCATTGTTATCCCCAATGCTAAAGGTTACTTCCACCCCCTTTGTGTTTACGTTTAATGACCTCCACATTACTTAAACATAAATATAGAGGCTGTTTCTTAATAACATTCTAATATTTGAGGAGGTTATTTTTGGCGCCATTTTGAGGAAAAAATCATATGAACACATGTCCTAAAGGCCTTAACTTTTGAACTACAGGATGCTAAAGTTTTAAGAATTGTTAATTGTTATGACTTAAATACGTGACAACTAGACTAGGTATACAACTGTCAAAGCTTAGTTTAGTTTACAAAACGAAACCTGCTTCTTACATACTAGTTTCGTTTTTAATCCTTGATAATACCCAATTTCATAACAAAGTGCAAGCGAATAAATTTATTTTTTTGTGTGAAAACCATACGTTAATTTTAGAAAAAAACGCAGATCTTTCCTTTTTTTCCGAATTTCCTCCGTTAATATTAATTCAATCAAGTGTGTGCAGGGTTAATTTTTTTCGGCTTTTCATACTCTACAATTCGTCTGTTGAAAGCATCAAGATTGCTCCATCGGTTCAGTTTTTACAAGCGGAAAACAAAAAAACACACGATTTTTATAGGTTTTTTGTTTATAACAAATTAAGAAATGTAATTTGCGAGTAGGAAACACATCACAATACATCTACGGACTGTTTTACGTGACCTGGGACCGTCGGCTTCCTGCTAGTATTTTTGTCGCGAACTCGGTCATTTTCTTCTCTATAGCCTGGTCTAAGTATCTCCATAATACACCCAAATCATATTACAGCCATCTTTGCAAACTATTAGTTGCAACTTACTATTAGTGTCACTGCACCATATTTTCATCTATTTGAGTTGTTACATTATACCATCGTCGAATCAATACAATCAATACAAAATATATGTACCTACCCTAGGATGGAAATGATAAATAAAAAAAATCAGGCCGAATTTGGGAGCTCTGACCAATCAAACTACCGTATATATGGAAACAATTATGAAATTTAGGAAATTAGTATGTTCCTGGTTTAAATCCAGGACAAGGTTATTTTTGCCATAAATTTATCCTATTTGATTTGAATGTGAAGTAATACAGCCATTAGAACGAGTACCATTTGTGTAACTTAGACACTGTAGTTAATTTAATAATGCCAACAGGATAATAGAGCTATGTCATAGAATATAGAAACGCGATCACTTTGGATATGGGGGTAACGCGACATTACCACATCAAATGCAGCAATCAAGCTCAGTACAAACGTGACCTAAATTACTGCATAGCAATGTATTGCCAGGAAACTGTGCACAATATCCTCAACGGTGTATAGTATACCCATGCAATAATCGTCGCTTACAACAAGGTGTAACTTGTATGCGAATATTAAGATAAGTTAATAATTATTTGTGGAAAATTTAGAATACAAATTATGATTGTACATAGTCGTTATAAGGAGATATCAAGAAACAGTTACTGATAACCGATCGATCTATAGGAAAACATTGAATAGAACAATCAGTGGAACAGGACAATAACATACAATTACGATATCTGTTAAAACGTTAAGACAAATGGAGATAGAAATGAGATTCCTTCGTGAATTAGAAAATAAGACCAGGATGGATGGACTACAAAATGAAATAAATAGAGAGATGTTGAAAATAGAATAAGTCGACAACAGAATACAGGACGGTCAACACAAAACGAAACAAGAATAACCAAAAGAATATACGAAGCCAGACCGACTCGATTTACGTAGAAGAGATAGTGTAAGACAGAGAAAAACAGCATGAAAGAAGTTGAAAGATAACATATACGTTACGGTTATTATGAAGATATATACCAAAACCACCAAAATGTCATCATAAGCCACCCATTTGTCATCACAGATGCCTACATGGATGCATGAATGCATGGATCTATGAGTCGTGGTGTAGTTTATTATGCAAGTAATTGATTTACTGTATAACTTATTCCAAAACTTGACGCAGAAATGTTATTATACATTTTTTAAAAGTGGTACATATCCTTGTTTTCCGCGTTTTGTATTATCATGTTTCATGGATGTATTCCTGCTGGCCTTAACGCGCTCTGATTCATTATTTAACCCTCCCCGATTATTCATTATCAGGCATTATTTTCCATTATAATATACCATTAGCATATACCATTATACATGCTGAGACACCATTTCTGTAATGTAGTCAAAATAGTTTAACAACAAATTTTTTAAAACATCATGTGGACAACGTTTAATGTTACACGTAAATTAAAAAAAGGAAAACATCTATTTTCACATAATATTCCCAAGTTTCAGGTTTCTATAATATTTAATTTCTGAGTGGTGGTGGTGGTGCTGGCAGATTCAACTGTATATTGTATGATATCAATTAAACAATAAATGGTAAGGGAGCATTCAACAATGCTTCAAAATGTGACAAACATGTACTTATATCAATTTTTTAGCCGGCAAGAACGCGACAATTAAATTTTTAATGTGGACAATAGTTGTGGCCAGAAAACAGAAACAAAACAAAAAAGGAAACTAGAGGTAATTTTGTCATGTAGAGTTTCATTCCGAGGTAGAATTTGAGACTTAAGGCCCAGTTCTACCTCCCATAAAACGCGTTTTCAAATAAAAACGTTATTTATCGGTCAAAGTTTATGAAATTCTCAAATTTTTAATTATTATATTAGACATATTTTTATCTAATTTAACTTCCAACCTTCACTTGTTTTCGACTCATAACGTCATCGACATTGCTTTAATGGTAATTTATAAAAATTCCGGCCTTACATATGAACATTTTCGAGAAAAGACGTTGAAAATCATGGTCACTTTTGTCTGTTTATGGATAGCGAATAGGCGTTTTCGGTTGATTTATTTGCGCTGAATGCAAATCTGAGCTTGATAGTTACATATCATGTCAGGTTATTGCATGTTTTGTTGTTTACTTTAGCAGGCTTTCGAATACCACTTAAACAAACTTTCAGGATTTCAGGTAAAAGTGCAAAGATAAGGAACAATGGGTTCGCCTAGTATAAATTTGTAAAAATTGTAAAAATCACGTTTTTTACTTTTTACTTTTTTCGAAACCCTTACGCGATAGATAATTTTGGATCCAGGATTAGTTTTCAGGGCAAATTTCAAACTTTAAAACGTAATTTTCAATTGCATAAAACGCAATTTCATATTCATTTCACCACATTCAAATTTCCTAAAGCTATCAATCAATACTCGAAAATGCTATTATGTAAGGCCATAAAATGTTCCCATTACCATTTAGACAATTAAAAGATCCAATTAAAAGATCAATCAGAAAAAATTGGGTTCCTATTTAAAAGTGTCAATGGTGCGTCATAACTTCGTAACAATTGACGATCAGAAGTTGAATTTTTCACAGAATTTTTCATAATAGCAATGCGTTTCCAAAATTTTCTAACGTTTCCATACTATACGTGCTATACGTGTATGTGTTTATTTATTACTACGAAATATTTTACACTATATATGGAAGCCACGAGACTGGATAGGCGATTGCAATTATTTACATGAGGTTACGGGGACACTTATCATCAAAGTCACGCGTGAACCTTTTATTAAACTCTAATATTAACAGAAATTATATATTTTTTAGAAAATTACGGTAATCATTCGAGCCGCAGGGGATGTTAACATTATTCATTAATTCGAAGTAAGTGTTATTTTCTGCGGACGCAGAAAATCAAACATATGATTCAAGAGAAACACAATCCTTTTAACCATTACTTTATCAAATCGTTCCCAGCAATCCAACTAATGTGAGAAATAAACACTGATCATGTCGGTTTGCGTTTCTTTCGCCTAGATCCATTATAACAACACTTGACAGTTGTTATTGTTTGGTCAGAAGGGCTGAAACATTTACAGTTATCGAGTTACGGCTTTCACTTTCCTGCCCAGCGCCGTCAGACGGGAAGTTCGCTTCAGAATTATCGGCAACCGAGTACGGGTACATTGTTTGTGCTAAAGCAACTTCTAACGAACAGCCTTCGGTTATTTCGACGCTATAAATAGAACTCGCAACTTGTCGGTTCCATTCCCACATATCATGTCTTCTATACATGTCTGTTCATAAGTACATTTGAGGCTGGCACTGATTATAAACACAATGCGATATGTAAATTAATTAGTGAATAGGTAATCATTTGTTAAATCATGTGAGTCTATCCACTATTCCAAGCTACAAACATGCTCACCCTCAACATTTCTGGTTTCCTCGCAACTTACACTGAATTAATTTAAATCGCATTTTTAAAACGCAATTTTACTTATCATATTGCATGTGTGGAGATTAAGAATTGCCATACATGATATACTGGAGATGATGTAGTTTAATGTATTGTAGTAGTGTCCGGGACTAGTTGTTCCAAATGCCAGAATAATGCTTTGTTCTATAGGGATATACTTCCCATCCCCAGTTTATCAAAACTGCTTGAAAAGCTGCAACTAAAGTAACTGGAACCAATTCGTATGGAAAGACAAAGTGTGGCCGCACATCTGGTTTTATAAACAGACAATATACAATCGACCAAGTCCGTAAACTAACAACGGTAATAGGGACAAGACTACAAGAAAAATCTTTCGACAAATATTACTACCCTTCGAGTGTAGCCTATTATAAAATTACATCTATCTGACAGATACTTCCGAATAAAGCAAAAAAATAGTAGGTATTAAACTTTCTAAAGCATTGATGCGGGAGTACGACAAGGTAATGTTCTTGGGCCAATTCTAGACCTTCTGTACTGACCTGACTTCTGCAACCAGATGGTTTTACCCACGTTTGCTGATGACACTGCTATTTTGAGTCATAGATTCAGTCAACAATATCAAGGATTGTATGCATCGAGTTTATGGCATTGAACGAAAGCATACCGGATTATATAAATTGTACCGACAAGAGAAAACAATAAAATAAAATGCCATGGTATAAAGCTGAATATCGACAAGAATTTGATAAAACATATTAAAACTTGGTGACTCACACCATAAGTATGCTCGATTGTTTTTACTTTATCATACGCAGTATGCTAAAGTATTGTAATCATGCCGAAAAAAAAATTGAGATTTTAGCGGAAATAGGTCTTTTTGGGTCCCCGGAACATTTTTGACCAAGGTCCAAAAAAATGTCTGTGTGTGTGTGTGTGTGTGCGTGTGTGTGTAAACGATTTTTGTGGCGACGATTCCGGAAAAACTACTAAAGGTATCCGGACGAAAGTTCAAAATTAGAAGTTTGATGACCTAACTTAGAGCTGAAAAGCTTTTGGTTCAGAAGGGTCCAAAGGAACTGGTAGTTTATTCTAAGCCTTTTTCAAGGATTTTGCAAATGATCTGCCATTTCTTTAATTTCGTCAAAATAGTTAAATAATAAATTAAAGTAGAGGAAATTCTGAATAATTTATGCCTATGACATTTTTTGGTAAAATTAATAGTTTAGCTGCGAGAGCAAATTCTATTTGATCGAGATCAAATGAGCCGCCATTTCTGTAATTTCGTCAATATAGTTATATAATAAATTAAAGTAGAGGAAATTTTGAATAATTTATGCTTATGAGATTGTTTGGTAAAATTCATAGTTTAGCTGCAAGAGCAAATTCTATTTGATCGAGATCGGTCGCATCTGCATTGATATGAAACTACATAGTAGCCAGGATTTTGACAAATATTTTTTTGTGGTGTCACACTCAAATACAGCTGATTTCATCAGAGGTTGTAGAACCGCTATGGAACGTTGCCACTCTAGTGCGGCAAATTACAAAATACAAATTTCAAAGAAAATAAGATCAACCAATTTGATTGTTTGTTGATAGAAAATATCAACCCGTCTTTATATCTAATTCTAAAAATGATAAATTCAAAAAATTGTAAATAAAGTATAGCGATGAGTGTAGTTTTATTTTAGTATGTTGGTGCGGATGTGACATCTACAGTGTCATGAACAAATATAAATCTGCCAGAATTTGAATTAGCTTTTTAAGGTGCGTTTTCATTAGTGCTAATGGCAGTGGTAGCAGACGCCATTTTAGTATTTGTAATAGAAAATTGCTAGTGACTCATGTTTATGTACATGCAAACTAATATGTGTCACTATCACGATATGTAAGAAATACTATAATTTCGTATTCTACCACCGCCATTACCTACTATTACCACCAATCGGAACACACCTTTAAGCTTGACGTTTCGTCAAAGTGGTACCAACCTAACATTTCGTATACAGAAATATAACCATTTTCTATTTATTTGTATTTCTCAAAAAGCAACACACTAAACGTTGATGTGACTCCTGCCAAAAACTAGATAGCGCGACTCGCTCACATGCGACGGCGACACTCCGCCTTCGGTGACGCGCCGCATCACCGCACGTCGCGCTATTCCGTACTTTCGGCACTTGTGGCATAAATAACTATTATTCTAATGACGTAGTGTAGGTAGAGTCAAATGCTGATGCTTTGACAATACCTACGATTTATCTCAATAAAATAGATTCTCATGCAGCTAAACTATTAATTTTATATATTGTATGATAAAGTCATGTGCCTGGCCACATCAGATTTTTTTTCTTTATGACGCTGGATGAATGCTTTGGATGGATAGTTTTTATGTTGACATGAAATCATCAAAATTTTAAAAGGCGGTTTATATTGTTAGTGTAATATTTTCAATCAGGATGCCATTCTGAACGCAAAAACATTCGTCAATTTTTGTCACCAAGGCAAGGAACAAATAACTAATTTATTAATAAATAATCTAGGTGGCTATGAATTGGTGAAAATATGTTATTTTATATATAATTATATATAATTATATATTTAATTGGTTTTTTGGCACTGAATAATTTTTTTCCCACCCTGATATTCGATAGAAAACATTTTTCCGATTACAATGGCACCAAATGCTTGATATTGTTGCGAAGTAAATTAAAACGATGTTATCATTATGTTCGAATAGGTTTTATAAAATAATAATGTCGATGACCTGAATTGCTCAATACTGGCAATTCCCAAGTATGGGTTCCAGACGCCGCGTTTGCAAAAGAATCAAGTGAACAACCCCGACGTTTGGTAACTTAATTAATGGTAGTGACGTATTTGGACAATTGATATAAGTAGCCGCATAGCGGAGTATCGAGGGATGATTGTAAATACAATCATCAGACAAAATTGTCTGTATTAACGAGTAAGACATTAGACACCTGTACTAGAAGGCAGTGGCAACCTCATCAGATGTTTTCTTGACTGTTTTGTGACCACGCATGTAAAACCAGGGAGTTTTATTTACATTCACTTCTACTTTTGCTACTAGACCATTCCCATTAAGAGTTACGTAACATAGTGGAGGCCCAAAGGAGAATAACAACGGCTCATTCAGGTCAGGGTGGCAAGCAACAAGAGCAGTAAGAGAAGCAACGAACGAAGAGCAATAATTACTATGAAGCAAGCGTAGAATTGAGTAAGAAGAATATGATGATGTGTAGACCAGGATTTTCGCAGACACCGATTTCAAAAAGAAGCAGAAGTTAGTATTTATTCATTTATTGTTTTTATAGTTTAAATGGTTCATAGGAAGATGACGTTGACGTGTGAAAATATGTTATTGCCCGTATGGAAGCAGTGATCCGTCACTGGTTCTCGCAGCGAGGAGGAATGTACAGCCGAGGAAAAAAAGATCTTTACATGAGCGAAGCTATCCTACACCAAGAGTAGGTCGGAGATTGTCGGTTATCGTATACCTACCTACTAAAGTCATAAAACCGAAAGATCACTTCTGTTTCATTTCATTTTAAGTTTTATGTATATAGATGGAATGAAATTAAGGTTGGTATTATATAATATATTTTCGATATTCGGAACGAGCGAAACTGCCGTTCAAAGCTAAAGATTGTTATTCGTTAATATTTTTGTTTCGATTCGCAATTGCAATATTATTTTATTTATACTATAATACATTGTAACGTTAGTTATAATAATAAAAATTTGAATTAGGCACATATTAAAATACTTCATCATCATGGTTACGTCAGCGTATGTCTAAAGATACACCGATTTTTACATCGGATATCCGCTGTCAATAGCGACTGAACAATTGATTACGTAGTGAGCGCGCCAGGTATGTGTAAATATGACAGAAAATCTATAAATGCATAGCCAAAAATAGCAATATTTTGGATTTATATAATTTCCAACCGTTCGTTGTTGTGAGGCGGGAAATATTTAAATCCAACATTTCAATAATTTTGGTCGAGCTGCTGTAGAGTTTCATTTTGTCAATATTTCCATATTTTATGTTCTGGTTGTAAAGTTATCTTATTATTGAATATTGTTAATATCTACTATTAAATATTAAATATTAAATTGTACAATTTACTATCGGAGAGCTTTACCTTGAAAATTATCTCGTAAAAGAATATAATGCTCAAATATATTATGTGAAATATACATATGTATTATGCAAAGACATCCGTCAGCGCACAACAACTGTTTCAAGTAGTCGAACGTATTGCATAAAATATTAGTTTTAGGTCGCACTACATCATGTTTTATTTTAAATTACAAATAATTTTTAAATTGCGATTTAATTAAACTAAAGGCCATTTTTAACGACCTTTTAGCTGCTCATTATAATTTATAGAGGTTTTGACATGCCCCACATTTTTTTCGCGAAAAAAATTTTTTAGTAACTAAATGTCATTCAGTGTGAAACTTTTCATATGGACCTAATTGTTTTGCAAATTCCTTAAAAATTTACTGCACATTTGAAATTTTAGCAAAATTAATTTTTCTCTAAAATATATTATTTCCGGGATAATGCCGTAACCGAGTTTGTATTACCAATATTACCAAGTTATGCAGCAACGGATAACATTGAATGCAACCATTTTGTTTTTTATGTAAATTTGCCGAAGTTCAGATAAAAGGTTAAAATTCGAGGGTTCTAAGGGGCCCTTTTGAGGTTTCTAGAATATTGGAGTCAGCCGGAATACATTTTTTATCAATACAAATATCAAATTAGCGTAGAATTGACTGCTCGTCTTTTCAACAAAAATCAAAATTGAATACTTGGAAAATCAAATATAAAACATACAAATAATCCTTACCATATTCACAGTCCACTCACTAAATATGTCATCAATTTATTATAATTTTGAAATATCGATGTCTCGTAAATTTTATTACACAAGGTTATAAATGTATTATATCAAGACAATTAAGCAAAACATATATCAAAATTATTAAGAAAAAGAGGGAATGGCCATGAAAAGTATCGATGACGTCATAACTAAAAACACTTGAAGGTTGGACATTGAATTTAATAAAGCTATGTATATTTATGTATATTTTGATCATTACAAATTGACTAGTTGGAGGATTTTTAAAATAGCAATCCGTTCCAGATGTTATGTCGTTTCCACACAATAAAAAATAAAATTCAATCGATTAATTAAAATTAAGGTAAACAACAATTTAATGATAATAAATTGAGTAACATAAGTATAGATTGAAAATTAATTAAATTTTAATATATTTTTTTTTTGATGTTATCGACATATTGCTCTGAAGTGATATCATCATTCATACTGGATTGTAAATCTTCCTGTTCCATATCACACATCAAAGAAAAAGCGTATGGAGTATGGATGTTATTATAGTGAAACTAATCGGTATACCTACTTACAATAAGAATTAATTTTGCGGCTCCGGTCTGTGGCTATAGATTTTTTTCAAATTATGGCATTGCTCTGGGCCGAGCAATTATAGGCGAAGAGAGTTGTTACAAAGTAAATAAAAAACGATGTTATCATTATGTTCGAATAGGTTTTATAAAATAATAATAATAAAACATCTCGTGCAGTATAACAAATGAAACAATTACTCGGAAATATCAAAATACCAGATTATGTTCATGAAAAACACTCAATATTCCTTTAAAAGGCACCTATTTGGGGTACACAATATATGTTTTCATACTTAAGGGATACACAAACAAAACAGTTGAGAAATGAAGTACTAAAGAATGTGGCAAACGCTCCTTGAACGGTGACCTGCAACGTGATTGGTTCACAACCAGAATCCAGAATAAAATAAATAATCCACGCTAACTAGTTCACTGAAACCGTGTAGTGTTGGTAGTGCTTCTAGTGTAGGACAAGCTAAATACAGGACATCAGTAGATAACGTATTGCCACCAAGTAATTATTTGTAAGAATACAGATATAAGTTGATAATATCTAGAGTATTTTCAATATGTTAGGAATTTTGTACACGTTGAAAAGAAACTTTCAGTATTAAAAATATTCAACCTCCTAACCAAACGTCAAATATGAAATTCTACCGTAACAATTTTCAGATTATTCTTGCGTTTTGAACCCCACTATTACGGTTCAGTTGCATGAATTATGCATTACTCCGCCTTCGTAGCCCCATAACCGATTCGATCCATATTACACGTTGGCTCTGAACCAGCTATTTCAGTAATTGATACTTGGGCACGTCGCCATTCTTCACGAAAACTTTCCTATTTATTCCTGAAGATTATACCTTCACCTTCTCGTTCCGTTGGACAGCTTTAGAGCTTCTGTTCCAAAATCGGCCTAAGCTCGGACTAACAAAAGTTTCTTTTTTAGCTCACGAACCGCACTCAACTTTTTGATACGCACTTGAGGAACGATCGCATTGCGTGACCAACGACTAGCGCGAAGGGTCACTGCCGCCCATATGGCGTGCCTTGCGATTGCAAGAACGCAACGAGAAAACGGTTTACGTGATCGTAGATTGCTGCCGGATTTTATAAACTAGACATTTAATTCAAGGCAGAAAACTGTAGATTCGTATCAAGTACCTATTAAATATGAGCAAGCAGAACCACGGTAGGTGCGCCATGAAACTCAGCTATCATCAAACCAATATATTATAAATGATTTATGTACATACTAATCATAATTGTGCACATGAGAATTATTCCTCCCGAAAAGAATTTGGTAAATTAATAAGGTAAAGAAAATGAACAATACAGGGGTTGAAAACTAACAAACCCGAAAAAGAGAGCTTTGGCTTGGATTCAAACTACTTAACGTATCGTGGTATCGTGGTATCGTGGGTAATATGTTTTCAAAGGGAGCGAGCGAAAGATGTAAAGCAAGCTTTAGAAAAACTGTAAGAGATATTTTGATTGACGTTTCTTTATTTGCTTCCTTTCCTAAATAAATCATTTGCTTCTTGCTCTTTATATTTTATAGACTGTTCAGTAGACTGATTTTTCGTACTTTGCGGGGTGTACTAGCTTCTTTTTTATTTGCGGCATTATCTCTGTGTCCGAAAGAAACACGTCAAGAACAGTAATCGTTAGATTGATATGAAATGGTTCAACTTAAAAGAAAACAATACTACATGTGCGTTTTAAGCTAGTTTAGATTTGTTTGGAATTACATAGCTTTTCAGTCGAGACGTATAAGTACTTGAGTGATTTTGAGTCTTGTGACCAATAGGATAGCATTGTGACGATAAAAAGAAAACCCCTGCTCGAAAAAAATTTAAACCAACGCTGAAGGGTTTTTCTACGGCAAAAAAAGGCGTTATAGTCTACGTAACGAAAAAATATCTGTCAAAGTTGACCATTACAGACGTTTTTTTAGAAACGTCCTACTAGAAACCTTTTTTTAATTGTTCATTTTACGTCGGGCTTTTTCCGCGACTTAGGCCAATCACCGGCGCTGATGGCAGGCTACACAGACACAAAGGAATTTTGTCGAACTGATGGAATTTCAACCTCCAGGAAGAGTTCCTTAACGTGCACGTCGCATCAAGACAGCACACGGGACCACCGGCTATACTTCCTCATTCGATGGAAGGCGGCATGCAAAGGTATTTGTTCCCTGCCTAAAGTGCCGAGTACAGTCGATTTTAGCCCAAACCGGGAATCGAACACGCGACCTCAAGTGTAGATAGATAGATAATGTTCTATTACTACTGTGAAGTCGGAACTAAATTACAAATGATGAATATTAGATATTTGTGTATATGTTATTCCACAAGCTGCAAGTTTAAAATTGAAAAAAGAAATTGAACACAAAAACAGTTTTTACCAACAGTTAAAAAAAGTTTTAAACTAATACGGTATAGTACACAATTTCTCAAGATTTTGACTCAAAGGTAACCGTGTGCTCGTTTCTAGTTGCTGCAACCTCCGCGAATAGAAACTCTCCTAGATTCATCACATTTGGCAACATTATTAATGTTATCATGAAGAACATACAGTGAGATAGAACATTGGAATATTGAGATCCAACACTCAAGTTTGATTACTGAGGTTTGTAACATTATCTGAAAAAAAAAACTGGTTCGACTGTGCAAGTTAACCCATGTCTTCTTTTGCAACCTGCATGCTAAATCAAAATTCTGGCTATGGTATTTTTAGAATGCTCAAAACTCTATGTAAAGAATGACATTTTCTCGAGAATTACATGCTGGTCCATTATAGGTATAGCCATGGGGGGAGCGAGGGGGGCATCTGCCCCCCTTTCGTATTTTGGTATTATGTTTGTTACATAGCACTCTTTCCCTTATGGACACTGGGGTGATTATTTTTATTTAGAAAGCGCCGATCCCCTCCAAATCGTTTGCAAATCCAAAAAAAGTGGACACGTATGTTTTATCGAAATTTTGAGTTTTGATGGTACCTTTCGATGCCTCAAATTTGCATGGGAAGAAGACATTTTTCGGTATTTTTTGAATAATTGTTTGGGGTTTAGGAAGAATTTGATATATAATACATCTGGATTTGACGCCCCAATCCACCCAGTGCCCTGAAAACTACCAAAATGTCAATTTTTCAGAAAATTTACCGTTCTAATAATTTCATATTTTTCTCATAGAAATTATTACTATAGTCTGATTAATAAATAGTCTTGTGGAATATTTACAAACATTAGTCCATTTGTTTAAACAAATTCTATTGCTACCATAATTTCTCAAAAATCCGTCTGAATTCTGTTTTCTGAGTTTGATATCGCAGTTTATTTCTTTAGAGGGACATTATTCATTAAACAATTTCTTCCTATTGTTTAAACAAACAATTATAATTCATTTTCGCCTTTTTTCTAATTACGGTAGAAAAGAGGTTATTTGTGAAATTAACTTTCATGTTCGAGATATCTGGTCTATATTATCTGCATCTGTTTAAACGGCATTTGTTTAAACAGATGCCATTTCTTGAAACATTTCTTTTTGCAATTCGCCTAAAATTATTTTTCTTGCGGATCGGGCTGGCCAACTGTTATTCTGAAGTAACATCATTTATATTTTGGGATGATTTCCAGTGTTTGAATAATAAAATAATATTTAACAGTTTTCAGACAGTAACAAATCAATATTATCTTGCGACACACAGTGGTAGGAAATCAGAATTAGAAAGGGAAAGAGAAATGTGATTAATTAAATTTGATGATTTTTTCGAATAAATGATATTGAAAACGAATAATATTTGGAAATGGAAATCATCCCAAAATATAAACGCTCCCTTGCGAATAACAGTTGGCAGACCGATCTAAAAAAATTAATTTTAAGTGAATTGAAAACAGAAATTGTTTAGACAAATAGAATTTGTTTAATCAAATGTGGGTTTAGTAGATAATATAGATAATAGATTTGTTAGATATCACGAACATGAAATTTATTAGTTAATTTCACAAAAAACTGACTTTTCTAGAATAATTAGAAAAAAAAGTTGAAAAAGAATAATAATTGATTGTTTAAACAATAGGAAGAAGTTCTTTAATGAATAATGTCGCTGTAAGATAACTTGCCATTTCGAACATTTTCTTTTTGGATTTGGAAACGATTTGAGGGGATCGTTGCTTTATACCACCACAAAAATTTTTGCAATGCATTTTTGAACCACCCTAATGAGCACCCTTTTGTCATATAGCAAGTTAAATTTAGACAACTGCCCCCCCCCCTTGCGATATGAGCTAGATACGCCCATGGGTATAGCTATGTTCATCTTAGGATACACAGCATATTTTTTCCTCAGTCAGCGTTTTTTTTTTCAAGATGCAGAGTGTTAAAACGTTATTTAGCAATTCAGTGATAGGGTGTAGTTTTGCTTACTAAGTTAGAAAGTTTACTGAGTCTTTATTTGAACTAAGTTTATTTCTTTAAGTTAATGGTTTTAAGTAATTTTAATTTTTGTTAGCTAGGGAGAGTCTGTGTTTTGGATAAAAAAATACCCGCGTTAAAATATTCCTCCCATCTCAAGGTAAGTTTCCCTGGGTTCAAAAATTTATACTATCTGCCATTTTATTTTGCGCACAACTATCCTCTAATACAGAAACTTGATATACACACGTACCAATTATATTAAATCACAATTTGAAAGTCATGTGTCATCTTACATGTTATACTTCTTTGAGTGAAATCCACTCAAATTGAACCGAATGTCGCGTTTGTTTATGGAGTTACCTTCAAGCAGGAAAGAGTGAATTCATGAAAATGCCGGAAAATGCTATATTGATTAGGCGTAATAAAACGTGAACACGCGAAATAATAAAACCACGGTATGCGAAACCTGGACTGGTAAGCACGGAACTGAGAATATCTGTTTCACGGAAATGATAAGCTTCGCGCTACACGCTGCATTTTGGCGTGAATAAAAACCCGGATCCTATTTTGCGAAACTTTATCTCGAGGGCGTACGCCGCACTTTTTATGCGCGTGCAGTTGCAAATGCGAAAGTAATATGTGTAAATGAATGTGAGCTGCAGATTAGATTTTCATCTGCGCCATATTAAAAAAAAGGGTATCTCGGAGCATACGGCTAGTTTTATACATACTTTTTCTAGTTTGCGGCGCTAAATAGGTTTTAAACGTTTAGACGTTGTTAGTTTTATTGCAAAATATGTCTAAACTTTTCTAAATTCTCATACGCTACTGAGGAAAAGGATATTCCAATTCTATGTCAAGTGCACAATATTTTTAAAATGTTGTGCCAGTATACAAGCACACTAGCGATATGATACATTAAAAGCGATAATTATAAAGGCAACGCTTGTGGAAAAATGAATTTAAATTTTATTTGAGAAACCTCAACAAATAGTTAACCTGAATGACAAAATATACTTGTTTGTGACAAACAATAACAGACCATATATTTAGATAGACATATTATGCTTTGATATTATAATAAGACCAATAACAAAAATGTGTTCAGTACTTTTGTTAATTTTGTATATTTTAGTATATTGTTTTGTATGGAGGAGGGATGTTCATACATTGATATAACTTTGTAGTGTGTCGAAAGCCGGTTATTAAAAAACAGATTTTGGTATACACTAAATACAGGGTGTTTCAGAAATAACGGCTAACCTTGAACGAGCATATGCCCAAGGACGTAATAAGCATGTTTTGTCAAATAACGTATGGTCTAACTTCACGCATTATTGAGAAAATTAATGAAGAAATACGGAGTCCGTCCCTGACCAGCGGAAGACAATTGACCACAATCCACTACAGTTGTGTATCAACTAGTGACAAATCAACGCAGCGGGGAACATTCGGTCTCCCCCCCACTGCGGCCTTTCTCGCTGAACGTTACAATGACCTACATTCGCCAGGTTGATATGAACGTATACAAGCGTGGTCATGGTCCAACAGCTGTTTGTTGGTTTATCAACAATAAACATCATTTGGATTTTGGAATCTTAATGTTGGTGTCTTTGTGTAGTGATTTGTGTAGTATTGAATTGCAATTCTATGGCTAGAATGCGACATAACTTTGTTCGGCCGAGACGCAGGTTGCTGTGTTGAGTCGCTTTGTTTTGTTCGGCGATAACGCTTAATAATCACGTTTGTAAATCCGCATCACATTTCTGGATTAGGTAGGTACTAATCTCTCTATTTTTAATTGTTTGTACGGTCTTTTGCAACCGTAGTCAAGTCATGCGCGTTCGGCTATTCACCAGAGCCGGCCTTAGACGAATTTTTCAATACAATTTTGTTAGTACATAAAACTTTGAAATAGATTATAGGTTATTTGACCAAAATTGCTTCTCTGTCCTTGGTGAATATGCTCCTTCAAGGTTAGCCGTTATTTCTGAAACACCCTGTATATTGACGCAAATGCTCCAATTTATAGGTTGAAAAATGTGGAACAGATGCTAACACTACACACTCATTTTTATTCATATCACTCATTATGTAACATCTAAAGGCAAGACAACATTGAATTTGATGTAAAAACAAAATTGAAAAGAAAAAATTATTGAATTAAAACATACTAAAAGATCAATAATCATTAACTCATAAAATTTAATGCGCTCATTTCATATACACTCTGTATAATGTTCAGGTTGCCAGCTAATGCCAAATAAAGGAGTGCTTAAAATTAATAACCATAATTTGCATTTTTCCGTTTTCAGATTTGCTACCATAGGACTTTGTTGGTTTAACATTTTGACAAACCTTGCGCGCTACCGTACGTAACAAATAGGTTTTACCTTTAACAATACCTTGTGTTCAGTAATACCAGTTGAACATATTCCCATTTATTTTTTTTAATTTAAAATATGAACACTATTAAGTAATCGTTTTTGTATGTTTTTAATGATCCTTTTGCTTTTACTTTTGTTTATTTTAATACATTGTTTTGTATAGAGTAGGGATAGTCATATATTGTTATAACTTTGTAGTTTGTAGAAAACTAATTATTGAAAAACAGATTTTTGTATAAACCTTAGTTTACACTCAATATATTGACGTAAATGCTCCAATTCATAGGTTCAAAAATCTCGAACAGATGCTCACTGCAACGTCACTGTCAAGTAAGTTGACCAACAAGTACACACTCATTTTTATTCATATCACTCATTACGTAACTTCTAAATGCAAGACGATATTGAATTTGATGTAAAAACAAACTTGAAGAAAAAATTATTATTGAATTACTTTACTTTACTTTAAGCCTATGCATACCACTGCTGGGCAAAGGCCTCCCCCTCTTCTTTCCAGGTTTGTCTATCCAGTGCCATCCTATGCCAGGTTTTCCCGGCAAACGACTACAACTCGTCTCTCCTTCTCTGTATTCCTATACTTCTTCCTCCTTGGATTTGGAACCAGTTTGTTGTCACCTCAACCAAACTCCATTTTTTTGCTTTTGTCTTTTTCGCAGCACTTACCACTTTTGTTTTTTGCCGAATTACATTGTTTGTAACTTTTTGTTTTAGGTTTATGGTTAGTATAGATCTTTCCAATTTTCTCTGGGTCACTTCAAGGCGCTGTAGTTGTTTTTTGGTTAGGGACCACGATTCCGCTGCATAAGTTAGTACGGGAATAACACAAGTGTTGAAAACTTTTGTTTTTAACAACATAGGAATGTCCCCTTTAAGGAGATGCTTTAAGGACCTAAAAGATACCGACAAACCAAACTCCTGAGCACAAACAAAACCACACACGAGACTTCAACCGGCTTGCACATCAGCTGATCGCGCAGAGTAGGTCAAGGTGCTACTCTCCCTAAAAACGTGCGGTATCAAAATACTACATTATAAAAAATGATTTACACAAAACTGCTGACAAGTATTGAAACTTCAAACACTCCATTAATCAATAACTCATAAAAATTAACGCGCTCATTTAATATACACTCTGTATAATATTCAGGTTGCCAGCTAATGCCCCATAAAGGTGTGTTTAAAATTAATAACCATAATTCGCATTTTTTCGTTTCCACATTTGCTACCATAGGACTTATGTTGGTTTGACATTTTGACCTACCTTGCGCGCTTCTGTACGTAACAAATAGGTTTTGCCTTTAACAGCACCTTGTCACTTTCAGAGTCTTTCGTTTCAGAGTTTATTGGTATTTTATATTGTACCACCTAGTTGAAAACAATACTTGAAATTGATTTTCGAAAATCTAACGCTATTCGTTGTCAGATGTTTTTCAGTTTCGATTTTCATATCAGCAATTTCCCAATTACTGAATTTTCGCTGAATAAAAGTACTGTTTACTAAACTTTCCGACATATTGAATTCAGTCTTTCATAAATTTTGACTTCGGATTTAAAATCATACCATTACATCAAACATCATACCAAATCTGAATCTTTGATGATATTATTATAGAAATTAATTAAAAAACTATCAGTGATTGAAGAAATCCTCATGCAATGTTGTCCACCTATGTTTGCATCAATATCTCCGACAGTAGTAAGCTTAGACGAACAAATGTCATCATGATAAATGAACATGATAAACAAAGAATTACTTAAATTGATTGAAAGTTGTAGGTCTGGGAGATTATAAAAAAGCGGACTTTCAGAATCGATATTGTCAATTCCATATTGAACTATTCCATTGAGCGTCCATCTCAGTGAGATTTTTTAAATAATTTCAATAATAATATCATCAAGGATTCAGTAAACATAAAATATCAAAATTTTGATATGATGTTGAGGATATTTTCTGATTCTATTTTTTTAAGTGAAAAATGACTGTATACGCCTTAAATCAGAAAAGGTTTCTCTTTTTAATCATTTTTTTTTAATTTCTTACAGTGGGAGCCACGAGGTGGGTAAAAACATAGCTAAGGAAAAAATTATTAGCCTGGAGGCAAGTCGTATAAACCGCCGATTAACTTTTTTCGGATAAACTTTTCACCTACTCCAAAGTGCAATTTTCTCATTGTGGGTTATACTTTTACCAAGATATGAATATACGGATATACCGTATCATACGAACTTACCGAAATGATGACATACACACTATTTATTTTTTCTTTATATCTCTATTTACTATCCATTGATTAAATTTTTAGTTAAAAAATCTGTGACCATTATTAGAGTTAATAAGCCATCAGAATTTTGTACGCAAACAATTCAATGTAGAATCAAAGCTATGTGCACCAATATTTAAATTTATTAAAACGAATTTTGTATAATTAAAGGGATTATTGTTGTCGCCATTAAAATATTGATGAGAATCCAAAACAGTTCAACGAAATACTGGCGGATAAATGCTATTAAATATAATAATGTAAAACCTTCTCCCTTTGATTCATGTTTGCGTTAATTACCAAAAAGGTTGGGATGTTGTAGAATACATGCATGCTTAATTCTTACCCGGCGAAATGTTCTGTTACAATTACACCTATCCTTTTGCTCGTGAATGGCTATTATGGGATGATACAAAATGAGAAATAAAGATAGCATCCGGCAGTACATTTTAAAACTGTGCTTGTGCCCCGCCAGGACAGCCAGTATGTAAATGCCCGTTCTTTGTTCGGAGCTCTTTTTACGTCAACTGGAAGGAGGATTTACATGGGATTTAACTCTGGCTCCATCGCGCGCACACACACATTCACTGAACTAAAAGTAAAGATTTCCATTTGCAGGGATGTCAAGTAAACTTTGCACAAAACGCCTAAAAGAAGTGTAGGTTTGCGAAATGTCCAGTAACACTGAAAACGTAGAGATGCGATGATACCCGATAATTTTAATTTTGTTACAGTATTGTTGTTATATGTATGAGGAAGTTTGTGGAATCAAATTGATTAAAATTTCTAAGTAATAATTAAGATATAAATAAAATTTACATATTGTTTTTTGCACATACGCTTCTGTTGGTGGTGAGGATTATTTTTATGTATGATATCATGTGATGTCCCATTTTGTGATGAAGTGTTGCCAAAGTCAGACGGAAAAGCTATTAAATTGGACAGTAATATGGTGGTAATGGCAAGAAGTTGACATTAGGTTGGCGAAAGAAGAAATTTGTTGAAAAATGGAGGAAGGTCAGAACATGGATGGTAAGTCAATTAGGATGTCCACCTTCATTTTTGGGCTAAGCTGCTGTATCATAATCTAAGCAGCTAGCCACCACACATTATTTTACAATTCGGTGTACATAATCATCTTTCAGTATTCACCTGTGTGGGACTCTTTAGTTCAGTATTCAGGACCAAATATAGACCATTATGTCTAATAGACACAACTGGCAAACTACTAGAAAGAATCATCCACAACAGAATAACGAAAGAGATAGAGGAGAGAAACAATTACAGCGATGCACAATACGGCTTCCGAAAAGGAAGGAGCACCATCGATGCAGTCAAGAGAGTAGATCAAATCGTGAGGGATATAAGAATGAAGACGATCAAAAGTAGGGAATTTTGTGTTATGGCGTTACTAGATTTCAAGAACGCGTTCAACACGACACCATTGGCAAAAATAATAAGAGCTTTGATAAACAAGGGTGATAAACAAAGAGGGCACCCGACTTGTAGCATAACCAGATGACCTGGTGGTGGTGACAACACACAAGTGCAAGGAAGAAGTTGTTGAGAAGGTAGAGTACGCATAAACAGAATTCGACGCAAATTCGCTGAAATGGGCCTGCAACTGGCAGGCGACAAGACAGGTTATTGTTATAGAGGGAAGAAGACAATTGACACGAATGTAAGTCAGAGAGTCGGAGAGCAGAATGTGAGAAGCAGTGATAAAGTGAAATACCTAGGGATCTACATAGGCAGGAATTGGACGATGAGAGAACACCTGAAGGAAATAACGGAAACGGGAATAAGAATGTACAACTTATACAACAGAATAATACCGAGAAGAGGAGGACCTGGATTCAAAAACCGCAAATTATTGTGCAGCGCTATAAAATCAGCACTAAATGGGGCACCGATATGGAGAGACATACTAAAAGAAAAAAAAAAAAATTAGAGACAGTAAATAGGAGGTTAGCAATCGCAATGACCGGAGTGTATAGAACGGTAGCCACCCAGGCGATACAGGTGCTGGCGGGACTCCCACCGCTGGACTTGTTAGCAGACGAGAGGGCAGACTCGTACAGAGAAAAAATGAAGAACAGAGAGGAGCTGAAGAGGAAGCTATTGGAGAGGTGGTAGGACAGATGGAACCACTATGAGGGATTGGCAAAGACCGTTGTGAAGAACATCGCAGATTGGAAAAACCGAAAATGGGAAGATATAAGCCACCATCTAGCACAGGCAATGACAGGACATAGAGTTTTTGGCACGTACCTACACAAGATTAACAAACAAGAAAGCTACGTATGCTGGTTTTGTAATGAAGTAGACACTCCTGAGCACAAAATTTTTAAATGCGTGAGGTTCGACAACGTAAGAGTGACTGCGGAAGAAGAACGTGGGGAGAAAATCAGTTCGGAAAATGTGTCGATGCTTATCATGAAAAGCGAGGAGAACACCATAGCAAGAATGCTCGCCGAAATAATGAAAGAGAAGCAGCACGAAGAAAACAGAAGAAAGGGAAAGTAGAAGGAGTATCCCGACTATCGTCGCAGCTTCGAAGTTATGCCGGAAGGTGGTGCCGAAGATTGTCTGAAACGTGGCGAAAATGAGGTTGCTTTTAGTGGATTCGAGCTCCACACAGCCAGATGAATCGGGCATCTGGGGAAGGCAGAGCAGCTTTTTTTCCTCCAAAAAAAAGTTCAGTATTCAGGGAATCTCTAAGCTCATGTGACCTTATTGACATAAATACATAAAACTTTTGTCAAAGTATTTCATAGATATGTTGCTGACCACTGGTAACAAAGGAGATTCCATTGCCAATGTAGTACTCTGTCAATAACTTCGAGTCGGTAAAACAGTGAACTGTAGGCTGCATTCACAAATCTGTCCTGACGATGTCTCGAGATAATGAGGTCCCGACTTAAAGTTTTTTTGAACACATCCTGACGTCACATCCATAATATCTGAAAGAGTGAAGACACATCCGGACCACGTCCGCATACATTTGTGAACTCACTTTTATATACTATATTTTCAGAAAGCAACGACGATAGTAACCGCTGTCGGACGCCAAGATCTTAGTATTCTTAAAACCAAACTGATGGTCATTATGGATTGCATGTGCTACTAGAGCACATACATCTTTGTTAACACTTATGCCAATTCACAACCTACTAGAGAACCAATGTGTTGTCTGGCCAATGGGACTGCCATCACATTGAGTACATATTATATAGTACCTAAATGATACATCTGCTTTGTAGAGACGCCGTTGTTGACTTGAATTTGGTCTGTAGTTGTACAGCCAAAATAGTTTGGTAATAGCCCAGCTTTATTAAAGGGTATTTAAAAATTTGTTTCATCAAATTAGTCAATCCCTTAATGTTAACCTGTGCCAGTAGCCTTCGCGACGGGTGAGCAAAATATTACAGATCCGACTAACCGAGGGGGTAACCATTGTTTATAAAAGTTGTTGAAAATTTATTAAGGTTTATCTGAAGTTTTTTCGGATGGCTAATTTTCGTCATACACCGAATTACAACGGTCTTTAGTCCATTTTTGGAACAATTTCGATATTAGTTTCATGATTTTTAGTAGAAATTATTATATAATTTCTCCGTTTAGATTTATACGGTTTAAAATAGTGTAAACTAGGTATCTTCATCTCTCGAGTCTTAAGAAGACTTTAAGCATTCTCGTAAGAGGTTTTTGGGGTCTCTGATTTCAAATGTGATTTCGGATTTTAGAATTTGCGGAAAATGGCGGAATTAATATGGCGACCAAACATGTAATTAATTGTCGGATTCATATAAAAATTAATAGATGTGATATATGAAGGTTTCCGATTCCAAATCTGCTATCACATGTATAAAATTCAAAACGGCGGATCCAATATGGCGACTAGATATCTAATTAACTGTCATATTCGGAAGAAAACAGAAAGGTCTGATGTTAGATGTTTATATTCAAAATGGCACCGAATGCCATCTGGCAACCATAATAAATTAACGTGAATTTGCAACTTTTCTTTTCCTAGTTCCTGTAACATAATAATGCAGCTCTCTGCTTTCAACACTTATATCAGCTAAAAACCAAATTTGAGAATTCAATCTGACGACGTATAAAATAGAAATAAATCAGATAGTATCAAATTATTTTAAACGTCTAATGATAAGAATGGAAATAGTCTTAATAAATTTATATAAAACGAATGCATTTTAAAAAAAATCCAATTTTTGAAATTAAAACTTTCCATTTTGTATACATTTTTTTTTCGAGCATTATCACCGGAAATCTGTCCACATACAAAATTTCAACTCGATTGGAACAATTTTCCAAATTTAACATTATTTTTCAAATTTTGTAAAAATTTTCAATGCTTCATGTATTGTCACCGGAAATCTGTCTATATGGAAAATTTCAACTCGATTGGACATTGGGAAGTAGGAAAAATATCGATTACAAGATTTGCATGTAACAAACAAACAGACAAACAACCAACAGCCAAACAAACAACAAGTGAAGGTAATATTATTTTTTTTTTGGGATGGGGTTGACGACTGTGGTGATTGTTGAGAAGAATAATAAAACGCTTTTCAGTCTTTGAAGGGCTGTATTTTAAATATCGTGCATTAGCCTACGTTTCGCTGTGTGTCTTCAGCTTCTTCAGGGCCTAAGGGTAATTAGAAAATTTAACAATTTAAAATTCGCACACTGGAAGTTGTTCTTAATATTAGTTATTAGCGTAGTCATTGTCCCGGAATACTATAATATAATGCGACAACACCGTAATGCCCTAGACCGTAGCGTGATATCGACAACTGGTCCCTTTTACTTTCGCTATAAAAACGCATTTTTTCATGCGTTTCCAACCAGCGAATAAAACAAACATGCGTATTTTGAATCAGTTTAACTTTATTTGCGATTATCTGCTTAACTAGAAACTGACAACTGGTCCCTTTTCACATCCACGCACACATATGATATTGTATGTTATGGTAGGAAATGTGGAAACATCAAAGCACAAATTGTGTGCTTTGTTGCTGTGATGTGGACACAGATTCATGGCATTAAATGACTCCCTGTATATACGCATTTCGCCTTCATATTTTCATTTCTCCTTTGATTGAACTTACTTCGATATTTTCTTCAGAAAAGTCGTTATTACTTGTTTTTGTATTGTCTATGTAAGGACTGGAGTGTGCTGCTACAAGACTATTTCTGTGTAATTTTGTAAAACCTCTTTCGGTAAAAATCAAAAACGCCTTTTTTACTCTGCGGTGGTGTTGTGCTGTAATTGTTTTTCTTCGCGCTATGTGTATGTAGGTTTGAGAGGTTTGGAAAGCCCAAAGCACCTAGGCCCCACTGGACCCTTTGTGCAATCCTCTTGTGCTCACTCTGGACTCGTAAGCCAGCCCACGCTCTGGGCAAAGGCTACGAGGCACGATAGAGGAGCATTTCGAATACTGTCCATGGTAGGCCATGGGTCCCCAAGAGCACTTACCCTATGGTCTTCTAGGGCGGGGCATTCGCACAGTATGTGTCTTACCGTCTCATCGTCCTGCGAACAAGCTCGGCAGGTGGACGTGTCAGTCAGTCGCATATTGAACATATGCTTCCGTACTTTACAATGACCAGTGAGTAGTCCAGTAATAAGCCGGAGCTTACCTCTGGGCAGTTCAGAGAATTTCCTGGCTAACGTTGTGGATGGATACCTGAGTGTCTCCTTGGCCAACGAACAGCCTGGCGTGGTGTCCCACCTGTGAGTGAAACTGCTGTGGGTAATGTCCTTCACCATGTTCCTTAGGGCAGTGTTTGAGGGAAGGATGATGGGTTCCGGTGCAATGGCTGTGTGACCAGCAGCTCTTCGTGTTAATCTGTCAGCGCACCGATTGCCTCCAATGTTTTTTGAGTGCCCTTTTATCCAGCTGATGGTGACGGTATTTCTCCTGGTAGCCTCCACCAGGGAGTTGTGGCAGTCCAGTACGAGCCCCGATGTTTTCTTCACGCTAATAGTTCCAAACTTTTTCAGGTATGTACTATTAAAATTTTACTGGAACTCCTAAATATTTGTATGCCAAAAAATAATTTAAAAAAAATCATAATTACCGAGCGTACAGTTTCATATGCCACTCAGTATATGTCTTAGCTTGGTAAGTCAAATTTCGTCTGTTTGTAGACAGTTTAGCCGTCAGAACGCAAACAGTTTAATTCAATTACGGAGATAGGAGCTAGATGCAGAACCGATAGCGACTTAATGAATTTCTCAACCTCCCGATGCATACTAATGCCCGGTGTCTCGGCCAAGGGCGCGTACAACATTTTGCTCAATTAAACCGGACAAATTATCTCAATTGGATAAACTGTTTGGAAGCCGGTTTCGTCCGTTCATTTGTAATTGGTCAAAGTAGACGCCGCTAAGCAGATACTAATGGGTCGGATACGGTTTGGAATATTTGAAATTGAGTTAGTACGATCGAAAATTTTAAAAGGTTCATTTAAAACACGCGGATAAAAGCTTCTGTCCAGCCAATTAGGGAACTATTAACGGTGCAGGCATACTACCGGATTCGCTAATGCCTGGTTGTATATTGGGTAAACCGAAGGTTACTAAAAATAGACATGTTGTCTGGTAACGACAAACCTATGTCACTCGGTTTGCCAAGAAGTTGGCTGATATGGATTTCGACGTTTTTCATGACCGTATAAAAAAATTATTTTAGTTTCATTGCTTTCTGAAAGATTTATTGGAGATGAGGCATTATGGAGAGATGTGGCTACCCCTTTGTGGGTAATCACATTATGTCTTTGCATCTCTTATGGGGCTGTAGCGGAGATGGTAACAAAAACATATAATACTATATAACACAATACTTATATACTTCAACTTATTATTTCTAAACTTTTATTTCTATACTTCCGGAAGATTTACATAAATTCTCTACGTTAATACATTATCACTGTCTTATGACTGTTTCGTCATTTAACTGTTATTTTGCCTTATTCACATGAATCTCTATTATTTTAATTTACTTCATTTACTCATATATATCTAATTATATTCAATAGATCAGTATCATTTCATAGCCGCCCAGGCATGAAGCTAACCGTATGTACCAAAATCTAAACTTATGCTGCAATCTCAGCATCTTCATGATCATTGTCCGCGAGTTTTTTCTTTTTAAATCAGGTCCAGATTTTACTTAAATAAATACTGCCAATTTCCAAAATAGTTAAATAAAAATTATCAAAATTTGTTTTGTTTTTAATGGTCAAACGTAAATAGTTACTTTTAAAATTTAGAAAAATGTTTATTCATTGAAGTCACAATAGTTTACTGTTTGGCATTTGTTATGCTACATTGCGATTTGTTTACTAATAATTTGAAAACTTCCTCTGTTTACCCTAGCACCGCCGCCGTACTGCTTACGTGGTATATTATTCATTTTAATGACCGCGCTAGTTTGCTGACTTCTCCGGTATTTTGTTGTCTAAGCAGAAATTTACACGAAATCAACGACCCTTTGCTTTTAGCAATAATACTGTATTTAAAAAGAAAATAAACTATGTAATAATTTAGTTACACTCTTAAGCTCGCCTGTAATATGGCTTTGGTCTTTCTACATGGACAATGTCAAAACGCGTTGATCTACCTTTAATTACCTTTATCTCGTAATTAACATCATTTATTCTTCTAACAACTGTATATGACCCGTGCCATCGAAGCAACAATTTTTCAGATTTTCCTACTTTTCGATCGGGGGTATAGATCATTACCTGATCACCTACGTTAAACCTTACTTGCTTTCTCCCCTTATCGTACCTATTGTTTTGACAAATTTGTTGATTATTAACGCGTTCCATAGCGTTTTCTCTTATTTTCCTAATTTTTCTTAGATAATCCTCTACTAATTGGTCCTGTGGATTATCATTGGCATTCAGCGCGACGTCTACGGGTAAAACTGCCTCTCGTCCGTATACAAGAAAAAGCGGTAATTCTTTTGTTGTCTCCTGTTTTGCGGTATTATATGCAAAGGTCACTAATGGTGTTGTTATTACTAGATGACTTCCTATAGCATTTATTAATTCAGAAATAACGTTTGCTGTAAAACATTTACCACTATCTGTCAAAATTCTCTTTGGACATCCAGGTCGACTTATCATGTTTTCCTTTAAAAACTTCACTACTTCTACAGCTTTTCCTGAGGGCATTGCTTTTGCTTCTGCCCATTTTGTCGCATAGTCCACTGCTGCTATAATAAATGTATCTCCGATCTCTGATTTTGGAAAAGGTCCTAAAAGATCCATCCCGATCATCTCGAATGGTTTTCCTATTTTAATCGGCTGTAAGTGTCCAGCTGGGCCTCGTAATGGTGTTTTCCTCGGTTGACAAATATACATGATTTCACATAGTCTTCTACTTGCGTATGCATTCCTTCCCAAAAGTATCAATCTTTGATTTTTCCAAATGTTATTGAAAACCCCAGATGGCCGCCTGAAATCGGATCGTCATGTGCGCAAAGCAGTATCAGGGTCCGATAAGGCTAGTTATATAGTAATAAAAACAATAGTATGCAGTTAAAACTTGACGAATTCAGAGATATGTCGCTCAGAAGGTCAAGAAATGTATTATGTAATACCACCTTGCTTTTTTGCCGAAATGCATCAAAAGTAGTTTATATATTATCTTAAATCTACGCTAGCAAAGAATGCTTTGGATACGTTGGAAAAATCCCATTAAGATTTTCTTCTCAAGAACAGAAAGCCAAAACTTCCAACTTTTAACTTCTTATTTATTCGTTTTCTTTTTAATAAAACATTATACCACATAAAATAACACTGTACATTTTAGATATTTGAGTTGGGGTTTCCTGTATAATTTCTATTATATTGTTGACGTTGTTCATCTGTATAACGTAAAAACGGTAACTAGTACGTAAGAGATAAATAGAACTTCCATTGTAGCAAATTAGAACATCTATCAATTTTAATCTGAAATTCATTGTTGTACTAATATTAAGCTTCATAATATCATAATATTAATATATAATATCAATATCATCCTTTCTATGGTCTGGCGAGAATGAAAGTTAGGATATATTTGCTAGCGTGCTATGGCTCGTCAACCCTCAGCCAACACCTACAACCCAAAAAAAAGATTTTTACATGATATGCCCGAAAATCGTCTCCAATTCCATCCAATACGTTATAGGAGCACGCATACATTGTACATGGGGAGATACCTTCTGAGTCCTGAAATTATACAGGGTAATTGAAAGGAGCATCATACAACATCAAAAAATCAAATAAATATGTAGTTAAAAAGGGGCTGTGTTCGATATATGTTCTTCAGAAGAGATAAGTATTTTTCATAAATCCTTTACTAGACTATATTTGAGTACATAGTTACAGAAATGTTGTTGCATTTCTGCAAGAAAACAATACATTGCAAGACACTTCTTCACCTTCTTGATGGATGTATCTCGAAAATGGTCAACTTTCAACTGCATGCTAGTGTTTTTCTTATTATAAAATGACTCTCTATCACGGTTTCAAAGACTTTCGATGCAGAGGGGTTTACGCAGCACTTAACTACATGCTTTCTTTTTCGTGCTAAAAAGTAAAAATCCAATTCGGTAATCTTCACACATTATTTGAATACTCAACCAAAGGTGTTTTTATGAAGTAAAATCCCGATTTGACTGGGTATTAGCTGGTTGATTTAGCTGTATCTGACTTTAATTACTTACACTATTTTAGTTCCATATCGCTGATACCTAGATTTCACGGCTTCTATTCTGCGATATTAATCTGTATTAAATAATACATTCAACAAACATTTTACAACGTGTAATCTCTAATAAACGTCCCAATATATAATATAGCTAACCTCGTAAGATATACCCACCGATTTGATAAATTGTACATAATAAACTGATTGCCCTTTGGCTCATGTCGGACATTCGTGCGAAAGTATTCCGAAGGGTATCACAGAAGTTTAGCCCCGATATCCATCTGGAACAAAGCAGTGGGGATTTACGCTGGGTACGCAGTCGGCCGACCCCGACGAATCCCCATAGATCTTTTACAACGAAATATCTTTCTCTGGAGCAACAGAGGAAACGGCCCGTCTAATACACGTTACTATAATTGACACGTTAAATGGCACCGTCCGTCGGAAACGTGTAAATCCTTCACTCTGCCCCGTCCGGGAATTGAATAATTTATAACGCATCATTGTTTTGATGTAAATTATTACCGACGCGGCGTCTAATTTTAATGTTCAATGATGCTCACGTCGTGTTGAGGCATTGTCAACACGTTAAGTAATAACAGTTGACTGTTGTATTTATGGAGACAACGATCCGATGTCTATCTTTTCATTGTCCTATAAGTCGCAATAGGATTTGTTGTCATTCAAAATTCTTCTTTGGCCGCATGTTTGCAGGAATGGATACCGTATAAGTTGGGTAAATGCTTTTTGTAGCTGCAGACTAACGCCTCACTTCAACGAGTGCGCAGCATGGTCATGGGCAAGACGGTTCTAACATCCGGCAGGCGCTTCCAGAGCGATTCCAGCCATCTCTTAAAGCACCAGTTCGTCGTTAGTCTATCATCAGCTTTCATCACACTTTAATATAAACTGTGGGAAAAAAAAAACGGTAAAAATTTTCAATTGCTCATATTTCCAAAGATATTAAGTAAATTCAAGCATTTGTTTGATAAAGTAATTACTTATATTGTGAGATTCTTTCGCAAATTTTTGCTTTTTTGCGAAAACCATAAAATTTTGCGTTTGGAGTTCTTTGGTACTAAAGTCAAGATGGTTTTTTATTGAACTAAAATTATGGTAGCTTGGATTCACTTGTCTGACGGTCTCGTCTTTGCTGTTTGTTTTTCACAGAAAAATTACATCTTCTAATAAAAAATCTCTAAAAAAGGGAACAACACAGTGCTCTTTATTTAAATATGACATAAACATAAAAAAGAAGACTTGGTTTGAAGTCATGTACTCACAAAACGTTGATTCCAGCTCCGGTTCAATCTTAGCAAAACCAAACAAAAGAACAAGAACAGGTAACATACGTCTAAAATTTACAGTAAACAACAAGTGTGATACATCATAATTGAAACTGACGAAAAGACCACCTAAAATGATAAAGTCAAACATGCTGCCCACAACAACACCAATGGTTTCTCCACGAACTTTAAAGATAACTCAATTAAACAATTAGATTTCTCTTGTCGTTGCAATGTTTTTGTTACAATTACTATTGTACTATTGTTACAATGTCATATTCCACTGGTTTTTAGTAAAACAATAAAAAAAAAACATTGTTTAGATATTTTAACCTGTATAAGCAAAAAATCACCCTGTATCCGATAATATAAGATCTCTAGTGCCGGCTTTTACCAAAACAAGACAAACGATGATTTGAATACACCTTTTTTCACATGAAGTTGACCCGATATTATCAGAAATGTTGTATAGCCAAACATAAAGCAACATAACTTTGGATTAAAAACGTTCTGTTGTTGCGAATATGGTGTGGTTTCAATCTTCACACTACTAGCAATTAGTTTTTATGGAAATATTTGAATTGACTGAATATTATTGAAAATATGAGTGATTAAAATCGTATACCGTTTTTTTGGCCCACAGGGTATAATTTTTGCAAACTGTTGTCCTAGCAAACAACGTTGAGTGCTTTCAAAAAAGAGCACCGAAATATGCTCCGAAATATATGCTCCGAAATATTATCCGAAAATATAACTTATTAAATAAAATATTTCGATTTACCCGCCAGCGAGTTAGCAGCTTGGCGGGTAACTTATTAAAATAAACGACGACCAAGCGATATAATGTCTCACCGAATAGAATAAAATAGATAAAAACGTTATGAGCTAAAAATTATCATATAAAATTGAAAGACATACGAACACTTGCGCCCTCTACACACGAGGATGTCGCCTTCAACGCCTCCTCTGCCTATTATCTATTGCACCTTCGGCATCTTCTTCATCGACGTCCTCTTCGTGTGCGTCATCCCCAGGCAGCACAGGCGGTTCCGGCGCGGGTTCCTCTTGCGGTGGTGGCAACAGATTGTGAAGTTCAAATGGAAAGCGATGCTTTCTCATCCTCAGTTTATCAGTGATGTCACGTAAGAGCGGGTTTTTATTCCAAAGAGTTTTATCATAAAATTTAGTAACGTGTTTTGCCAAAATATCTTTAATAAATGGACACCCGGAGCGATTATGCAAACCTATTGTACGATCGTATCAGCTGGCATTCAAAATAACACGTAAAATTTTATTTTGTTGTACCTGAACACGTTTAAAATTTGTTCGCGCCGCGTTGGCCCACACAGGCGCCTCGTATAGCATGCCCGGTCTAATTATAGAATAATACACGAGCATTTTATTCGCGAAATTTAGAATACTTTCTAGCAATGAGTGGGTACATAGTCCGAATGTTCCCACTGGTTTTTTGGACAATTTTGGCGATCTGATTCCTGAAGGTTAACCTTTGATCAAGATACACGCCCAGATACTTTATACACTGTTTATGAGGTACCAGAACGTCATTAATTTTGACAGGATAGGGAAGGATAGGATAGGGAAGGCGTATTGTGCGGCATAGTTTACTAAAGATTATAAGCTCGGACTTGGCAAACCGAAGCTTCCATTTTGCATAATATTTCCGTAAAACGTTAACGTGAATTTGTATCATACGGGCTATTAAGGGGTGGAAATTCCGCGCATAGATCGCTGTGTCATCCGCGTAAAATGCTAATTTCGTGTTTCTTAATTTAGGGGTGTCCGAAATGTATATGTTAAACAAATGAGGAGACAAAATATCGCCCTGCGATATATCCGATCGCAGAGTCCCTTTGTAGTATTAAAACCTACTTGACATCCTTTTTATGACCAATGACATCATTGTTGAAGCAGTCATACGGGCAACTACATAGTTATTAGACTTTCACATCCTTATTGCATATTTGTATCTAATTGTTGAGAAAAGTTTGGTGCAACAAGTATTAATTATAGAGGTTTTTATTGTCATAATACACAACTGTTTTTTTCAGACCTTCGCCCTATGGTGCAGGTTTAGACTTTGGAGTTATTGTTACGAAGTAGTAATAAATTAAAGTTATTATTGTGTTCGAGTAAAAATTGCATACTAACATAAAGTTAACAATCCGAATTGCTCAATAATTGCGGTGTCTAGTATGGATGCCAAACACCGAGTTTGCACAAAAGTGAACAACCTCGACGTTTGGTAACCTAATTAACGGTAATGACGCATTTGGGCAATTGATATAAATAGCGACATACCGGAGCATGGAGGGGATTGCATTTTAGACATCCGATACCCGGGCACAAGTAGGCCATGGCCGGTCTTGTCAGCTGTTTTGTTGAACTGTATTGAACAATATACATGCATGTAAAACCCCAGTGTGAGTTTCATTTACATCCACTCTGGCCTATACCCATCCCATTGAGAGCTACGTAACATTATGGTATCATTCTGTTAAACATTATTTCGAATATAACAATTCATTACTTTTACGTAAGTATACATCAAATATCAAAAAATTTATGAGAATACCAGAAGAATTGAAAATTTGCATAATTTTATCACGTAGGCAAAATCGTCGCCAGCCATTTAATCTAACTTTTCGACGCAAGTTAAAACCTAGAAGGTATTGAGCTTATAGATAATGATAATTTATTACCCTTGGGCGGATTTAACTATGTTACGTGAACATGGTAGTAAAATAATGCTTGGGCAATATATCATGCAGCCTTATCGGAAGCTATGCACTTAGTTCTGAATTTAATTAAGGATTTACATACTTTGTAGGTACCTACAACGTTGTTCACTGCACCTAAAACTTGCATACATATAATAAGTTCATTGCATACGTATCTATGACTATATAATCCCCATCGTGATACACGCCAATGGTTATAATGACACTAGTGTTGTATAATAATGACTGTTCGTTCAAATAATGACTTCATTATTTGAACGAACTGCCATCATTACACAACGCTAGTATCAAAGTCTGTCAAAACCTACGTGGATGAGAGTTATGTGACAGTTCGCGTCGCCATCATTGACAGCTACATTTAAAATATTTGGTATAAAATGGAATTTATGAGTCGTAGATAAAACGTCGTACTCAACTCGCACAGAACGGTTATAAATCGTTCGCAGTTTTTCATGATCGCGATTTATATCCTTAGTTATGTGCTCGTCAAATAATATACTATTATTTGTTTGGTTTATTTTAAATAATTTCAAGTTCTAAAAATTTTTCCATTGTAAATAAATTAATGCGAGCGGAAGGTTAGGCTTTGAAAAGCGGTCCAGAAATAACTCGATTTCTCCAATACATGTTATGCAAACACCCTCCAGGATAAGCTCGGTCCTCTATTTATTCTAATAACAGACATTGCACAACGAGATATAAGTTTCGGACGGCGGTTCTGCATGGAGTTGGTTGCTAACTTGGCTGGATTTAATTTCCTCGTCTCATTTTGGCCTCTGATTTGTTTAGCTAAAGAATCTAAGAGAAGTACATTTTCTGATGGTGAAATTTTGCCAGTGGCACCAGATGTGCTTTAGTTAATTAAGAAAAACAAGATATTTTTCTGGAATTTGAACATTTCCTCTCAGCAACCACTCGATTATGTCAAACTTTCCAAGCTATAGTTGGGTTCCTGTAAACAGGACCTAACATGTATGGTATGGCGACTGATCAATTACAATAATGGAACTTCAGAGTTAAGGCTTTAGTAGTCCTTTTTTTGCAATGGTCTGAGAGAAAAAATGTTTTATTATTTTATTTGGTTGATTCTGATGAAGTGCGTTAAAAAGTATGTTACAGATTTTGTTGTACACCTGGATTCTAATCTTACTTAACTTCAACGCCGTTTATATTAACAAATAGGATATGTGTTTTGAGCCGAGTACGGGCCATGAGTCGAGGCTTCAATCCCGAACCGCTCACGACCGGTTCCGAACCGTCCAACAACGTGACGTACTGCGCGGTGTTTCAACATTATATCGCACATTTATATCGCTTTATAAAATTAATGAACAGTGTAAATGTATTTCTATTTTAATAGTTGCACTAAACAAAAATTTACGATTGCTTTCATTCCTATCACGTTGTCGTATTAATACTAGTTCATAAAAATCTTGTTTCTAGCCTTTATTGCAAGGAAGTACTTTTGCAACCGATTAGTTGTTTACAGCTGCCTTTCGTACATTTAAACATTTCAACATCAAATAGCTCTTATTAATATACTTTTGTGCTTAATTGCTAATAAAAATCCACTTAATTATTATGATTAATAAATAGAAAACTTAATATTGTAACTTTTACTTTATCATATACAGTATGATAATATAGGTGACGAATTCTGTGAATATCGGCGTTTTTTTGTTGAACTTAAGAACACTACGACATAGCCATCAACAATCGTGAAATCCGTCACATAGACCCGATAGAATTGTGCCGGATATTTTTTGTATTATCGGCAAAAGTTTCAATTTCTTATCGACGTATAATTTGAATGCAAATACCTAATCATTTCAGTGAAATACCAAGAAATACTAACCTCAAAATTTATGAGGTATATTTGGTTGCCAATCATTTCGAATCCCACCTTAAGGCGTGCCACAGACGCGGGCCATAATAATGATAATTCGGGCCTGCATAATTCGGGCGTGGATTATTATTATTATTACTATTATATCATATTAAAAAAATCTGATGTGGCCAGGCACATAACTTTATCATACAATATATAAAATTAATAGTTTAGCTGCATGATAATCGATTTGATTGAGATAAAGCGTGCCTGCATTAAAATTAAAATAGTTAGCCAGGTTTTGACAGATATTTTGATACTATTGACAGTAGGAATTGTCAAAGTATCAGCATTTGACACTACGTACTGTCATTAGAATAACGGTTATTTATGTCACAAGTGCCGAAAGTACGTATAGCGCGACGGGCGGTAATGCAGCGCGTCACCGAAGGCGGAGCCTTCGGAAACTTTATCATACTGCGTATGATAAAGTAATAAATAATGTGTTTTATTTAATTCATTAACTCACACTTTTTCCATGATTGCACATTCCCGAATTATATCATATTTAAAAAACAAACAAGAAATAACAAAAAAATCAAAAATTAAAATAATTTTAAAGCATTTGCGGCAGTTCACAAATCAAAAATAAATAAATTAAGTGTTTTCTTTAATTCATTAACCCACAACTTTTCCATTACTGCACATTCCGGAATTTGAAAATTGAAAAAAAAAATTCGGCCCACCCTATTGCCTATGGCTCGCGTATAAACTTCATGCTCGATTTATATCCTTAGTTATGTGCTCGTCAAATAATATAGGTACTAGTATTTGTTTAATTTATTTTAAATAATTTCAAGTTCTAAAAAGTTTCCATTGTAAATCAATTAACGGTTAGGAACGGAACGGTTAGGCTTTGAAAAGCGGTCCAGCAGTATCTCGATTTCTCCAATACATGTTATGCAAACACCCTCCAGGATAAGCTCGGTCCTCTATTTATTCTAATAACAGACATTGCGCAACGAGTTGTAAGTTTCGGACGGCAGTTCTGCATGGAGTTGGTTGCTAACTTGGCTGGATTTAATTTCCTCGTTTCATTTTGGCCGTCCAACTCGTCGCGCAAACATCCAGAATATCCGAAACGTAAGGTACGGACGCCGGAGTTGCAGTTTTAATCTGTTTAATAAATAACACTTAACTACTTCTGTTTGTGAGATGGAGAAAATGGCATGGCGAGTGCGATTTTCGAGGAGCTACGCCCGCCTCATTTAACACGAGCAATTCTGTAGCCGCAAGCAAACTCTGTTCTGAATAATTAGAATTAGAATTAAGACGCATTTATTTTACTTGGAAACAAAATACTGGTGGAGTGGTGAATACATATATTATGTCAATAATGAGAGCAAGAAGCTCTCTCGCCTTATACTGAGATTTTGCTTAATTTTGCCAAAACAACAACATGAAAAGTAATAAACAATAGAAGGGCAACAGTAATCTGTAGTTGAATATGGGCCCACTTTCGGTGAAAACAGATTTTCAAAGAAAATAGATTTCTATTCGGGAATTCAATTATAAGAAAATAGATATAAAGGAATTCCCGAATAGAAAATATATCATGCCTATAATATGAAAATTTTAAATTTCAGATGGACAAAAATACGTGGATTGAAAATAAATTTGGTTCAATATGTTGAAGCATTGTGAATATGATAATACTTATACCAGAAAATACACGATAAATAAATAAATAGTATATAAATAAATAGTACACACTACATGAATTACGAAAAAATCTGACAAGATGAAATCAGTAATTGGAATCGAAATATCACAAAAGCAACTGCTATCATTAGAGTGGTCTGAGTGTTTTTTTTATATCCTTCACAAGCTGGTGGGGCCAGTGGACCAATATTTTTTACTTCTGCTTTTTGTTTGTTTTGATGGATATTTAAAGGTGGCAAAAGGGTAGATATTCTAATTAAATATTTTATTGATTTCAACGAGTAATAGCTGTTTACCTAGAATTGAATATACGGAAATACCGTATCATACGGAATTACTACCGTAATGATGAAATAATCAAAGTATTGAAGATGGTGATATTCAGGCGGGATGCAAATTTTAAGTAAATCAAAAATTACAGCCACAACCTGGATTTGAACCAGGGACCTTTGCGTTTCTAGCACAATGCTCTGCCATCTGAGCTATTGAGGCCTATGACATTTGTTAACATTTGTTTTTTTGGCTTTGGTAGTGTTGGCTACTTCCTTACCTAGATATGACAATTTTCCCTAACAAATGTCATAGGCCTCAATAGCTCAGATGGCAGAGCATTGTGCTAGAAACGCAAAGGTCCCTGGTTCAAATCCAGGTTGTGGCTGTAATTTTTGATTTACTTAAAATTTGCATCCCGCCTGGCTTTGCATTCCCGTTGTATGTTGAATTGCTTAATAGGTTAATAGCTAGAAAAGCAAAATTATCGCAGTTAAATAAGCTACTGCTTATTTAACATATTTTTCGATTTCTGTTCCTGTAAAACAGTTATGTCAAAACTGCGGCCCGCAACACCCTACTATGCGGCCCGCAAGTCCTCGCTAAAAAGGAGTTTTCGGAACATCTGTGCGCTAAATATGAACCTTGTGTTTAAAGTTCCCTATCATGTCATCCACCGAAAAGTTCAGCCCACGCGTCCACTTGTGTTGTTCATCGTCGCAAAATTTTACGCTCAAATATGAAACTAATGACATTTTACTTATTATTTTTTTATTTTGAAATACTGTAAAATCAAAAATCATTATTAACAATCGAAATTTTCTAAAAATATTTTCGTAAATATCATTAGAATGGGATTTTGAGATTAAAACTTTTGAGATTTTTCTGTATTTAGAGATTGTGGCTAATTCTGAACTAAACTGGTCAAAAGATTTAGGGGTTGAAAAATATGTTAAAAATAGAAAGTTGATTTTCTCCCCAACCATTTTGATGCTTATTTCACTTACTGGTACCCTAAATCTTCAGAAGATGTACGGATGAAGAATATTTATTTCAACTTTCAGTTTTGAGTATAGCAGGGTGTAAGAATGATGTTATGATTTTCGCCTGAACTTTGAAGTACTATATGGAGTTCCAGCTATAACAAGCTAAAATGACACTGTAATAATTTTTGAACATTGTTTTTCGAATCACTTCGTTATCTTTGTTTTTAAAGGCCATACAACAAGAACAGTAGGTAATAATAAAATGGCACGATTTCAAAGTTGATTTTCTCTAGACCCGATTAACTAGTTTTGATGATTTTTTATTCACATGTGAGTTGATTCCTCAGTTTTAAACATCTACGGGGAGAAAGAATTAGTCGGTATGCATTTTTTTGACAACAAAATATTAAGAATTTATTCTTTTTAAATATTTTCGTTAATATCATTTAAATGGGAGTTTGAGATTAAAAGCGTACTGTAGTAATTGTTTTAAACATGAAAGGTGAATGTGTAGTCAAGTTTATAAGCTACATTGTATAAATTCAAGGGAAAATGGTTATAACGTTAAGTCGTACGTAATGTAGTATCAATTAAAGAAGCGAATGATAATTAGTCCACGTGAGGATACATTTTTGAAAAAAAAACACCTCCACCTAGATTTGAACCAGGAACACTCCATTATCCTGACCTGTATTAATTATCATTACTAAACCTAACCGAAACATACTCGTCAGTAACGTAGGACCAACTAAAGATGCGAATGATAATTAATCCTGGTGAGAATAAATTTTTGGAAAAAACACCTCCGCCTGGATTTGAACCAGGAACCCTCCAATATCCTTACCTGGATTTAATTATCATTCTCTTCTTTAGTTGATGTTATTTTCTATGATTTTCGTTAAATTGTAAAAAATAACATTATTTTCAATGTTCATGTTACTTTTCTTAGGTAATTCTAAATTTCAAACGACAAATATTTTATAAAAAATCCTTATTGAATTTTTATTTATTTTGTTCCGAACTCCGAACTTGTGCTCGCATGCGCACGCATAGATAAATGCAAAATATTGATGTGAGTCACTAAACATATCAAAAATTAACATACTGATGAAATTGATCTAACACGGTATTGGCAACATGGTACACGAAGCATTAAAATGAAAAAAAATCAAATGAAATAAAGAACTGTTTTACTAGTTAATCACTTTTTTGAGTCTTTTTTGTATGCGGCCCGCCGAAGTTCAGATCAGAATTTGTGGCCCGCGCCCACAACTGAATTTGACACCACTGCTGTAAAACATACCTGCTGTTTTCAGTTGTGCCACAAACATAAGACACCAGCAATATCATAGATAAAACAACTATACTATTATGGGGTAATGCTCAAGGAAAAATTTAAAGTGATAAAAATGATGAAAGTTAAATATCAGTTGAAGATATTTTTTCATAACCATTATTTAAAATTATGTTTCCGAATTTTACTGCTTCTCATATCATATTTTCTACTATTTGTATAGGTAAAGAAGATACATATGAAAGTATAAAATAATGTGTAAATATTTTTTACTGCTTAGTTACATCGATTGTTTTCGTAAAAATTAAATAACCGCTAGTAAAGGTTTCTTGGACATTAACCCTCCTGCCGCGGCAACAGCGAAAATGCGGGAAAATGGACGGGGAAATCGCGTCTCCCGCGGCTGGAGGGTTAATAATTGATGAAACGTCGATTTTTCTTTCAAAAACGCTTTTTGCAGAAATCCTAGTAATGACCATTGTTAATGTGACGAAATTTGTTTGGTAAATTTCTGCAATGCACCTGTTGCAACGACGTACGTGTTAAGAAAGGGTTAATAAATTTTATAATTTATTTTTGGATTGTGGTACTTATATAAAGTTCTTAAATCTATAATGTAATATTTTAACAACCGATCAACAACCGATCACGTAAAAGCAAATTATCTCCGAAATAAATAGTACGATCATGCAATAAACCCAACCCAAGTGTGCCTGCATAAGATATAATTATTTAGCATACCTTTTTCCCAATTTTTAAAGATAATCTTATTTAATGTCTTAATGTCAGAGACGTTCTGGTTTACTATTAATGGAATGACAACTAGTTATTTGAAAAGTTTTATCACACTATAATTACCAAAAATAAAAAAAAAAATTTAATTTAAATTTAAATAGATCACAGCTTTTGAGGTTGCATGTAAATTCGAAAATAATAAATTTGTAAGGTCAGAATATCTTGGTGGTCAAAAGTTGGTAGACAATATCAATCAAAGTCTTCAGTTCTCAACAAAGAGAAATGAGCCGACTTTGAGCAAAATCACTTAATGACACTTTTTGTTGCATCGTATATAGTGTGTCCAGGAAAGTCCACATCATATGAAAAAAAAATTATTATCAATTTCTCAGATAATTTTATTCTATATAAAAGTTGGCGGCGTGTATGAAATCAAAACAGGTTCAGAATAAATGAATTTGTGATAAGAGTAAAGTACCTTTATTTTCATTGTTATCGATAAACTTTATTTGGAAATGTTAAGAAGTAAAAATTATATTCAAATATGACGTCAAACCCACCTATCTTAAAAACTTTTTGATTGTTTTAAAAAAAAATTCCTTTATGATAAATATTAGTAAATTCAAGTGATACTAAAAGGTTCTTTTTAATCTATTTTTTAGAAATGTTAATACATTTTTAACATTTTTTAATATTTTAGTATTATAACTAATATTTATTTAGAACTAGCGCAAAATTACTCATTTTCTTGGTGCGAAGTTGATATTTCACCCTGTAGATAATAATAGATCATACTATAACTAATACAGGAGCGTGATTTACCCTTTATTCAATTAATATTAATAACTTTGGACATGTTTAAAATAGTAGTCCATCTACAGCAAGCGATTATCTCAATGTTACTGATGTTTTCAATGAATTTCCTGTATTAGGTATTGGTATGATCTATCATAATCTACAGGGTGAAACTCATCTTTGCATTAAGAAAATGAGTAATTTTGCGCTAGTTCTAAATAAACATTAGTTATCATACTATAATAATACAAAAATTTAAAAATGTATTAACATTTCTAAAAAATAGATTAAAAACAGCCTTTTAGTATCACTTGAATTTACTAATATTAAAAAAACAAACAAACAAAAGGTTATTTTATAAGATAGGTGGATGTGGCTTCACATTTGAATATAATTTTTACTTCTTAAGAACTTTTCCAAATAAAGTTTATCGATAACAATGAAAATAAAGGTATTTTACTCTTATCACAAATTCATTTATTTTCTGAATCCCTAGGCATACGGCACCGAAATTTACATATTTGACGGTTGCCGTTTTAGTTTCATACACGCCGCCAACTTATATAAAGAAAAAAATTTTCATAGAAATTGATAATTAATACATTATTTTTCATATGATGCGGACTTTCCTGTACACGCTGTATAATTTCCATTTCCTACCAAGTCTCAGAAACGGTTCATTTTACCATAGTTCCGTAATTATTAACATAAACATTAAACATTTTATTGCGTTCTGTTATTGCCTTGTCGATTTTTAGAGGCAATCAACGTGCGAGTTCATGGATAGATTTCAATATTGATCTATATGGTATGACGTGAGAAAAACAATCTTACATCCCTTCGAAAAAAATTAATTAGTAGTTTAGAGTTCGCAATACATCGATTCTACAATATGGGAAACGACAATAATACTTCGTAGCAAGATAATGATCCACCAGTGAACATGACGTGACCATCATTTTCGTACAACCGACAATTCAGTAGTGTATTATACCAATCTCCATGTGCATACAATTTCAGTCATTTGCAGTTTATTACACCATTCAAATATGCACAATGCCGCTGCGTTACAGAACACACAGTTATCAGCATAATGTATTCATTCAAATTGCGGACTCCATTACTTCAAAGCACAATTTCAATTCGTCTCTGTTTGCCCAATCCTCAGCTCGGCTCGGACGTTCAATAGCAAATATGTGCAAAAAATAATAGACTTATAAATGAGGTATCTGAGCACTGAACACGTATTGTGATGAAGCGATTTTTTTCTATCCCACGAACGATATTGCCGAAACACTGTTTGCCTTGATAAATGTTTCAGCAGCGTAACACTATGCCATTTTTCTCATCTATCATATTCAACAATTCCAACGTGTCAGTTAAAAGACCAATGGTCAGAATTATTTGTATTCTTGAAATTGGCAATAGTTCTGCAATAATATTCTCAACGCGCTCTTTGTCATTTTTATTTCTTTAGTTTTTTTTGTTAAGGTTGATGTTCATATATGTTTGTATAATTCTTTAAAAAAGTCTATGCATCATTTGATTACGAATTGGCATTTTTAGGCGACGCCTGTAAAATATTAACGAGTAACAATGTGTTTATATGCTGGGTGTTTCTTCCGCGTTCCAAGTATTAAAAACATGATATAACATCAGAATTTATGATAAACACCAAGTCGAGTCGTTAGAGTCGCTGTGCTTGATATTGCATTTATCTTAAGAGACAGAAAACAATATTTTATACAAAAGTTGTTTGACCCCTTATTTTCATTATTATTTTTCTTTTCAACTGTATCAGATTTTACCTATATAATGAAAACGGTCTCTGAGATATTCATTTGTTCCAGAAAACTGCTGTCCTGTTTTTAAATGATACAGTAACACCACATTTTTTGCAGATTTTATCATAAAACTGTTGTCAAATAATAACTAAAACTAAATCAAGAAGCAATGTTATGAAAAATTAGATGCGCTCTACAGGGTGATCGCAAAATATGGTAATTTCTCAAGGATTTGAAATGCATATCAAAGATTCATTCAAAGATTTTTAAACCTAGCGCCCTGTATATTACCTAATAATTAATATGTCCGTTAAGTTACTTTTAATTTATATATGTGCGTGAATGTGAAAAGGGACCAATTGTCCGTTTCTAGTTACGCCGATAATCGCAAATAAAGTTAAGTTGGTTCAAAATGCACTATTTGTTTTATTCGCTAAATAGTCTCTTTATTGTGTTTTTATCAGATGTGTTGGTAAGAAACTCGTCTGCGGTTGAAAAAGCATGAAAAAATGCGTTTTGGTTTCGAAAGAAAACCTCTTGTCGATATCACGTTACGCTCTGGCGGATTACCATATTTTACCTACTTCCAAGTGTCCAATCAAGTTGAAGTTTTGCATATGGACAGATTTCTGGTGACAATGAATGAATCAAAAAAATTGGAAACTTTTCCAAAATTTGCAAGCATTTTGAACATTATGAAAATTTGTCCAATTGAGTTGAAATTTTGCATGTGGACAGATTTCCGGTGACAATGTATGAATCAATAAACAAATTTGGAAAATTTACGAAAACATGTAAAAAATTTGGAAATTTGTTTAATTGTGTTCAAATTTTGTATGTGGACAGATTTCCGGCTACAATGAACTTGGAAGTTTCAGATTTTTTTTTTAAATCGCAGTTTTGTTGTAGAGCGTAGTTTTTAAAAATGTAGCTTTTATGTAAATTTATTATTATTGTATTTCAACGTTTTGTGTACCTAATTATGTTTATTTGTTATCATGAAAAGTTTAAAATAACAGATTGTATCATCTGGTTTATTTATTTTATACGTCGTCAGATTGGATTCGCAAATTTGGATTTTTAACTGACATAAGTGTTGAAATGATAGAGCCTTGCATATGTTACAGGAAATGGGAAAAGATAAGTCGAAAAATCCATGTTAACTCATTACGGTTGCACTCGGTGGAATTAAGAATTAATCTCGAACTCGAACGTTTTGCAGCACTCGCCTTCGTTCTCGTGAGAAATTGCTTACATTACTTGCTCATAGAATAATATACTATTTACTTCAATTTTCCTCTATGGTAATAGGTTTTAAATGTTGGAGTACCTTTGCCATAACTTATTCTATCTAAAACCACTTATTACTCAATTTCGGACAACTTGACCCTTTTCATATCCTGGCATACATATTCAGTATATCCTATATGGCTGTATCCATTTAAAACAGTTTTTGCAATATTTGAAACTTAAAGAGCTGTACACTGTTATAGTGCCACACTGTATGCAGTGTGTTTGGTAGTGCAATGTAAATCCGTTAACGGGTTATGGATATTCATATACAAAGTAAGTATTACGGCTATCAAGATATAAAAAAATTATTTCGAATGTTTTAGGTCTGTTTAGTCATTTTTTGCGAACGTACCGGAGACCTAAAAACTTCAATTATTTATAGAAGTGAACCTAAAACAGTGAAATGTTATGTCGACTCACGTGAAAATTAGTTCACTTCAGGAAATTGTTCAGGCGTTTCAAAGTAGGGGTGTGACCGCTCAAAAACGCACATACAAGCTAAAAATATATTTGTAAACATGTAGCTTTGGCTTTTACCAAGTTTTTAAGATAGAATAGCCTGCAGTAGGATTTTTTTACAAATAATTGTATATATCAGAGACTATTTAGTTTGCATAGCTACAACCTGATACAGTTGAAAAAACAACTCTGCTCAGTATACTTCTCGTATACTTCACTAGTATTCATAATATGGTAAAGTAGTCCATTAAAAAAAAAAAACACTCATGACACAAAATGGCGACAAATGTTTTTCAGGATAAGATAGTGTTTTACATAAATATCCACGTTTTGTGGCTTGTTTTTTCTCTAAATTTGGATCCTAATACTATAGATTTGAAAACATCCTTATACTTGTTTAAGAGATTTCTGCAAACAAATAAAAACAGAGATGGTGCATTAGATGCATTAGACAGTCTAGGGTGCCACTTATTTTTCAAACTTTAAAATTTATTGAGTACTCCGTCTAAACTTGTTCCTATGGGTATAAAAAGCGTCTCCTGAAAATTTTAGGGTGATCGGATAACATTAACCCGTGCCGACTTAAGCTTGAAATTATAAGCGTAATTACATACAGGTTCTCATATTGTGCCCGGTGTAAACTACACCTTTACACTTTTACAGTATAAACGTCGTAGACCTATGCATACAAGGAAATTCTATTGCATAGTTAACACATTTTGCAATTCAAAAATATTTTAAACTTAGAATAGGGAATCCCTACTTTTACTCCTGCGCGGCTGGAACAGCTGACGTGAAATACCCATATAAGGAGGCATTGCATTCATAGCGGCTCGTTCTAGGGGGATTGTGGAAGAACAAAAATCTCGTTTATGTTTGATATTCTAAAGTTTGAACTATTGGACATTAGAAAATGACTAACTAAATTGAAATTTGAAGCTTCCAATACAAGCAGGTGGAATGGCGCTTAAACGTATTCGAAAGCAAGGTGAATAAAGATGTACTGGTCCTCGGCTGCAGACACCATATAGCTGAAGTATTTTTCGCAACTGTATTTAAACATTTCATGCCATTCTCGGGTCCTAATATTGTTCTATTCCAACGACTTAAAGAACACCGATAATTATGTGAGTGGTTGCAGTGATTTAAGAATTTTAGGGGCAAAACGCAAACTTTGGCGCAGTACTTAATTTTTGTGTTGGAGGAAAAATGGCCAACAAATGATTACAAAGAGTTACTTAAGTTCAAATTGTTATTTTAAGGATATAAAAATAATTTTACATCTCTTGCATTTAAGCGACCTGGTGGTTGCCATCATGCTCGATAGATGGCCAAAGGAATATATTCCCTTAATATATATCTTTTTCGGGAACAATTTAAACTGACATCAACAGAGACAACAGCGTTATTAGAAATTGATGGTTTCATAATTAATTGTTATTGTCAGTATTGGTTTGTGGCTCAACGACCAGAAAAAGCCCCATTACCAGAATTAAAATTGTCGAGAAGCTTATACCATTACCCAATTGAGAAGGTGGCGGATATAACAGTAAAGAAGTTCATAAATCATTTATATTATTTAAAAGAGGAATGTATTCTCTTAGCTCTGTATGACAATGACGTAAGTAACGAGACGAAGACGAACATTTGTAAGCAAGTTATAACCCAGGAAGACCATGATTATCAAAATGATGATTTTGATTATGATAATCAAGATGAAAATGACGTCGATGAAGATCAAGAGGATCACACTAATGAGGTGCCCAAGAAATGTATGTTAAGATTGAAGGATGTGCCAGAGTTTCTACAGCACAAAGACAGTGACATTCTAATCCGACTGATAACCGGAACCTCCAGACATTTCTTTACCAGGCTTTTAATTTCCACCAAATTTTTAATTCAACTACACATTGAACGGAAAAGTTGTCGCTAGTTTACTCATGGAGAACAGGATGTAAAAAAAATTAAGGTTACAAATGATGCTGCCGAGAGAGGACTGAAACTTCTGACAGATTACAATGACAGCGCCAGCGTAAGGAAAAATATTGAGCAGCAAACATATTTTGTTCAGGTACCAATAAATCTACTAAATACGTTGAAAAAATTGATGCTTTTTCCCCTTTTTCTAAGCTATTGCAGACTATCGCAAAGAATATCCAGATGCAAAATTGCAAACATTGAAGAAAGAATAATTTTGTATTACTTTATCATACGCAGTATGGTAAAGTATTGTAATCGTGCCGAAAAAAAAAATTGGGATTTTAGCGGAAATAGGTCTTTTTGGGTCCCCTGAACATTTTTGACCAAGGTCCAAAAAAATGTCTGTGTGTGTGTGTGTACCCGATTTTTGTGACGACGGTTCCGGAGAAACTACTAAAAGGTATCGGGACGAAAGTTCATATTAGAAGTTTCATGATTAGACTTAGAACTGAAAAGCTTTTGGTTCAAAAGGGTCCAAAGGAAATGGCTATTTACTCTTAGCATTTTTCAACGATTTTGCAAATGAACCGTCATTTTTGTAATTTGGTCAAAATAGATAAATAATAAATTAAAGTAGACGAAATTTGGTATAATTTATGTCTATAACATTTTTTGGTAAAATTAATAGTTAGCTTCAAGAGCAAATTCTATTTGAACGAGATCGGTCGCATCTGCATTGATATGAAAGTACATAGTAGCCTGGATTTGACAAATATTTTTTCGTGCTGCCACCACAGAAATGTCTATGGCTGTCACACTCGGCAACCGCTGATTTCATCAGAGGTTGGAGAACCGCTATGGAACGTTGCCGCTCTAGTGCGGCAAAGTACAAAATTCAAATAAAATAAGGTCACCAATTTTATTGTTTTTTGATAAGAAATATCAACCCGTTGTTTTATCTAATTGTAAAAACGATAAATTGAGAAAATTGTAAATAAAGTATAGCGATGAGTGTAGTTATATTTTAGTACGTTGGTACGGATGGGACATCTATCTATCTATCTGTCATGAACGAATATAAATCTGTCAGAATTTGAATTAGCTTTTTAAACTTGACGTTTCGTAGAAGTGGAAACTAACATTTCCTGTACAGAAATATAACCATTTTTGATATTTTTGAATGCGTATTTCTCAAAAACCAACACAAAACGTTGATGTCACTCCTGCCGAAAACAACATAGCGCGACTCGCTCACATGCGACGGCGACGCTCCGCCATCCGTGACGCGCCGCATCACCGCTCGTCGCGCTATTCCGTACTTTCGGCACTTGTGAGATAAATAACTATTATTCTGACAGTAGGTAGTGTCAAATGCTGATGCGTTGACAATACCTACTATTGATACTATTGATTACCAAAATATCTGTCAAATCCTGGCTAACTAGTTTAATTTTAATGCAGACACCATTTATCTCAATCAAATACATTCTCATGCAGCTAAACTATTAATATTATATTTTGTATGATAAAGTCATGTGCCTGGCCACATCAGATTTTTTTTTAAACAGTTTTTTGGTTGTTCGTCATCTGAGGTAACACCAAAATTTTTGTAACACAAAAAATACTTGTTTATAAACAAAGTACGTGGTTGTTGGTAACGAGATAGAGTATTTTTTTCAGTTTAATGTTTCAGGCAAACTTTACATTGAAATCGGCACGGGTTAATACTATCCGATTTGGCTCAAATTTTCAGGAGTTAGTCATAACACCCAAAGGAATAAATTTAGGGGGAGTCAAAGCAAAATAGTCAAATTATATTTTTGTAATTATAAATAAGTGGCACAATTATAAATAAGTAGACACTTATTAGCTTTCTGAAGGGCATGCCTCGGAAATGGTTGTTTTAACTAAGATTTTTTTTTCCATTATGTAATTTTGGATAGCATAAATGAATAGAATATCTCTGAAGAGTTGCTTCTTTGTTTCTGCGACAATCAGGTAAATTTCTACTTTTCTATTATGTAAAATTTCGGACTTGCTCTTAACCGTTACTCATTTTCTCATTCTGTTTAGTATACTTAAGTGAATTTAGCATACCTACTATTTGCCTCGAACGATCAGGTTTTGAAACAACCGTAGCATTTAGTTTTGTTTGCTTCATTAAAATCTCGAATCTGTTATAAATGTAACATATCAAGTGAGCTGACGTAAAACAAAAATGACGCATTCGTTTTAGTCTTTGACATACACAATTCATGTTCAACTACCGAAAACAAATTGAACTTCTAGACTGCTGCGCCATACATGAAATTAAAAACTAACTGACAGACTTCTCGCGAATCTGACTTGCAACATTTGAATTGAATTTTAATTGAAATCTAGTTTTGTGTTTCAGCTGTCTCGCTACTTTTGCCTACACACACAAGACACGCAGTGACAAATTAGTCGACTTTGAGACGCCTCCAGCTAACCAAAAGGAAGTCCTAATCCCACAGGCGGAAGCATCACTTTGCAGCTTATTGTTCTTATGGTGGTGGGAGACTTCCGAACTAGCGTCGTCGGTCGTGCTGCTCGGAGACTTAACTTGCGGATTGTCCTCGAAATATATACATATATTCAGACAGCCAATTAAATGTTCAGTATAAAGCAGATGAGTTCCGGTTCATTTTAGTTTGACGATAGAACGTCGGGAGCCGTGCCGAGTGGTTATATATTCGCGTAAAGAAGTGGTATGATAATGCCTCGCCTCTTAGAATTAATCGTTAGGGGATTAGAATTGGATATGAAATGAATTAAGGCGCTCACGCTGATGTTGAAAGCCTTCGAGATCCTTGGTAATTTTAGTGTCGCATTACTTCTACTTCTTCCTTCAGGACGTACCTGCAAAAGAGAATATCACTTAGTATACTGAAGAAACTGTAGGAATGTTACGATATAAACTGTAAGGCTTTCAGTACGAATATACAGGGTTATTGATAGTGTGTATTGTAGTTGAGGAGGTTTCTTTTAAACAAGTTATAGTAAAGTCATATGCAAGTTATTTCACCCCGAATGCATGATCCAAATATTAACAGTTTCCAAGATATATGAATTATTACGATTTTAGAAGAAAACGAATAAATTAATATATTTGAAGTATTTTTTTGTGTCAATGGTATCTTTAAGATGTAACAATTGTTGATAATACAAGGTTTTCTAAAAAAATATATCTAGAAATTAATGCTGGAATGCTGTCTCTATGTGCCGTTGAAAAGTGCCATGTTCTGCCACACTTCTGTACGTAGACAAAAAAAAACACTTGGAACCGACGATGGTACTTTTAGCACTTCAGCAGCAGTTCCAGCATTTATGCCCGGTTTCTGGTACGACCTGCAACTCTCTGGGTATGGTTACCTGACCGGTATATGCGCATATAGGTTTCTAGTACGTATTTACCAGGCTGTTGTTAGGTAACTCATAGTGATGAGGGGTAAAGGTACGTTTTCCTAGCAACGACTCCAACGATAATCGCTCAACGATAATCGTGCGGCGTTGATCGTTCCGCGATTATCGCTGGCACAAAACGTTTTCCAAGCATTTTGCAAGCGTCGTCTGGAACTATACTCGCGGACGACGCTTGGAGGAAAACACCTGAACACTTTGTGTCAGCAAAAATTGCGGAACGATCATCGCCGCACGATAATCGCTGAGCGATTATCGTTGGAGTCGTTGCTAGGAAAACGTACCTTTACCGGTTGGTTATCCAACTTTACCCTGTTGAAGTGACTTTTGTTGTGTCAGGCTGTGTAGCACATTCGCAACTACCTTCGCTAATATAACTGCACGCTGTCGTTGTAAGATTGTAAGGTTAGGTTATTTGGTTGAATTACATTTTGTTTCGATTGTTTTAAAGAGAGAATTGAGAGTTGTTTAATTGAATAGGGGTATAAAGTACTATAAAGGTTTGTGTGATAACTATTATCATAAATGTTGTGTATATTAAGATATCTTTATTTGTTATTCGCTGTTATTCAAAGTGCGCTTCAAATTGCTGCTTGACGTAGTTCATGATTTACTTCTCCGTCTATCTCTATGTTTCAAGTGCCATCTTCTTCTGTTTCCCACATGCCTCAAAGTGAACCTAAGCAGAAAAAATAACTTGAGTTGACTTAATTACAAATTATGCCGATTAGTCGAGAAACAAAACAAAGTAAACTAAATAGTAATTTGAAACAAACGTACTTCACAACTTTCATCAATATTTTGTTGGTTCCTTTTCATTAACCACTCTTCTTGTCCTTGACGATCACTTGGAAAAGCATTTAATAACTAGCTCAGCTCTGTTGTAGAACTACATGCCTGCACAACAACTTTCCTATAACACAAAAAATAAATAAAATTACTGAAACTACCTATAATAATATAAATAATTTAACAAAATTATTATCCGTATGTGTTTATAACATTAATATTACATTAAACTAGCAAATAATACTACTACTATAGAAATATACACCATAATAGTGTGAACTACATAACTTATGTGAAGAAACTTGTCACATCTTATTTTAGTTGATATATATGCAATAAATTTGCTATACATACCTTTGTATAATTCATGTATTACAACTGTACAATCCATTCTGGCAGTCTCGCCGACTGCCGCACAGACAAGCCTTGTGCACATGGCAACATCCCCAAAAAAAAAAAAAAAAAAAAAAAAAAAAAAAAAAATTACATATTCTTTCATATCACTGTTATTCGCCCTATAACTTAACCGTAAGTTTTGCAAACGTCATCGTTCGTTGTCAGAAAACGTCGTAGCAACATCAAAAACGAACAATTACATAACCAGCACTATCTGACTTCAAATTCGCTCAGTTTAACACAATTCCTGGATGTATAAAGCCTATCGCCAGTATAGGCATTTAGCATTTAATTCAAGGAAATAGACCAGCGTAAACCGATAGCAATGCTTCTAAAAGTTTTCTTCACGTGACCCTGAAGCAGTTACTGCATCACATCACGAATTCGCAAAAAATGCTGCCATTATTAAATTATTTTCACAATGATTAATTATAGTTTCTACTCAAATCAATTTTTAGAAGTACGCAAGACACGTCCAAAGGTCGGTAGGGGACCAAGGTATCGTATATTGCCAATGGATATTTTATTTTGTTTCAGGTATCGATTCAGTGTACCCTTTGGAAGCAATATGTATTGAATATGTTTATTTTCAATTTTGGTGGCGGCGCCGGGTGGGACGTTAATATTTTATTATTGTCGAAACTTTTCTAGTTTAGTTTATTATAATTGGAAATTTTAATAACCGCTTCATAGACAACCTTTTTTTTCTTTTAAAAATTTCCTGGTGTCACTGTAATAATATAAAATAACAAATGACTTCACTTTAACATAATAATCAATCAATTTGCGTTACTCTTTATTAATGTATACAAGGCCTTTATGCATAAATATGCTCATAACCTTATGAATTTCACAAAGCAACACCTGGTGTATCCATCAATATTTACGTATACATACGAAATCCATAATCCATCATGAACAACGTGACGGAAATTCCAATTAACTTGGAGATTGCCGTGTTGCATGCATTGCCTAACTAAGATCTATGCTTCTATATATTGACATCTTAGCACTAAAACCTTTGGTTATAGCGAACGCCACAAGAGCTTAGTGTTTGTGTCCTTTAATTATTTTGTCAGTGGCGTTTCATGGCGCGCTCGACTGTCGCGTACGGGATTCTGTAAGCAGTGTAAACTGCGTTAACAAAAGTCGTTTATTATACGAAGGGCTGAGGTTTCTGCTAACGAAATTTTCATTAGCAACTTGGGAAATGCCGGAAACGTATTACTTCGGCGGTTTTAGCGGTCCGCAGCCCAAAATTGTGCTAATTTATTTCCGACCGCTTAAGTCTTTCTATATTATCGTATGTTTGGAAAGTGTTTCACGTTAGGGATTGCTCTTACATTTGGTAATTGGCAAATTGATGGTCATCAAGGATTTGCCCATTGCTCGACAGTCATTTGTCATTTGAAAAAAATATTCCAGTATATTCTATTGACTTTTCTACGGAAATTGTAGCCGATATTGGCATGATGGCACAGCAAAATATTTGCCGAGAAAATAAATACAGCCATTAAAATCTAAATATTCGACCAACTTTTTTCTTCAAAATTTTGAGTAAACATAAAATGACAATCGGTTATTAGGATGTTTATGAAGCGGAACCCCTCTTACCTGAGAAATTATTCTAAATTAATTTATTATAATTAATAATTAAATTTAATTATTAAGCGTACATAAGAAAAACAATAATTTCATTAGTTTACAGCGATAAAATAAATTGTAAACAAGGAACTAACATGGTTGTTCACTGAGGTGGCCTGGTTAAAGTGTGGCAAATGTGTGGTGGTTATCGGCCATCTGAGCAAGCGTCGTGCGGTGGCTAACCTAGAGCGCTTGCGCAGTTGGTCGAAAACCAGTATGCCGTCGCCACCTCAATGAGCGACCTCCCTGGATGACAAAACGCTTTCTTGATAGGACCACATGTAATAGAGTTATTCTCCATTTAACTATTTTTGGCCGGGTATTATAAACGTCGAATAAGAATTTACTAGCCCAGTATTATTTCATTCAAAACCGCGAATAAAACATAATTTATCTAAGATAAAATAAAAAGAATAACAAAACACCATACCTATAGATTGCTAAGTTAGAAATGTTTAATTTCATATATTTTAAAGCATAACTTAATATTATTGAAGTAAACCATAAAGTGAAGAACCCAGTGCACAAATCGATATAACACCGTGTCTTTTAATTAAAAGTGTGTAAAACTAAATAGACAACACAGAGCTCATCAATTAATTACGTAATTAAATGAATCAACAACATATGACCCTCGGTAAAAACCGCTAAAGAAAACGATCCTAAATCCGTTCCAACGCAAAGGTCTTTAGGCATCCCTCACAGTATCGTTTAACTTCTTTCAGAACCGCGGAGAAGTTAGCCATGAAAGATATACACGTTTTTTATCGATTTTTTTAATGAAATAAATACCAAACGATAGAGCTGTTCAAGTAGTAAACGCCATAATTTTGCACTGAAAATTTAAATGGTTTTACCTAAAGTACGATTTAATTAAGAGAACGATAACTAATAAGAGCACCGGACATCTGCATAAATAATTGTAAATTATTCCGCCATTAATAATTGACATTGACTATTGAAAATTTCATGGCAACGATTACTGTCCCCGCGGGCGTTAAGAATTTATTTTCTGTGACGAGAAAAAAGTACACCAAAAGTACAAAAAGTACAACAAAAAGTTGAAATTGGTTTAATACATGGAGAAAATAGACCGCACCGAGATGTTGCTGCTATTTTCAATGAAAGACATCCACACAACCAAATTGCCAATTCAACCATTTCCAACATAATGAAAAAATTCAAACGGGCTGGGTCTTTTGAAAATAGCTTCAAGAAACCCCACAAAAAATATGTTACCGAAAATGAGGAAACAAGTTTGCCAGTGTTGCAAGAAGTAATCGAGCATAAAACGACTTCTGTTCGGCAAATTGCTGCACACAGCCAATGCAGTAAATCAACAGTACATGAAACACTAAAAGTAACCAGGTATCTCCCTTATAAGCCATCAGGTATGACTTTGTCATCTGGTTTGAGGGGCAAATGGCAGTGAACAGATTCTTTTAAAATATTCCTTGGACAGACAAGGCCACATTTACGTCAAAGAACCCGACCTTTACAAGAGAATGCCGAGTTCAGTACCATTTTAAACTAATGTGCTGTGCGGTATTTTGAATAATCAAATATTAGGGCCTTTTTTTCCTCAAAATTTAAATGGGGAATTATATCTTCAGTTCCTTAACAGAGGGTTGTCACTTTTTTTGGACAATTTGCCGTTAATTCAACGGGCGCCAATTTGGTTCCAGTTTGATAGTGCGCCCATACACAATATAAATGACGTCAAGTACTTTTTAAATCGTACATTTGGCCATCGCTGGATAGGCAGAAATTTGGAATTAAGTCCTGGCCACCTAGAGACACTGTTAGATTTCCTTTTGTGTGTTCCTTAAAAAGATTTCCTTTTGTGGGGTTACGTAAACAATAAAGTATACAAACACCGACCATTTAGAGATATAAATCATTTAGAGGAAACTGTATAACATTGTATCCAGAACAACGCCAACTTTTATAAAGCATAAAATTTTCTGAAAAATACACAATAAATTTTTTTTCCATATGGTGTGAACTTTCGTGAACACACTGTGTATACATATAGGTATCATGATTTCCTTAGCACCACATTTCCTTAGCAACGCAGGTCTAATTGTGTACAACAGCCTGCGAGTTTAAAAATTCAAATGTCACATTGATTGACTTTAATATATTGTACTAATAAGTTTTTCAATATAAAATCGTCATTTTCCCGGTCACAGAAAAAAATATTGTATTATACACAGGAAAATATTAGATTTTAGCTCTCGGTTTTTTGTCACAACACAATACAACCTCGAGCTAAGATCTAATACTTTTTTCTCATGTATTATAAATAACGAAGATGCACATGCTATACAGTGTCGTATAAAAAGTCGACTTTTTTTCAAAGCATATTGGCTCTTGTTTGTTCTTTATTTACAAACATTAGTAAAATATTATTTTTTAATACCTACAACAAACAAATTCGTAATTCCTCGAATAGTATCTGTTATGACCTGCATAGATATTTTACGCCGTATTTCCTTTTCCCGCTATGTATGAATAAACTTTACGTTCACGTTGTAACATTGTTGTCCGTTGTATACTGTCAATTTGGCACTGTCTACAAATTGCTCCACTATATTTTGTATGCGGTCATAAAGATTCCGTTGGATATTGAATTCTGCGCGGGGGAGTATTGTTCGCCGTCGGTTCGGCATCTCGAATAAAATACGGTGCAATTCGGTGGAGGCGGCGCTAAAATAATGGACTATAAAATGCGGGCCGACGTTAAACTCAAAACAAATGGCCCAGAAATGAGAGCAAATAACTTTATTAAACGTATCGCACGGGGGCTCCTGAGCCGTAGCCGTGCCCAGCCCTAGAGGAATTAGCTCATTATTTCCGTTGGGTTTGCTTTCTCGCTAAATATTCAACTTCCGGCATTAATCATCATCGCGCGATAATTGCTTAATCAAGTGCACAAAAGCGCCTCCGCCGATATTATTTTGTAAATTATCGTGCCTTTGGAAATATTCTTATTCTATGTCGAGGTTTAATTATATTGAAATCCGTATTATTATAATGAACAATCAGCGGATTATGGATAAATAAAGACTAACCTTGTTTTAATAAACTAATTATTATTATCCCCTCATCGAGGAACAGTAATTTTTACTCAATAGTAATAGCACGTCATATGAGTGAATTTTTGCGTTGTAGATTAGAAATCTTGTAGCGAAAAGTCTTTGTCACGTCCAATTTGTGTAATAAGAATTTAATAAAATAAATAAGTGGTTAATAAAATAAATTTGCTGTTGACAGCATTGATTTACCACTTCACAGAGTAGCTTTATTTATTTTGATAGGTTTCAATAAAAATCTATTGAAGATTTATTGAAGCAGAAGAATAATAAGAATCAAAAAATCAAATTTCAGTCAATAAGTTGGTCGATAAGGTGTTACGTGGGTAGTGCTACGAGTGCTTATACCTTTTATCACGTGGTATTTGAGAATTTTGTCTCGTTTATTGATTTATTCCCAAATGTTTCACAATTGTCTAATACCACCCTATATAAATAATATAAAAACAAATTATCACTCGAGTGCTACCGCCGGAATGGTTCTGATCTAACAAATCTGGTATAAAAAAATTTGATGTGGTCAGGCACATGAGTATATCATGCAATATATAAAATTAATAGTTTAGCCGCATGAGATTCTATCTGATCGAGATCGATCGTGTTTGCATTAAAATAAAATGAATTAGCCAGGGTTTGACAGATCATTAGAATACAAATATCTGGCGAATCCTATATTAATGCAGACACGATCTCGATCAAATAGAATTTGCTCCTACAGCCAAACTACTAATTTTACCACAAAATGTCATAGACATAAATTATACAAAATTTCCTCTACTTTAATTTATTATTTAACTGTGGCTGATAAAGTTCTCCATTTTTCGCCAGAATGCTACTGATCCGTTATTGACGAAAAGGTGTGTTATTCTCTTTCACGACCAATTTCGACCCCTGTTAGGGTCATCTACGGGCGAAGCTGAAAAACGATATTCGAAAAATATGGACGACATTTTGTTATGTTTTTAGTTATGGCACCAGACGAACACTTTTCCACCTTGAATTTAAGTTTAAGAATGATATCCGAAGGGCATTAATGGAGACACCCACCATAACATCTATGAGAGCGGAATTTCTTAGAATGTACATGAAAAATAATCAATTTTTCTCCATTTTTTCAAATATGGTCACAGGAAGTCGTGGCAGGATAATATTATTTTTACAGTATTTTTTCAAAGACGCTAGAATTTGATGATCCTGTATGCATACGTACGCTTTTCCTTTGGCAACATTTATTCGACTACGCCACTGGCCGAATGACAATAGTCGATTGCACCAGATGACTGTCACTTTTGACAACACGCAAAGTTAAATTGATTCAACAATAGGCACACTCAAACACACACAGAAATTTTTTGTACCTTGGTCAAAAATGTTCAGGGAACCCAAAAAGACCTATTTCCGCTAAAATCTAAATTTTTTCTTCGGCATCATTACAGTAGCAATCGCTACATGTTTCGTGTCCTGCTGATCACTTCTGCAAGCGCTATAGGAAATGAGATATAAATTACATAATTGACAATCAAATCAAACTCCGAAAAACTCAATCGTCAAAACGTACGTTTTGTCAGGCGCGGCCCGTGGAGAACATAAAACAACATACAAAGGTCACAAACAAACATATATGAGACTTCAGAACAGATTTTTTTAACCGATATTTTTACGATTACCAAAACATCAGCGTTTGACACTACCTACTGACATTAGAATGAAACTATTGGGCAAATCTTGGAACTAAGATGCAGACACGACCGATCTCAATCAAGTAGAATTGGCTCATGCAGCTAAACTATTAATTCTTCCAAAAAAATTCGTAGACATTAGTTATTCAGAATTTCCTCTACTTTAATGTATGATTTATTTTTTTTTTTGACGAAATTACAGAAATAGCGGCTCATTTGCAAAATTCTTGAAAAAGGCTTAGAGTAAACATCCAGTTCCTTTGGACCCTTTTCAACCAAAAGCTTTTCAGCTCTAAGTTTGGTCAGGAAAGTTCATTGTAATGTCAGTGTAATGTTTGTAATATTTGTAATGTTGTGTAATTTATATCTCATTTCCTATAGCGCTTAAAGAAGTTCCAGTAGGACACAAAACATGTAGCGATTGCTAAAATAAAACAAAAATACGGAATCCGACCACTTTTATTGTATTAATATATCTGTGAAATCCTGGCTAACTAGCTTTATTTTAATGCAGATACGACCAATCAAATAGAATCTCATTTACTATTAATTTTATAAATAGTATGATAGTCATATGCCTGGCCACAACAGATTTTTGTTTTTGTTTTAGATGTGTCGGGAAGAAGATATCCCAGAAAAATGCATTTTTAGCCACCTTACCAGTGTAGCCGATTTAGCTCCTGTCCGGCGAGAGCAAATACTTAGTGTTATTTAGGTAATCAAAATGTACTAAAACACCAATTTTTGACATATCTGAATATTTCTCACCTTGTTTGTCGCCACCGTTTGACGGTCTATTACCTGACCTTATCATAGGTTGTTCAAGGTTCATTTCAACACGTCATACCTATACCAAATTTTACTTATTTTCCTTTATAGAATTGAAGTTCAAAGTTTAAGCTTTAATGATAACCAATTTACATCACTATATCACGAAGAACGGAACGAAATCCCAAGTGTTTTAAATATACGTACCGGAAGATGAAATAATAAAAGAAATAGAAAACACAAAACAAAAATGGGGTTTCTTTGAGTAATTCAATCGTACAAGGTGCACAAAGTTTATCCATTGGGTGGACAGGAACGGTACTTCCGTTGCCTACCAAAAGGAAACTTTCCTACGTATTTGATTCAACGGCAAACAGGATGAAATGTTATTGCACGCCCGTACAGATGCTTTTAACGGTGGGGGCCGTGCCGACAGTACCGACATCCTAAATCGTTTCTGGCCGGACAGAGGTCTGCGCAATTATTTTGCCGAAAGACTTACTTTGGAACGCGGCCAAAACTCCGGAAAATCCTAAAGAACGGGCCGGGAACTAGGTGGAGTCGTTCGGGGCACTTGTTCGCGCAATAAACAAACAGCAACTCCATTCCGCAGATTGCCCAATCTCCAAAATTAGTGCGACACCATCAATTCAATTGGATCATTGCAATAGATTTTTAGGTTACGGACTGAATTAGCTGTATGTGAATCGAATATCTTATTTATTCTACGAGCATTGTATACCTAAAGCTATAACGTATTAGCTTAAGTAGCACGTATGAACATAATTAAATTAAAATCTATAGTGCAATAAGCCTTATTTAAACTGTATTCTTCAAAATATTAAAGGTCAAATTAAATAAATGGGTTGAAGCCACTTGAAGCTCTTATAGGTAGTCACAGTTTAACTAGTTTAACCCCGAGACGCACATGTTAAAATTATTAGCGTGTATACAGTGTGTTCAATAAGGTAGTACCAACCCAAACTTATGTTTTTTAAATGGACAATCTATATCTCCGCACAATTTTGAATTCCTTGCAAAATTTTACGACAATAAGAAATAACTTTACCTACCCTAAACTTTAAACTTTTTGATTTATTGTCATTTTTATGGGAAAACAGCAGTATAAGAAAAGCAGTATATCTCAATATCTGTTTTTAATTTTATTGCGCACGCTTTGATTATGATTAAGTGGGAAGCGTTCTATTAGCGTGATTACCTACCATAACCAAATTGTGTACAGGCTGGTCATAATCTGGAACAAAATATAGCAAACAGTCTTTCCTAAGGAAGTTAATTTTTTTAAATGGGACATCCTATATCTAATTACTTTTTTGGATTCTACGCATCGTTCCGCAGTAAAAAGTACTAGTACACACTAGTGCTACATTAAACTATCGCAGAGACAACTAGTCTTCTTCATAAAAAAAAAATCTATTTTTCTATCAATAAATTCTTCTATACCTACATTAACCATTAAACCAGCTAAGTATTTATCTAAAAGGGAGAGACTGGTAGCTAACTGACTAAGTTAAACGTAAACAATAAGCAGAAAAGAACTTTGTTTTTTTTCGAAGAATAAAATTGGAAATACCATAAAATCATACCATGAAAGATGATAATGATGAAAAACAGCAGGATTTTCAAGTAGCGTCGATTGGTAAGTACGATATGAATATTTTAGGTAAATTCTATACACAAATTTAAATTTGCTATCCAGCTCGAGGTTTCGTCATAGTTGCACATGGCTGAATTTTTAACAATTCAGAAATTCTAAGAAAAGGTTTCGTAAAACCAAAATAAAAAGAGAACCATAGATTGTTATACGATCAGGAAAAAGGTATGGATAGACATAACGTCAATATTCTATACGCTTACTGACCGAAGGAGGTAAGCATTACAATATTAAAAATATAATAAAATTGTGTAATTAATAAAGGCTGAATATTATTTATTGTTTTAGGTTCGATTTAGTTTGAAGTGCTTAGCAAAAAGACAATGCCGATTTGTGTACTTTCCAACAGCTTTCTGTGAAAACAAAATCCCAATGCTTAGACATTGAGAAAATAGCCACGTGGGAATGTAACCATAAACTCACTTATACTGAACTTATTTGCTGAAAATTTAATTAAAACTGTAATCCGCGCGCGTCTTATCTGATTAAATCGGAGTTGGCGTCTTCTAGTTACATCTTGAGTTCACTTCCACTAGACATCTAGTCTACTGTGGATTTGACAATTTTTAATAAAACTGGCTTACTGTTTCAAAGTCGCACCGACGCACCGAAGGACAAGAGATAAATTATCTCAGCAGATGTCGTGGGTCTCTCTGTCTTTTTCTATCTCGGCGCTCGTATCTACCATCAAGAGTATTTTCCCTGGCAGTGGAACACTCCGCCATAATGAAAATTACAAATTACGGTTTTTTGTAAAAGAGCAGAGTCGGTATTAAAAATTTTCCGGCGGTGTCAGAAGAGCGCATAATACAAGCTACGTACAACCGTAGAAAAACCTTTCTATTTTGTTTTACTACAACACATTTACATACCATAGTTATTAACTTAATAAAAACGTAATCAATTTACTTTTTAATGCGTTATATTTTCAAAACTAGTCACAATTTGGAAATTTTGCTTACAGATTCAAATTGTACGGAAGAGAAAGTATACGAAAAACAGTTTTTAATTGTTCGAGTTGAGATTATTGCATTTTTACAAATTAATTACTTGGAAACTCTTTTCTTTAATTAAGCTAATAACTGTGGTGTTAAATTAACAAAATAAAACTTTTAATATTATTAAGTTCAACTTATTCTATATTTTGATCCCTTGGGGCACTGGTTAATATATTCTGATCGACCTTAAATTTCCTAGGAATTAAGTATGGATATAATAACCCTGTACTACATCATATACTAAAATTATAACCACTTCGAATAATTATGATTCACCTCTGCTTAGCTATTGGAGTTATACATTAAAATTTTCTCTGTGAATTGAAGAATTCCAGGTTGTCTTTGTTTCTCGCAACAACTTCTAACAGAGCATCAATTTCTCTAAGCAGTTTTGAAATTCTGGTTTTCATATTGTCGATTGACTCTAATATAGAAACTCGTCGTTATGATGAACTATTTCTGGCTATATTGCATGCTATAGGGTTGGTGCCTGTTGTTCTTTTCTCCGCTATTTGTATTTGCCTTTTTAAAACTATTTGCAAAATATTGTCCACTATTTTTTGCCTTTGTGTAAACTATTTACAATACTGATGTCTATTTCACCTTGCTTTATAACAATTCATAATACTGCTCAAAAAAATAGGGGAACACTTTTTGTCTAAACCAGTAACTTTTTAAATAATAGTTCTAGGCAAATCAAATTCGGTATACTTCAACAGTATATAAATAACTAAAAAATACATCGACATGTTACAACTCTTGGTTACTTCTAGGTTACACTTAAAAATGTAAATTAATAACGCAAAACAAAATGGATATTAATTTGATGAATGGATATGACTGTCATAGTATAGAATCACACCTGCGAGGCATTCTTTGCACTAGTCTGCGAAGAGATTCTTGGGGTATGCTTTCCCATTCCTCAATCAAGGTTTGTGTCAGTTCCTGTATGGTTAGTGTTGGATTAGGGCGCTTGCGAACACGTCGGTCAAGCTGATCCCACACGTGTTCAATAGGATTCAGGTTAGGACTTAACGCCGGGCATTCCATGACCTGAATTCCACGTGCTTGTAAAAAGTTTCTGGTGATGCCGGCGGTATGTGGCTTTGCATTGTCCTGCATTAGGATGAACCAGGCAGGCACCACATGGTCCACCAAGAAGTTTTCTATGTACTTCATCGCAATTAGTCTACCAGGAACCACAACAAGGTCAGTTCTGTTGGCTGTAGTGATTCCAGCCCAAACCATCACAGATCTAGGACCAAATCTATCCACTTCCTGTATAGTAGCGGCTGCGTATATTTCACCAGGACGTCTATATCGTACGTTTCCCCGAACGCTAGGCATAACATTTACGAAAGAACGACAACATCGCTCTCCCCACCCGGCGTATTTGGCAGCGGCTAAGCGGTTCTCCGGTGCGCGGTTCGTGTGCTAGCAGCTAGTAGTTTGTTGTTCGCAGGACTGTGTGCGCTCGCTTTTGTGCTTCTTTTAAAAATGTAAGTACATGGTGCAAACGTAATTTCTAAATTCTCTTTTATTATCAGAAAATAATATCAACTCCTGTAAATTATGTGCCCTATTGACTTTATCAACATAAATGGTATTTTTAAGATTACCCCACAAGAAAAAATCTTTCGGAGACAGATCAGGCGATCTTGGGGACCAACGAATGTCGCCTGTCCCACTAATAAGACGGTGAAGAAATGCGGTTGTTAAAAACTCTCGCACCCTGGCCGCGTTATGAGCAGGACAGCCGTCTTGCTGAAACCAATCATCACCCCGATCTACTCCGGGAAGGTTATAAATGGCGGGAAGTACTTGCTCTTGCAGCACAGTAAGGTACTTCTGGGCGTTAAGAGATCCATCGATAAAGAATGGACCAACTAAATGATTGCCTAGAATACCAGCCCAAACATTTAGTTTTTCGGGATATTGAGTACGGTAAGAATAACTTCGGTGCTGATTTTGTTGGGCTCAATATCAAAGAATGGAAGGATTATGTTTACCATGTAACGGAAAATTTGATTCATCAGTAGAAAGAATATTTTGTATAAAATGTTCATCTGTGTTCGCCTTTTCCATTACAGTATCACAAAACTTCATTCTACGAATAATGTCCTCTGCGAAGGTTTCCTGAGTCTTTGAGTACTTATAACTCCGGAAATCACCCTTCTTCAGAGCCTTATCAACGTTTTGTTACCAATACCTCGCCAATTCGTCAAGTGTATTTCTTATCGTCCAGTACTACAGAACCGCAGATTAGTACATCCTATCGTTCTTTGCCTCAATTTCTTGTGGACTTATCTCCCTTGGATGACAAGTACTGCAGCTCATTAGACAAAGATCTTTTTGAAATTGATGGACAATATTGAAAATGGTTTGTCTGCACGGGAAATGTCTGCCTTCAAAAGTGATTGCAAACGAATCCACGCACTGTTGCGCCGAATTGCCACCGTAATACCACTTGATGATCTGAAGCTGTTTTAGCGGAAGATACATCGCGATTGCAAAGATATGAATGTTATGAAGCGTTGTTAGATCTGCGATAGTTCTGCCGTTGCGTGCATGTGCTCCGAAACGCAAAACCAGATTGACCTGACCAGACCTGCTCTCCCACCAGTCGGCAGTCCCACTATAATTGGCTGCCCCACTCAACCGACGTTGGCAGTGTTGTCGTGTGATAATCTAGTTCCTATAGACCTATGCCTAATTTTTGCGGATACAATCTGTACATGTGCACGCAGTTGATCGTCGCAACGAGTTAAACGACATCTGGACTGGTCTGTAAAGAGTACAGGCGTCCAGTGACGAAGTTCTTCTAGGTATCCGAACAAGTACACGTCCTTTAAAGTTTCTGTGCCAATGGACAAACTTAACGCTGCTAAAGAGCCAGCACTATGGCCCGAGAATGTGGGCATTAATCGTTTTTTTTTTTGAAAAACCCCGCGTGGAACAAGAACACCTAGAAGACTTAAATATCGTTCTGATTGCCTTTTTAAATGTCTTAAGTCTTAAGTCAAAAGTGATAGATCTTGAAGTTTTCTTAAATGAACATTCGCCAGACTGTGTATGTTTATGTGAAACTTGGTTGGGAGAGCACGATATAAACAGTTTATCAATTTGTAATTTTAGTAGAACCCGATTCAGAGGAGGAGGCTGCGCAATTTGGACAAAAAATGGTGTACGGGCAACACCAATTGATATTAAGGAATTTTGTACTGAAAAGGATATTGAGGCTTGTGCAATTAAGTGGTCATACGGTAATATTAACCTGATTGTTGTAACGATTTACAGATCTCCATCGGCGGCGTTTAATAGATTTCTATTAAACCTAAACATGATACTTGATAAGCTTTTCCAAACATCCCCACTGATCATCTTGATGGGAGATTTTAATGTTAATTTTAAAGATCAATCTCAACAACTGACAGACTTAACTAGCACACTAGACTCGTTTAACTTAAAACCACAAGTGAATGATTATACAAGAATAACTTCAAACTCTAAAACCCAGTTGGATAATATATTTACAAATATTGAGACGTCACCTGTACGTAGAGCTGTTGATATTCACTTCTCAGATCATCGGGCACTCATTATGAACAGACTTGAAAAAGAATCTTCACTGAAACTCACTCAACAAACAAGAAAAATTAATGAGATCAATAAAGGAACATTCTGTCACCTCTTAATTGACGAATCATGGGAAAGTGTCTTCATCACTGAAAATTTTAATGATAAATTTAACGTATTTTACAAAAAGCTTACATCCATGTTTAATATCTCCTTTCCGTTAACACAAATTACAAGAAGTTATGTAACAAAATCGTGGGCTAACTCAGTCAATGTGAAGGAAAGAGAGGATCTAAAGGATCTTTATGTTCTACAAAAAAGATACCCAGTGTTGAAAGAGTATTACAACCATAAAAAGCGAGTTTACAGAATCAATATTACACAAACAAAGCGAACACACTACTCTGACAGAATTTTGAACTCAAATAATAAACAAAAGACAACTTGGAATATCATAAAAGAACTACAAAACAAAAAAAAAACACAAATATACTTGATTATCCCTTAAAACATGATAGTGGTGCAAAAGTTCCTGAAAATGAACTTGCTTCTTGTTCAACGAGTATTTTAAAGTGCCACCACATCGAATTAGTGAAAGCATAGTGGACACAAATCTGGGCAACTTCAATATAAAAAGAAATCCAAACTCAATATTTCTCTGTGCATACACGGAAAATGAGGTATTAGAAATCTTCAAAAAACTCAATAGTAACTCTGCTCCTGGACCTGATGACTTGCCTAATCGTATCTTGAAGGAATTTAGATTCCTCTTAATTAAGCCAATCACATACCTGATTAACATGTCCTTTGAGACGGGTCAGTTCCCGGAAAGCTTGAAAGGGTAATGTGTTCGTCCGCTGTTTAAGAAAGGTGATCGTACAAATATTTCTAATTATTGCCCAATAGCACTAACATCCGCTCTCTCTAAGATCTTTGAATATGCGTTGCTCAACAGACTCACTGGTTTTTTGAGTAAATATAACTTAATATCGGAACATCAACATGGATTTATTACTGGTAAATCAACAACAACAGCAGTACATAGTATATACAACAGTATCCTATCATGTCTCGAAAGTCAACAGTGCCCTATGGCAACTTTCTGTGACTTAAGCCGTCCTTTCGACTGCGTGCAGCATCCGCGACTGTTGGAGAAACTTGAGATTCTGGGCCTGAGGGGGACAGCGCTGTCCTGGTTGAAATCCTTTTTCAGTGACAGAACTCAGCATGTAAAGATCCAATTCCGGGGTGGACAGCGCCTGGCTCGCTCATGCTCGGACTCTCTTCCGGTTACCATGGGGGTCCCCCAGGGTGCAATTTTGTCTCCTCTGTTGTTCACCCTATTCATGAACGACTTGTTTCAGTACTTGCGGGACTACCACGTTGTGTGTTACGCAGACGATACAACCATATTAGTATCTGACACAGTCACAGAGGTAGAAGAAAACCTGAACACCATGCTGTTGAACACCAGCTGGTTTTCAGCGAACAAGTTATATTTGAACATCGATAAAACGTGTTATACACAGTTCAAATCTTCACCGCACACCCAGACAATCATGTTCACTGCTAAAATAGGGAACAGAGAGATCAAATCAAGTCAGGAAACAAAGTGTTTGGGAATGCTTATACAGCATAAACTCAAGTGGGAATCTCATTGTCAGTCTGTTGTTGGTAAAATAAACCAAACAATTTTCAAAATTAGATCAATTCGCTCGATCGTTGAGATTTCGATTATCAAAATGATCTACTTCTCAGAAATCCAATCCCGCATTGCATACGGAATAATATTGTTTGGAGGTGGTGGTTTCACCAATAAAATATTGCTTGCACAGAAACGTGCAATACGTTGTATACTTGGAAAGAATCAGCGTGAACCCTGCAAACCGCTGTTCATATTACTCGGCATCCAAACAGTGGTAAATCTGTATATAATAGAGGTATCAACATATGTCCATAAGAATAAGAACGAAATTATACGAAGGAATAACGCCGAACACAGTTACAATATTAGAAACCCCAGCATTCACATAGAAAACCATAGACTCACGTTGACTTCAAAAAGTCCAATATTTCTGGGTATTAAAGTGTATAATCACCTACGAACGGCAATAAAAAGCCTACGGACCGATCAATTCAAGCAACGACTGAGCAAGATACTGATAAGTGAACCGTATGATAGCGTTAACGAATTTTTTGAGAGTCGGTTGTAGCAGTCTCCTTTTGCTTATACTTCTGCCTCCCATTCAGGTTTCTGCTATGTTTAATTTTGTTTTTGTTTTTTTTTTCTGTAATGTTATTTGACCTGTCTTATGCAATGTATTTTGTCTTATTGATCAATAAACTCTATTTCTATTTCTAAGTTGCCAATCTCTGTGATCCAAAGCAAACTACATTCGCACTGCTTTGTAATACTGCGAAAGGCGCGGTGCGCGGACAGGTCTTCTTGGTTTCAAATTCGCTTCTCTTAATCTGTTTGTAACAGTTTTAGAAATTTCTATGTGATCGTCTTAGGTCGTTTAGAAGGTCTGTGGTCTCGTGCTGTGGCAGTACGCTGACGTAGAGAGGAAACGAGAAGAAATCGGTCTTGATTTTAAGTAGTTTTTCGATTTCGACCTTGTCCAGCTCGTCTAACATATTGACCAGTCTCCCGAAACCGAATCCATAAACGCTGAATAACAGAAGAGGAAACACAAAGGTCCCTGCTAACATGCCGAATAGAGTGGGCATGCTGAATTAGGGCGACAGCACGAGCAACTTGCACTTCACTAAGATGCCTAATTTTACTTCTAATGAGGCTTCTAATCAACAAAATTGACTACTGAATTCATTTGTCATCTTTAGTAGGGTTTCATGTGTAAATTCAAAGAATACTTGACATTTTTCCGTTTTGGTTTGCGTTATTAATTTATATTTTTAAGTTTAACTTAGAAGTTACTAAGAGTTGTAATATTGTTTTTGTAACTTTCTTTAGATTTTGTTAGAACAATTATTTAAAAAGTTACTGGTTTCGAAAAAACTGTTGTCCTAATTTTTTTTAGCAGTGTATACGAGGTATCACTTTGTAGTCAGTATTAATCCGATGTTGTAAATTCCTCCTTAACCCTCTACCAAACTCTTTACCCTATCTCTACCCATTTTATATCCTCTGTATACAACGGGTCCTCGAATATTGATATGTCTAACCCCTGGCAGTACAGTTATCGGGGTTTATGGCGTTATAATATTAGTCAGATTAGGAATATTTTGTATCCTTGGGGTATTGTAGCGCGAAAATTGTACTCCCTCTGCGTCAGATAAGTACCAGCAACCCTCCACAATCCAGCGGATTAACTATCGATTAGAGCTGAAGAGTTTTATTAAATGTTAAGTAAATGAAGAGGGAGCCCAGATTATCATGTCCAACCTAACTTTTCGGGTGACGCAATGTCAAAACTTCCCGACAAATTGTATATTATCAAACCCACGCTTGTGGCGGAGATAGATTATAAAAGCTGACAATTAGCTTGTATGATTTTAAGCTGGCAAATTTTATGTGATACGTGGCCATATCGTCTTTCGTATAATTTATGGAAATGTAATATTCCATATTCGGTCCATGTATTGTATGAATCATAATTTGTTATTGGTAGTAATGGTGGTAGTAATGCATTACAGCGGTAGTGTATCAGGTGGTACATTTATTTTATTTAATATACGTGTTTCATACATTAGTTTCAAATCGATAAATATTACTTACCGCTGTGAATATAGTACAGTTAACGGTTAACAGTTAACGTACAGTAAATTTATAACTTCTGTTAAAGCAGCGGTTCTCAAACTTTTTTAAATTTCCGGCGTCACGGTCCCTTTAAAAATTTTGCGATAGCTTGCGGACCCCAATAATAAAGAACGAAAATTGTAGTAAATAAAACATTTCTTTACAAACATTATGGATTTAGAAAATATTACAGGTTATGTAATCGCCGTAAATAACAATGTTAATGGGATGGATGCATTTGCTGTGCCTGAAGTAATTCTTCAATGTTTGGCTTTGTCTTGGCCAGTGCAACTCGTATGTTTTTTTGTCAAAATCAATTAATTTTTAATCAAAACAAAAAATTATATTAGTAAGAAATACAATGCATTTTTTAAATCTTACTAAATAAATTACCGAAAAAGTGCGATGAAATACTATAAATCCAGCTTATTAGTCTACTTATGAAATATATATTTGGCCATATAAAAATATAAAAGTGTAAGTTAAGTTTACGGTTAATTTTATTACATGAAATCAAATTCTGTGGAATCACTAACTAAGCAATGTTTTCTTTAAAAATATTACTATTGAATAAAATAAAAATAATAATTCTGATTAATAATAGGTATCTTTAATGCATCCACATTCAGTTAAAACTTAAAAAATATTTATACTTGAACTTTTTTGTATATTTATTACTTGAATACTAATATTTATTACTTGAACATTTTTGTATATTTATTTTTGATTGGAATGTAACCCCCCATACAGCATTGAGAGATAGACTTAACATTGGCATATTTGAGATTCGCGGGAGTTTTATAGAACGTAACCCTCGCGAATTTACGTAAAAAAAACACGAGGTCATTATAAATCAAAATACGCGATGACCATGTTAATAAATTTTTGCCGCTATACACGAACAAGTGTCAAACTTAGATTATGTTATGCAAATAATTTAACTCTTGCGTATAGAACAGTAACATTCAATATTTATGGAGCGGCAACTAGAAATCTTTACATTTGATATCATAGCCAAACATTTGCTATGACCCTGTATAAATATATTAGGGTTAAACAGCGTCTATGAAAAAATAATGACAGTTTGCTATATAAGGCATAAAAACGTGCCCGCTTTTCCACATGTTGTTATGCTCTTCTAACTGTTCTTCCCGGAATAGCATTGACCGCATTTGTTATTCGATCCCGCAGATCGTCGATATTTCTGCGAGTATCGTGATAAATTTTGTCGTTCACAGTTCCCCAAAGAAAATTGTCCAGAGAACTTAAACCAGGAGATCCACCACTCCACCATTACTAATTCAGCGATTTGGAAATTGTTGATTTAAATAATTTCGTACAATTGCAAAGTTTAACTTGTGTGGGGATTGGACGGTTTCAATATCTTTGTTCGTGGTCTGCAAACACGTGTTTGCGGCAATTACAAATTAAGGGCTAATTCCCGATTAGAAATACAAGACTCGTCATTTATGTACAAACCTGTAGTTGAAGCATTGCAAATCAATGTAATTTAACGTTTACCATTTCTAAAGTACGTCTTTGATTAGTTTCAACATTTCCATGACGATTATAAGAATTGCAGGGTTTACTAAACGATCCATGGTCCGCTAAATTTTCGTCCAATGTTAGGAATATTGTACGATGCGATATTTCTAAGAGAATAATAATAAACCCTTATTATATCACGCTTTTCGTTATTGGTAAACGGCATTTTACGTCCACAATCAACCACAATTAAGGTTTATTTGGTTAAATGGCAAACCTAACGCTGAGGGCGCCGCTTGATCCAAGTGCATTTTGCTGGCGTTGCTTGGCAACGACTCCGGAGGTCTGTAACCAAGCTCCAGGTGGGTACCTGAAGGTTTTTTGATTATTACACCACTATTTAAAAAAGAATGGTAACATGTTATATATTACGGAAATGAGAAAAAACACGCCCATAAGAAAAACAAAAGTTGGCCATGGTTACGCCGCCATCTTTGATGTTATTTCAAATTACAAAATGACACTGCATTCCTTGTTAAAAAGTACCTGAATGGTTTTGTTTCAAATGTCTAGCTACATTTGGTTTTGAATAAAAAATTAAAAACGATATGTTAAAATTTAAGTTTTTTATGAATATCATCAAAATGAAAAATGATAGCTTAAATTTCTTTTCAGATAATTGATTAGCACAAAAATACGAAACTTTGCCAAATTTAAAGGCTCTATCTCCAGTAATAAGCGCGATCCCATGGTGAGGATCGAAATTGAATCACCCAGTATAAGTAACTATGCGTTCGTTTATCGCGGTCCTACCGAAACCGTTTGGCGGTCCCCTAGGGGACCGCGGACCCCACTTTGAGAACCGCTGTGTTAAAGGGTAGTTTTCAGTATTAATTTAGCAAAATCGTCGACATCACAGCGAATGTTATATGTATAAAATTATTTGTGGAGCTCAATAAGCTGCATACCTTGTACCAGGGAAATATGATCAGATTTATCATTATACCTACTGCGTTATGCCTCCAGGACTAACTACAAACAAGTTTACCGTTTTTCATTTTTTAACGCTTTAGGTACCTATACTTTTTGTTTTAATTTTTTGAGTTAAAAAATAATTGTAAATCAAAAATTGCACCGCCATACACACAGGATGTTTGACGAAAACTTCCTGAAGATGTGATGGAACAGGTAATAACAAACAAACTATACAAAATAGAAGATATTATCGGGGAAATAAAATAATTTTTAAACAAACTATACGTTTATACAAACTATTAGTTATCAAGCTATTGACATTTGACAATCTTTAGCACTTGAGGCAACATTTTCCACAAGAAGTTTATATATAGAGGTGTTCCTATCGCCGACACAAGTGAAAAAAATCCCATAATCGTTGTACATGATCTACAATAGATTCGTTATATCACATACCATATTTTGTTGGAATGTATCAAATATGTAAAGTTATTTTTAATATTTTGAGCCCTCTATCTTAATGCATACAGAAATAATTCTCATTAGGCTGAAATGAAAGCTTGTGCATAAACCATACGCGATTTCTTTCTTTACACATCAATTTCATCTTATGCGGTGGTGCTCCAAACATCCACTTCCTTTGGACCCTTTTGAACCAAAAGCTTTTCAGCTCTAAGTTTGGTCATAAAACTTAGAGCTAAGCATAAAACTAAATATGAACTTTCTCAATAAAAAATTTTCAAGCAAAAGTATCTTTATTTTTTACCAAGAATCATAACAATCAATTATTTCCAAAACAGTACAATTTTACTAAATAGATCGTTTCTATAAAAAATGCGATGTGGCCAGGCACATGACTATCATACTATTTAGTAAATACAGTGCACGCCGGTTAATGTGATCACATCGGGACTCTGAGTTTTTGATAACAATAACCGATTGATAACAATAGTCGAAGAAAAACAAAAATTCGGAAAAAAAGTCTTTATTGAGAAAGCTAATATTACATACCTACACATTATTCATAAAATAAAGTAAATATTCATGCTTTAAGTGAGTTATGTAGGTACACAAACAAGATTAGAAATAATCCTCAATAGTTGTTTGTGTGGTTACGAAGAAGTGCGTTTATGTAGAGTTCGTACCCGTAATGCGGCTGAAAATTTTACTATCTATGCTGGACACCACAACGCAAAACATCTAAAACATTCCGCATTTCTTTATTTGTTGGAGCTGGCAATATTTCTATAGTATCTTCGGCCACTTCCTGCTGTTCACATTCGGTTTGGGAGATTGAAAACATTACAGATTAACAAATTTCATCTTCTGTAGGACGCTCCGCGGTAGTTACGGCCCATATGCTGATGTGCCAAAACGATGGACCGCTCGACTCACAAAAACAAACAAAACTTATTTGATTTTACCGCCTCGGTTCTTCGCCGCGCGTCAACGCAAGAACAGAAGTAAGAAAATGTGATAACATAATCCGATGTGATGATTCCAATAACCGGTGTTTAAGCGGCCGGCCCGTTTTTGGCAAAAGTGATAACAATAACCGATTAATAACATTATAATAAGCGGCGTGAACTGTAGTATGATAAAGTCATGTGCCACATTAGATTTTGTTATAAAAATGATCTATTTAGTAGGGCTATTCGAGCGTTCGCTTTTTTCGAGCCAACTCGAAAAAACGAGTGTTCGGTTCGGAAAGAAACGAGCTTACACGGATCGAAATTCGAAACTCGAATTTTTGAATAACTCGAAGAGCCCTACAGTCAATAGTATAAAAATATCTGTCAAATCCTGGCTAACTCGTTTTAATGTACATAGTACAAACGATCTCTATGAAATAGAATTTGCTAATGCAACAAAACTATTATTTTTACCAAAAAATTCAGAATTTCCTCCACTTTAATTTATTATTTAACTATTTTGACAAAATTACAGAAATGGCTGCTCATTTGCAAAATCGTTGAAAAATGCTAAGAGTAAATATCCAGTTCCTTTGGATCCTTTTGAACAAAAAGCTTTTCAGCTCTAAGTTTGGCCATGAAACTTCTAACCATGAAGTTTCGACCCGATACCTTTAATAGTTTCCCCGGAATTGTCGCCACAAGAAACAAGTACACATACACACATACACACATATACACACCCACACACAGATATTTTCTTGTACATTATATATTCTTGACGTTTCTACTCACGTTCTAAGCTTCTTCAGAGATTATAGCATTGTTTAGAATTTTAGAAATAAGTAATAATGACGCATCGCATTATCCGGAAACTGCTTTGGCAAATGCATTATTCAATAATAAAATGATATTCTCTTTCACAGTGTCAACTAAAACGCACGAAAAAAAATTGAGAGGTTTATGTTTTCTATTAAAAATTCATGTTTAAACCCGTTTCTCCTTAGTTACACGCTAAAATAAATCATACATTTTTCACTAGGTTCCAAGTGCAGATAACACAAACTTTATGTGTTGTTGATTGTATTTTTCTGCCGCCAATCGGCCAAGACATTATTTATTGTTGCGTAGATACGGATAATGTAAAAGTTGCACCTATTCCGAAAGTTTAATTAAGCGTACACTTACGTCGTACAAATCGAGCGACAGCGATGCAAAAATAGGAAAAGCGAACGACCGAATGAACAAACGGTGGCTTGGATTCGGTCCAACAGCGTGTAAACAAGATAAAACTTGACCGGCATCTTTATGTCGGGCAAAGGAATACGACCCGACGACAGTTATTGCCTGTTTTAGAAAATTACATTCGGGGAAAAGCTTTAATCTGAATCCCTTTCGCTACCTATTCGCCCTTTTGCTTGGTAGGACCCGGCGCGTCCGCCATTCTGGCGAAACTGACGACTAGGGACGATATAGGCAAACTTCGACCGCCTGAACCGCACTAATTTGAGAAGTTTATTCCCTTTTGTTTTTGCAATTTCACGGGACGCGCATTGATTAGAATTAGGGTCGGTTTGGGTATAAAAAGCGGAAATGTTTAGCATGCCGCGATAAAGGGTTCGCCGTATACGCCTACTGTTTTTGTTCAAATTGTCGGTCATCCTTGTTAGTTATTTGTTCTGTCAGCTGTGAAATGAATTTTTAATTTGATACAGTCATATCCTTGTTCTTATTATGGTCTTGTTGTTGTTGCCGGTGTTGTGGCCATCAATGTATTTATGTGTATTTCCTCGTATGTACCAAAAACTATAAATTATATAAGAATAAATTTAGTTAGTTTTGTAATATAAACAACATATCAGAAGTCGGTAGTTTGGTAATAGTGCATGCAGATATTTATCTTCAATGCTTATTGAATTTTGAATTGATATAGACCTGAATTTTCCGTAGAAATACGCTTTTGCAAAACTAGGGGTATTTTAGCTGTACTTTCTTCTGTTAGCTGTACTTCCCAATTCATTGGAAAACCCCATTTGTTCAAGTTTATTCCGATCTAAACTTACAATACGTTCTCATTTTTAAATAAATTCGTGAACTGGGCATATATGATTTCATTATAACATTGACAAAACGCAATTAAAACAGTAGAGATATATTAAAATTTGACATTTAGATGATAAATAATTCTAAATAATTTGACTGCATCAGTAGTGCCAACCATTAGTGAAGAGATTTGCTTTGAAAGCACAGCATTTTTGCATTTTTCAAATGCTCTGTGGGGCTTTCAATATAAAAGAACGCAACTTTGCTTTGGTATAACGTTTTAATAAAACATTTTAAACGAAACTTGTTGCCGTTTATTGATGTAATGTTAATGATAACGCAACGACCATATGGCCGCTTTCAAAGCATTACACAATGTCGCTTATTATTCATAGTAATTGTGTTTTTATGAGGAGCTTTGAAGAATGGTCCAGAGATTTCATACTACTGAAGTCGTACATTAGTTAATAATAATAAGAAGCATAATTAAATTAAAATTGTGATAACTACCAACTCGCAATACTTGCGCTCTTACTTACATATTTACTCGTATGCACTTACTCATTACTTTCGTATTTGCTTAAACCTTTTCAGCGTAGGTAGCTGAGCCTACGCAAATATATTACTTAATGATGTAATAATTTATCCTCATGGCTTGTAATAATCCAGATGAATTTAGTTAGATAAAACCACCAAAGTCTGTCACAAAAATTTATTTATTTTAATTAAAATATCATAAGATCACTTCATACAACATTTATATTATCCTTGATCATGCAGTTTTTAAGCCTAAATGTTACTACTAATATAAATTCTTATTGGTAAAACGTTTAGGCAAGGTTAATTTAGAGGTTGTTATAATAGTCAGGGTAGTGCGGAGAAAGATAACAAAACAGGATAAAAATAAGTAATATATTGCTTTAATTGAAGTTTACCAAGGTCAAATCGCAACAAAGCGTCCTAACCTATGTGTGAAACTATGCTTACAAAAGACAGAAATTATTACTTTCCTATGGAAGCCATAGAAGAATAATTAAGTAGATTTAGAAGACTCCAATGGTACAAGGTGGGCTATTTCGATCATAATATTTGATTGACTCGAAAAATATACAAAACTGTTTACCCGAAAGTATTTTAGTTTTGTTGTAAATGGTGCTAATACCGAGAAAACCAAGTCATTTTTTTAAAATAAAATGGCCTATGTATCTCTATATCTTTTGAATTCATTGTAATATACTAGTGCACAAAGTACTACACTAATTCATACATTCCGTGAGTTATTATTTATATTTGTTATATTTGTTTAAAAAAACATCAATTTAAGAAACAAATCAATTCAAAACAAAACTCATCCACTTATAATTTGCTTAAGGTGACTGATGACGAAAGTTTGCGTACTGCCTGTTGATAATTTAGGACAAAATTTATCAAACAACTTCCGTTCCAAGAATGCCTATTTTCATATTGCAGCACTCTCTACAGTGGCGTAGCTACATATTCAGCGCCCTGGAGCAAGACAAGTCTCTGCGCCCCCTTGTTTTCGGAAGAGGTCTGGCATTTTTTAACATTTAATTTAATTTAATGTACACCAGTTTCAGTTGCAATTTCTCAATTACAGATTGCACCAAAAACAGAGTTTATATATACAAAATTCTTGCGATACTCAGTTTAGCGTTTTATGACAATAAAAACTATTCAGTCAACAGCTGGCTGTTTTTGATTTCTAACAAATTAAAATAACTCAAATACTCTTCAAATCTGTTCACATGTGCTTCACAAGTGTTTTATATAAATACCGGTATCGCATTTCATGGAATTCGTTAAAACTAGTATCTTTTACTAGCGTAGATTTAAGAACATTACACTAATATTAGTTTCTGTAAAAACCAAGTTAAGTATTCATAAGCCATTTCTTAACCTTCTGAAGGACTATTTCGCAAATGGTCAAGTTTTAATTGCACGCTATCATTCTTCTTATTATTAAATATGATGATCAATCATGGGACAAATAACGTTATACTTGCTTTGTATACACATTTTATGTAGAAAATTAAACGATCTAGAAGTTTCGTACAAAATCCATTGTTGTCCGATCAATAAAAAAATCCATGTCGGTCATCTCCGAGTGTGAATAACTCGCAGCCCAGACTCGATATCCATAATCCCAACTTATTACATGTTATTTCTAATGCCAAATCAAAGGCATATTTAAAAATCCATCTGGGTTTGAAATTTTCCGAAGTGAATTATTTGTTTAATTTTACTGAGCTAAGACGTAATAGTCTACTATTCTCGATTTTTGAGTGTCCTGTATTGTAAATAATCAAATCTTATGGTCTATAATTTCTTATTTTTTTCGTTTTTTTGTAGTTATTAATTTGAAAATGTTAAAAATTCTAATATCTACTGCAATATTACAACCGCAATATACAAACGCAACAAAATAAAATTCCACAGTTCAGGTGAAGATTGGTTAAGATGCCGCAGTAGGTACGCTTTTCTAACCCCATTCAAATGATGTTTAGAGACATTTTTTGAAGTTTCTCAAAGAGAACTTTTGTCCAAGTTTGTCCAAGACACCCTTCTGTCACTTATGTGTTACAACATAAGAAGTATTAGAAATAAAACAGAACTGATAGATGTATTTTTGATGACTCGTGGTGTTGATGTGATCTGTCTAACGGAGCACCGGCAAAGTTCGGATACGATACAACTTGAGAAGTTAGCCAATTACATACTTGTAAATCACTACTGTCGTATAATAAATAGGGGCGGTGGTTGTGCCATATATGCTAGGAACGGACATGTTATGAAGGTTGAGAATGTACCAGTAGAACCAATTGAATCCCATTTTGAATATTGTTGTGCTAGTTTTATATGTGACCATGTACGAATATTATGTGTGTGTGTGTGTGTATATAGATCACCGTCGAGTGCTATTAATGTATTTTTGTTGAATATGATCTCTTTATTAGGTGTTGTGTGAGACAGATACAGATATATAATAGTGTGTGGCGATTTTAATATTAATTTTAACAGTGAAAGTCGTGAATGTCGTGATGTTGTTGGCTTGTTCACTTCGTACAACATGTCGAGATGTTCCAGACAGGGTACAAGACAAGCCAATTGTATTGACAATGTTTTTTGTAACTTTGGAACGAGTGGGACGATCCTATGGACGATCCGGGTCTTTCTGACCATTGTTCCTTGCATTGTTCACTTAGAATTCCAGGCCCGATTACTGCGATGCCGGTTCAAGACAGACGTTGGTTCCGGACGGTAGATGTCGATGCATTCATACCCGGTATTGCAAATGAGAGTTGGGGGGAAGGTTATGACTGTGAGCCTGATATGAATGTTAAGTTTAATATTTTTTTAAATATTTTTAATTTCTATTTTGAAAAACACTGTCCATTGAGGAAATCCTCTGTTAGGCAAACCAAGCATTATTGGTATAACAATGAGATAAGGCATATGTCGGACGATCTCCGCTATTTCTATTATTTTTGTCGACGTCTTGATGACGCAAATTTATGGCTGCAGTATAGGTATAGGAAGCAATGCCTGAAAAGCTTAATAGGCAAAACGAAACGCGAATATAATAACTTTAGGGTTTTATCGTCAACATGTAGAACGAAGACCATTTAGAATATTGTAAAGAACGTGGCGGGGAGGACAGAAGATGATGCGTTAATCAGGCTTGCGGTTGATGCTGGTTCGGTGGAGGAGCCATCGCAGGTTGCGGAGTTGTTTTGCGACAAGTTTTTTCCGGCTTTGCAGGCGGAGCATCGTGAGGTGGGCACTTCAGTTCATACTGTTTCCGCTACCAGTATATACCTGTACCCTACTGATGCAAGCGAGCTGATGGAGATATTAGCGTCGATTTCGGGGAGTATTCCGCTGGTATCGATAATGTGCCATCCTATATCGTGAAGGTATCGGGGCCCTCCATGCTTGAGGTGTTGATATACCTCTGTAATTTAATGCTCACTAGTGGAGTCTTCCCGGATAGTTTGAAGGAGGCTGTGGTACTTCCAGTTCATAAGCGTGGGTCAAGACACGATATCGGGAATTATCGTCCCATTTCCCTTCTGCCGAGTTTGTCAAAGATTTTTGAGAGACTCATATATAGGAGATTGTATGTATTCTTCCGTGACCATAATCTTATTTCTCCAACTCAGTTTGGTTTTCTGCCGGGTTTGTCTTGTCTTTGGTTCGATTACAGAGATTTTAGGCCACGTTGATGCGAGACGTCATATAGCAGCAATCTTCTTTGATTTATCCAGGACATTCGACACGGTGGACCACGGCATCCTCCTGAACAAGCTCTCGTCGTATGGAGTCAGGGGAGTTTCTGGCCGATTAATTGATACGTATCTGCAACACAGACGTCAGAGGGTTCGGGTGCCCGGCGCGTGTTCCGATCGATCATCTGATGGAAGTGGGTGTTCCAAAGGGGTCGATTCTTGGCCCACTTCTATTCGTAATGTACGTCAACGATTTGTCAGCTTATCTGCGATGGGCGAATTGTTTCAATTTGCAGATGATACGACACTGATCATCAAAGCCAACAATGTGTCCCAGCTATCAGCTATGACAACCCGTGCGGTGGCTTGTATGGGGGACCGGTTCAGGGCTAATAATTTAATTTTGAACGGCAACAAAACAGCAGTCTTGCATTTTTCTTTGGATTCGCCCAGGGTTTCGCTGCTAGTTAGGTCCGAGGGGAGGTCTATCCCGCGTAGTATGGACGTGAAATTTCTGGGAGTATACCTGCAGGAGTCGCTGAAGTGGGAGACGCACATTGACTACACCAGCAAAAAAATTAAATAAACTGTATTTTTCGAGCAACAAACTCCGGGATAATGTCAGCGTAGCACACTGAGACAATATTACTTTGCCTCTGTCGAGTCTGTGCTGAGGTATGGAATAATTCTTTGGGGTGCGTCGACACATTCAGTGAGACTCTTTAGGTTGTAGAAGCGATTCGTTAGATGTGTGCAACGCCTGGACCATCGTGAATCTTGACATCGCGACATTTTAAAGCATTGAATTTTCTAACATTGCCTTGCTTGTATATTTACGGCCTCTTATTATTTTGTAGAGAAAATTTCAATGAGTTTGTAACAAACGGTGACATATCCGGCTCACTTCAGACCCGCAATTCTTCGCGTCTAGCAATTCCTCAACATACCACGTCTGCTTTTGAAGCCGGGCCCTTGTATATGATGATCAGGGTTTACAACGCATTGCATTCGGATTTGATGCGTATTGATAGTCGGAAACAATTCAAAGGAGCGCTCCACGCGTATCTGTTGGAAGAAGAATTTTATAATATTGATGACACTTGCTCCAACTAATTTTAAGCAGTGTAATTTAATTTGTCGTTTTTGTATTGGTTTTCTGCGCTTTCTGTACTAATTAATACTTATTTTATGGTTATTTTGTATACTGACAATTGTCTATATCTGCATGGATCAATGACAAATAAAGATTATTATTATTATTAAGTTATTTGGAAGCGTTTTAGGTAATTTACCTAGCACTCAAACTTTGGGATTGGCAATTTCCTGCTTTTAAAATAAGAAGACAAAAATAACAAGAAAATACTGAAAACCATTTACATACTTATAAGGTTATGAATAAAAAACACTAGTTTAGTAAAGTAATAGTAGAGTCATTTAAAATGTATAATATACTACAATAGTACACTAAATAAGTAAATAATCACGCGCTTGCATACAGAAGTCAAATGTACATGGAGTTATATATGAACAAACGCATCAATCTATAAATCGAAATTATGACAATTAAGTCATTTTTGCGCCCCTTCTACTCTTGCGCCAGGAGCAGTTTGCTCCCACTGCTCCCCGCAGCTACGCACTGACTCTGCATATGGCTAAATTTATGGAATGCAAATATTTTTTACATGCTACAAGAACTGGCATACGCTTGCAAAAAAACTAATGTTTTGAGAAAAATTGTATTTTTAAGTCAACTGTATAACAGAAAATGATTCAAAGAAAAGATTCTTTATTTTCTACCAAGAGTCAAAATGATCAATGGAAATTGTAATATCCTATGTAGCAAAATAAGGCGACCCGGTTTCATTCAATCGTCGTAAAAACGTAATCATTTCCAAAACAGTACAGTTTTATGGGGAAAAACCATAAATTCCAAAAATGGAGCATTGTACATGGTGCTTCAATAACAAAATAGATATTGTCCTAATACACTTTCTATACAGAGATGTTGTAACTTGAATCTATAAATTACTACAAATAAATTTCTATTAGTTCAGAAATAACTAGAAAACATTAAGGGCGGGTTTTTCAATAGCAGTTTAAACTACGAAACACTATTGAACGTCATTCTTTCTCCGTTCAAGGAACTCGGGTGTTTTTCAATGACAGTTCAATGCTTGATCGCCGTTCGTCAATGAACGGTCGATGTCGACCGTTTATATTCCGTTCAGGAGAGATTATCAAGGAATCATGGGAAATATTTTTGACATAACCTAATGTTACTGGTGTGTCTCGCTGTCAATTTTTACGATGGAAGTGATAGACTTCATCGACGATATTTCGGACGCTGACGAAGACCATGAGGACTATATTTTGTACGTTAATGGCGGTAGAAGGCACCGGCGAATACGTATGGTATGGGAGCGAACAAATCATTTTGATAGATGGGACGATCTGGATTTTTTTGTTCGATTTAGATTGTCGAAGATTACAGTACAACAAATAATACAAGAAATAGAGGGAGATATTTCCTCTAAAACTGATAGGTATACACTATCAGATCATATAGTTTTCTGATAGTATTAATTTTGATTTATATGTATTTTAGAAATCACGCTATAAGCCCTGCGACAATGGTGCTGCTAACGCTACGATTTTTAGCAACAGGCTCATTTTTGGTAACAGTAGCAGATTTTATTGGCGTGCATAAAAGTACTGCAAGCAATATCGTACACAAAGTATGTCGTGCGGTTGCTAGTCTTCGCCAACATTATATTAAAATGCCCAGTACAGAAGAGGAAGTCCGTTCTATTCGGCAAAAATTTTACAACATAGCCCGATTTCCTCGATGCATCGGGGCCATAGATTGCACACATGTTAAACTTCAGTCTCCTGGTGGCCATAATGCAGAAACATTTAGAAATAGAAGGCATTTGTTTTCTATGAATGTTCAAACAATATCGGGGCCAGACCTGAAAATATTGAACATCGTGGCCCGTTGGCCAGGTTCAGCCCACGATTCCAATATATTTAGGAATTCAAACATCTGCAGGAAGTTTCAAAGAGGGGAAATGGGCGACAGCGTGATTGTTGGGGATAGTGGGTACCCTATTAAAAATTATTTGTTAACACCATTGGCCAATCCTGTAACACGAGCTGACCAACTTTTCAATGAATCACAGATCCGAACTAGAAATCCTGTGGAACGATCCTATGGTGTGTGGAAACGCAGATTTCCGATCTTAGCCACTGGCATTCGGCTGAAGTTGGATCGAGTTGAGGCTGTAATTGTGGCAACAGCAGTATTGCACAATATTGCTTGCGAAAGGCATGAGTTGGAACCACCCGTAGATCATGAAGTTGAAGTAGCCATCCAAATGTTGAACGATATTCCACAAGACAATATGCCACCAAATAATGCAAGAAACGCCTTAAACAATATTACCCGTAATATTTTCATTCAGTATTTTAATGCGTTATTATAAAAATAAATGTTACTATCAATATATTTTATTTACACTGAATATTATAGAAAATGGTTAATATATTATATTTCAATAATCTACTCTTTTTTTTTTTCATACTCCAGTTCCAGCAGTTTTAGCCGGATAGCATGATCCCTTTTCATGAATGCCATTTTTTCTGCATGTTCGTCTGCGTCCCTCCGACTTTTCTCTTCATCTTGCTTGCGCAGTAACTGTTGTTGTAATTGCAGGAGTTTAATTTTTTCTTCAGCAACATTCTGCCACATTTTGTCCATCTCTTTTGGTAATGACAATGATGACTCTAAAAATAATATATAATAAAAAACTGCGACACAGTCGGATTCGCAAGGGTATACTGTAATAGCATTCATTTAATTACTTGTGTTTGTACGGAGAGGAGCACTCTTTGGGGCCCGTAACATTGCTGGAGTATATTTCGACCAGTCGTTTCGTTCATCAGGTTCATTTATATCTATAGAAATAGTCAAATAGTTAAGTTCACCTAATGAAGTCAAATTAACATACCCAAAATGATTGCACTACTGGCTTCATTATGCTGATCAGTCTTACTGGTAGCTGCTGGTGTTCCAGTGGTACTTTCTCCTATATCTACAAACATCAAAGTAGTGATAATAAAGTATGATACAACTTGTTACAACATACCAACTATGGGCATAACTGTATCATCATCAAATTCTGATTGAATTCCAGTCAACGTAGCTCCCAACAATTGGTGAATTTGCTCTTCGACATTCGTCGGCTTCACTGATGAAGGTGGCCCTCCACCTGTACCACATACGTACTGTTTTTCGTCGGCAAACTTTTGTTTCGTTCTTTTTTTGATGTTTTCATATTTTCTACGAAGAACTTTGGCATCGCGGGGGCACTGAGGGAAATTGGCATTAAATTTTTGTGCCAACTCCACCCAGGCAGCATCTTTAGACCGAGATGAGGTGACATCTGTTTTTTTACATTCGATGACACCTTTCTTCGATGCTACCAGCAATACCTACTCGGTAAAAAGAACAAATATGCAAAAACATAAACATTACTAATCCTTAAATATACCTACCAAAAGTTCCTCCTCAGCACTACTAAAATTTTGTGCGCGCTTCGTCTTATTGCATGTTTCATTGTTCATTTTCGCCTCAATAAAGTAGCAACAAATACTATCACCAGCTATTATAGTTATTTGACATGTTTTCGACGTTTCTACGGAAACCAAACCGCTGTCATATTGGCGTTTCATTTGCACGAATGACACCTCCGTATGAATTATGCTCAATAGGACGTACGCTATCAGTTCAGTTGAACTGCTGCATAAATCGTATTGAAAAACCCATTTACCGTGAACGGCGATCAACAATAGAACGCCGTTCGGTGGAACTCAGAAATAAACTGCTATTGAAAAACCCGCCCTTAGTATACACAGAAACCGATAATGTAATTGGATTTAAGATATCACCCGAAATTCATGGAATAAATTAACTATAAATCCTAATAACAATCTAAAGTATATAATATTATTTGTATTATATTATATATAGGTGAGTATGATTATAGAAAGTTACTGAATAACACTCCATATATAAAAAAAGAACGAAAAAACTAATCTCTTATAATACATGTCCCACTTAAATATCAATCTTCATCATTGCCAGTTACTTATAATGCAGACTGGTATCATAATATATCAAAAGGAATAACGATATAGATGTAACAGTACGAGCAGTTTCAAATCTGCCCATGAGCAGAGGGTTTTTATCGATCCCCTTTTTATTTATTTATGTTTTCTTTCATTATGCATCGCCACGGTGAAGTAGAGCGCTTTGTAATCTCACAGATGTCGCCCACGACAGAGGCAAAAGGAGAGAAAAAATCGTTATAATTTCATCGCCACTGAAAATTCAGACCATCCATCACGATATTCTTGTGATTTATTATCGTTATATATCACCTTCGGTCGCCGTCTGTATCTCCAAAACAAAGAAATCCGCAGAGTCAGCCCACATCGTTAGAACAAACTAAGCGACATATATTTGGGTTTTATGGCATGTTCTTAACAAGAGATAAATAAAACGTTCGCTAAGGTTTTTTCATAAGCGATTGTGATTTAATACAACAATAATTTAGCCGTTAGACGTTTTCTTTGATAAAGTTTTATTTCTAATTTACTTATTTATGTTATATAAATTTATATACATGACGATTCACAACAGCTGAAAAATGCGGTGTCGGCCTTTGTTTTATGTAATACCAACCTTTAAAAATATAAACTAGTGTAGTTATTTTTATTTTATTTTCTTAATCATAAAATATGATGGTCTTTAAAATTTCTTTGTAAATTTTGTGGGCCCGGAAGCTGATACCCTGTACAATGTGCACCATGTTGCTCTTACGTGTGGATGATGCTTTTCAGTTGTGTTAGGTACAAACGGTTTTCTATACCAATTTTACCAATTTTATCATAACTTTCACTGTCGTCAGATTATAGGATGGAAGAGATGACCAAAAAAAGCTAGAAGCATGTGCTAAATTATGTCGTTTCAATTGGTATGACGACACCAAAGATTATACAGTGCACGACGCTTATTATAATCACGGTTAATGTTATCAATCGGTTATTGTGATCACAATTGCCAAAAACGGGCCGGCAGTATATTACCACATTGGAAAAACCCCGGTTATTGGAAGTATCACATCGGATTATGTTATCACTTCTTCTTACGTCGGTTCCTGCGTTGAGCAACGAATAAGCAAAATAATAAACGCGCGGTGAAGAACCGAGGCGGTAAAATCAAATTTGTGTTTGTTTTTGTGAATCGAGCGGTCATTCGTTTTGGCACGTCAGTATTATACGCCGTAACTGCCGCGGGGCGTCCTACAGAAGAAATTTGTTAATCTGTACAATTTTCAATCTCCCAAACCTGAATGTGGCCAACAGGAAGTGGACGAAGATACTATAGACGAAATATTGCCAGCTCTAACAAATAAAGAAATGGGGAATGCTTTAAAAGTTTTGCGTTGTGGTATCCAGCATAGGTCGTAAAATGTTCAGTCGCATTACGAACTCTACATAAACGCACTTCTTCGCAACCAGCTGAGGCAAACAACTATTGAGGATTATTTCTAGTTTTGTTTGTGTATCTACATACCTCAAGTAAAGTATAAATATTTATTTTATGATGTATTGTATGTATGTAATATTAATTTTCTGAATAAGGAATTTTTTTCGAATTTTTGTTTTTCTTCGGGTGTTATTATCAATCGGTTATTGTTATCAAAAACTCCGAGCCCCGATGTGATCCCATTAAGCGGCGTGTACTGTAGTAAAATGGGTAGATCTTCTAATTATATCGGCTCTATTTATTTTATGCCTATGACCAACTGTTTTTACGTTATGCGGATTGAGTAATTAATCTTTATCGGATTCCGAGATTTTGGATATATGTGCTACAGAAAATACTACAGAAAGAGTATTATATAAACAAGTGTGGGAAAAGAAAGCCTCTTGGATTTTGCAAAAGTTTATTAATTTACTTGGTACTAGTTTCGGATCTCAAATCCATCAAATAGCAATCAGCCGATCAAATAGTCAAAACTTCAGTTAAGTATGTCCACGTTCAAACATTCTTACACGAGGTAAGCAAAAAATGGTTGGCGTCTGGAGAGCAGCAAGAAGCGTTGGCACATTACAGGATTCCAACACTTATTTAAACATATGGATAATGGATTTTAACTTCAGTATTATATAAGACAGCTCTAACCTTCTGATCACGAAATTGTTGGTTGTTTTTATTTTTATTTTATTTTTGTTGGAAAGTACAACCATGTTTTCCAATACTTCGGACGCGGTTGGGATCACCTATAATGTGTATATGAATAGAACGTAAGTGTAACATCTTATGTTTTGTTGGCGTATAGTTTGACAATGCCAACTCGTACTCAAATGAATTATATATACTTTTGTAGAGTACCTATAAAAACATTTGGAAGTTTACCTAATCACGCTCATTATCGTTCGATCAATAAAAAGAAAAATCCTTGGCCGTGAAAAGCTCGCGACGGCGTGCGTCGTGATATCGATGGCTTATTCTGCACTTTATTTCTAATATCCAGCCAAAGTTGTATGCAAATGTTGCGATGGGTTTGAATTTGTCTGACGTAGATGGTTAGTCCTATTTGTCTGGCTATATCTAGTGTTTTCAGAAGTCTAATAAATGTTCTGTACCTGCTTCCTATTGTTTTATTTATAACTGAGTTTTAACACGATGTAACGTATTATATAATTTATTTCCTTCCACTATCGCTCCAAGCAGTCAATGAATTTAGAGCTCCCGATAGCCATTAAAACACTGTAAATGTATTGATTAATATTATACTCAAAAGTCGTAAGCTTACAACGTCTGTAACAGGCCGTTACAGAAGCAGACGCAGGGAGAACTGCAAGAGAGGATCAAAGAGGATAGACCGTTTGATGAGGAGTGGAAAGAAGCATCGAAATAGGAACAAAGCATAAGATGCTCGCAGCTACGCGAATGTGGGAAAGAAAGGAACTTTTCATAGATGTTGATTGTTGAACGGATAGCATCGGTGGCAGAAATATGCGGACAATTGGATGTTAAAATTGAAGAAGAATTTATACAGAATATCAGTACAAATTCCTACAGGTTTATGAATTCGTTATAGCAACGATTTAAACCGCACTCGGTTATATGTAGAGATAATTCTGGAAGAATAGTACACGACAATGAAAAAAATATTTCTATGACGCGTGGGCAAATGAGTGGAAAAGAGTACCTTCTAATAGGTACCTTCTAATAGTGACCTATACTCGTTTGCCCCACGAATCATAGATTTATTTTCGGTGACTTACCTCATTGGCTACGCAGATACTAATTTTCAAGATTTATAACTTGTTAGTCACGGAACCCTAAATAGTGATAAACAATTAGTTATCCACAATTGTTAGTAAATATCTAAACTCTGTACTGTTTTCACAACACATGCCTATTTTGGTCGCCTATAGAGAATCATATCACAAAACATATCATATCATTCATCATATCATTCATCATATCACAAAACTTTCTGCGTTTAAAGCAAACTGCACCGATTATATAAAATAACCCTATCCAGGAACTTTAGCTAATAATATAAGTATTTGCATATTTGCATTTGCAAAGTTATTGCATTTGCAGTATAAGTATTGTGTGCGGTTTGTTTATCATTATTAGATATTATAATATTTTCCTACGGCATAATAACGTTTGTTCATAAATACAGGGTAGTTAATCGCCCAGTTTTACTGGAAACGTATTTGAAAAAATATATGTGAACGGATTTGGTTTCGTTCAATGCTTTTACCACGCAATGCATCCAATCACTTACATTGTTAACAGCATTTTGTAGTTTCAGTGTTACACCTTTAATATATTTTATCTACTGCCACGATAGCAGCGTTGATTGCGTATCCTCAGTAACAAATAAGAAATAGGATTGCGCCAAGTTTACTATCTTGTGGTGCTTTCTTCAGAATTGACCACAAATTATCTTTGTGGTGAAGTATCTGCAATCCAAGAAAATGTACCCATGAGTTCCTGTTTTGGATCTGATCAATCGTCGAATGGTTGTTCCTGAATCCAAAGTAATGAGCGGGTACCATGTATATCTTATTTCGGTTTCAGTCTTTTTGTTAACCGTTTTTGAAGCAGCTTTAATAAATTGGGTAATAATAAAAAGATAGAAGAAAATAATAACCAAAAAGTTACTGGTTCGGATCTTATAACTGGTAAGGTCTTAAAAAAACTTAAAAATCCATTGATAGTATAATTAACCTATGCAATGCAATTTAGATTTTAATATGTCAACCATTTGAAAAAACTGCTGAGGAACTGTTGATTTCCAAGCCAGGAAAACTACAGGCTTATTGGCGTATGTTTCATTTGGTGAGTTTTCTTGCTTGGTAATCATCACTACCTCCGTAGTTTTCGAAAGACTTGATTGCTTGCCAACCAACGTTTACTGTTTAGTTGTTATCAATCATTATTTCTAGATAATAATGTTACTAAGATTTGGTAAGTATTCAACAAAAGTATTTAAATTTTTTGATCAAAAGTCCAATACCATAAATAATTCTACTCTTGAAAGTCGTTTCCCTTAAAAAACAATGTTTTCAAGAACAAAAAAATCTGGCCATGCACAAGACTTTATCATACTATACAGCAGTATAAAATTGTGTCAAACGCTGATGTTTTGACAATACTGTCAATAGAATCAAAGTATCTGTCAAATCTCGATCGATCTCGATCAAATAGAACTTGCTCATGCAGCTAAACTATTAATTTTACTAAAAAATGTCATAGACATAAATTATACTAAAGTTACTCTTCTTTAAAGGGAGGTTCTCATGTAATCGGTTGAAGAAATAACCTCCAGTTCCATTAGACTCCTTTGAACAATTTCTTTCAGCTCTAAGTTTAGTCATGAAATGTCATTATATGAAGTTTCGCCCCGATGCCTTTAGTAGTTTCTCTGGAATCGTCGCCACAAAAAACAGCACACACACACACACACAGAAATCTTTTTTACCTTTGTCAAAAATGTCCAGGGGACCCAAAAAGGCATCTCGACAAGATTACTATACTTTATCATACTATGTATGATAAAGTAAAAAATACGGCAAAATGTTTTTTTATTACGTTCCTTTTATGTACTTCCGAGGGTGTTCTAATCAAAAAACCATTGTAAATACAATCATATCCATATAACCCCAATTAACGCTGGAATTCCGGATCTATGACTCACTTCTGATAAACTACATCGTTAATAGGCTATTATATTATTGTGTTTTGCAAGTTTGAACGTGAAAGTCAATGCCTTTAATTTTACGTTTTGTAAGCTAAACTTTTGTCATTTATGTTCTTGAGTAATGCAAACGATAGCAACGATAAAACGCAAACAAACAGAACAAAATCATGCGTAGTGCAATCATCAACTTTTTATTCAGAGTTTAAAATATATAGCGTGTAAAAATACCCGCGATATCGATTTATTTAGTGCAAGGCCGCTTTCCAGGTTGAAAGTTACGGCTAGCCGTCACGGCATGTACGGTTTTAGCGTCGACTCAATTCATCATGGGACGCGTCGTCGGTCGACGCCGTGATTCGATTCGGGCGCGTATTCGCACGGAGCGCCGCGACGGCGGCGTCAGCCGGAGAGTTCCCGATTTCCCTGTCGGAATCGGTGGTATAAATACACCCCTCGCTATAAATTACCGGATTTATTAGACGCAACGGGAACTGCTGTGCTGATGAAGCAAGATCGCACCTAATGCCGAATTATTGGCATGATAAACCGAACGAGTGACCGAAAATTTACCGCCTGTCGGGCCATTAATTGGCAATTAAGGTGTTTGGATAACTTGATGACGATTGTATTATGTGATAATGAGGTGTGACTTGTTAGATGAATGAGTGAGATCGGATTTATTTGTAGTTTTGTAGTTCGGTTTGGTTGGTTCTGTTGGTTTGCTTGTACTTTGGGAAGTCAATAAATAAAATAAACTTGGAAAGCTTTCAGAGCTTAAAAGTGGAGATCATGAGTTGTTAAATAAGCTGGACTGTTTGGTTGTTGTATAAAATTTGATTGAATTTTTACTGCAACATGTTTCTGCTATTACTTAGTAGCCATCTTCAGGTACAGAACGTGAAAAATGCTAAAAATGTAAGTCAGATTCATTCTCTTCCAAATTTCGTCGAAGCTTCGGTGCAGGAGCAGAAAGCTAGGTCGAGCTTGATGATGAGTAGCTGTCATTAGTATTCTTATATGAAACAATTTTTGTATCATATCTTGGTGAAAATACGTATTGCTGTCAACTCGTATTGCTGCTAGTAAACTCGTTGAATGAAACAATAAATAAAAAAAAATAATAAATGCACGAGGACAACGAGTGGGTAATCAACAATTGTTATCAATACACAAATGTTTTCAAAACATTGCTTCAAATTACGAAGAAATTTTGAAGCAAATTAATGAGCTAAACTTGAAACTTATGTATTATTTTAATAATAAAGAAGTAGTTTTTATTTTAGCACAGAAAAGTAATTATACCATATAAGAGATGTCACCAATTTAACGTAACTATTTCTTTTAACGAACTAAAATATTGAATTTGTCTCTACCTATCACAACAAAGCGAAATAATACGTAAAATCAGAAAACAGTTATATTTGGATATTTAGTTTTCTAATTTTATTTTGAGCACTCTGTTTTCTCTGTTCTATTTGTAATTTTGCTGTTTTATTTTTGTTACTGTATTATGAAGATATTCCAAAATTAGTTGCACTAGAAAAAAATGTGTTAATCATTGTTAAGCTGCCACCATCTTCGTTAAAAAAGTTTCAAAATCAAGACTTATATTTTAGAAACTTTGCGTAAGTATAACAATGTTATTTAGTCTGTTGAAATATTTAAGGTTTAATGGTTTATGATGTTTGCATTCTAAAGACAACATTAATGCAGAAAAATGTAATAAATGACTGATAAAACCATATAAATATCCTGCCAACGGGTGTATTTCAAATTCTCTATCCCTTTCTCAATCTCGTTCAAGTTGTGCAGGTATTTGCAGAGCAAAAATGACCGCAAAATACCACCTTCCGGAAGGTGAAAAACTGCGGGTTCGACATGTTATTAGTTAGTGTTATTTTAGGGATTATGTAGGCGGAAAAATAATGCCGATATGACTTCAAAATTAGCAATTAAGCCTCATGGTTATTAAAACATTGTAAAGTAAAACAACCATAATTCAAAACTTGTTGATAGTTCCGTTGAACTAATTCCGTTGAATTGAACGGACTTTAAACAAAATTAGGTAAAAGTTGGAAATTGTTGCCCAAAGACATGTCACCATTAAAGAGGACTGATGAAAAAATCTGATGTGGCCAGGCACATGACTTTCTCGTACAATATACAAAATTAATAGTTTAGCTGCATGAGATTCTATTTGATCGAGATCGATCGTGTCTGCATTAAAATAAAACAAGTTCAAGTCAAGTTCGTGAATGCGATTGGCTGGATTGGATCCATAGGCACCCACCAGCTGCCACATGTACAAGGTTATCTATGGACTGTCAGTAGTTTGGCGTTAGTGAGCTGCCACATGTATAAGGTTATCTATGGGCTGTCACTGGTTTGGCGTTAGTGGTGCCGAATATCACCGGCTAACGGCCGCGGTAATACCGACCGCGCACTTTAAGCTATAATAGCGCCATCTCTCGACGGTCCTAATAACTACTGGCCACGCATGCGCAGTTTGATCCCGGGCACCACATCGATAGACAAAATATATATCTCCGTCTCACATTGTTGGAACCGAGATTACACATTGGCGCTATAAGACAACCTCCGTATAATCCCTAATACGTATATGGATAATATTGACAGTAGATATTGTCAAAAAAACAGCCTTTGACTCTACCTACTGTCAGAATGAAAATAATTGTGAAATCCTCGCTAACTAAGTTTTAATGCAGTCACGTTCTTGATCAAAAGGAACACCCAAGTTCCTTTGGACCCTTTTGAACCAAAAGCTTTTCAGCTCTAAGTTTGCTCATAAAACTTCTAAATATGGACTTTTGTCCCGATACTTTTGGTAGTTTCTCAAGAATCGTCGTCACAAAAATCGGGTACACACACACACACACATACAGAATTTTTTTTTTGTACCTTGGTCAAAAATGATCAGGCGATCCAAAAAGGCATATTTCCGCTAAAATCTAATTTTTTTCGGCACGATTACGATACTTTATCACACTATGTATGATAAATAAAACGGGAGCGCTACATCCATATTTCAGTGATAGTAATAAGACTATGGAAATCACTTTACAAGAAAAAATATGTTTTCACTTTCATTTTAATCTAAAAACGGATAGCTGTGTTAAAATTTGCACATTAGTTTAGGCGCCCCTCTGCTACAGGGACCGCAATTTCCATATTTTAACCAACAAGTACTAAATATTTTGTACTAATGGCCAACTACAATGTAATTTTAAGGTTAAGGTAGCATAGGAAAAAATAAAAACAAGGACTAATTAATGATAATTAAAGCACTACTAATGGATAGCATATTTTCTTATCAAGTAATTAATTTCCATCGGGACGATAATAAAAGGGTCATAACTTACGAGCGACCCTTCATTAAACGAAAACAAAGGGCTGTGAAGTCTGAAGGGGTTATTTTTCTCCCCAATAAAAAACGGTTATCCTTATCAATTAACGGCTCAATCCGCACGACTTCGTTATTTTCCCCCGCAGTTTTTCAATCACTTTTACGGTAATTACTGGAAAACAGAAGAAAGTTTTCGAACTCGATACTAATAAAGTATCGTGTACATCCACTTAACTTGACTTAACGTACGAAAAATTATACTACGTACGAAATATAGAACAATTCCATTTACATTCACTTACGTTTGGGGTAATTGTCATGCCATTTCAGATGACGTTTGGCATGACACAAAATGAAATGTATCGCTTTTATCATACATATACAGGATTAGCCAAAATTACCGGAACACCCAAATAATTCTGGAACGGTAAGAAATTTCAAAAAAAATATTAAAACAAAAGTTTTTTTACTTTAAATAATCCATCCTTCAAACATATTTCATTTTATTATAGAAATTTCGTAACCATTTTTTCTAATGGAACAGCCTGTATATTTTTACATTTTGTAATTTTAGGACTAATTCCATACATTTTTTATTAAAACAATCTTTTTATAAAATGGAAGTTTTTTGTTTTAAGCAATTAATTTAAATTAGTCAAAATTACTAGAACACCTACATAACTCACCAACCGCAAAAAAAATCAAAAAACATTCCAACAAAAGCTTTTTGTCTTTAAACAAGCTATCGATCAAATATATTTTTAATTTATTTGTTCATTTTATTATGGAACTTCCGTATATTTTTTTAAATGGAGCACTTTGTATAATTTTACACTTTGTAATTCTTAAGACTATGTCACATTTATATATATATATATATATATATATATATATATATATATATATATGTATACGTGTTAAGTTGTCACCTCCGGGATATAGAGAAGGCTACCTAGGCTCCGGGTGTTCCAGATAATATATTATTGATCTGATTGCATATTTTTAATGAGGGGAACTTTCGCTACGCGAGCATCAAAAGAGGGGAAACGATGTTTGATTTTTTAGTATGTCATATATAAGGTACACAAAGGGTACGAAGTGACCTCCGCAATTTATATATGAACGGAAACTGATGTGTCGCTGATAACTCCAGCGGTGTTGCCAAACCTACGGAGGTCACAATAGGCCACTATTATATAGCATGTATATGATAGGCCGTAAACTCGGTTCTCACAAAATAAACAGTCACTTTTAGTAATAGTATTAAAAGTCGTTTATTAAGTATTTAGCACTAATATGAATAATATATATTACCGAGGATGATTAAGAATTACACGGCAATATTCATGGGACTTGGTTATAGTTCCTAACAAAACATGATTGGTTTTATGAGGGCTTTTCTAAGGGTAATAACATGTTTTTAACTCGGATAACTAAGTTCTAAGTGTAATATGCTTACCGTGCAAAAACTAATTAGGTACCCTATTTATATGCTTTGTCGCGATGTAAGGCAAACTACCCAACTAGTTATTATTTTATATATTTTACGTCGGCCTTCGCAACGTAGCACATTGGGGTATTTGACCCAAAAAGCTGACCATAAATCAAATTTCTAAATTGTTAAACTCCAAAAAGTAAACCAGTTTCTGGGATAGGTGAAGGACCGGTGTATTAAAAGGCGGCAATATTTTTTCACCTGGGCCCTCCGCCAGGTGTTGTTGTCAGCCAAAAGTTAGATTTTAGTATGGCTGACCATAGATGCACATAAGTTGACGCTCTTGAAAACGGTTGCAATTTTGTGTTTTAAGGAAAAATGTGACCTTTTTGTTATACATTCTTTGGAACCAAGTATGAACTTTCATTCGACATTATTTATATTAAAATTTACGCACAATTTTGTTTATAACTGGGCCGAGAACATTCGCTGTTGTAAAAAACAGTTTTATGCAGAACTTGAGTGTTTTAGTTTAGTGTTTAGCTTAATTAAGCTTTTGAAAGTGGTTCAAATAATAGTATACATATTTGACATTAAAACTACTGGAAAATCTGCTGCGGATAGGTGCGGATGCGGAATTTGTGATTTTATTTCTAATACGTTGTAAAGGAAAATCCAAAAATTGATGTACTGGCTTATATTTAATTTCATGCAATTTCTTTATACCGTGAAAGTAGAGGTAATTTAGAACATATTTAACCATATTTAGTTATATACAAATGGTTACGGTTATCGAGATATTGACAATTTTATGTTCAATGTATCTTGTATGTTGTAAATGCCGTTCTGTACATATATTTTTCCGTATTGGATCACGTATAGCAAACAACCCCGATAATCTAGACTCTTAAAAATCATCCAAAAAAAACTTAAACTTTGTACTTGTATATGAATTTCTTGGAAATTTGTTGCTTGAAGCCAATCGGATTCATATTCAAGGCAAGAAAATACATCGAACGTACCTACTCGCATACACAGTTCACTGGTTTAAAATGAATTCTTGTTGAGGAGAGACAATAGTAAGTTTGTGAATAGAAACTGGTTAGGCGTTTTCGATAAATGTGTTTACGCGGAATGCGAATCCGGGTCCAACACATGCGTATTAGGGTTATACCACTAAAAGCGACAGTTTCAGCTTGAAGTATGATAAAATTTCGAAAGTTTTCATGGAAACAATAAGCATAAATATTAGATAATTTTAAAATAATACTAAAAATAATAGATTTTATAGTGATAAATATGGTAAAATAGGTTCTTAATTGCCTCTATTATCACGTCTTAAAAGGAATGCATCGAACGATATCGACTGGTGTAAACTTTCATTTTCTTCCTCTACCACTGGTCTGAAAATATAAAACATTTTTCAAGATTTTTTTACAACATAACAGACCCAAAAATATTATTTCATATAACTCAGAAACGACATGTATTGTTCAATTGTAAATCTCTCAATACTGCGTATTTAAACAGTACATGCAATATATTAATTTATAAATTTATAAAGTAGACCATGATAGAAATAAAATCACAAAAGATATTGCTGATAAATGTTGTAGTAGTAATTAATTTACAATAGGTGTAGTGCAGTGAAGAACAATTTTTAATACAGTTTGCTTTTTCCTATTTTGTACTGTTTTCTTGTGTTTATTAAGTTATTAACCTTCAAATTGTTAGTATGAAGGTTAAAATGTTATACATAAATAAAACTACGCATCTAGAGCCCTTTAAGGTGAAAAAATAATTTTGGCCAGGTTTTCGGGTCAAATACCCCCTTGTGCGTAGGTCAATGTACCACGCTGAAGACAGACTACAAATAGAATGAATTTATGTGTGAAACTCCAATTTAAATTTATTAAGTAGTTTCTGAGTTATATCGACACCAAACTTATAATTTTATCTACGACTCACATATAATAAGTTCATTGCATACGTATCTATGACTATATAATCCCCATCGTTATATAGCGCCAATGATTATAATGACACTAGCGTTGTATAATAATGACAGTTCGTTCAAATAATGACCTCATTATTTGAACGAACTGTCATCATTATATGACGCTAGTGTCAAAGTCTGTCAAAACCTACGTGGATGACAGTTATTTGACAGTTCGCCTCACCATCATTGACAAATACATTTAAAATATTTTCCTTAAAATGGAATTTATGAGTCGTAGATAAAACGTCGTATTTGACTCGCACATAACGGATATAAATCGCTCGCATGATTACACGCTCGCCTACGGCTCGCGTGTAAACTTCATGCTCGCGATTTATATCCTTAATTATGTGCTCGTCAAATAATATACTATTATACTTATTTCTTTTCCCAGTTGAGGCTTTCTGACAAAAAGTAGACAAAGAGCTGTCACTGCCGCGCCGTCAACCTTCATGCGTGGTCAGCGCTTTATTGTTAACCAATTCTTTACAAGCTTTCTATTGTCGTTTAAAATTGTACAAAGTCCGTTGTTGTGTTTGGTGTAAATACGTGCATTGACGCTAAAATCATGGAATAAATTGATTAGAATAAATAGAAACTATTACTGAAAAAATTCTCGTGCACGCCAAGTTATATTTTCCAAATACATACTCATTTTTATACCCCCCCCCCCATTTACTGTGGTATGGTCTATTGAGTTTGACCAGAGATGGGCATTTGGCAATCGAGTGATTGAGTAACAAGTGATGATAAAATTATTTTAATTAGTTAAATTAATCATCACTCGTTGTGATGAGTAACGATTGGTCACTCATCAGAATGAGTGATGATTTCAGTACTCACCACTCATAACTGCCGTACACGATTGAATATTCATCACTGATTACTCGGGATTAACGCGTAATGAGTGATGACTGTTCAATAGAAATTACACTGTTTTAAAACATAATAGAAACTCGATATACTTTCACACTGATGAAAGTAACCTAGAGGCACGGATACAATTTTTATACAAACCCACAAAATCTAAATCTTTAAACCAATACTTACCTTTTTTATAGCTTTGTGTTATAAAAATTTGTCCGACATTTATGTTATTTGATTTGGAGATCTGGCTTGATTTGTTCTGAATTATCAATTACAGCCGCATCTATGTTTTCAGGTTAATTAGAAATAATTGCACCGTTGTTTTCACCAGACATAATACCGTGGAAGCGACAAAAGAGAAAAAAGAAAATAAACAATTATATAAATATAAACAAAACACTTCTTTGATTTCCAAATTTTGAAGTGTAAAGAAAGACAGACATAACTGATTCCCTAATTACACTATAGAATGCTTTCTTCAGTTTTCTTTTTAATTATATCAAGAATTGTATGACACGTCAGATACGTACACGTTCAACGTACATTCTAAATTACATTTACGGTACATTGGTGTACCATTTTCAAAAACAAATGATTTCTTATCGCGTATTTAGATTGCACAACATTTAAAGAATACACTGTAAAATAACGTCACAAAGAAATTCGAAAAATTAACTATTAACCAATGGTAAGTCATTTTAAAGAGGAGAAATGTGGGTACACTATAGAAAATAATTTGTGAATAATATTGATAAATGTACGTATCGCAGATGGTTAAAAAAAGTTGCCGATAATCGTAATATAATCGGCTTCGACGAGCCGCTCGACTTTTGGCTGTGGAATCGTTAATTGTTCGAATTATTTTCGGACAGTTTTATTGGCAATGTATTTTTTAAATGTTGGGCAATCAAAATAAGCAATAAAATAATAAGTCATTTTTGAAAATGGTACACCAGAATGTACCCTTAATAAGTGGATCACCATAGAATCGGATATAATTCAAAACAGTTATTATTAATGCATTTAGATTCATTTACGACATGAGTTCAATTCACTTTAGTTAAAGCAAAAATATAAATCGTTTATTAAGGTAAGTATTTATTCTCTATAAAAATGCATATTTATCATAAGATAAAGTTGGATAAATTAAAACAAAGTATACACACATTACATTTACCGTAATGTAAGTTTACTTTGCAAATAAAATCTATTAAATTGTATTTTCTTTTTCATATTTTTAAAACAATATCATGCAGTCGCTACCGGCAGTCAAAATAGAAACACTTGTTTCTACGATTAATGAGTGATAAGTGATTCTTAGATTTATGATTGACGAGTAATGAGTGACGAGTGATATCGATAATCATGAGTGTCACTCATCTCGGGTTAGTTGAGTGATGCCCAACTCTCAGTTTGACGTAAAATTATCGATCGGTCTGTCCGTCTGTCTGTGTATACGATAACAATACAATTGTTTATTTTATTTTAGCACTGGTGTGAGCTAGTACCTTTTGTGCAGAACGATGCATAGAATTCAAAAAAATAATTCAATACAGGGTGTTCCATTAAAAAAAATATCTTTCTTAGGAAAACCTGTTTGCTATATTTTGTTGCAGATTATGACCAACCGGTGCACAATTTGGTTATGGCAGGTAAACACGCTTATTGAACGTTTCTTATGTAATCATAATCTAAGCCAGAGCAACAAAATTAAGAACCGGTATTGATATATACAATCTTTCTTGGACTGCTGTTTTTCCTTAAAAATTCCAATAAATCAAAAAGTGTAAAGTTTACAGTATGTTATGTTATTTTTCATTGTCGTAAAATTTTGCGAGGAATTGTGCCGAAATATAGGTTGTTCCATTTAACAAAACATAAGTTTACGTTGGTACTATGTTATGGAACAGCCTGTATACACGCTAATAGTTTTACAATGTGCGCCTCGGCTTTGTGTATATATGGGTGAAAACAGTTTTAAAAGATCTTCATTAACAGAGGCATAATCTTCCGAGATCGCACTGTTGAGACATCCTGTATAGTCTATATATTCACAATTTGTTGTGTAGGTTTTGAAGTATTTCGCCCTAAGAAAAATGGGAGTCGAACATACATCTTTCCGCGATTGTAGCTTGTTACCTTAATTGATATCTACAATGATGATCAATAAACTAAACTAGGTGCTGTACTATTCAGGCCTACCACTACAGTTTACTGTGACATTAGGGTATTTATAAAAAGCAACAAATAAGCTAAAAACCCAGGCACCCGGAGAAGCTTTGGCTACTGCTACACATTTTTGTATAATACATAACTACGAAGAGTAAACATTTTCATGTCTATGTCGGTCTTTTCATGTCTCAAATAAAAAAAGAAAACTGTATGTAATATTTAGTCGTATTAACTAAAAATTCCCGCAGCATCTTTTTAATATGTCTACTTGAGTACTTGATTCAATAGGATTTTTGTGGTGAACACAAGAAAAGGTATGTGCAATTGATAGAATTTATTGATGTAATAGCACCGCAAATAATTTATTTAGTTTTATTTCAAATAATATTTGCAATGTGCGTACACTAGAATAGTTGACATAAAGCAGCCTATGCCATTCAAAATAAATAACAAACGATAAAAACAAGCGGGATGTAATTTTGAAATAAAAAAATTCAGCCACGGCCTGGATTTGAACCAAAAACCTTTGTATCTCGCATACCATGCACAACTCAACTGCGTCCGAGAGCAGAAATAAATATGAAAATACTCATATAATATGTTTCTTGCGCTATCACCTCCGCAACGTTGCCAGCGTTTTTCGGATGTCACAGCGTACGTTGTACGATACAAAACACGGGGCCATATATGCGGAGGTGACTTCGTAGCGGTCGTATCTAGTATGGGCGACACTAGCGCTCGTGATCTACGCTTGAACTAACATGACTTGTCCGTACATATACAATGGACGTTATCGGCTCCGACGCAATTTTTGGATTTGAGCTCCCTAAGCCACCTAGACCACATTTCCGTTGAAAACAAGGCGATACGTTGTCACCTCCGATTTTGGAGCCATCAACGTTATATATGAGGTGACAACGTACACTCTATCATACGCATTGGAGCCCACACCGTAGCAACCATATGTATATATATATATATATATATATATATATATATATATATATATATATATAATTTTCTTGTAGAATGCACTATTTTTGAGTTATAAGCAATTAATTAAAATTAGTCATAATTACCGGAACACATAATTCTCCAACCGTAAAAAAACATATATTTTAAACAAGCTCTGCTTAAATATACTTTTAATATACAGGCTGTTTACTTTATTATGGAACTATGGAAAACAACCTGTACATCGCATCATCTGCATCACTTATTAGTTATCAGCAATTAATCAAAACTCCAAAACATTTGTTTTGACCGAACGAATAAATAAAAACAAATTCAAGAAAAAATTAAAAAAAAAAAACAGTTAAATTAAATTTTCAAACAGCCATCCCTCAGCGGCATGACAATGCCCCACCCTATCAACAAATTCCCGTAAACAGTTTTCTAAATGTTCAACAGTAATACTTTGAACTTTGTCCACTATTCTCTTCTTCAACGCATCAATATTTTGCGGGCTATTGGTGTAAACCTTGGTCTTTAGGTGGCCCCAAATAGAAAAATCCAATATTTGCAAATCTTGCGACCTATGTGGCCATTCAATGGATCTTCTCCTTCCAATCCACCTCTGCGGAAAAATTGAATTTAAATAATTTCGCACTTGGACATAGTAATGCGGCGGGGCACCATCTTATTGAAACCAGATGTTATTTAGTTCTAAAAAAGTTTCTAGCAGTTTCCAAAGTAGTGTTCTGATAAAATCGACTTATTGCAAGCAGTTTTTGGTAACTTTCAGTTTTGCGCGATGGGCGATATCGCTTGCAAAATAGGTAAATGTCAAGTAAAAATACATAACCACAATATGGATACCAGTACACATTGGTACACATCTGAGTACACACCAACTGTCGCAGGCAAACATTGTCTAATACGTGATGTATAATGTCCGAAGTTTCTCAATTTAATAAAATTAATGTACCAAACGAGAAAAAATAGTTTATGCGTTTGATTAAGATAACTTGGTATGGTGTGGGTAAATATTCTTAATTTGAAGTTCAGGAGTTTTGATTAATTGCTTATAACGAAAGAATTATGAAACAAAAAAAAATGATTCCAATAAAAATGTTTAGAATTATAAATGTAAAAATATACAGGGTATTCCATTACCTACCAAATTTTTATAATAAAATAAACATCCCGTATATTAAAAATATATTTTAATGATAGCTTGTTTAATGTCAAAAACGTTTTAAAATTTTTTGAAATTTTTTACGATTGGAGAGTTATGTAGGTGATCTGGTAATTATGACTCAAAAATCTCAAAAATGAGATTTTTTAATGATTTTATCAAAAATATATTTGAATAAAAAAAGTTTAGAATTAGTCCTAAGATTACAAAATGTAAAAATACACAGGCTGTTCCACTTGAAAAAAAAAAGTTTACGAAATTTCTATAATAAAATGATCAGCCCGTACATTATAAATATATTTGAACGATGGATTGTTTAAAGCCAAAAACTTTAGTTTAATTTTTTTTTATTTCTTACCGTTGGAGAATTATTTAGGTGTTCCGCTAATTTTGGCTAACCCTGTATGTTTATGTACACACAAGTTTTATTAGAGTTGCATCATCCATGATAAAAATCTGTAAATTGTACTAAAAATATTGCAAAACAACACAAAGAGAACAAAGTTTAAATCGCACGAGATATTTTTTAGGTTATGTTGCTGTCACCATCGCCCAAATTGTCTAAATCCACGGCCTGTGATTGGTGCACTTAGTCCACGGATTCTGTTAAGTTGAAGTTGAGTGAACAAATCCGTACCTACGTTACATTAAGTTTTTGTACGTTAAGTGAATGTAAACAAACACATATAATTCAATGGAGCTCAACTTTCACTAATTCTTAAGTTCTCGTACCTTACGTTAAGTGGATGTAAACGATACTTAACATGCAAGTTTGCAAAGTGAATCAGTTTGCAGACGGACTACGCATTATAAATAGTTTTACAGGCTTCGATCTAGTGGATCTAGTCATTAGCAGGTACTTTAGCTAGTGCTTTACGCGATGCTGGCGCATCTAATTCGTGTCTATCGGAAACATAACAGCGAGGAGCGATTTGATTTTACCGACATAGGTGGCTATGTAGATTTGATATAAATACGTTTGCAATTGAGGCACGTACGCAATACGGGAGTGGTTGTTTGAACAAATTTCCTAATGCACAACCACTGTGGCGGTTGTTCAATTAATGTACAACATGCAGTTCGCGTATGCACTAATTATAATAACACGCTAAGGGATGTAACCGATAACAATGTTCGTACGGTACAATGCTCCACGCCAAACTTTGTTCACCCCAAAAACCTAATTACAGAGAATATCTATGGGCGTGTTTGGTGCGCTGCACCTACTGAAGTTGATCCTTGGAAAGGGAACACACGTAGACATTCTACTGTAATGAGTCCTAATTTACAGAGATGTTAATGTTTAGAAGTAGTTTAGCGCTAATATTTGAGCCAGTTTATATCGTCAAATTGATGTGTTAATTTTAATAACGATATTTGTCCACAAACTGGTTAAAAGTAAACAAGCTATTAAAAGAAATTTGACATTCACTAATAATGGTACAGTCATTTCAGCGACAAAGGCAGACAGCCTACTGATCAATTTGCACCAAGATAGATTTTTGCATACACTTGCGCTTAATTGTTACAAATGAATTGTCAAACGTCGTTAGCAGGTGACCTAAATATGGGATTGCTAGGGTTGTAAAATCGTTATTTACCGGAATAAATTACCGTAATTAATGATAATTTACAGATTTATAATTACTGTAATTTACGCCTTAAATTACCAAAGGTAACTTATCTTCAGTATATATTACCGTTGATAATTTATCGATATTTATAATAATTTCAATTGCCTAAAATAGGATTAACTATGAAAAATACTTTATTCTGATTCTTTATTATTAACGTGTATTTTATTGGTTTTGTGCCTGGTTACACAAATAATTATAATTTTTTATCTGGATATTTTTAACAACGGTCCTTTTTTATACTCTTTTTCATTATCAAAGCAGGATTGAGCTCCTCAAATCACCTACCGAATGATAATATTTTGGAAAATATGGCTGATCTTCTTATGTTGAATGTATAGGGGCTGGAAAGGGAGAGATCCATTCAGCCGAGCCAATAACGCAAATTTAAACTTTAAGTCAGAAATTTGGTCAGACTCACACCTATAAATTCTTTGCATGTTCGGGACTATTCATAAAAATTAAGTAGTGTCTAGTATACAATACATATATAGTCTTATGACATCTTTGTTTACGACAAACACGCTCTTTTAGACGGGCAATAAAAATAATCAGACAAAGATTTTTCTATTTTAATTAATTAACTATAATTATATTTAATCGAACTAATTAGTACGATATATTCACTAAACAACAGTAAAAAGTATCTGTAAAAAAATTATTCAATTAGCTTTGAAGAAGCAAGCAACATGGTTCACGAAACGTCAGCATTTACAAATCTTGACACATGGCATAACCCGGAAGTAGTTTACTTTCTAAGTAAAAAGTATCACATGGTTTTATTTGTTTCAGTATTTATATATTCAATTAATTCTGGTTATTTTTAATTTTCTTTAACTTCTTTATTTTTTATTATTGTAATGGTCCCATGGAAGTCATGGAAGTCCACTTTTTATGGCAGAACCTAATAAAATATTTGGTGTACGTATGATAGAGAAACCAAATAAAGAAAAGACAAATCAACATGGGTTCTAAAATCAACAATCAATAAGATGTGATGGGAAGTTTGCAAACGTCTAAACGCAAATAACAATTAAAACTGATGTGAATACAAATAGTGCCTTGTAGTGCTTTTGGTGTATCGGTTCTTTGTTTTACACATCGTATTTTATGTACAGTTGTTTTAAAGTTATTGCGCTTACAACTAAATATGGAAAACCATTATGAAGGAGTGAAAGAAGATATATTAGCGGACAGAAATCCTTGGCATCCCAAAAGCTGACAAACTACGTTAAAAATAAATGTAATGCAATCTGGGAAAACATTTTGTTTTGGCTACAGCAAGTAGCTTCGAAGGTAAAATATTTTCGTCTTGCTAGTTTATGGATAACAAGTGGATGATACGAAAGAAATTGGAATACGAAAGACAAATGCTGATGCCAAATAAATATAAACATTGTAGATATGTTGTGGTTGGGTTGGGTTGATGTTTCTTACTCGATGTTTTAAATTCTGGCAAAATTTTGAATTGCCAGAATCTATTTTCTGGCAATTTATTATCATTTTTAAAATATGATTCTGAGATAACTAACTTCGACGAAAAAACTAGAATTTATTTACGAAAAATATACCACACAAATAGTCATGGCTGATTTATTATTCTAATTTGATTTATTCCAAATAAATATAGGTTTGATGTGATGAATATCTTTGTCCATATGAAAAACCTACCATAAATCTATTTTAAAATACTCCCAAATTTTAATAGTGTTTTACTACCATTCCAGCATTGTTATTAACTAAGTGGTAACAGAAACGCAATCAAACGACACGAAAAAAACAATAAAACTTGTATTTGTTAGTGAGGTAAAAATTCAAATATCCGCAATCTCTATTTACTTGCTTTAGGAAGTTTTGATTCGAATATTACGACGAAAGAAACTATTCTCAGTCATTTATGATCAGTTTGTATTACATTGGGCATATATGAGAGGGCATATACGAGACATATTTGCGTCTAAAGCTTGCCACGGTTTTCGTATCAATCAATAGAACCAATACCGATGCATCGGACATATAGGTATCTAGATTAATCAATCCAGGAAATCAACCCATCATAGTCATATCACCCATCGCTTTCCTGTCGAATTTGTCTGACGTAATTTGCTCAACAGACATAATGCACGATATGCATTATCTCTCCACTGTTTTTGAGAAAAAACAATAAAAAAATTTCTTCCGCAGTACAAAAAACATCCCATGCATACGGTGCTATAAAACCTTCACGGTTCTATTTCACCAAAACCAAACAAATTACATTTCCTACTAATTTCAAAATACCTGTCATTTTACATTAACTTGACCATAGGCATAGCCACCCGACTTCCAGTGACAGCTAACTTGAGAATAATTTAGCTGAAGAGCACAGATCGAGTAAATTCTAATTCCAAAATTCCAAGTTTCCAGTAATAGTCAAACATGAAAACTTCTACTGTACCAGTTCCGTGAGACACCCTGTATATGATTGAAGATACAAGTAAGTAATTGTAGATTTGTACCGGTTTTTGTTGTTGGCCCAAAGTGTATATGTATAAAAGTAATCTTTCTGCCAAATGACAATCGATCTAGCAATTTCAGCAATAAATTCTTGTCCGACGGTTCAATCTGCCGTAGGAAATACAATAACTTCTGCGTTTCGCCCCATTAAAAAATCCTCAGCCCGCCGTGCGGCAGAAATTGCTCGCCCCCGACAAAAAAGGGGAAAATAATGAAATTCTTTTCGCGTGTTTCGGAATTGAGAACCGGGCCGGGCAGGCCGCGAAGCAGCGTGCGGCAGCCAGTTTATTGACACGCCCTCTGCCCTCGTCCGCCCCCAAATAGATATCGGTCTGCTGTGCGTGAAGTTGCTAAACAAAGGTTAAGAGTAATATATCAGGGCGACCCCCCTCGGTCTCTTGCGCGGTAAAACATATTTCGAACACCGAGGGACGGATAAAGGCGGTTTTAAACTTTTCCGTAAGCGGAAACGGGATGGAAAAACCAGGAACTCATCCATTACGCGCACCGATAATACCGGAATGAAAAATTGTCGTTTTTCTTAGTTTCTCGGGGAACAGTCTGCTGGTATTAAGTCTATTAGTTAGGACGATCAGCGAAGATAATTTATATTGGTCATATCTGCGATAAAAGACAGCGAACCTTAAATAAGTTGATGCTTTTATTCAAAATCCAATTTGAATTGGATAATCTTAAAATTATCAGATTAGTCAAAATGAGAAGATGGGAACCAGGGTAAGAATTTTGCATAGAATAATGTGTATTAATTCAAAATGAACCCTCGAACCAAAGTCTAGCCTCCAAGGACAAAGTATCCTCAGGAACAGCCGTTATCACGTGCCATCATTCAATAAAATTAGTTACGTTATCGAAACCAAAGGGCGAGACAAACTGGGAGTCAAACCCGCGACTTTCCCATGACGTATTAATGAGATCACTCAACCTGATACCAATAACATAATATATTTCTTCGCCTACAAACATCTGAAACACTAATATTAATATGAACGAGTTGGATACTCGAGGTTAATGAATGCCAACGTTATTTTAATCGTTATTTCACCGTTGTGTTGACCCGAGAAGCAAATTTTCCCTTACTACGTTCGTTTTCTGTGACGCTTTCACGTAAATGAATGCAATAAACGGGATTTTCCACTTTTCTTTCTAACAAATTGAGTTCTTAATAGATTGATCTTGAGCACAATTAAACTAAAAACAATACGAGATGAATTACGTTTAATTACCGTTGATTATAGACATTAGGGTGGATCATTTTAACACTTTTTTTCTGATCTGAAACGCTGACCCAAGAACCATACCAGAAACAGCTGATTTTTTTTTATTCGGTTATTATCTGCTGTTCGTTCTTTGATGGTCAATATTTGAAATTTTAGGTAAAAAGTGAATTTTAGTTAATTTTGTCATAGATAACCACAAACCGAAAATCGAAACACCAAAGTGGTCCTAGTTCAAACGCCAGGGGGAGAGGGTGGGGGTAAAAATGCGTGTTTTGGGCTAACCGAAGCAGTGTTTTTGCAGCTCTTTGCTCACTTGCTAGTATCACACCAAGTGACCTCCAGAGCCCTAAACCATCCCTTAGCCCTTGCGGCACCCACCATCCGTCTTGGTATTTCGGAAACTTAACACAGTCACTGTCATTCACAGTATGATTTTCACTTAAATGATACAATTACAAATAGCAAATACATTAATTCTAGTACACATTTAACATAGGCATCATAACAACATTCCTCAAAAATAAAATACATTAAGTACGGGCCGCATTTCTATAATCGGCAAAAAAAGTTCTTGCCCCAACATTAAAAATGTTGACTTTTCCACCCACAATATTAAATAAATTGCCCATCAGGTGCAGTGGTGAACCAATTAAAACGTTTGTTCGTGCGTCGGCAGGGTAAAAAAACTTGCTAGATCACAAATGAAAGGCCGGGGCACAAATTTTGACCTGAGACAGCAGCTCGGAGCAGTCCACAAGTGAGTTGAGCAGACCATGAAGGAACCGCAATGAGTGCAATTCCCTTCTAAAACTCAGGTTCAAGACCAACGCGTGTAAGGTACAAATGATAATCCCTACCCCTTTCAGGAAAAATGTGGCCCTCGATTTAAACAAGACGCTTCAAAAATCTCCTCTGCTCCGACTCCACCATATCCCTATGGCACACATACATTGGTGACCACACAACACTAGCATACTCCAACCTTGACCTCACCAACGTAAAATACAGCACTTTCAAACATCGCACATTCGTGAATTATCCAGAGTTTCGAATAACAAATCCAAGCATCCTCACCGCTGATGACACCACCCAAGAAACATGACCAGCAAAGCTCAACCCAGAATCAAACAACACACCCAGATCACTAATTTCACCACATCTCTGCAGCGGGACACCAGCTAGAACATAATCTGCATGCAAAGGAGCAATAGATCTGGAGAAACTAACAACCTTACACTTCCCGACATTAAGGTGCAAACAGTTCTCTCCACACCAGCGCGCCAGGTACCACAATCCATCCCGAAGTCGTCCGACGTCCTCCGCATCACCAATCGCCTGATACATCTTCAGATCGTCCACATAGGCCTGGAACTGAACCGGCATATTAACCAATAAATCATTAATAAAATTATTAAAGAGCAAGGGACCCAATACAGAACCCTGAGGAACACCAGAAGTTGAAGGATACACACGAGACTGAAAGCCATTCACAAAAACGTAGTTGCAACGACAGGAAAGATAGCTAGACATCAAAGCCACCAAATCAGGCGAAAACCCGCAACAGGCAAGCTTCGACAGCAAACGAGAGTGATCAACGGTGTCAAAGGCTTTGCTAAAATCTGTATAGATGTCATCTACCTGAGTACGATTATCAATATATTTTGAAACATATTGCGTAAAAGAAGCAAGATTCGACACCGTCAATCTACCCGGAGTAATAAACTGAGGAACTTTGGCGCATCGCACTGACTTCCTAAGACGCTGCATAATATTTTGATGCAACCCGCCCGCCCCACAATAACACCGGAAACAGCCGTCCTCCATTTCTGCTAAAGTAGGTGATGAAAGTAAACATTAAAAAGCAGCACCTGAAAAATTCTTGTCAACTTTGACAAAAATCCAACTGTGGGTGACTGTTAAGTTTGCGAGGTGCCAGGACGGGTAGGTGCCGCAAAGACTAAGGGGTGGTTTTGGGTTCTGGTGTCACTTGGTTTGGTGCTAGTGAGCAAAGAGCTGCACAAATACTGCGTCGTTTTGCGCGAAAACAGGCATTTTTCTCTCTCTTCACTCGCACGAACGCCCCCTGGCGTTAGAACTAGGACCACTTTTAGGTTTCGATTTGGAGTTTGTGGTTCTTTATGATAACTTTTCATCGTCGAGCGACCCTTAGATCACATTAGTTATGCAGCCAGGAAAAAAAGTTACCTTTAGTGTTTTACCAAAAATGTCAAAAATTGACCCTCAAAGAACGAAGGGATAATGTCAATGTGAACATAGAAATTCTGACTTGCCTAGTCCGTAAAACTAGACTGAATTCAGAATGTTTGTCTGAAGATTTAAATTGAAGGGAAAAGGCGCACTAGAATCCGTTGTCACCAGTTCACTTTCTTTCATTGTAGGATAATATAGTCATTTAGTTTTGGTTGTTTTTGGACAAATTAAGTAAATAAACCTAAAAATGTTTTTGATTAGTTAATAACTTAATAGGCAACTTAATTGTTTGTTATTTTAATATTTAACAAATGTATTATCATCTAGTCATCATTCAATAATGAGTAGCTTAGATCTACGTTATTTTACTGGCATATAGATCATCCTGCTAGTGTCATCTGTGTAATAGATAAAGGGCCTTAAATCTCTGCTCCTGTTTTTATTTCCTTAAGGAGGAGCATGCATCATCTTGTCTCACTTAGTATAGTTAAGCAAACACGCGGTTTTAGCACATTTTTCTAAAAAAGTAGGTTCATATCAGAAAGCCTATATGAACATAGGTCCGGAAAAAAACTAATTTAGCATCCATTATTGCTTTTTGAACAAATTAAGTGATAAGAATAATGCAAAATGCTGTGATATCATTAAAAACTGTGTTGTAGATTTAATGTAGTTGTAATTTATTAAACAATTAAACTTCAAAAGCAAAAATACTACATAGAGTGTAGTCGGAGAGGCGTCATTCATTGGCGTTACTGAAGTCTTTGTTTCACATAGAATGTACCTCCTTTTAATGTGAGTTAAAAATAGTTTATTATCTTGTAGTACTTTCGATTTTAATTCCGATATAATAAGAGGAGAAGGGCTTGATTTGCTATGTTATAGATGAAAGACATATATTAAGATACTGTTAGGTTCTTCAGAACAAAATAAAACTTAGTTGTAGTAAGAATAGTGGTGTAATATAATAGATCAAGTTACCAATAGAAGTATCAGTAGAATATGAGAACAATTATAATAACGCTACGAAAATAAAACATAATCTAAAACTACTTGCTCTTTAGGGGTGCCGATGGTTTTTGTTCCACTTTTAATTAAATTCAAATTTTCCGGCCCATCACTTTGCCATTGTCCAGTACCTGTAACAAAGAATAGTAATATTATTAACATGTGCTCACGAATTGAGGTAGATAATAATACGACCTGTTGAGCAGTCCATCAGCATTGTAATAACGCAGGATTAAAAAGGTAACTCATTTCAGCATTATAATGGCGTATGGTGATAATATGTGTACGTTGATAATATTTTGATAAATGCATATTATACAGGTAGCAGAAAAGTTCACAGTAACCACGTAACACATAATTCTGGGATTGAAAAGCGGTATCTATGCCTATGAATATGGGTGTGTACCTATGATGTCCTATTTGTTGTGACCACTAGTGTTGATTACCAATATCCATAAAATTGAACATTTAGTTGGTGACAATTTTCGTTTTATTATTTGCTGTTCTATGATTCACTGATACACCACATATATTCAACTAAGATAAATAAGAAAATTGTTCGTTTAAAAATGTTATTTCAACGATAAGAAAACAAATTCTTGTTATGTAAACTGGACGTAAATAAAAAACTAGAAACAAAAATAATGCGAATTAAATAAATCTAGCACCTTCGGACTTGCGAGATTGTGCTTTATCACGTATCACAAAATGATATATTTTATTTCCTAATGTGTCCACAAACTTTTATCGCACACATATATCCGCTTCGATATTGAGATAGCAGCCCATAACTTTATATTGATCTGATTTATAGCCCTTTTGTTTTCTCCGAAATTCATTGATTTATATCTTAAGGACAATCAAGTAAAACCGGACTGCGCGCCGATATTAACGCATCACTAAAACTTTGTCGCATATTCTAAGATTTTTTTTCTCGGGCCGATATTTTTTATTAAATTTTTAGTTTAGACCATATACAAGAATGCAAGAAAAAGACTAAGAATTTGTGACAAAATTGGTAGCATTCTGTGGGTGTTTCCAGGCGCATCCACAGAAATAAAGTGGAGACCAATATTTTCTAATAATTTTGTTGTTTGATTCACTTCAGTATTTCCTACAATATCCGAGATGTAAGAAGCATAGAAAGAAGCAAGAAATGTGAAGACATGCATATGATAAAAAAAGTACAGTTAAGGGATGTGGAAATCCTCTGGACTGAGAGAGTATCTTCATCAGTGAAGACACCCAGGTTATGAGAATACAGCTGCTAACGACACGAATGGCGTTTAACGATCAAATAAGCTAATAACGCCTATTTGGCCCTAGGTGAACATTTTCTTATTGGTCGGTGTACTATCCACGAAACATGGGTTCCTTTCCTGAATAACGCACATTCTCAGACTTGAAAATTACATTGTCTACACCTATTACGTTTGTTACTGTGCGTTCAGTCTTGTTATTACTATTCTTATTGTTTATTAAAAGACGTAATGCAATAAAGCAACTTACAAAACGTTTAGAAAAAAGTGTGCTACGATGCCTTTACCTGTATCCTGAGGTGGCAGCTTGTACGAACCACTGCAGCGTGTTAAAATGTTCGACCAAACGACTTGTCCTTATTGTTGTCGAAGTTAAAGAGTGTTGAACGAAACTACATTTTTACGTGAAAAATCAGTAAGACTACGTTTTAATCGCAAAACCAAGTAAACTTTCCCGGTAGTTTTCCAACTTATTTATTCACTGAAAATCATAAGCGTTACAACAACATAAAGAGAGATACTGCATATTTGTTTGATAATTGTGGATTTTGAATGGTTTACGATTTATTTATTAACGTGTACGTAACATAAAATGTCCATATTTGATATACAGGGTGAGTCAGTAGAGTCGCGCTGGTTGATACCGCATTTATCTTGAGAGACAAAAAAAACTTTATACAAAAGTTGTTTGCATTTAGGCGCGAAGGAAACAGAATTATTTTTTACATGGCATGCTTGTATAACATAACATATTATGAGTACTAAGGAAGTTGTCTTTACAACAGTCTAAAGTTGTACCTGTGCGAAGTAAATAGTTTCTGAAATATTCAATTATGAAAAGTATGTTTCTGCAGATATTATCTTACAACTTTGTCAGACAATCACCAAACTATTAGTAGGCTGATATTGAAAAAAAATAATAATACGCTTTATATGGTGATACTGCCACGTATTCATGTTTTAACATTTTTAAATAGCTGCGATTTTTAATGGAACACAATATGTACTAGCTGTAATAACCCTTTACTTTCCCCAATTGATATCTAGCATGCCAAATGTTATCAGCGTTTGTGATACTTGCAAATTGATGCAAATGTAATGCAAGTGCTAACTTTAATATTGCTCCGTATACAGGGTATTTGGTAGTTTTAAAATAGTTAAGGGGTGATAGGAGAGGTAATTTAGAACCTATTTAAGCAGATTTTTCTTTATACAAACTAATACCATTATCAACAATTCTGAATTCAACAGTCCTCCTTGTTCAGTATCGCCGTTGCATAAAGGGAATACAACGGTGATATTGATCAAGGAGAACTACAACCGGAAGATGAACGATCTACTGGACCCAAATACGTACCGTAAAGTTGCGAAGGACCCAACAGATAAGATAGGAAGGCGAGTGAAGGAATTGGTTAAATCATCATCGGTTCCCGAACAGGAACAAAGAAGCCTTTTTGTTCAAGCCCCTAGGGCACCGAGGATCTACGGTTTGCCAAAGATCCACAAGGATAACGTACCTTTGAGACCAATCGTCAGCGCAATAGGCTCCCCAACCTATTTGTTGGCAAACTACTTGTCCAAAACCATCCAACCGTTTATAAGACAAACTACATCTTCTTTTAAGAACTCTGAACATTTTCTTCAGATTTTGAAGGAAGTTGTTATTGGCCCGAAGGATATACTCGTAAGTTTCGACGTAACACATCACTCTTTACGTGTGTTCCGGTTAAGGAGGCAGTCGAAGGCCTTCGGACAACACTTGTGCCCCTAGGGCTACCAACCGATGTCGGATCTTGTAGAGTATTGTCTCTACTTCAAGTGAGCGGGAGCGATGTATGAGCAAGTAGAGGGTGCTCCCATGCGATCAACTCTTTCACCGGTAATCGCCAATTTCTTCATGGAATTGTTTGAAGAAAAAGCCATAAGGTCAAGTCCTTACAAACCCAAGCACTGGGTCAGATATGTTGATGATACCTTTGTGGTTTGGCCACACGGTAGAGATAAACTTACTGAGTTCCTTAGCCACCTGAACAATGTTAATCCTTCTATCAAATTCACGATGGAAATAGAAGAGCACAATCAGCTGCCATTTTTGGATGTGCTGGTATACAGAACGTCAACGGGTACGCTTGGACATACAGTCTACCGTAAGAAAACACATACCAATCGCTACTTGAACGCCAAATCACACCACCATCCCCAACAGAAGAAAAGTGTTATTAACACTCTGTTCAACAGAGCCGAGAAGCTGTGCGACACCAGCACCTTGGGCGACGAACGGAAACACTTGGAGTGGGCTCTACGTCAAAATGGATACACGAAGTCTGACATACGAGGTGTCACACAATGAAAACCGCAAGTCTCAGAAGAGCGACAAGAGTCAAAGCCGTTCGCATGCTTACTATACGTAAGTGGGGTGTCAGACAAAATCGGTAGAATACTGAAGCAATCGGGTATCACGGTAAGGTACACGTAAGGTACAGAGCACCAGCAAAGGTACAGGATCTTCTGCCTAACCCAAAGGATATTACACCGCTCCTGAAGAACGAAGAGGTATACAAGATAACATGTGAGTGTGGAACATGCTATGTAGGACAGATAGGACGTTGCTCAACACTGCCACGAGTCGGGACATGACGTGAAGATGTTGGCAACGGTTGGTAATTATCATCGAAGGCTTATTAGAGAAGCCATCGACATTTACAAACATCCTAACATCATCAATCGCGAGGATGGTACTGACATTAGTAGGGTCTGAAAATCGATCCTAACGCGGTCAGGTGGAAAAGCACATGGGAGCGGTAGCTCAAGATGGGCGCAGTGAGGTGTAAATACAGTTATATAAGGAAAAGTTTCTTGGTAGGTCTTCAGTATTCAATTAGCTTTGAAGAAGCGACCAACATGGTTCACGAAACGTCAGCATTAACAAATCTTGACACACTGCATAACCCGAAAGCAGTTTATATTCTAAAGATTAAGCTATCAACTATTGGACCAAAAGACCAAACATTGCTGTGGAAAAAAGTATTGCTTATGAGTACATTGTAATATGAACTATTATTATGCCATGTAAAATTATTGTCTTTGATTTAAACTTGAACGTGAGAGAACTGAAATAATGGCAGATTATTGCAATCTTGTGAAAGCCTTTATTACATAAAAAAACAAATACTAATCTATGGAATTTTCTAGACAATCAAATTTTTACCGAACTAATATTTTACATTTTTTAGCCAATAGATTTAAAAGAAAAGAGAAAATCATGAAACAAAATTCATTTATCACTAAAATGACTGTACGGACATACCGTACCATACGGACATACCGTAATAGGCGAACACACCTCTACGGATTGTATTGTAGCGTTTTTCGTTCGTTAAGGTGTGAATTAAAACACTCGGTATATTAAAATAGTCAACTAATTTATTTAACACTATTACAGTCTTATTACCTAATTAATTAAACACGAACACTAAAGACTAACTGTCACTTAAGGCTACTATAAACATTTATCTTCACAGTATTTATTTCGAACTATTTATGTCGATCGATAATCGCGCCAAGTACTCCGACTGCACTCAGAACTATACTGCCGGTAGCGAGCGACGGCTCGCTTATATACCCGTATCGATCCGTGCGGACCCTTCGCGAATCTTCCACACTGGCACCGAGCAGTCGTTACTCGCGCTCGCCGTCCGGATAGATCTCTCTGGAATGGGCCGCCTCGAGAATAACCTCGAACTTCTGGCGCCTTCGCGGCTGTTAAGATCGTCACAGTATAAAGGATTTGGTCCGGCGGATCAAGTCGAATGGCGTCTATTATTTTGTTGTGTGTCACTTTTGTAATTGTATTTATAATAGTGAACGATCTCCAGTATTGTTTATTGGTTTGACGCATGAACAGTTTACAATTACAAGAAAGTTATTCAAACATAAGTTATTCTTCATTTACTTAATAATGTAATTAAATTTCATAAAAGTACATACATGCATTAAAAATTCTGTATTGATTGTTGTCAAATGAAATGTGGTTGAACTTTGTGAAAGGTTGTTAATGAACGTTCACGTACTGTTTGAACATTTGAAATATGCATCTGGATACGTTTGTAACGTGTCATAACTTAGTCGAGCTTAATCAATTATCGGAACGTGTGGATGTTCATTCCGGCACAGATGCGTCGTCTGTGATGGAGGGACAAGTTGGTAGAGGACTAATTGCCGTGACAGTAGATTGATTCATGTTGAACTGCGTACAACGCCTCATTTCACGACAAATAGGAGACAATGTACTACCGGCTACGTCATCCAATTAATATCAGCGCTGTGTACATTATTATACGGCGTTGGGTACCCTGTCTTGTCCGCAAACTAACAGGAAAGTTGTAATTAATCGGCAGCCACTTAAACTGTAGTTTATATTTGTCTAATTCTGAGAGTTAATATTTAACTATACCTAGGTACTTGATTTTCAGTCCTATAACAGAATTGATCTTCATATATTTATGAATGAGACATAATGTATTATTTGGTCATTTTTCAGGTATGCGTCCACCAAATATGTTTCAACAATGATTTTACGGCAATACGATAACTTTCGGTAAATTTAAAATGTTTCAGCGTTAGACGATCTGAATATGAAGATTCTATACCAGATTAATGTATACTAAAAAATGACATATTCACATATGTCAATACTCATTGAATGATACTCTGCTTCTGTGGTGCATTTTTACATTCTATACATTGTATTTGTATTTTTTACTATTGTTGACTTTTTTATAGTTTAATTGCCCCTCTGTTTTTAACTACGCTCTATTTTGATGGAGATTTCAAAATTTATTTATGATGCTATCTGGTATTTTAATTTTGTTACTGTTGCCGAACGAACGCCCCCACTCTTTTCCCGATCTCGCCGGAAAATTTGTACCGCCACGTTCTATGTAACTACAGCCGTGAACGGGGTAGCACGTGTGTATTTGTCTGATTTTTCCACGTCTTATTCTCCGTTAGCCACGTGCCAGAGATATCGTAGCTGCAATGTACGCTGATTATTGACTAATTTAGACTGTGAGTTAATTAATATTATTCTTTTTGTATTGTGTTCTATCTATTTTATGTCTTTTTGTCCTGTGCAGATTCTGGCTGATGATGACGTAAGTCGAAACCGGTACCAGAGCAAATAAATATCTTGCAAAGCTTAAGAGGTTTTTATTTCTAAAATATATCTACATACAATTTTCTTTGCAACATGGACCAGAATCTTAGATATTTTAATACAATAAAAAGTGGTCAGATCCCTTATTTTTGTTTATTTCAGCAATCGGTAGATGTTTGGTGTCCTACTGGGCACTTCTTCAGGCTCTATAGGAAATGAGATATAAATTATACTGTTACGTAGCTCTTGATAGGATGGGTCCAGGCCAGGGTGGTTGTAAATAAAACTCACACTGGTTTTACATACTGTATAATTGTTCCAGCTATACTGATAATAAAACAGCTGAGAAGGCAGGTCGCTGCCTTCTCGTACAGGTGTCGGATGTCGCTCGTAGATTCAGACTAATAACTATCCTTTTCGATACGCCGCTTTACTGTATTTGTATCAATTGTCCAAATTAATTGCCGTTAATTAGGTTACCAAACGTCGAGGTTGTTCACTTGCCTTTTATGCAAACTCGGCGTTTGGTATCCATACTAGACACCGCAATCATTGAGGAATTCGGGTTGTTAACTTTACATTTGTATGCAATTTTTAATCGAACACAAAAATAACTTTAATTTATTACTCTTACGTAACAACCTCCTCGCCAATAATTGCTCGTCCCAGAGCAATGCCATAACTTGAACAAAATCTATAGCCACAGAGCGGAGCAGCAATATTTTATTGGACACACACTGAACATATACAATTTAAACAGCAAAAGAACATAAGAATTCAAAAATTATTTCACATACAAAAAAAACAAGAATAGAAAACAACCGTACAAAACACATACAACACAGTTTAAAAAACAAGAAAAAATACACACACAAAAATCGTAAACTAATTGCCCACGTATGTATGCGGTTTGCCACGCTCTCGTTCACCGGACTGATTATTGAATCATCTCACCAACTTCCTCCTTCTAGAATTGCGATGGTCATCTACCTAAGGGACATTTTTGAAGACGACTTCGACCGTGTACACAGACTCTCTCCTATGCTTGTACAGCGGTGCGTCACGTGTCGGCAGCTTGGTGTAGATGACCACCCATCCGTATTGAAGATCCAATTTTCGCCATTGTCGGTGGTTTGTTCCATTTTTATGACGAAAGATAGTACATTGCATTGTATAATTTAGGCCAGGTCATTTAACCCGTCCGTCCGGCAGACGATTGCTTAGTCAGAAATGCAGGCGTCAGGCTTTTTGATATAGAACAAAGGAAATTCCTTGTGGCACAAGTACAAAGCGTGCACATTAACATTTACTTATATCAAAAAGCCGTGTGCAACCAAAAATCCAAACTCAGGATTTTTGGGGGCCTAAAGCAGGTCATGACGTCTTGCCGAATTCATATAAAAGCCACGGCATGGGATAGGTAGAGAATCAATCAGTAATTTGCAGCACCTGAGTATAGTATACGCTCAACGATCGTGTTTCACGGTCGCCAGTCAGCTGTGAGATTGGAATTCCGTGTGATCAGCAATACACGACCTATGTAGACAACACTGCGACTATTATTTACAACCACCCTGGCCTGGACCATTCCCATTAAGAGCTACGTAACATGGTGGAGGCGCAAAATGGTCCCAAAGAAGATCGGGAACGGCTCATTTTGGTCAGGGTGGAAACATATAAAAACAGCCTGGGCGACGAAGAGGAAACATGTCTGAAGCTCGGAGAGAAGGCGAATTGTGTTGGCGGTCAATCAGCAAAGAGGCTTTGTAATGTTTCTCACTCCCCCAGTGAGAAATATGGTGTTCCAAGGACAGCTTAACAACCGCATGGATTCAAATAACGTTCAACTCTTCGTCTTAGAAATAAGTTAGTACCTAGTCTGTTTATTTTTTTTAGTTTAATTGTTGGAGGTTGATGCCACCGCTGTAAGGAAGAATATGCATTTTCCCGTTCTCTCTTCGATGGATGAAGCTGGCTGGTAATTAAACGGATGGTGGTCATCTACAAGAAACAGTCGCGAGCTCGAAGCAGTCGAGACATGACGAACCGGGGTACCATACCAGCATAATAGAGTTATATGCGAGTTTTGGGGTTGCCGATACCGCCAGAGGAAGCTGGCGATGTAGACTGGAGGGGATTTGGCGCTACGGATTCTACCGAACCACCCCGCACGGGACAAGAGATGTCTCGACCAGTCTGAGAAGAAACAAACAAGTCGATTAGAGAGGAACGGTCCTATGGATTCTACCAAACCGCCTCGCACGGGACAAGGGGTCCCGACTAGTCCAAGTAGATGTAGAAGAAGGAGAAGAATTAAGAGAATTCTAAGAGGCAACAGGAGAGGATTCTGGAAATAGAATCTGTGTACACGGTCAAAGTCGACCGTAATGGTATCCCTCACGTAGATGACCATCGCAGTCCTAGAAGAAGAAGGTTAGCAGGAAGGCCCAAGAACCAGTCGGGGGATTGATGAGAACGGGACAAATGGCATACGATACCGGCACGATACATTGCATTTTCTTCTAAAGATATTTTTTTGTATTGTTTTGTATTATTAATTTGTATGGTAGTCAAATAAATCTATAAGTGGTGCGTTCTTTTCTATCCTGTCCCGTGGCTGTTCAATTTTGCGTCTTTCTCTTTTCATTGCTCTGGGTCGAGCAATTGTTTGCCAGGAGGGTTGTGACGAAAGATAGTACATTGCATTGTATAATTTAGGCCAGGTCATTTAACCCGTCCGTCCGGCAGACGATTGCTTAGTCAGAAATGCAGGCGTCAGGCTTTTTGATATAGAACAAAGGAAATTCCTTGTGGCACAAGTACAAAGCGTGCACATTAACATTTTCTTATATCAAAAAGCCGTGTGCAACCAAAAATCCAAACTCAGGATTTTTGGGGGCCTAAAGCAGGTCATGACGTCTTGCCGAATTCATATAAAAGCCACGGCATGGGATAGGTAGAGAATCAATCAGTAATTTGCAGCACCTGAGTATAGTATACGCTCAACGATCGTGTTTCACGGTCGCCAGTCAGCTGTGAGATTGGAATTCCGTGTGATCAGCAATACACGACCTATGTAGACAACACTGCGACTTTTATTTACATATCCATCCTGACCTAGAGCCGTCCCCCATTAAGAGCTACGTAACAATACAATTGACAAAAAAATCAAACTCAAAAAAAACAATTGTAAAAACTTACATTTTGTCAGGCGTGGGCCATGGAGAACTTAAAACAACATACAAAGGTCACAAACAAACATATATGAGACTGCAGAATGGATTTTTTTAGATATTTTGATACTTGGTATTATCAAAACATCAACATTTAACATTACCTACTTACTGCCATTAGAATGAAACTTATTTGTCAAATCTTGGCAAACTAGTTTTATATTAATGCCGACACGACCGATCTCAATCAAATAGAATTTGCTCATGCAGCTAAAATATTAATTTTACCAAAAAATGTCGTAGGCATAAATTATTCAGAATTTCCTCTACATTAATTTATTATTTGACTATTTTGACGAAATTGCAGAAATTTGCGGCTCATTTGCAAAATCGTTAAAAAATGCTAAGAGTAAACATCCAGGTCGTTTGGACCCTTTTGAACTAAAAGCTTTTCAGCTCTACGTTTGTTCATGAAACTTCTAAATATGAAGTTTCGTCCCGATACCTTTAGTAGTTTCTCCGGAATCGTGGCCACAAAAAAGGGGAACACACACACACACAGACATTTTTTGTACCTTGGTCGGATATATTAAGGGGGTCCAAAAGGACATATTTCCGCTTAAATCCAGAAAAAAATTTTAATGAATTTCCGTGAAAAGTTTGAGGGTTAATTGTGCTTCTATTTACTAAACACAGCAGAACATGTTACAAAATTTATCTCAAATTTCCGCAAATGAGGCTAAGGATTACGGAAGCGAAAAAGAACGTATTAATGAGACATAAGACCTAAAAAATTTAAACATAACCCTAAAATTGTCTGAAGGATGGTAAACAATGTTAAGTAAACGCCGTGATAAACAATTCTGAGGTTGAGATTGATTTAACAAATACTCACATTCTCAATACATACAAATAAGTAGTAAATATTTGATTCTGTAAAGCCAATTATAGAGAATCATAGTCACAATAAAAATTATTCGATTTATCGTGATGGTCAGTAACACATGTGGTGTTTTGCCAAAAATAGTAAATTTATTTGCATTTGTAACACATTGTATCACTCTTAAGATTTCCGATGACAATATTTTATACCAGTAGATGCAGTCGTTTACCTGGAAGTTCGTAATGTGAAATGCGTAGTGTACATCCCCACATACGGACACACAGACATTTGATGACATTTTATTTAAAAGAGTTATCTTATGATACATTTTACGACCAGATTTTTATGAGCAATTTCTATAGTTGGTACCATCATTCGATTCTCTTTAACTCGCTACAGCTCCCAACCATTACGACACAATTCGGTACATATAAAAGTTACCACTGATTTGTTTTTTACTTAGTTTAGTTTATTTGATCTTGTGTAAAACAAGTTTGATAGATTAATTTTCCACCGCATATCTGGTGTAACAGCTGATTGAAACTAATGCAGCATATTTGGGTGCATATAATTCTTAAACGCTACTTTAAGACTACATTCCATCGCTGCTAATACAAAAAATCCTTGCTGACCCTCGAATTTCACACACACTATATACAATAATGGTGGAGGAGCCGGGAATTTTAAAGAATGTTCTTAAAGTAATGTTTATATAATATTTATATGTAATTTTGTAATATAGTCGATTTATTGCAATGCTTAATACGCATAAAAACACACTTTTAATTACAAATTAAATATATAAGAACTATGTCTTCCTTTCCAGTTTGTTAGTAAAAGTGTCAATCATGTGTCAACAGTTAACACTAGAACTAAAACAACCTTACTCGCTTACTAGTAATTACAGACATAAACTCAATGATTCCAACGGCACATCCTGCATTAAACACGAATAATCTAAAATAAAAAACCACTCAATTTCTGCTTTTGTCGTCGGTACGAATATAGATTTCAACGTCAAAAGTGTTACATGTATTGCACATTTACACACAACGTGGATAAAGGTAATGAATAATGTAAGCGACATGCAAAATTACATGTATATCTTGCTACTGGCAGTATTGCGGCACATTCTCATATTGGATGAAACTTATGGGGAAGTTCAGAAAGGATTTGAGAAGACACTTCGTGACAAACTGGACAAAAGTGAAATAGTGTAATTATGGCATAAAACAATAGTTTTTAAATTCGTATAATATACTACTCCCATATAATAATTTAATTAATAATATTATTATTATTATTGAATTTATTTCTTGGTGAAATTCGCCAACAATCCGAAATTTTTTAGGTTCCTATCTTAGGATAAACTAAATAATTATAATAATTCCCACTGCTCTGATTTGATTTTACGTAATTAACACTGAAAAACCTTTTCAATAATTATACCATGAAAGTCTCATCAAAGTGACCAAAAAGAGGATTTCGTATTATTTTTTATTACTTGTCTTCCAGGAGAAAAGCACAATTTCGAGTTAGAAATGGCCCTCCCAAATACATTTTTATTACATGGAAGGTACCAAACTGTAAAGCTACCTCGTTAAAAATTGCTTTCAGTTGTTCAAGAGACTGTGACGGTTGTGTCCGAGGTATGTCGCGACAGAGAACAAATGTCCATTGTGGAACAACCCGACAGCGGAGTCACCGAGTGAAATAAACACGCTGTCATTTTAAATTAAATTACCTTTTATGTAGTATGTAGCGTGGTACGTAGCCGCTTGGGCGTATATAATACGAAACTGAATTAGAGATGTCATATTTCGCGTACGTGGAATTCAACCAAATTAAGTTAAAATTGTGTACATGTCAGAACCACAAATTCTACGCTGGATTGGTTACAGTTTAGTGTGACGAGAAACGGTTAGAAAGAATTTGACGCACACCAGAGAGTAGTAATGCGCAAAACGATGTGAAGCATGTGGTCCCTTGGTGATATTACTAGAATCAGTTTATAATAGATGTGGGCCGTTATAGGACTACGAACCTAATTAAGCCTTTAGTTAGTTAAAAGAACAGTTGACCACTGTTTTGTTGATGAAAACGACACTGCACTGTTCTCAGTTTTAATCCGATGTTGACGTTGCATTTGAAAATAGCCTCTTGAAACCATACTTATTTTCAAGCAGAATATTTTAAGAAGACTTATTCCGTCTGTATCAATTTTTATGGAAGTTTCCTCGTCAATATTAAGTATTTTGATTTGACGAGTTTTTTCTCACCATTTCACGTGCGAAAAAGTGCCTTATTAATTGCTTATGGAAAATTTGGAGAACCCTTTTCGGGCGCGCGACCGTCGCCCTATATGGTCCATTCTATGTTGCGTTAGTTTTTAAAATTGATGCAAAACGGCCTCTCAGGCGTTTTGCTTCAAAATTTTCCAAAAAGCGAGCGATTTTGGTGGACACGCCTCAACATTCCAGCTGTTTATTTCGCGTCGTCATGGCTGCCAGCTAGAAGCGTCAAAAAAGCAACCATAACCTCAGAACCCGGCGGGGCCTAAAAGCTTAAAGTCCATCCCCATAAATAGCCGTCGAGAAACCTATAACCATTTAGTATGTATAATAATAATTATTAATTCGCATTTGTTTTTATTACGTACGCATAATTGGAATATGGTCAAATTTGACAAATTGGACAAATAGCGAATGTCACCCCGCAGATAACATACCACGAAAGCATCAGTAACTAAATTAATACAGATGATTAACTTTTCGTATAAATTTGGCCGTCTACTTTATCTCTAATTGACTACACCTTGAGACATAGCATATTAGATGGCAGCAGTCGCGTTGCCTACAGCGCTAAATTGTCAAGAATCACCACCTAAGCTAATTTTTTAAGGTGAGTTTCTGAAACGACCATGGAGTAAGGTGAGTTTATTACCGATTATGTTTAGTACCATTATTAGTACCATATTGTACCTATTTAGTACCATATATTACGCACCATTCATATTACAAAGAATAAAATTTCCAATCAAGGTATGTATAGCTATAACCATAAATGTTGACAAAAGTTGGATTTAGTTGGAATGTATTTACTTCAACTCGTTTTTACACACGGACAGCGAAATGTGGCATTTTCTACGGCTAAAAGGTGGGATTCTTCATACGTGTAAATTGACAAAATGTTTTCTCAGGGGCGATTATGGAAAAAGAGCTAATTCAAGTTAACTGCTACCTACATGTTACGAATAAATATTTAAATTAGTTAATACTCCATTTTCACTTATTTTATTGTTTTCTAATAATGTAATTGTAATTGTAATTGTAATGTATACAATAATAATATATATTATATCAACAGTCTCTGCGAACGTACTAATTTAATTTTTAGCCTCAATCTTATGTTTTACATACTTATTTATCATTGCTTATTTGTTATTTTAAAATACTAATCTTATACATGGATTACAGATTCTGCAATATATCTACAATGTTATTAATCTACGATACCAATCTGTATTAGTAGTGACCAACTAACCAGTAGAGTGTATAAAAACAACTTTTTGGAAAATCAAAGTTGTAAGTTGATGTAAGTTGTCTCTATGAACCCACATGGAACATTGACAATATTGACAACAATTAAGAAAAAATAGGTCTCCTGCAAGAAACAAGAAGCCAAAAGTTTATAATTTTTTAATTGTTTTTTTTCTGGTAAGAGTAAGGTATTTTTCAAGTTGAAAATTTTTAAGTTTAGATTGTGAAATAATAGTATAAAAATATTACTCTACTGCAAGATTTTGGTCTCTTGCACTTGGCATAATATGGAGTAATTTTAACAATTGAAGCATTTTTCTGTATTCCAAACCGGGAACAAAACTGAAAAAAAAAATAAATCAAAAATATGTTTTTATTTCAATAAAGCTCTCTATATAAGTGTAGCTTGTAGTTGCTGGACCAACAATATGCCGTTATAGGTATAAAAAATCTGATGTGGCCAGGCACATGACTTTATCATACAATATATAAAATTAATAGTTTTGCTGCTTGAGAATCGATTTTATTGAGATAAATCGTAGGTATTGTTAAAGCATCAGGATTTGACACTACCTACACTACGTCATTAGAATAATAGTTATTTATGTCACAAGTACCGAAAGTACGGAATAGCGCGACGAGCGGCAATGCGGCGCGTCTCCGTAGCACGTGAGCGCGTCGCGTTATCTAGTTTTGGCAGGAGAGACATCAACGTTTATTGTGTTGCTTTTTAAGAAACATGTATTTAAAATAAAATAAATAAAAATGGTTATATTTCTGTATAGGAAATGTTAGGTTGGTACCACTTTGACGAAACGTCAAGTTTAAAAAGCTAATTCAAATTCTGACAGATTTATATTTGTTCATGACACTGTAGATGTCACATCCGTACCAACATACTAAAATAAAACTACAGTCATCGCTATACTTTTCTACTCAATTTATCGTTTTTAGAATTAGATATAAAGACGGGTTGATATTTCTTATCAACAAACAATCAAATTGGTGATCTCATTTCATTTGAAATTTGTATTTTGTAATTTGCCGCACTACAGCGGTAACGTTCCATAGCGGTTCTAGAACCTCTGATGAAATCAGCTGTTTTCGAGTGTGACAGCACAAAAAAAATATTTGTCAAAATCCTGGCTACTATGTAGTTTCATATCAATGCAGATGCGACCGATCTCGATCAAATAGAATTTGCCCTTGCAGCTAAACTATTAATTTTACCAAAAAATGTCATAGGCATAAATTATTCAAAATTTACTTACTTTAATTTATTGTTTAGCTATTTTGACGAAATTACAGAAATTCCGGCGCATTTGCAAAATCCTTGAAAATGGCTTAGAATAAACTACCAGTTCCTTTGGACCCTTTTGAACGAAAAGCTTTTCAGCTCTAAGTTTGGTCATAAAACTTCTAAATATGAACTTTCGTCCCGATACCTCTAGTAGTTTCTCCGGAATCATCGCCACAAAAGTATTTTGTACTTTGCCGCACTAGAGCGGTTACGTTCCATAGCGGTTCTCCATGGGTTCTCCAACCCTGCTCCAACCTCTGATGAAATCAGCTGTTTTCGAGTGTGACAGCCATAGACATTTCTGTGGTGACAGCACAAAAAAATATTTGTCAAATCCAGGCTACTATGTACTTTCATATCAATGCAGATGCGACCGATCTCGATCAAATAGAATTTGCTCTCAAAGCTAAACTATTAATTTCACCAAAAAATATCATAGGCATAAATTATTCAAAATTTCCTCTACTTTAATTTATTATTTAACTATTTTGACGAAATTACAGAAATAGCAGCTCATTTGCAAAATCCTTGAAAAACGCTTAGAGGAAACTGCCAGTTCCTTTGGACCCTTTTGAACCAAAAGCTTTTCAGCTCTAAGTTTAGTCATAAAACTTCTAAATATGAACTTTCGTCTCGATACCTTTAGTAGTTTCTCCGGAATCGTCGCCACAAAAATCGTTTACACACACACAGACATACATACGCACAGACACACACACACACAGACATTTTTTTGTACCTTGGTCAAAAATGTTCAGGGGGCCCAAAAATACCTATTTCCGCTAAAATCTCAAATTTTTTTTTCGGTACGATTACAATACTTTATTATACTGCGTATGATAAAGTAAAAAGTTAGATGTTTAAAGATTGAATTATTTTGTATTTGTGTTGAGTGTTGAAGTAATGGATAATTTTTCGTACAGACAAGATTGACAGTTTAATGATATGTTTTTGAAGAAAGTTGTTGTTTATTAAAGGTAATTCGTCGATCCAATTGAGTTCCTTTAGTTGATCAGAACTAAGCGTAGATACTTTAAAGGTGTATTGAATTCAAACCGAAAGGAAGCAAAGCGGTGTGAAAAGGAGTGAAATGTATCGTAGGAGACAATGGTAGGTAGGAATAGACGGAGGTTTTCTGTATGTCGTGTAACGGTTAAATCGAGGAAATTTAGGGAACCTCTAACAAAGTTCTAAAGAAAGTCTCCTACCTAAATATTAAAAATATCTCCAACATAGTGGACAGTGGACACATATCAAAACATGATAAGCGTAACCGTTGGTTGAATTAAGAATTAAGTTGTTAGGTGAGCAAGAAAACCTGACAAAGGTCGAAATTTTGTTGTAATAATATGTTCCAAAATTTGGTTGAGGTGTGTAAATAGTATTATTATGTGTGAAAAGTGATTGGAGAAGATTTTAGTAAGGTTAGAGTTAAATCTACGGGGACGTTAGATTGGATATATCGCAAGAAATTAAGATACAGCCTGACGGGTTTAAGAGATTTTGCCAGTGTAGGTGACAGCATAGTGACATATTTTCCTCTAAAATCTACAGTCTTCAGTTAAAAATGGGTTGAATTAATAAACAAACAAAAAATTGTTGTAAAACCGGTTTTTGAAAAGTCGACAAACCCTAGTCAACATCTTGATGAAGTGAATATACGGAGTTGTGCCAAGCTACGCTATCACCAACTGCAAACAGGCTTAGGAGAACTATGCCAAAAATAACAAAGGTATTTGGTCTCATTTGCCTATATGTTTTTGTTTGTTTCTTTTTGAGTTTATGGTGATCTAATGCAATTTGCTAACATATTTCCCGGGACAGGTACTTTTCCTATCATATTCCCTCGCCAATTGCGTATTATCGTATTGGTAGTTAGATAACATCCCCTTATATACAATTCCGTTACTACCCAATGCAATGAAAACACATCATAACCTCGAGCTATTACGCCACACCGGTGTTACGCAGCACTGCCGTTCGGGGATGCGGCGGTAACTATTTTGTTTGAACAAGATATCCACTTCTGGTTAGTGGAGAGAGAGTCGTGGTTACCCGCTTCGCATACTAATGAGTCATCGATCTAGGTGGTTTTGTCTCTCTCTCCAGTGGGACTAGAAGGACCTCAGCCACAATAAGCCCTGAGTGATGATGTTTACAATCCAACACCGTAACTAGCGTTCCGTTTTGTTAAGCAGCCTGTATAAGGGGCTAGGCAGTTTCGTCGAAGGCAGCCCACCCTATATTTACGATATACCGATGTTTATGGAGACGTGAGGGTAGATACATTACAACTCGGTGTTGTTATAGCCCAGCTAGTTAGGCGACGGGGTAAGGATATTACCCCGTCACCTGGGGAGCAATACTGGGCCAGACTCGGTCAGATCGTAAAGTTTAAAGTATTTAATACCGGAATCAGGTTTATGTATGGCCAGATTTATGTTAATTTTACGGCCCAATAAGGTCACCAGTGCGGTTGTTTCTTTATGACCATCCGGCCGTGTAGGTACATATATTCGTGGTTTTTGAATAAGAGCAAAATATAGCTTGGCTTCTTTATATTTTTCATGATAAGTCCACAACTGCACTGTTGTCAGATGGAAGTTATACTAAAAGAGAGTCGAAAGGTTATAACATTTTAGAAACAAAATATAGAAAGTAGGTGTTTAAAGCATTGAAGGATAGCTCATTGAAAGCAACGTTTCACCTGATGTCTTATGTCACAAAAATTCAAGACATGAGCACGTCATATATTCTACTTTCTACGACATTAGGCTGATAACTGATATTTTGTTAACTTGTTGATAAAATTTACGATTGATGTGTTTTAGTATTGAAAATATGTACCTGATTGAAAATATCGCAAGAATAGTATAGAGTGCGGTTTGAGAATTCGAAGACGACGAGCCATTATACTAATTTATTATTATCAGTTATTTGATTAGAGTTTCTTTTTGTAATTGTTCATTGTCCGCAATACATCAAAGACCAAAACATTTTAGTTTTTGATTGTGGAAAGGGAAACTAAGGGAAACTAACAAGGTTTGGGTGTCGTTATGAAAACACTAGGTCACAAACATTTGGTGACTTTTAGGTTTCCAAGATTGATGATATTGACGTCAAGTGTCAAATAAGGCTGACATCTCAATCGGTTTTGGCTCGCGTCAGTTGCATTTGTGAATTTTACTACAACTACCAACTGTTGAATATGAAACTAATCTAGATTGTAAGACGACAACCGCAATTTTCGAAAATTCCTAAATGTGACATTGTCTATCTATTCTGAAAGTGTGAATGTGTCGACGTCAACGTGTTAATACCGAATATATAATATAGATAAAGTGATAAAGTAAAAACGCAAATCTACACTAATTGCATGAACGAGTGTGTAACTCTTTGGGTCATGCTTATTTGCGCAATTCTATAATACGTAATAGGTAATGGACAACCTAATGAAGGGAAGATTGGGGCAAGTTGTTACAATCTTTAATCTTTTATTTATAAAATAGTACTTTATTTTCAAACATCAAAAGTAAAAATACCGTGTTAGGAACAAAACCATACAAAAATGTTTACAATCGTTTGTGCGGTGCAATTTATGTAAAAACATCTATGTAACTAAATAACTAAACCAGTCTCGCCTGTTCTTGTATGTATTTGCATGAAAATACAATATTGAAAAAATTATAATTTAATGTGCAAAATTTCAAGATAATTGGGATTTGAGAATTTACTTAAGAAATTGTAATTGTAGATTTACAAAAAACTACCCACATGCATTAAATACAAAAATGGGTGCTATTGATAATAAAATGGTTAACTGTTTTGAACACTCTGTATAAAATGTTTCTTTTTATGTTTTCGTTATTGAGCCGTCCTTGGGTATATACCAAATATCATTACCAATTATATCCAGTAGTTTCTAAAGTACAAGGGAGACAAAAGAAAACATTCTGCATTATCAATGTTTGTATTTTTCGTAATTTTGGTCAGTGGCTAGCCGTACTGATGATTTGCGTCAAGTAAATAAATATGATAGGTTACATAGTAATCAAAATAACTTAGCTAACTTCTTTGAAGACTGTATACAAATGATCTTTTGTAAAAGGGAACGTTTTTATCACATTTACCGTGCCCGTTAGGAAATTATTAATAATAGCCGGTCCAAGTGATTATTTAAGTGTTTCTAATCACATTGACCAAATGATGCGGTTATTATTAATAATCGCCGGTAATTATTAATACAAACCCCATTTATCACTTTAACCGTAACATATACACTAATGGGCGGAGAAGCGAGTGATCCCATAATGGTTCCATATTTTTACAACTTTTACAACTTATAGATGGGAAATTTTAAATTATTGTGTATTCATTAATGATATAAAAGCAAGATACAGACAGAAACAAAACAAAGGCATTTATTAGCTTTATTTTGAGTTAGATATACTTATACCATTAAGTACGGCGTAAATACTAAAGTGACTTGTATTTGCAGAAATAATACAATTTCCGAAACACAAAGTGAATTATAAGGACCCATTTAAAGTTTCCGCCAAATACATACAGATAAAGCCAGTAGCAACGTAAATAGCATCAACGCTCTACATCAACAGAGTTAACCGTATTACTTCAGTGCCCGAAACGTATATTAATTATGCATTCAGTTTGGTAACTGCTATTCGCGTAATTGACCACATCCCGAATTACTATCTGTTTAGCATTAATTTCCCGATTAATGCCAGTACTCTCGGATCGAATTTGTTCGCTCAATTAATCCGTCCACTCCTATCCGTCGATTGCTTCGTTTAATATGCTCTGAACTTTGGGCGAATTTCGACCTCGCTGGCGCTAACTACGCGAGTTCAAGCTTATTGTGAAAAAAATTAACCCAATTTAATTAAGTGAGTGTTCAGTCACACGCATGAGCTGGGCTAATCTGAATTACAGCACCGGTAATTTGAGTTCCCATTATTAGTTGATTAAATTAATTATTATCGCGCGCAATTATATTAGAGCGCTGCGATAAGTCGATCGTTTAAAATCATGTGACGCGCAAAGCGTAATAGTTATTTAACCAACAAGTATATTAAAAAGACGTACGAAATGCCGTATGAATCATATGAAAAATACGCAATGATCGAATGCTTTATTCAAAGTAACAATGCTGAAATTGTATCCGAAACATACTTCAATCGTTATCCAGAAAGAACACAACCTCACAAATCTATTTTTGAGAGATTAAAAGAAAATCTCATCAATCACGGGTCATTTAGTATGCCAAGACCCAAACATTACCATACTAAAAATTCTGAAGAAGCTGCCACCAAGACAGTTGCAGCCGCAGTTGCAAATCCCTCAACTTCAAGTCGTGAAATAGAAACTGAATCTGGGGTATCAAAACGTCGAACTTTGAAAATCCTCAAGAAGCATACATTTACGCCATTTGCTTTAAGAAAACAACATAATTTGCAACCAACAGAATGGAGCTCAGCAACGAATGGAGTTTTGCCAGTGGTACCGTGAAAATCTTCAGCAGAATTCATTATTTTTTAAAAAAGTTATTTGGACTGATGAAGTCTACATCAGCAGTGCCGGAATTTTTAATAGGCACAATGAGCACTATTCTGATGACTATTCTATAGTCTGATGTCAATCCTCACCGTACCGCCAACGTGCAAAACCAAGGACGTTTTATTTTATTATTGTTATTACTTTGAATAAAGCATTCGATTATTGCGCATTTTCCATACTAGTCAAACGGCATTCCGTAATTTTCAATTAAAATAAAAGAATTCAAATACACTAATTTCACTGATTAGTAGTGTCACACTACTAGTGACATACGCCTACTCAAAGAAATTTTGAAGACAATAATCATAATGCCTCATGAAATTAGTATATCATAGGCATAACATAAAATTAGTATATATCAGTTATTCAATAAAACGTTACTTATTGAATATTGTGGACCAGCATGTAATATATCGTTGCAAAGAAGAAAAAAGGGTCTATTTATTTCAGTCATAGCGATGGTTTCCATTTAAAAAAAAAACAACTTTATCTTATACCTACAAAACTATTAAAGCTATTTAAAATCTGTGAATTCCACTGAATTCTAATCGAAAAAGTGCCTCCACAACGTGCAAATATCTTTCGTCTGATTTAACAAACATCAAAGATATCGACAAGTATCAAAATAGCGAAAAGTCGAGTTTTGTATTATAACTCGAAAACAAAAGACGATAGCTAATTTTGGTTTTCACCATTGAGTTTCTCCAAAAAAAAGACGCCACAACAACCTTACTCATTTTTCGATATCTGTTATAGTTACCGAGATCTCCTATAGTAACATCGAATTTGGCCCACCATGTAAAGTGCGTAAAGTACAGAATCATGAGAAAATTTCAGAGACGGTTCCTTATTAAAAAAAAAAACCTCGGTCACGTCAAATTTCAATTAGTAAAATACACATTTCTTCGAAAACTTCAATTAACGACCGTTAATTGTTACTTGTCGCAACCACATTTTGTTCTTGCTGTTCTTGGTAGATCTTTTTTAGTTGTCTAAATCTAGACGGAAACATTTTATGGCCCTCCATGAGAAAATTTTCGAGAAAATAACAACTGAAAGTTGTAAAATACGGATAACTTTAAGGAAAATGGATTTTTAGAATTTAATATGAAATTGTATCTTGGGTAGAATTATTTGCCCTGAAAAGGAATCCGTGCTCCAACATTTTGTATCGCGTAAGGTTTTTGAGAAAATTGAGGTCAAAATACCGGAAACGCGATTTTGGTACTTTTCACAAACTTATACCAGCTGATCCTATTGCCCTGAAAATTTCATCGTTACAAGTTTTCGTAAAATCTTGAAAGTTTGCTCACAAATGTTTTTGAAGCCTTTGTAGCGATTCTTTAAGTAGTGGGCGCACGTTGTCATAAAAGAAACAACAAAAAATGCAATAATCTGAAGTGAATGCAACCTTCAAGCTCGGATTCGTATTCAGCGCAGATATGACAATCAAAAACGCCTATTCGCATTCCATAAACAGCGGAAAGTTAGCAATATTGCCGTACTTTTCAACTGTCTTTTCAAATTTTCTTATGTAAGTCCATAACGTTTGTAGAATGCCTTTAAGGCAAATAACAAACCTATCAACATTACATAAAACAATATGCGGTTGCCATTTAAAAAAGGGTCGATGTCGTAATGTGTCAAAAACAACTGAAGGTCGAAAATTAAATTTCATATAAATATGTGAATTGTGATAATAAAAAATCGACGTGCCCAGAATTTTTATTCCAAATAACTAACACTTTCAGAATTTTTTCTTGTCTCCATAATTTACGCGCACACTGCATGCTCTGAATACGAAACTAGGCTCAAAGATTTTGGCTTTGATATTCAATAAGTCTAGTAATGTTTTACCTATTAATTAATTTTCACCGCATTGTAACTAAATTCATCAACATTATCACTTGCCTTCTAAATAAAAAAATGTGTTACAGGTTATTATACCAGGAAAAACCATTGATGTTTTGGTGGAGACACCCTATGGTTGTAATCAAGGAATATCATGGAGTAATCGATCTTGTACTCCATAACAGAGCCACATAGTTTCAAGTAAAACTTTGCAATTTTAATAAAAAAAAAGAAAAAAATACTTTGTGATTGGGGACATCAAACTTATGCGTCGATTCTGTGTTTCCACACTTAAGATTCTATAACGTTATAGATCTATAGCGTATAGGTTTCGATAAGAAACCCTTGTAGAACTCTATAACTCTCCAATAACTGTCTTATAGAAAATGCGATTCTGAGTACATCTCTTACCGGGGGCAAGATGGATTCGCCGGATCAGCTGATTGTATATACTAAAGCGTCGCCCTGTTTGAGTTCAGCGGTTGAGAAGTTTAGGATGTATTATTAGTGCCATAAAATAGATGACCCGGGTACGCTGCAATACCTTGTATCAATAATATAATTTTTAAAATAAAAGAATTATAGATTGGCAATCATGCACGCTACACTCCAAATCGAATTTACAGTTGGTAATAATGTTGGATCTAATATTCATATTTCACAGTTTTGAGGTTAGTAGTCTAGCAATGAGCAGGATATACACAAGCATCCAATCGTTAAAAATAATCCATATATGATCCACATATAAGAACTACCAAAGTAAAAGGTACGGTTTCAGTTTGCGATACATAAAGCAATCAAAACATTTGTTTGAAGATGGTATGATATTTTTACATGTTATTGTAAGTCAATGTTTCTCATTGTGAATTGATTGTAGGTAGGAGAATGAATGCATCACAATAATTGAACCTGACGACTTTTATTTATGATGTGATCTAGGATTCTAACTTATGCCAATTGCGTACAAACCAACGTTAATAATATCAAGGGGCGATGCAAGTTCCTAAATACTTTTTCGTCGCATGTACGGTAGCCATCCCGACGCTATGCCACTGTGCCGTTCACCGCTTCTATCGTAGCCGAACCGTAAGGTTACGGCCATATATAAAAACAACCATTACTGTTTACTTCCAAATCTGCCAGTGCCAATTAATTCTTTTCGAAAAGTACCTAAACAAAAAGAAACAATTTCCTTTAATTTAACCACCCACAGTACTAACAAAGTTTTGTTTATATGAAAACTATAAACTCTTATTTATTGAAAACAAAATAAAATAGTTATTCCTATTTTCCGTGCCTCTTACTAACTGAGTATCTTATGGACTATTATCCACCCAGCACATACTCATAACCGGATAGTACTGTCTCGGTTAGTATTCAATTTACTAAGCACCTACTCCGAATTCGGTTAGCTCTAAAAAACACAAACAGCTAGATTTGCAAAACGTCAGCAGTTATTAATTTTTACGCACGGCGAGACCCAAAAACTATTTATTTTCAAAATAATTTAGACCGTACAAGTTTACGTTGTTATTTTATTCCACTTTGAAATTCCAATTACGAAGTCCTTTTATGGATAGTAATTTACTATTTCACTACCAGCAAACATTGCAAATTAGTTACTAAATAATTTAGTAACCTGGTACTAATTAGCGCACACTGCGTGATAATTCCAATTTGAAATGAAATGATGACGTGATAATTAAACAATTATCAAAACCGATAAAATTATAGAACTAATTACATGGAATTAAATAACTTCATTCACTGTTTATTGCGGACGCGTTTTAGGCTGGGTATCGGAGCGGACTCCAACATTGAGCGTACTCGATCTAATTGAATTATCACTCAATTGCACTCCATTGAGCGTTCACGTACGCATCTGCGGTCGGTGACAAGTAGCGGATATTCCCTATTAATGGACAACTGTGTCTCATGGCTGATGGAGTGTCAGTTGTCGCAAACTTGGATCTAAATGCGGTCTGCTGGCGACCGCACCCACGACATGTCGCGTGTTACTGCCCTCTCGCGGGGAAAAAGAATGCCCACTAATTAATGCGGGTAGCGAGCATTTTAAATTCTGCTCACGTGTAAGATAGAATGTGAAATAGTATTGCGGAGGAGAAGTGTGCGCTGCCGATAGGTCGGTGAATGCCCGGCACGTATTGCTCGGATTTATGGTTGACTGTGGTCAGTTCCAAGCATATGCAATGTATGTATGCAAGGTACACAATTTCGTGGCTTGTTACGGAAACGGAAGATATAATTCATTATTAGCAAGTAAATATATGAAATGCAAATTATAACATGATATTTGAATTTTGTATGCAGGTATCATACGATTTATCGTATGATAGTATAGAATCAGGTCAACTTTACACCTCGGGACCCGGTGGATATGTTCTGATTTTCATCAAACATTTGGCATTGTGTCTCGAAGATTAAACATTTACCACTTTTTATTTGACGTTTTTTGAAAACAAATTGTGACTACATACACGATTAAATTGTTATGATTATTTTTTGACGTTTCTTAAAACCAATGAAATGCTTCTTTATTTGTCACAAGGGTAAGTTTCAACCAATTATGTCATTATTATAGTGGGAATAAATCTCTTGTGATTATTCTCGGGAATAATCACTGTAGCTTTTATTTGCCTAGCAACTGTCAGATACTTGTCAAAATAATTACTTAATTGTGTCAACGCGAAATGGGTGAAAGTCATCGGTTTAGTACCTTTTCTGATGCAGAAATTACAAAAAATATTTTAGAAACTACTTCGAAAAATACTCTAATAAGTAATCAGTCTATATGGAGACAATTTAAGACCTTCACAAAGAAAGAAATTATATTCTGGATCAATCTACTACAACAGCTACTCTGGCATTGATTTTAAAAGATTGGGCTTATAACATGAAAAGAAAAGACGGAAATGATTATAAAGATGCAGTAATAAAGACAATGTGGAATAAAACGGCAAAATTAGTTCAAGAACTTTACATTAATAAGTATAACAGGTCCTTTGATCCTTTCCATGATATAGAATTCAGAAATGCTCGGAATGCAAGAGATGCAAAAAGAAAAATTTTACAAAAACATCCTGAAAAGCACAAACAAAGTTCTGTGGCACTTTCTAATACAGAATTGTTGCAAATTTTTAACTATTGGGACGAAGATACACCTTGTGGATTGCAAAGAAAGTTTTTTCACGTTGCATCGTATGAACTAGCTTGGAGGGGAGGAGAAGCTACGAAATGTTTAGTTCATTATTTTAAAAAGAAAACGACATAAAAAGATTAAATACTGGCCGCATTGAATACAATCCCATCTTTACAAAAACTGCACAGGGTGGAGCACAAAGGTGGGCTAATAGTAAATGGTTGACTCCAAACATAAATAACCCAGATATTTGCCATGTTCGTCTTTTTGAAAAACTAATGAGTAAACGTGAAGAAAATATTAAAACCGAACGCTTGTTTCTTACTCCAAATCCTGCTTGACAAACTCATGGTTTTTGGTATAAAAACGTTCCTGTGGGAATAAATTCCATTTCAAAAAGGATGAAAGAATCAGAAAAAGTAGGTCTAGACACAGTTACTAAAAAAATAACTAACCATTCTGCCAGATCAAGTGCAAAAGCTGGTGTAGGAGAACAAGAACTAATCAAGGTCACTGGTCATAATTCTGTAAGTTCGATTAAACCATACTTACAATTGAACCAAGAACATCATTCAAATATAATAAATAATCCTAGAGAAAATACGCAGGAGGAAACACTTAATATAACAAGCAATTCCAAATCCTCAATAAATAATGAGTCTCGAAATATTGTTAATAATTGCGTTTTTCATTGTACTAATTTAAATTGTTAATTCTTTTAATATATTCACAATGTGTCAACGATATTTTCATATATTGTAAGTAATAATTAATTAAATTAAATTTTTCAATAATTTTATGATAGGTAGTTTTATTGATCTTTTTTATTGTAAACATTTGTGAATCAAAAAATAATCTAGTCAAATATAACTCGAGAGTTCCATAAATTAGAAAATAATTAGACAGATTTTGTTCAAACTTGTTGCCATTTGGCAATAGCCACTCCAGCCCTGCGGGCTCTCGTGACTATTGCCTGGCAACAAGTTTTCAAACATTCTGTCAAATTATTTTCAATTTATTCTCACTCTCGATGCTCTCTTGTTATATTATTACTGAGATAATAATTGCTATAACTTTTGCCAAATGTCAAATATTTGGCAAATATCAGAGGAGTCGGAGTCGGAGTCGGACCACGAAAAATATCTATAGTCGGAGTCGACAATTTTTTTACCGACTTCGCAGCCCTGCTTTAAACGATGCAATGAGTGATCCCTTTTTCCTTTTAAGTTCGTTTACCGAATATTTTTATCCATACTAACTTGAACGTCGACTGATTTTCATAAAACTCAAAAAAAAATCTCTGTTACTAACACATTTGTATAATATTATATTCGTGTGTGATTTCCGGCCGTCAGAGTTGCACTGCAAGAGCGAATGCATCGGACATTGATGCATTTTCCAACACGTGGAAATCTTTATCTTTGGGCACTTGTTATACGTGCGTACCGAATGGGCACTTTTTTATGACTTTGCCTTATTTTGCACATTGGCTTATCGATTAATAGTCATTTGGAGAATACTTATTCAAATAAACATTGTTTTTACTTATATTTATACTTATCTTGCCTTGGCGTATTTTCCATCCTTCTAGTAGGTTCAGTTTTCATGATTTTAGTAAGAAAAATCTTAGAGAGATGTCGTTCTATTTTTTGATTTGCTTAAAGAGTTTTTAAATTAGTTGTTTTTTGTTAAGATCACTTTAAGATAGATAGGTTAAATTCCTCAGGACGGGTGTTGTAGCACAGAGCTACAACATCTACAAAATTTACCCTATCTCTCACAAAGTATTCTTGTACTCATTTTCGAATAGTTGTTTAATCCTTGTATACGCGTAGGTGTACCAGAGTATATAGCCATTATCTGCGGCATTTTAAATTATGGTGTGTATGTCCGTCAGAAATTTGGATTCACTTAGCGGCACATAATGAAAAAAAAAGCGTACTTCTTTATAGAGTGGAATGTATATTGTATAGCTATGGCTTGATATGATGACGTCGATGCTAGTTGTTCTGCGATATTTGTCAACAAGCATTTTTCTTTTGGGGTATGTAGGTAATGTCTAAAAAGTTTAGTTTCGTGTTAGTTTCATTTACTTTGTGAATTTTATGATGCCCACGTGGTTAACCAAGTTATGCAGTGCTACTAGTTTGGTGTTGTCAAAAGTGTTTTTGCTAATTCTACTGGAAATTCCAGTTCGTCACATTATTTCATACGTTTAATTTGCGAGTAAATGGACGTCAAAAAAGGGACATAATATATGGCCAAGATAGTACATACGGTGACCTGCACCGTGATCTCGGTGTCCCACAAGTCATCCAAGAAATAAAAAGATTCGCTACTAAGGATGAATCTCGCCAAAGAAAATTAAGAGATCTATCAAAATAGTAACTAGGTACGTAACCGTAAAAAATATAGTGTTGCTATTTAAATGCAATGCTGCTGACGTCATAAGTCAAAAACAATTGAAGGTCGGATATTTAGTTTATTATAAATATGTGTCCGAGATCTTTTTGAAACAACAGACAAGTTATAGGAATCATTATTGGTTAAGTCCTTTAGTTACTCACACATACATATTAACGTCTTATAACCTAATAACTACACGGTTTCGTAGAATTTTGAAGTGCAAATATATTTGGTGATTGTCAAAAAAACTGCGGGGTCGACATTGTTATTAAAGCATAAATTAAAGCTCAAATTTAAATCAGACTTTGATATTAACCGAATTAGCATTTCCTTTGAGCCATGCTGTTCAATCTCGTTAGTGCCTTTAAAAATTGCTAATTACTATCGCCCAGAATTAAAAAAAATCGTTGAATTTCCATCTGATACATCAAGCCGATCCATCCCTGATGATATCCAAGTTGTTTAATTATTTCTATTTCCACACAGGCTAAATATTCCTTTGATTACTGCTGATGCGTAATAAATTTGATCCCTTCGCGTCCCCCTCGAGTGAATCCACTAATTAAGGATCTTTTGAGTTAATCCGGACACAGGGTAGCGGACTGAGCATCGAGTCTTTCCGATTCCGGTTTAGACAAGATAGCTGACGTAATCCTGAAATCAAGCGGACACACACGGACCTCCGGCACTACCCTCGGAATCCTCTTTTTTTCGGCAATTTGCAATTTAAATTGTTAATTCTGAAACTGGCTACCGGGTGCTGCGAACAATCCAATGAATTATGCAAGGTAAGCAAAAGTCTGGTGAAATATGCTTTGAATCCGATTGGGTTTATTTGTTTCAAAATTCAGTACCTCTCGGTTGCCCTGTAATTGGTATACTAATATTTATGATAGTATGTATTCATAATTGTGCATTCATAATTGTGGTGTAGTGGGAAGATTATACGTGCTATAAATGTACTCTTAGACGCTTAGACTTTAATCGCAATTTATTATATTAAAACCAAAATTTCGTTATCCCAGCACACAGTCCAGAACTGTCAGTGTCAAATTACATAAATCGTCATATAACCTCAAACGACGTCGACGAATAAAATATATGTAGACGCCGCGCCGCGCCGCCAGAAAAAGACGATCGACGAAAAAATGTTGTAGCCAACTCGTATATTAAACAGCGATTAATGATCTCGACAATCAACACACTCGCTAATCGCTCGTGCGTTAAACAGTCTCGATCATTCATCGCCCTTTTTAATATACTTGTTGGTTAACTACTATTGTTGTTTGTATAATCTGCAAATTAAATATCTGCCAAAACCAGTTATTTTCTTTTTTTGAGTACGTTTATTATTTCCACTTCCATGAGACCTCTAAATAAAGTTGTAAAGAATAAAATTCCCTACCCAAAGTTTCAACTGAACGTTTTTTGTTGCACAAATTTGAAAATATGCACGATGGACATCCGTTATTCCCGAATCTACATACGTTTGGTTTCCTCTGCCATAATTCGTAAACCAATAAAATGTAAAAAATTATTCAATTTATAGGAAGTTTGACGTACAACTTTTTGTAGAACAATAATTGCAACAAATAAAACTAAGAAAATACGAAACTCTGCAGTAAAGCCAATGGTTCAATCTGTCTGCAGTGGGCTTGAGCAGTATTGTATGATCTTCCAGGATTACTATTTGACTTACGTAGGGAATGTACGTGAGGAAACCGTCCGAGGAAACAAAGAATTTTCATTCCAGGAAAAGTAAGAACAAATACATGGCATTGGCGCAACAGAAGATAACAAAAAATTCGTGAAATTAATGACAACACTGGAAAAATTAATAAAAATGATGTTGAGTCACGAAAAGCTTTCAACAGTAAAATAAATTTGAAGATCTCACCAAAGGACATACAATGCATATTTATATTAAATTTCGAAAAATGTTATTTGTTTTGTCAATCTGAAATCTCCAATATACCGGATGAGTCATAACGTACGGAAGAGATTGAGGCGGTAAATATAAAGTATCATCATAATAATCGTTTTAGCCAAATCAACACCAAGAAACCTACATCAGTTTACATCATATAAATTAAAGTCCAGTTTTGGAGAACCTTTGATATTTTGAGAAATAATTATTTTTTTCGTTTTCGTGGAAATACCTATTATAAAACCCTTTTATCCTACTTGTTAGATAGGAGCAATTATTCCATAATCTGTAATCATGTCAACATTTGATATTTATAACGTCTGTTACTAGCATAGTTTGTAAATAATGTTCATTAATATAATGCAAGAGAATCTATCCGATTGAGATCAGTCGTGTCTGCATTAAAATAAAACTAGTTAGCCAGGATTTGACAGATAAATAAATAATTAAATAAATAAATAATTCCTTTATTAACATAAAACAATATTAAATGCAACAAAATAATATTTATATTTGGGGCGGTGTTCAGCACACTTGTTTCCAAATTGCCTTGCTCTTCCACTCAACCCATACGCATACTAGAACTAAGACATAATTGTGCCTATAATATAACATAATTCCGAAAACAAAACAATTACTCTAGAGTCTAATTACACGTAATAGCCGCAAATTCAACACCACAAAACATCGCACATGCACATAAAAAATAAAAATTGAAAAAGCCTCCGATGTGCGCTCAATACCTAAAGTCCCCCCTGTTGAGCAAACAGACAACACTTCAGCTTTCCCCCAAAACTGTGTAACGATAATTTCTTCATATCTTTCCTGATACCATTGTATATGTGACTGACCTGGTAAAAGAATGCCCGTTTATGCAGCTCAGTGCGATGGGCATGTGGAGCAAACAAACCCCTGAATCTTAAATTAAGGTTATGGACATCCGTTCTACAGCGTATGTTCCGCAGGAGGTATTGTGGTATCCCCGTGGATAGCAACTTATGATATAATATTGCTGCATGCAACACCCTAGTGTTATCCTGGTTCAACCGCCATAAGTCGCCCAACCTATTCGATACATGATCATACTTCCTCAAACCAAAAACAAACACAACATGCATTTTGGACACGCTGAATACGCTGCCTATCCGACGCAGTCAGGCAAGAACCGTACACGGTATCACAATATGAGATCTTTTGATACTGTTGACAGTAGATATAGCGAGATATTGTCAAAACATCAGCATTTGACACTACCGCTACTGCCATTAGACTGAAAATATTTGGAAAATCCTGGCTCGCTATATTCATAGTATTATACCAATGCAGATGCGACCGATCTCGATCAAATAGAATTTGCTCTTGCAGCTAATTTATTAATTTTACCAAAAAATGTCGTAGACATAAATTATTCAGAATTTCCTCTACTTTAATTTATTATTTAACTATTTTGAGGAAATTACAGAAATGGCGGCTCATTTGTAAAATCCTTGAAAAATGCTTAGAGGAAACGTCCAGTTCCTTTGGACCCGTTTGAACAAAAAGGTTTTCAGCTCTATGTTTAGTCATGAAACTTCTAAATATGAAGTTTTCTCCCGATACCTTCTGTAGCTTATCCGGAATAGTCTCCACAAACATCAAGTACACACATACAGACACACACACAGACATTTTTTTGTTCTTTGGCCAAAAATGATGAGGGGACCCAAAAAGACCTATTTCCGCTAAAATCTCATTTTTTTCGGCATTATTACAATACTTTATCATACTATGTATGATAAAGTAAAAATATTTAATTTGGTCTTCTCTTGCTTACTAATACAATCTCCTCAGTGCATTATGACTCACCCTGTATAGACATGTTGTACTACAAGCGCAATTTCCCCCCTACTTAAGCCGCAGAACAAGGTAGGTTTCTATTGTGTTAAAAAGAATTTATTTTATTTTTGCTGAATATATCATGGTTGTACCCGCAGCAGTCGAAAGAAAAGTCGAACAAAAATCAACCAGCATTCTCTTAAATTTCCTTTTAAAAAATTATGCGGCAGCACAATAATAAAAGATCTGATGTGGCCAGGCACATGACTTTATCATACCATATATTAATAGTTTAGCTGCATGAGATTCTATTTGATCGAGATCGGCCATGTCTGCATTAAAATAAAATTACTAGAACTAGACAGATATTTTGATTTGATTTATAGCATGTAATGTCAAAACATCAGCATTTGACACTACCTACTGTCATTACAATCACAATATCTAAAAAATCCTGGCTAACTAGTTTTAATACTATAGTGTTTTAATGCAGTACGAGCGATGTCGATGTAATAGAGTTTGCTCATGCGGCTAAACTATTTATTTTACCAAAAAATGTCTTAGTCATAAATTATTCAGAATTTCCTCTACATTAATTTATTATTAAACAATTTCGACAAAATTCGAGATATGGTGGCTCAAAAATGCTTAGGGGACCCAATAGGACATATTTCCGCTATACTTTACTGTCATACTACGTATGATAAAGTAAAAAGATTGTTGATTCTGATGATTAATATATTATATTGGCCTCTAGCATACAATATTTTCGGGTATTACCACGTCTTCAGTGCTAACTACAAAAGATCATAAAGAATTATGCTCAATATTCCAAATAAGTTTTAAGGTTAACATACCGTCTTAGAATCTTTCTTGCATTTATTCGCGACATAACAACACTGCTATCCGCACTTGAAATACACATTGACTTTGTGAACACCAAGATGTTCCAATATTATTTCACTTAGCGTAAGTGCGCGCGTGTTTCTCCACCTCATCGCATTCTCCATACATTTGCGCGTTGAATTGTCGTTTCGCAACCGCTGACGTTCTGAATACTGTCGAAAGTTTCAAAATATCCTGGCTACCTACTATTAATGCAGACACGATTTCGATCAAATAGAATTTATTTATTTGTCAAATCTTGGCAAACTAGTTTTATATTAATGCCGACACGACCGATCTCGATCAAACACAGTTTGCTCCTACAGCTAAACTATTAATTTGACCAAAACATTTTATAGACATACATTATACAAAATTTCCTTTACTTTAATTTATTATTTTGAAGAAATTACTGAAATTGCGGCTTATTTGCAGAACCGTTGAAAAATGCTAAGAGTAAATACCTAGTTCCTTTGCTATTGAACCAAAAGCTTTTCTGCTCTAAGTTTAGTCATGAAACTTCTAAATAATGTGAACATTTGGTCCGATACCTTTAGTAGTTTCTCCGGAATCGTCTCCACAAAAATCGGGTACACACGCACACATATACACACACACACAGAAATTTTTTTGTACCTTGGTCAAAAATGTTCAGGGGGCCCATAAAGAGCTATTTCCGCTAAAATCTCATTTTTTTTTTGGCGCGTTTACAATACTTCAATATACTGCGTATGATAAAGCAAAAATATATACGTGCTAAAAAAAGTTGGTTATAAATAGGAAACTATTGTAATATTATATTTTAAAAAAATGTTATTTTTAACAATAATACCTGGACCAATTTTATGGAATTCAACGTAAAAATAAACAGATGTCGAAAATATTCGGTGTGTTCATTGCATACTAAAAAAATACTGGATGTCTCCAATACAAAAGCGTGTGAATTTTAAGGGTATTGTCGACCAACTTTTAATGAGGAAAATGTTATAAATTGACGTTATTTAAAAAATGGTATGATTTAAAATTCCTTTTTTAAAAGATACATAACACGGTCAACTTTCCTTAAGCTCTTTCGAAAGTAGGAACTATGTTCCGACTCCATTTGCTCTGCGACTTTCAAACGGCAAATTTCAGGATATTATTTTCGCTATCAAAAGGTGGTCTACTATGACTCACCTTAATTAACTTGAAATACGTACACTATTTCCTCAGTATGTTATCAAATTGGTATAGGACTTTTTGCTAAGAATGGATTTCTTTAATTAATAATAAAGAAAATTTACAAATCCACCGTTTTTTAATTCAGCGGATGTTTTCAATTATAAATTATGATTTTTTACACATCCGTCTGCTTGAACGCCCACGACATACAGAATGTGTAATTAGAGTCGCAGTAGTCCAAATGTTTTTATTTTTCTTTGTATTGTTTTATATGTGGATTTTAGTATGTGGTTATAACACTTTGACTGTTTGTTGTTCAACTAGACTAATCAGAAGATTCTAGTAAGATGTTAAAACGTTCAAGTTTCGATCAAAAGCTAATCAAAAGTTATTCAATTGCCCCACAAAACAACACTTGGTATGGAAATGTCTTACACTAAAGAGAATACAAAACCAAACATCATATCTAAGCGAGCTGAATACGATTAGGTAGATTCAACAGATCAACTTATCCGCGTCCAAGTCCCGATATTAAGTTACACAGTTTCTACAAAATAGAACGGCTGCCGGAGAGAAAATGGAAGAGCAAACGTTGATCTGCTAAGGCCCGTCTCGTACGTGATCCGGTACTCCGCTCCGGAACGCGGCGTACCGGCGTCCATCCCGTCGCCGGGATCGTGCTTCGGGATAATAGTAAAATATACATCTCTGTTCTGTCTTTTTGGTGCGCCACGCTGCGCTAGCGCGACCGACGCTCCGACCACCTCCCGTCGCCAGAAAAGTCGACAATTTATCGCCAGCAGCCGCACAAAGCCCAAGCTGAGCTCATTGTGCGAAAGCGAACAAATATCGCGTTACTCCGAAAGTGATGTTTTCACTGATGCTTTAGCATTGCACGAGCCAGAGATCCCAGCGCTTTTTCATCTAGTGTGCATAAATCCATCTGCTTTCAAAGGCTCGCTTCAGCTTTTTATTGATAGAGAAGATTATTAGAAAAGTGTCCATATGCGAGATGATGCAGACATCTAGTGTTAAGAGATTAAATTCACATATCCATATCATTTGATGGAAATATCCTCTGCTGAAGAAAATGTAGGAGAGCTAAGCCCAGCTAGAAACCAATGAGAGCATGTATTTTTGTACCTATATGTTTATCTAAATGTGTGTGAATATCTGACACTTAGGTTTTGTTTCTTTCTTTCTTTCTTTCTTTCTTTCTTTTTTTCTTTCTTTCTTTCTTTCTTTCTTTCTTTCTTTCCTTCTTTTTCTTTCTTTTTCTTTCTTTCTTTCCTTTCTTTAAGAAAATCATCCGGCGCATTCTTGTCTAATGTTTGATAAAAAGTTCGTGATGACACATGAACCTTGATGGAAACTTCACTTTGACAACATACTCTTCATTAAAGAATGCCAACATATGTTACAGATTACCAAATAACGGGTATAAAAGTAATAATAGTGTAGGTTTCAAGCAAAATGACCATTTCTAACATTTGTGCTTTGAGATTATATAGAGCCAAGGACCCATGGCACTACCTGTAGTTTCAACCACAGCAAGAATTTGTAATTAATTCTAAAACAACTTTTTTGTTTATTTTAAATATTAAACAATGCCTTCGTAAGTATAATGAGTAGTGAAACATCGCAACGCACTTCTCACCCCAACACAACGCGGTGAATCGTGCTATCATACCGCTACCCGTGCCAGCTTATTTCTGGCACGGCAGTTCGTTAGAGTTAGGGCTACCGCGGAGCGGTGCGCGGGTGAGCGGTGGTCTAGCGTTGTCGCCTTCTGTATGTGTATCTGGGGCTAAACTCCAGTTGGCCCGATCGAGTGCGGCGTGCATATGTTACTCGTATTTTGCGTCCAATATCGTCTAAATCTTACACAAAAAGCTGCGCTCAGCGCCATACCCAATGAATCAAATTAGTGTATTACGGAATAAGCCTTTTGGAACATGTACTATTGAGGAAAAGTGCAAATTAACCAGTTATGTCGGCCTTTACCTAATTTGATTATTGTGAAAAAACAGACTGTGACGAAAGCAAGTAAGCGAAAGTAAGAACGAAATTTAGTTTTACTGGAAGTTTAGTAGCTGATAATTTACTCACGGTGGATAATTTTACTGAATATAGCAAAATAGTTGAAAACTAAACTGCAAGTACGTTACGAACGAGAAGAATTGCAGGGTGTTTCTGCTGGAGCTGTTTCAATTTTATAGAGATGTAGACGTAAAGTAGGTAAAAGTTTTCGCAGAAATAAAACGATAGTTCTTCTCTGTTCAAAAAATGTAGATATAATTGTGTTGCCGACCGGTAAAAATAACAAAAGTCAACAAAAACAAAATTGCAGGCGGCATACAAAACGCACAGTCAAGGTCTGAAAAATTCCAAAAATTCTCAGCGAAAAGCTGGGCCACAGGGGAAAACCCAAATGTAAAATCAAAAAGGCTGGCAGCAATCATTTTTATCACTAATTTTACAAGAAGATTGGGTAACACTTTTCAAGAAACTATAAAACTTTTAAAAATCTTGGTGACGATACTTATGTCAACGTGTGAAGCTGAGCGGTGTTTTTCTATGTTAAAAAAGAATACGATGAAGGAAGAAAGGCTTTAAAAAGAAAGATTTTAATCAGCGGGTGAATGAGTTATTTACAAGTAAAAAAGAAGTATAGAAAGGACTTTATATATCGCAAAATATAACTGAATTTATTTTCAGTTAATTTTTTATCCTTACTATCTAAAACATATGTATAACTTTAATAAAACTGTTTGAAATTATAAACCTTAAAAAAAGTTTTCACTTTCTTTAAAAACAAAGGCATATTTTTCATGCCGTGTGGCTCTACCTTCAAAATGTACCACAGGCCGCCACTGATCACATACCAGAAATGTGACTTGTCCCCGTTGTCACTGTTTTGTTTTGTAATATGGGGTTTAGTTATAAAATACGGTTAACTACTATGTCGGCTACTATGTCAAAAGATCTGATATGGCCAGGCACATTACTTTATCATACAATATATAAAATTAATAGTTCAGCTGCATGAGATTGTATTTGATCGAGATCGATCGTGTCTGCATTAAAATAACACAAGTTAGGAAGGATTTGACGGATATTTTGACAATATTGACAGTAGGTATTGTCAAAAAATCGGTGTTTGACAAGTCGTAGCTACTATGTAGTTTTAATGCAGACCTGATCTCGATCAAGTAGAAGTTGATTATACAACTAAAGTATTAATTTTACCAAAAAATGTCAGACATAAATTACACAAAATTTCCTTTACTTTAATTTATTATTTAACTTGTTTGACGAAATTACAGAAACGGCAGCTCATTTGCAGAATCTTTGAAAAATGCTTAGAGGAAACATCCAGTTCCTTAGGACCCTTTTGAACCAAAAGCTTTTCAGCCATAACTTTGGTCATAAAACTTTTAAATATGAACTTTCGTCCCGATGCCTTTAGTAGTTTCTCCGGAATCGTCGCCATGTGACAAGTTTATGTGACACATGAACTTTGATGGAAAATTTACATTGACAACATATTCTGCATTAAACAATGCCAATATCTGTTACAGATAACGGGTATAAAACTTATTGTAGTGTAATTTTCAAGCAAAATGACCATTCCTAACATTTGTGCTTTGTGATTGGCAAGCTTCATCAGATACCAGAAGTGTGACTTGCCTCCGTTGTCACTGCTTCGTTTTGTAATAGGTGTTCAGCTGTAAAATGCGGTTACTATGTCACTAAAATGAGCGATGGACAACAGAATTAACAAAAACGTTGGTTTGCTTGTACCACATTTCTTTTGTACTGATGTCATAGCCTGATAAATGACAGAACACCCAAAACAAAATCATTCGTACTACTAGAATTTTAATGGTCCCTCATTGGTTACATCCAATCATAATTATAAATTAGTGACTAATCCAGTGTCGTTAACCAAAGCGGAAGGTTGAAAAATAGCGTTGTTTTCTTCCTTGGTATGGCTTTTTAATGAGAAAAGTTAGTACTCAGACTGTGTCGCAGTCTGTCGCTTACTTTCATGGACGATTGCCGTTGTTCGCCCAATTTTTGCTTATAGTTGGTAGTAACGCTGAAGGCGGTGTATGCCTTGTCAACAAGAGAGGACCAGTTGCGAATTAATGACTCTTTTACTGCGTATTCATCAGGGTTGTTACGCTCAAAACACTTTGTTTTAAGACAATGTTTAAAATAATATGTGTTAAAACCAATATTTTGTTTTAAACTATTTTCTTTTTTAACATTTTTAAACCGTTGATAAATGTTGTGTTTTAATCGTGTTTTAACTACGTAGGCACAGATCAATTAAAAAATCAAAAATAATCAAAATTTTGTAATTAGTGACAGAAAATGCTTTCCTTAAAATATTGGAAGTGGTAGCAAGTAAAGTAAGGAACGAAAAGACGCCGATAAAAATCCTTCCTGGTATGCATGTATTGTTTGACGCCAAACAAATTCCTCCCCCCTCCCGCTCTGGAAATAGCGCAGGCTTTTTAAATGGCTCTGTTGTGATTTTCAGTATGATGATGCTCTGAAATAGAGCAAAAATAGTGTAGTAAATGGAGTTTTTTTCTCAATAAAAAGCAATACCAAGGAAGAAAACAACATTTTCTATTTCAACCTTCCGCTTGGGTTAACAATACTAGCTTATTTATTAATTCATTGAATACTGCCCAGTTCACTAAATTTATTTTAGTTACTATAATTCCTTCCTTTGAAACATTTCTAATCATTATCAAAATACGCTGGATTTGCAATTTTCGTTGAAAGTCCAAGGACTGATGCAAATTTCACGATTTATAGTTTTAAGCTAAACTAACAAATTGTTATGGATTGCTCGTGTGAACATTCTCGGATGTGCATTCACATACATGTGGTGGTCATTTACGTTCGATAAGCACTAATATCCTGCGCATAGCACCTGTTAACAACAATCCTGGAAATGCGAACTGTTTGTGGAAGGATACCTACGTTGTTCAGTAATCCACCGTTCGTGCTCTTATATTACAAATCGGATTATTTTGTGCATGCGTGCGCATTTATATATGAGCCGGTTATCGTGTAGGTGCGTAATTTAACTTGACATGTCAAATTGTTGATCTCTCAAAGTAATACTCATTCAAAAGGATACATTAAATAAATTTGCTCTACAATTAGTTTAAATTAGCTATATACTATATGCTTCAAAGTCCTCAAAGCGGTTTTCACCCGGAAATCAATATATCATTGACTCAGACCACGGAAGTCTACAATCTAGCTACACTGGGTTGGGTAACTACTTGGAATATTGTCTGCATAGAGTAAATGATTAGTTTTATCAAAAAAATATTAAACATAAAAGTTGTTTGGCTATTTTTTCCCATATTTTCACAAAATCTAATTATGTCTAAATAGTAAAATAAAAGCATGGCGACTACGATGTCAATTTTTTAATGGCAACATATGACGTGTGATACTTCGTTGGATAGCTCTATTTCTTACCTTTACAACCGTGTAATACATTCCTCCATACTTATAATAAATCAACCGTAAATTAATAAAAAACGCAAAATGATCAATATTTTAGTTTACCATATCACATATCATAATTCGCTACTAATAAGCTACTAATTAAGCAATCAGCATTTTGTTCTGTTTGCTAAGGTCTCGCAGCAATTTAATATTATTTCTACTAGCGCAGATACAACATTTCTGATCACACCTTGTATATGGTATTACCTTGTGTCATATTGCAAAATTCAACCTAACAAAAAAATGTTTATAAATATGCATCTTTTCTAAGTCTTTAGCAGGAACTATCCGGAAATATAATTCCAATATAATGTCTATTTAATGACATTAAATACTAATTTAACACGCATACTTTGGGCGCGTTACTGGTTGTTTTAATTGCATTTTGTTACTTTGTTTTTAATTTATCTGAAGTTGGGAATGAAAGCATGGCACATATACATAGCTATATTCCGACCCGTCTACTTAAGTTGGCCCGACTTTACTAATTATTTCTTCCTGTATCCTTTTAAAACTGAGGAATCAACACATATATGAATTAAAAAAATTATGTAAATCAGTTCAGCGATTCCAGAGAAAACCAACCTTGAAATGGTGCTATTTTCTTATTACTCTTCTTGTTGTATGTCTTTAAGAATAGCAATAATGACGTTAATAGAAAAACAAAATGTTCAAAAAATTTACTGTTGAAACAGGGGAATGAATTCCAGTTATTTATAGTTTGTTATAGCTGGAAAACTCCATATAGTACTTCTTCTGAAGAATTAGGCTACCAGAGAGTGAAAGAATCGTCAAAACCGTATAAATGGTTGGGAAAAAAAATCCAACCTTAAAAACTTTAATTTTTGGACAACCTTTTCATTATCCCATATTTCTTTTGATCAGTTTAGTTTAGAATACAAAATAGCTCAACAACGTGGATATGTAGTAGTACATATTCACATTTCACGTTTAACCAAAATTCTAAAAAACAAAATACCATTCATCAATATTTGCGAAAATATTTTAAGAAAACTTCGAAATGGTTTTTAATTTCACAAAATTTGTAAGTGGACGCCAGGGCTGAATTTTTCGGGGAATATATAGGGAACTTGATAGGGAACTTTAGACACATGATTCATATTTAGCGTCTAAAATGTTCCGAAAACTACTTGTAACATACATGAAATACATGTTCACTTGAATGATATATTTACAAAAATTCCAGATGTAATATAGGAATATCCAAATAAAAATGTACTGCTCTGCTGCCTACTAAGTAGAAACTAGTGCCCGTATACCATAAGTTCCATATTTTTTAAATTTGATTGTATTGTAATACAATATTTAGCGAGGGCTAGCGGGCCGCACCAAAGGGCGTTGAGGACCGCATGCGGCCCGTGGGCCGCAGGTTTGACATCACTGCTGTATACTATATACTATATTTACAACAGAAAAATAACATTTAAATATTAATGAAATTTTACTCACAGAGACGTTATAATAAGAAATCATTCCCCGGGGTATATACCAAATTTAGAATTTAATAAATAGCGTTTAAGTTGACGTCCATGAATAACATATTTAATGGAGTAGGTACAAAGGAGTACCTACAACAAAATTAATCTAAGCAAGCGGAAAGAGTGCAGACATAAAATTTTAATAAATACGGAGCAGGAAAGTTCGCCCACGAAACCGGTATAGATTCTGAACACAATTTGTCAGGTAAACACAAAGGAGTGTTATTAAGCTGTTAAAATGATGGATGCGCAAGAGCGGGGAATATAAAAGGCTGTATTCTAGATATTAAAATTACGTTTTCACGCTTACTAATTCAAACTTATTAAGTCATAAAATTTGTTCCGTTTTTATGTTGAACCAGGTATACATTATTAGGAGAAGGATACTTTATTAAAAAAAATCTGATGTGGCCAGGCACATGACTTTATCATACAACATATAAAATTAATAGTTTAGCTGCATGAGAATCTCTTTGATTGAGATAAATCGTGTCTGCATTAAAGTTAAACTAGTTAGCCAGGATTTGACAGATATTTTTATAGTCAATAGTATCAATAGTAGGTATTGTCAAAGCATCAGCATTTGACACTACCTACTGTCATCAGAATAATAGTTAATAGTTAATAATAGCTGCATGAGAATCTATTTTATTGAGATAAATCATAGGTATTGTCAAAGCATCAGCATTTTACACTACCTACACTACGTCATTAGAATAATAGTTATTTATGTCACAAGTGCCGAAAGTACGGAATAGCGCGACGAGCGGTGATGCGGCGCGTCACCGAAGGCGGAGCGTCGCCGTCGCACGTGAGCGCTATCTAGTTTTTGGCAGGAGAGACATCAACCTTTTATTGTGCTGCTTTTTGAGAAACATGTATTTAAAAAATATATATATATATATAAAATAGTTATATTTCTGTATAGGAAATGTTAGGTTGGTACCACTTTGACGAAACGTCAAGTTTAAAAAGCTATCAAATTCTGACAGATTTATTCATGACACTGTAGGTGTCACATCGGTACCAACATACTAAAATAAAACTACAGTCATCGCTATACTTTATTTACAATTTTCTCAATTTATCGTTTTTAGAATTAGATATAATGACGGGTTGATATTTCTTATCAACAAACAATCACATTGGTGATCTTATTTCATTTGAAATTTGTATATTGTAATTTTCCGCACTAGAGCGGCAACGTTCCATAGCGGTTCTCCAACATCTGATGAAATCAGCTGTTTTCGAGTGTGACAGCACAAAAAAATATTTGTCAAAATCCTGGCTACTATGTAGTTTCATATCAATGCAGATGCCACCGATCTCGATCAAATAGAATTTGCTCTTGCAGCTAAACTATTAATTTTACCAAAAAATGTCATAGGCATAAATTATTCAAATTTCGTCTACTAATTTATTATTTGTCTATTTTGACGAAATTACAAAAATGACGGCTCATTGGCAAAATCGTTGAAAAATGCTAAGAGTAAATAGCCAGTTCCTTTGGACCATTTTTAACCAAAAGCTTTTCAGCTCTAAGTTTGGTCATGTAACTTCTAAATCTGAACTTTCGTCCCGACACCTTTAGTAGTTTCTCCGGAATCATCGTCACAAAAATCGGGTACACACATACACACACACACACACACACACACAGACATTTTTTTGTACCTTGGTCAAAAATGTTCAGGGGACCCAAAAAGACCTATTTCTGCTAAAATCCCAATTTTTTTTTTCGGCACGATTACAATACTTTACCATACTGCGTATGATAAAGTAAAAAAGTTATTTTATTGGCACAAGGGTATACTAATGTTAATTACTAATACTAATGGTGTTTCTATTTAGCGTTTCAGAACAGAACGCGATACCGTAATGTTTTGAAAATATATGCATATATATCTTCAATCGAGCGTTTAAAAGGTCGCTAAACGAAGCTCAGACAAATTTACTTCTAATACACAGAGATTTTTAGCGCTTTTCTTTGAGTAATGAATTATATTATCATGCATACTATACTAATATATGATGCCGATATGTCAGATTAAGCTTGATTATGGCGACTAATTAATAATTTTTTTATTTAATTTATTACGTATATTTGATAATGTGCCCCTTTAAACATTCAAAAATATATTTGATAAGTTGTTCTATTTCTATTAAATTGTTACTGTATCATTTTCTTTTTTCACTCAGTAAATACATGGGGCGAACATTTGCGTTTTGCCTCATGCCAATCATACACCATACTGCGAACAGTAAAGCGATATACTATATAACATTCCAGTATATATGGTTCTCCGTTAAAGAGCTTAGATTCCTAACGAATATAATTGCTATTTATTTAGAGGATTAAAATTAATTTTAAGAAATATTTCATGACCAATAAATTAATTACATCTAACTCATATTCGTTTTACATACCAAATTCTCAGCGAATCCATGTAGCCTTGAACAATCAAATTTACCTAAAAAAAGGAAAACTAGTTTAGTGCCAATTTATTTGATATTCCCATGTAGCTAACGCCACTAGAATTATGGGTATGAGAATTAGGGCACTATATGAATAAGTAAAAAATATACACAAACCATACAGATTTTATTAATTTACACTAATACATCATTAGTATCAATTAAATATTTTAATTATTTACCACATTTAACGTGCAATTTCATATTTATTTAATAGGCATGCACATTCTACATTCTACACATTCAGTGTAGAGACAACCGAATCCGTATACAAAAAAAAAAAATCGACCAGTCGTATGAATTTGTGTCAGAAATTAAAATCAAATAAATGGGAAATTCATACGTCTGGCTGGTTGTAACTGCTGTTATCGATAATATGAAAAACATTTTCAATGTAAATATAACTGCTCCAATTATTAATGCACACGAAATTTCCACGCAAATCGTTTTTAATTTACTCTGCCCTTTGAATACCCAAAAAGGTAGACAGAAATATAAAAACACGGTTTAATTTCTATTTCACCGCATCAATTTCACGGTTTCAAACAAATTATAAAAGCGTATAGTTTAACTGACACTTGGATAACACAACAATTCTCTATTTATTTTTTTATATATATTTTCTAAAAGTCACATATTGTATTGCGCTTTTGTTCATAATAGCTATCGATGACCTAGCTGCATTACCACGTATCATCATGGTTAAAGCATAGGTGATATTGCAGCACAATATGTGAAAACATGTGAAAACAAAATAACTACATGGGCTTTGACGGCTACACAACCACTAACAGAAACGTTCTGCAACACATGTGACGATATGTTTATTTCAGATTGTATGGTGCGCTCTACTATCTGGCAATACATAAAATCATGGCAATACATAAAATCATGGCAATATAAATATTTCCTATTAAACGGTTTGTTACTTTTAAAAAAGCCGAAGACTCGCTTCACTCTTGTCGAAAACATACCCGCGTCAGGAAATTTTTGTGATTGAATTAGATATCAGTGGAAACAGTTTTATCCAAAAGTCATAATACATTGCTTTAACTCACAAATGATTTAAATATAACCATATGGATGCCACAACTAAAACAAGATCTATCAATTTCATAAAGAAAAATATCAACTTTCCGTTTGAAAAAATATCGATAACGTCCAAAGGCAAAAGCAGTTAAAGATCTGTAATTGAATTTGATAACAAAATTGACGAACAATTCGAAACCCAATCAATATACAGCATCAAATTCTAAGCAAAATTTGCGAAATAATTTCGTTTTTCGTTCGGCTTTTGTTTACCTACGAGATAAAACATCAAAGTGCCGTCAGGCGACTTAAAAATATTAATCAAGGACAGAATCAGAATTTTTACAAATTTTGTTTCCCATAAATTTGCGACAAAATTAACGTCAAAAGACATAGTATATGGCCACGATAGTACATCCCTGGTAGTACATCGCTGGCACATTGCCGTATCGCAGTGAGATCATGGTGAAAGCGTACATCGAGTGGATAAGTCCAAAATGCTATAAAATTTTCAATTTTAATGTCAAATATTTGATGTATCTGACATATAAATGATGGCAATCTTAAATGCCCGCGCGGGCAGTAAGCGTAGCTGTTTTCGCCCCGTTATCATATAAGATGTAAAATGTCACTTTATGATCATGTAGGACATAAAATATCTGTTAATTATAATAACTATAAATTACAATTTACTAAACTATTTAATATTCCAGTGCTTTGATAGTTCAATTCGGATAGCTCCCAACCAAAAATTCAGAGGTTCTTGGTTCATATCCAAGCCGAGGTATGTTTTTCACGAATTATCCCCATCTGGATTAGTTGCTTCCTAATTTAGTTTATTATAGTAAATATTCAAAATAACTCCAGTAGCTCGCTCTACTACATGCTTAGAACGAAAGACACGTAAACTGTAGACTGGGTTCTTAATACAGAGCTTTTTAATGTGCAGCGAATGATTCCTATAAGTTCGTATAGTTGTCCAATAAATGGGGAAACAGCAAGTTTTTAATGAATTTAAGAGAATGTATGGCGTGAATTAAAAGCCATGTGACAACTTGGTATAGGTCAGACCTTCTCACATGGTGCGTGGCAATTTCAGTCCAATCTTTTATTGTAATGGTAATAACAATTTTTTTTACAGAATTTACATTAGTTTTTAGATAGATACATAGGTGGAGCTATCTGCTTTTATTTCAGCCTACTTAATATACATAATGTAATAATAAGGAAAAACTTATTTCTTAATCTAGCATGATTACAAGCAAGATTTGCTCCAAGTAACGTTACTAACACATCGAGCGTCAATTTTTGATGTTGTTAATTGGAAGTAACCCAAAAAGCCAAACGCTCGGCTCTCAAACAACCCTTTACTTTAGACACGATTACAAATTTTTTAAGAGAAATACGTATATCGAAAACAAAGTCCTTTCGTAAAAAACTATAAAAATATGGTAATTCAAAACTGTACATAGAAAACAAGTGTAAGTGAGTCAAAATATAAACATTCTACGGAAATTAATATTGCAAGTCATAGGAAAAATTCAGAATTCAAATGCTCATGTCGTTTTGACAATCGGTAAGGAGCATCAGCAACAGTCACTGCTATTCACTAGAATCATAAGGCATCCAAATCTTTACTAAAGATCTCCTCTCTTAATTCACTTGATTATGTCTATTACACCTGGAGATACAACAATGATAGTAATAACAATTAGCAATCTATGAGAGCTACTTATGGTGTAGTGCAACAATAGCAAAGCCTGTGGAAAACGCCAAATGGCAGACGGTTATTTTCATGCAACTTTCCACCAGCAGACGACACTACTGTGGCCACATTTGCCGAAGACACTGGAGATAATGTAGAAGAATCCATAAGCACATTTCAACCAGCAGTTAACAAAGTTTTAAAATGGACACGAGATAGGTGTATATGTTATTATTGGTAGCAGATTAGTTTAAAGTAGAAATAACTAATTAGTATTATATTAGTGTTATATTAAGTAAAACAATAAAAATAAATGCCATCGGAGTTCTCCTTTGCATCAGTTGAAGCTGCATATAGGCAAAACCATGCAATAGTCCAAAATTGGAAGTATTTTTACCCAGGGTTTCTGATTTATTATTACTGCTTTTGTTGTATGCCACTTAGTAATAGAGCTAATGCTGTGAATCAAGAAACAATACTTCAGAAATGATTGGGCTACTGCTTGATTCCAGTAAAATACCAGCGATAGTCTGTGATAGACAGAGAGCGTACGAAATAATGAGTTGAAGGTCATGTGGTCGCTCCATAGACGGAGGGCGCAAAACGGTACCCTAAATGCAAGGCGCATAGCCACTAGCATATTGCACCGCACTCAGTTATTCATTCGGATTCCGTCTCTGTTATAACGATTGTTCTTGCAGATTCCAATTTATTGGTCTATACATATTATTATTTTAATTTTCTGCCGATCATTTGTCGCAAGATTGTTTCTTTTTCAAGACATTTTAATATTCTGATCTCTTTGATTTATTTATTTTAACCAGCATTTGTGGTCAATATTTCTACTTTTTCTCAACCAGCGTTTGTGGTTTTATTTTTTGATTTTAATTTATTGTTTTTTGTTCTTATTTCCCGTTTTTTCCACAAGGATTTGTAGTCGCTATTTCCAATTTTCTTCAACCAGCGTTTGTGGTTTAATTTCTGTTATTGTTTACCCGTTTTTTCATCCAGCACTTGTGGTTACTTGTTTCCTTTAGTGAATATTTTCGAAATTGAAATGGAAACTGTCTTAACGAACTTTGGCTGTTTTACAGTTGTTAGTGAGAGCGAGGTACAGTGTAAGATATGTTCTCAAAATTTAAAATTTACTGGAACGCAAAGTATAACACAACTATTAGAAAACATAATGAGCAAACAACTTACAATAAAGTAATTACAGGCATAGAAACAAAAATAGCTAACAATTACTTGTGGATCAGTACTGACGAAACTACTGACATAAAGGGTAGATGTGTGGTGAATGTCATTGTTGGTACGTTAAATCCACAGCAGCCCCCAACGCAGTTTCTTATTTCAGCAACGTTTAGCGATACGGTCAATGCAGAAAGAATTTGCGATATCGTGAAAAACGGAATAAAAAAAAGCTTTTGATGGCAGTCCTTCTCACGTACTGTTATTTCTTTCAGACGCAGCAAGTGTAATGTTGAAAACAGGCAAATTATTAAAGGAGCATTTTTCAAATATGGTGCATTTACCATGTTTTGCGCACGCATTACATCGAATTTGTGAATTTATTCGACACAACTTTCCTGATACAAATTTCTTGATTAGTTAATTCCAGAAAAAAATGATAAAAGCGCCAACCAGAATATATTTATATAGAGAAATATGCCACAATATTCCTTTACCACCTCAGCCAGTTGTACCACCAAACCATCAAACATTTTGAATTCACCCTAAAGGATTTAAAGAGTATATCCTGGCCATTACAAAATCAGTTTAAAACTAAAATTGATGCTACTGTAGCAAGAAATAATGATTTGTCTATTTTGAAGCAAATTTCATTAAATAATTATAACAATGAGAAATCTATTCAAAATTTTCGCACCTAGCACCATATTTTGAATATGCTCCAGTGACAAGCTGCGATGTCGAAAGGTCCTTCTCTAGATTTAAAGATATTTTAACAGCAAAAAGCACTAACTTCACCGAAGAAAATTTAGAAAAAAATGCTGTCATACAAGCCTACTATTCTACCAAATCTACTGACTAACGTAATACGTAACAATATTTATATTTATTTATTTAATTGCGTAATTATATGCTTATGTATCATTCCCTTTACAGTTCTAAACAATGTACCTATTTATTTATTAATTTTGCATTAGGCATCTTTAGATTTTTCAAGACGATTTGAAATTTTTCTGTTGCGTGTTTTTTTGGAGTGTTTTATAGTGCAGAAAAGACAAATTATGAAGTAAATTGATCTGCAATAATCGGGTTTCTTAACACAAATTTTTTGGAATTAAAAATCAATTTTTCTATACTTATTTCACAATGCTATTTCGCGCCACTGAACAGCCGTAAGTGGACCGCGTACGAAGTGACGGGAACCTAGCGTAGTGGTGTAGACGATTGAGTTGATCAATTGTACGTGAGCTCGCTGGCATTATTTTGTCCGGTCTCTGGTGATAGAACACAGTAGATGTCGACAGAAGGAACTGATCCTCATCCTTGCACCCTATATACGTTCAAAACTGAAACTTACATCAAAATTTATTTAACTACATCATTAAGGACAAATGAAACAGCAACTAAATAAAAAGAACTATCTAAATCGGTTTATCGGACTTTGTATATACGTGCGCCGCTACAGCGATGATGTTGATACCCAACGTATATAATCCTTGTTGCTGCAGGCCCTTTAATTATTTATAACTATAATTGCGTTCTCGCCAAACCGTCAAATGAATCAATGTCCGATTATCATTCAGCCGTGAATTGTGCCCAGCGCGTACTAACAGGTACGATCCCATGTTCCTATTACGCGTTGTGAATCAAGCCGGTCTTCCAATTATATTGGTAATCTCGCCTATTATTCAACATTTCAAATAATAACAAATTAACGATACACTTCAGCGCGACCAGTGCACGTTCCGGTGGTGTGGCGGCGTTAACTGATTCATATCGAACAGTTCGATAACGAAGTAATTGAAATTTGACGTTTGCAACTGAATTATTGCTAATGACATACCTTGGATACAATGCCCCGCCGCCGATATGAAATTATACCGAGTATTGAGTGAACAGGCTTTGTATTGTCTGAATATTTCTGTGATAGTTATCGTAGACTCATCTAGTATCGAAATGGAAACGTCGTATTTTTGTAGATCAACAATTTAATGTTAAATGTTGGATGATTTATGCTATAATCGATCGAGCGCCATAATTTTGATCAAATTCTTACCGTATTTTTACAATTTAAAAGAACTCTTCAAAGTATTTATGGGTTAATTCGTTTTAGATATCAATGAATTCCACATTTCGCAATTAAGCTCAAACTTTTTCGGAAGTTTCAATTTGTATTTCCAATTACACATTTATGCGACAGTCAGCGACTTGCTAGGCTCGAGAATGTATATAGGTAATTAAACAATATTTAAGAGATGACCTGAAAACACTGAAAAGTCCTGCTTACACTATGAATGCTACAGCTAGTTAGCACAACGTTAAAAATGACCACTTATCGCAGTAACGAACGTATGCAGCCCTGTTTAAGCTTATTATTATATACCCCCTCATTAGTATGGATAAACTTCAGTGGAGCGCTTTATGGCCAAAAAAGCTCGAGGGTAGCTTTTATCAGTATCTGGACAACCCCGACAACTCTACTGATCTTGGCGAACGTGACAATACGGACCTAGCCCAGAGTGGGGCAAAGTCTACTAATGACTGTGAATATTTAGTAGATTAGTGTCTAAACACTCAAATATAAAATTTTGAGTACTGAGGTGGGTACTTAATACTCACTGTGAAATATTAGTGTTGACGAAACCAGTCAATCAAAAATTTAAAATCAAAAAATTACAGAAATGGCGGCTCATTTGTGAAAGCGTTGAAAGATTCTTAGAGTAAACATCCATTTCTTTTGGACACTTTTGAAGAAAAACCGTTACGTCCTGATACCTTTCGTAGTTTCTCCGGAATCGGCGCCACAAAAAAAAACGGGCACTCACACACATACACACACACACATACACACCTGGTTGTACCAGTTGTACCTTGGTCAAAAATGTTCAGGGACCCAAAAGCACATATTTCCGCTAAAGTCTCAATATTTTTCGGTACCATTACAATACTTTTCGATACTACGTATGATAAAGTAAAAATTTCTTAATCAATTTAATATCTTCAATATTTTGCTCTCATATACCAATATCGTACTATCGTATTGAAGCAACGGGGTTCCAGAGTGGCCGAACCTGCGGAGTGTATTTGCCGGGTCTCCTTACAAAACGTAAGAAGTTTTTTTATATACAAAAAATAATGCGCGTCATTAAACGCACTTCAGAAAACGCACGTTAAAAAGAACGCCAATAGAAAATATAACATACACGTTTCAGAAAACGCGCGTCATAGAACACGCGCGTCAGAAATCACGCACTTCAGAAAACCTGCGCATTAGATAATATGCTCTACGGAAATCGCGCGGCGAAAAAAAAAACACGTGCGTCATAAAGAGTGTCAAAAGTCTTCAAAAAACACTAGCGTCGGGAAAATCGCCTCATAAAATACTCACGTTATAAAACGCGATACCAGAACGACTATTAGTTACCTATTTGGTTTTGTCGCAAACGAACAAAATTGCAAAATCGCCAACATGCCTTCAAAAAGACGAAGAATTCACGAAGTAAGCCGAAACAAAGTACTCAGAGTACGCAGTTCACACAACGGTTTGAGTAGATGCGTAGTCTGAGTAAAATACTCAAATCGGTTTGAGTGGATGCGTACTGTAAGTACATCTACTCAATACGGTTGGAGTAGATTACTCACGAGTATTACTTTTACTCACTACTCAAATTTATGATATCTACTCAAGTAGTGCCCCACTCTCAGCGATTCGATGAGTAGCCGTATGTTGACATAAACGTGTGCTTGTGCTTTACAATTGTGATTTGTGATTAATAAGACAGTATTTGTTGTTTTAGATCGCACATCAAGTTTCGACAATATTTTATTACATGCGCACATATTTTTGTAATAGTTTTAATAGTTTAGGCTGTGAATGTTTCGTGAGTGTTTTCCTTGTGTCGTACTTATCCTACGTACCAATAAAATTACCAGAACAATTTTAATGAACACACAGAACCACTAACGATTTAATACCCGCACAAAGGCCCACGATTAAACGTAGGAAGAACACATTTTAATGGAAAATTCTGTAATGCCCATACTAATAAGCTTTTCTCACATACAAATTGTTATGAACCTTTCACTGCATATTATTATATCAATTTGCCAGAGGAGAAGGTAAAATAATAAACAAAGATAAAGGTCATGATTTTATTAGGTCATATTTAGAAGTTTCATGACCAAACCAAACAAAGCTGAAAAGCTTTGTTTTCAAAAGGATCCAAAGGAACCGGATGTTTACTCTTAGCATTTTTTAACAATTTTGCAAATGAGCTGCCATTTCGTCAACGTAGAGGAAATTCTGAATAGTTTTTGCCTACGACATTTTTTTGGTAAAATTAATAGTTTAGCTGCATGAGCAAATTGTATTTGATTGAGATCGGTCGTGTCTGCATCTTAGTTAGCCAAGATATGATAAATTGTCTCATTCTAATGTCAGTAGCTAGTGTCAAACGCTGATGTTTTGACAATACCTACTGTCAAAAAATAATCTGTTCTGCAGTCTCATACATATATGTTTGTTTGTGACCTTTGTATGTTGTGTTATGTTCTCCACGGCCCGCACCTGACTAAATGTAAGTTTTTATAATTGAGTTTTTTGGATTTTGATTTGATTGTCAATTGTATAATTTATATCTGATTTTCTATAGCGCTTAAAGAAGTGCCCAGTAGGATACGAAATATGTAGCGATTTCTAAGATAAAACAAAAATAAGGAATCCGACTACTTCTTATTGTATTAAAATATCTGTCAAATCCTAGCTAATTAGTTTTATTTTAATGCAGATACGACCGATCTCGATCAAATAGAATCTCATTTACTATTAATTTTATAAATAGTATGATTAAGTCATGTGCCTGGCCACATCAGATTTTTTTTGTAGGTAATTATGAATAGAAGAATATGTTTCAGCCGGGTTGCTTACCAAAATGTGCCCGCTAATTTTGTTTTCCTATTTTTTTCTAAATAAAATCATTCTCTTGTAGTTTAGATAAATACATTATAATTCATTGCAAAGAGTGGTACGTAAAGAACTTGAAAAGTTTTGATTTTGTCAAAAATTCATAAAATTGCCTATACATATCTCAAAAACTTACGATCTTTTACTAAGATCTTATTTATGATATTATATATTTTTGTATTAATGTATATTCATGCATATCGAAATGATTAATTATAGACTTGGAACTGGTTTCCCTCTAATGTGAACAATGCAGAGAATGTGCCCATGACAGTGTCCAAAATAAGTAGAAACTACAACTACCACAAGTTAGTGGCAATTGAAAAACTAATAAAACGATAATTAAAATTACACAGTAAAACTAATATAGCGACGACAGCGACATAACAAACATAATGCTTTTTAAAATTATCATAAAACCAATATCAACGAAGTAAATAAGGTTACTTAATAAAAACGTATTAAGGAAAATAAGTTTCTGCTAAAACTCTTGCCCGATAAACATGATAATGAATTACATAGTTTGACACCGACTTTATGTTGGTTGTCACGTAACAGCTGGTCAGTTCATTCATCAACGTTTTGTCGCAGTTAACACCGCTCTACGCAAATGGACGATTGCAAATGTTTTAAGATTCATCCTCTGGTGATTTTATTACATGAAAAATTTCTGTTGCTAAATATTACTACATACTACTAGGCACTAATAATTTGATAAGTATCTTTGGAAATTAGCATTCAAATTAATCTGAGCGTAGAATATTACATTACATATTATGTAGACCTTTGATACTTATTGAAGTATATCAATCTGTTTGAGCAGCATGTGCGAATTTTGCCGAGAGCACATTTATGGGTAATCGAAGAGTAAACGAGAGCGTACTTATGGTACCGTCGTTCCTGCACATATAGGTACGAGTATATCTCAGATGTTCCACTCGATTTAATACGTGAGAAATCGCGGTTCCGGAAATCTTCCACCGCCACACACTTTCTACACCTATTGGTTTAAAGTACACTTCCAAGCAGATGCGATAATATTTAATTTAGTTGAATATGTAATTGATTATACATAATTATTACATGAAAAGTGTCCTCATTGACAAGTCTTATCTACATACAAAATACGTACGAACACTTTCTATTAAAATCCAAGCGAAACTTTGTTGCCACTGATTGTACACTAATGAATTTGTATTGTTTGGGATGATAGGGTTAAAAAAAGGTGTTCTTTTTTAACCCTTTTTTTATTGTCCAATATTTCGCCAAACCTTGTTGGCCTTCAGTAGGAACTAAAAGTTTTACAAACAACAGGACAATCTAAAAGCGGATTGTACATACCAAATAAATGGTCTCAAGACACAGCGACAAGCATGGACGTTAATAATATGTCAACCAACTAAACAGAACGCACACACAGCGGTTACGGCATTCAAACTAAACTGACGGCTGTGGATATCGCAACGACTTTTTCACTTAAAAAACGGAAAACCCCCAACCTGCCCCAATAAAATATCGCAAAGGTATGGTACTATGATAACAAAATACATTTACAAAACCCGCACAATAAAAATAAAAATCATAATAGTACATTACTAAACACCGAACTAGTGTAAACACGAATTGGTAACAAAAAGCAATACATTAAAAAACACGGGAGAGTACTGTTCGCAACCAAACTAAAAAAACATTAATAATAATTTTTGTATCGAATATTATTCAAAACTTTTCATTAAAAACTTTACTAATTTTGCGATTCTTATATCTTAGTACACCTATTGAGTACACCTATTGGAACATGACGACACATTTCTTTGACTTTCTGACATTATATCTTATCTCGAAGTTAATTTATTCGTAATATTATTCAATACCTATGTATAATGTATATGATACGATAAAATTATCCATGAATAAGTAACTTTTGCAACCCCGTTCATCAGCACAAGTGACCATGTAAAAAACTGATCCACAAACAGTGTTTTCATTCATGATACCCGTGCGATAATTTCTTTTTTTGCCGTTTTGGGTCGGAAATTCCAGTACGGAATATTCAAAATACCCGTGAACAGGGACAAATTGGTCGATGTTTAAGTGCGTCATTTGAGTAGAGGCCATCCGACCCTAGTCATGGTCCGCTTCAGGCCGAAAATATGCCGTTCAGTTTACGAGGCCATCCCTTTCCTCTAATTTAAATGCTTCGAGCCGCCTTCAGGGCAGAAAAATAAGAGATACAGCCGAGGGATAACACAAAGTCTTTTCTTAACGACCGCCATGACAAATGGATCCACTTCATTGTGGAAATTTCTTTCAGAATGTTTATGGACCATTTTAGGTGCTTTTATTTTTTACAATTTAGACAATATTTTAAATTGTTTTAAAGCTTGGTAGGTATATCGACCCATTCATTCGTGTTGTATTCTACAAATATTACAGTTGTTAACAAATCTGTAACTTAACCATTTATGATATTTGAGCGATTTTGTTGTACGTTAGTTTATACAGGTGCATTTTTGTATAACTATATTTGGAATTTTATATCAAATTTCATAATCATTTTTTGTTATTTTTTCCTTTCAATACAAAATCAAAATCTCTCTACCCATGCTTTGCGTGCTGCAATGACATGACTCAATATGAACGAAAAAGATGTGTTCTAGCTGCCTAATTTGTTTTATCCAAATATGCATAAAATAGTTGTTATAACATAAATTCTGAATAGTAAACTTGAAGCAGTATAACAACGCAATTTAAAGAACATGCATATTGATAACTTGGATTAACTAGTCGTATATCAGTCCCAAGAATCGACGGTTAAGAAACTGATTATTTGTCAGTAAAATAGACTAAGTTTCCCAAAATTAGCAACTTTGATTTGACCGGGAATATTGAAATCGACCTAAATACCTAGCAAAGTTAGGATGGTTTTTGCTATGACTTCAAGTGGGGCAACCATACTGACTGAAGACAGTTGGGTCGGTGTATTTATTCCCCGAAAAACCTTTTCGTCTTTTTAGGGCTAAAGGATTATTGCTTCCGATCACCCTTGAAGTGTAAAACGCAAGGTCCTCAAATTTCACACGGCTTTGTAGTTGTTTGTCAATCAATTTTAAGGGTTTCTTAGATACCTCAACTATTTATTTGGAATACCGGATTCTTTTGTTTGTATATGTTATAGTTGTATATATCAACTTCGTAAATGTATACACTTACTAGTTAGTGTATAGATTTACTGATTTGTATAGTAGAAGTATTCACAATCAATAAAATGTACACTTTTACTAGTAGATGCATACATTTTCCAACCAACTTTCGTAGAACTATGCACAAATAACCCACGCGGTAATCTAAATGTATACTTTTACTAGTAGAAGAGCACAACAAAATTACTTTGAATTCTATTGGCTTCCTCTGTGATCAATATAACCTAAGATAATTCTTAACAGAACAAAACATTTATAATCAAAAGGAGGCGTAATACAAATGAACCGATTGAAATAAATATGTTGAACAGCATATTTGTTGAACTGGTTGAACAACCAGTGAACATAATGTTTTGCAAAAGACCAAAGCAGAATAATGCATAATGAAATATTTATGTAATTCAAAGTACCCACCATTCTGTATTGTTGATCATGTATTGTAATAAATAAACTGAAATGGACAAGAAAATCCGGACATGTACCGGTTTTTGATAATTTTTCTGCAGCCCATGAATGAATTGCCACATGCTATTATAATTTTGAACAAACGATTACCCCTCATTATACAGGGAGAACCAGATTCACGTTATATCGGCCACAAATGAATGCACAATAGACTAAATTTGTTTATAATAATTGGTTGTTCCTACAGGATCAATTGTTTATGATACAGGACAACTGGTAATTTGACAATTTTAGTTTAAACATCTGATAAGAGAGGTAATAATTTTAACCACAATGCATTTTTGTAACTCAAAAGTGTTCGTGACATATTAACTTTTAGTTTCATTTAAAAAAATTACCTATCAACATATCTTTTATAATATTTCTGATGCCTAATTTCATTGCCTAATTAATACATTGCTAATTAATCCAAAGTGCAACAAATTCAAACCTATCAAAACTACCAAATGAAACGAAATAGCAATGTCAAACCGATCTGAATTAAAAGCATTTTGTAATTCGGCTTCTATCAGTTCATTTACATACTGTTCTCACAATTAGTTAATTACAATAGTATGAACAAATATTCGTTTAAAAAATAAATTGATTAAGTATGCATGAATGGAAACAAAAATGCACCTAATATTTGCTTCAAAAGATCAAAGTTTATTTTGCATACAGATTCAAGTAATGATGATAATATCGTAATATATTTTTTCTACTTTGCATTCACAATGCACACATTGTAACACTGTTTTTGGTGTTACAATTAACAAATTGTAATATCGTTTTCAGTAACTTTTTTATAAGATTGGTACACACTGACACAGTACACAGTGATTGTTGATATCAAATGCTATATGTCAAACGTACAACACATAACCACACACTCCATCTTTTTAATCGCTTGCTATCGCATAAACTGCGAAATATCAATCTTCTATACATATATAAAGATATGTGTAGCCTGCTATAGTATGTCCAAAGGATTAGGGCTTTCTTAGTTTTGCTGTGTTCATCAATATTTTGATATTTCGGTGATGTTTTGCAACTCGGGTAAGTGATTATCATAATTCCTTTCAACTAAACATCAAATCCCCTTTTTAGATATAATTCAAGGACCACATTTACTTTATAATAAGGTATTATACGAAGATCAAACCTACATCGTAGATATGATCGATTTTAATTCCTGCTGCGGGATTGCATATGTGTTATAAATGGTTTATTATATATCAGCATACACATAGGAAGCTGTTGATGTATATTCGTTGTGCCCCAACTGTCGCTGGAGTTTGCGACGACGACGATTTTAGTAAAAAACTTGATGATGTGTTCAACTGGTATATTGCAATACTTATGATACAGTGTGTGTCTGGTATCTGGTACAGTAATATATGCTAGCGACGCATGCGTATTGACTAACGACATCTAGTGGCGAATTATAAAGTCATATATACGAAGTCGGTATACGTCGCGACATCTGGCGGTAAATAACTTATCGATCTAAATAGTATACAAAACTCAAACATATCGCCGGCCTTGAAAGGCTCGCCTTTCAACGAAAGAGAAAAATAAAAAAGAAAACGTAACTTAAACTATGCAATAATTCAACTAAGATTGATGATTAATTTAAGAAATAAAATGTCTTTTAAAATATTAGTCTTTTGGAAATGGACAAATAGTATGTACACTACGCGATAACGGTCCGTGCGCTGTTTTTAGTTCTACGACCCGCACTATGCCATCACTACCGCGGTGCACTTTTTCTATACGACCTCTGGACCATTGAAGAGGGGGAAGATTGTCTTCTCTTATCAGCACCAGGTCTCCAATGTTGATCGCATTTGGTTGATTGAACATCCACTTGGATCGCTGCTGAAGGGTATGAAGATACTCTACAGACCATCTTTTCCAGAAGTTCTGGTACATTTTCATGAGTTGTTTGTAATTGGTTAGTCTGTTAAGTGGGATTTCGACTGCACTCCTCTCAGGTACTGCCACCAAAGCTTCGCCAATCAAAAAATGTCCAGGTGTAAGAACCTGTAAGTCGTTGGGATCAAAGGATAAGGGTAATAATGGTCTGGAATTTAGGATAGCCTCAATTTGAATTAGGATTGTGGATAGTGCTTCATACGTCAGTCGCTCGTTACCCATGACCCGAATAAGATGAGTTTTAGTACTTTTCACAGCGGCTTCCCAAATACCCCCGAAATGAGGACTACGAGGTGGGATAAAATGCCAACGTATCTGTTTAGACCCCAAGTAACTCTGAATTAAATCAAGTTTTTTAAACTCGGTAACTGTTTTTATTATTTGATTATAAGCTCCTTTAAAATTTGTAGCGTTATCAGAGTATAGATTCTCACAAAGTCCGCGTCTACTTACAAATCTTTTTAAAGCATTTAAGAATGTATCAGCTGACAAATCTGTAACTAACTCTATATGTACGGCCTTTGTGGCGAGGCACACAAACAAACAAATATAGGACTTTATAAATTTCCTATTTCTTAATTTCCCATCTTTAATTAGTATAGGTCCCGCATAATCTAAACCAACGTTTAAAAATGGCCGTGAAGGCGTTACTCGCTCTTTCGGCAAAATGCCCATTTTAGGAAATTCCCTACGTGGTTTAACCCTAAAACAAATAGTACATGATCGTAATATTCGTCTGATTGTATTTTTTGCATTTATAGGCCAATAATCTAATCTTATAATAGACAGCAAAGTTTGTACACCAGCATGAAGATTTTCTAAATGTTTATGTCTCACTATCAATTCTGTTATTTTGTGACTTCGTGGTAAGATAATAGGATGCTTTTGTGAATAATGTAAATCAGTATTTTTTAATCGACCACCAACTCGTAAAATACCGTATTCATCCAAAAATGGATCTAATGTCTTTATGCTGCTATTTTTACTGACATCATTGTCTGTTTTTATTGCAGATTTTTCGTTTCTAAATGCCTGTGTCTGAGCCAAATTTATTAATTTCAATTTGCCATTATTTAATTCTTCAATAGTTAATTTGCCAAGAGATCTTTTTTCAGGTTCTGTTGAACAGTTCTTTATAAAACGTAGACAAAGACTGATAACTCTTGTCAATTTAGTCCAAGTAGAATATTTCTCAAAAATATCCTCTCCAAAATCGATAACAGGTAAGCTGACTGTTTTTGTTTCTGAAATGTTTTCAGGTTTATTAAAATCTAAATTAGGCCAAAGTTGATCATCTAATAAAAGCCACGATGGACCATTCCACCATAAGTCATTATTTTTGATATCAGATGAACTAATTCCCCTAGATATAATGTCTCCGGGATTATCCTTGGAGCTGACATGTCGCCAAGAATTGGTGTCGGTAGTGGTTTGTATTTCGCTAACACGGTTTGCAACAAATGTTTTTAAAGTATTAGGTGACATTGAAATCCACGCTAAAACTATGCTTGAATCCGAAAAACACCAAGTATTGTCGATGTTAATATTTAATGATATTTTAACGCTACTAATCAATCTCGAAAGCAATACAGCTGCTGATAATTCTAACCGAGGCACTGTTAGTGTTTTTATTGGTGCCACCTTTGATTTGGCAGTTAACAATTTAGTTGCTACTTGTCCATGCTCATTAATTGACCTCAAATAGATACAAGCACCATAAGCACTCTCAGATGCATCGCAAAATCCGCATATTTGATGCAATAAGGATTTTTTTAGTGTCACTTGTCTTGGTATGTATATATTATTTATTTGTTTTAAATCATCAAAAAATTCAACTGTCTGTAAATATAATTCTTGTGGAATTGTTTCATCCCAATCAATTCTTTCTTGCCATAATTTTGTAATAACAATTTGCCACGTAATATTACCGGGCCAACCAATCCCAAAGGGTCGAATATCTGTGAAACAGTAGCAAGTATAAGTCTTTTTGTGAATCGTTTGTTTTCAATATCTATATTAGCTATAAACTGAAATTTGTCTAAAATTGAATCCCAAGCGATGCCTAAAATTTTAGCCTCAACCAAATTCAAGTCCATGATATTATTGTTTTCGTTAATCTGTTTACTGTTAGAATTAAACTTTCTTAACTCAAAGTTGCCTTCTTGCAAAATATTTGTAATTTCTAGTTTTAATTTTAGCAATTCGCTTATTGTTGCCGCTCCTGTGAGGAGATCGTCCATGTAAAAATCATGTTTAATTGCTCGGGCTGCCTTTGGATATTTATCCCTATTTTCGTCTGCTAACTGTTGCAAACACCGAGTACTTAAGTATGATGCTGATGCTGTCCCGTAAGTTACGGTATTCAATGAGTAATGTTTCATCGGAATATCGGATGATTCGCGCCATAATACTCTTTGTAAATTACGTTGAAGTGGATCGATGTTGACTTGCCTATACATCTTTGTTATGTCTCCTGTGAGTACAAAATCGTATAGCCTAAATCGCAAAATGATTGATAATAAATCGTCTTGAACTACGGGTCCCACCTTTTGAACGTCATTTAATGACAATCCTGATGACGTCTTAGCCGATGCGTCAAACACCACTCTAAGTTTTGTCGTGGTACTTGTTAACTTAAAAACACAATGATGTGGTAAATAATTAGCTAATTGCTCATTGTCGGTATGTTCTGAAATTTGTGACATATGTCCTAATGACTCATATTCTGCCATAAATTTTAAATACTGTTGTTTCAAACTAGGATTGTTCGTGAACTTCCGTTCCATTGAAATTAATCTTTTTTCTGCAATTTCTAAAGATTCACCCAAATTTTTCCAATTATCCCGTAAAGGTATTGACACTTGAAAACGACCAGCTTCGTCTCTTTGAAAAGTATTGCAAAAGTGTTGTTCACACTCGTTCTCTTCTGCTGACTTATATTTTACAGCCATTTGCGGCTCCTCAATTTGCCAAAATTTCTCAATAGCATTTAGTAATTCTGTATTATCCCTTTTAGTGTTTGTTGTGAAGAAACATGTTTGTGTATGCAGTGAAGCTGCTATTGGACCCGAAATGATCCAACCTAATTTTGTTTTTTGCATTATTGGTTTGTTAGGTCCCAATTTTATTTGTCCGATACTGAGTAAGTCAAAGAAAATAGATGCGCCCAACAGAGCGTCGATATCACCAGGTTGATCGAACGAAGGATCTGCTAATTGTAAATTTGCAGGAATGCTTAAGTCACCTACATTGATTTTATGCTGCGGCAATTTATCGGTGATTTTATCAATGATCAAAAATGGTAATTTTTTGTGATATTGTTTATTTGATGAAAAAAGTTCAGCATGTACCAACGTTTTTGCGTTAAACGTTGCCTCATTGATTCCACTTACTGATGTTGAAATATTCGAACGTTTTAAATTTAATTTCTCTGATAATTTGGATGTTACAAAATTGGATTGTGAGCAAGAATCTATTAGAGCACGACATTTAATTAAGTTCCCCTGTGAATTTTTGATCCAAATTAATGCTGTTGAAAGTAAAACATATTCACTTTTATTTGCCATACTATGCGCGGTGATTACATCTGCGGTCTCAGTTTCAGGAGATGGCTTTACCGAATCGGTCGATTTACCAAAATGCAACAACGTGTTATGTGGCTTATCACATTTCCTGCAATTGCTCGCTTTACATTCTTTACTCGGGTGACCAAATCCCAGACAATTATTACAAAGTCTCAAACTTTTAACCTTTTCAAATCTTTGTTTAGGAGACAATTCCAAGAATTTAGTGCAATGATACAAAAAATGATTTCCTTGACACATTTTACAGTTTTGTTTATGTGTTACGACATAGGATATAGCATTTGTTTTGTTTGTGTGTTTACCCCTATCTAAAGACTCAAGTATCATACATTGATTTGACAAAAAATCTAATAATTGCTTTAAATCTGGAGTTTTATTTGTCTTAATTGAAGCTTCCCAAGCTCTTTTTGTTTTGTTATCGAGTTTAGAAACAATCAAATAAATCAAAAGAGTATCCCAACTGTTCGTTGGTTGACCTAATGTTTGCAAAGACCTTATATGTTTCTGAAAATGATCGACTAATTTCCTCAAATGTGCACAAGATTCATGTTGTACCGTAGAATATTCGAATAACTCCTTCACGTGCGCCTGAACAATAATACGTTTGTTTTCGTATCTGCCTTTTAGTAATTCCCACGCTTCGACATAATTTTGCTCCGACGCTTCTAATGCATTGATAACCTGCGCGGCTTCACCTTTTAGGCAAGATCTTAAATAATAAAATTTTTGGATGGTATTTAGTTGTTCATTTTCGTCAATTAAAGAACGAAACGCGTCCGCGAATGGTAGCCATGTTTCGTAGCTTCCGCTAAATTCCGGCAAAGAAATCTTCGGTAACTTGACATTTGTTTGTTTCGGTGCCCCGCCCAAAGATGAACTATCACTCAAAGTATCGCTTGTGCTACTCTTGTTAATAGATTGCGAGATAATTTTGTTGGCTGCTGTCAACAATTCATAGAATCTGTTCTCAAATGCGAGTCTGTCTGATTCCTGATTAGAATCAATACATTCTATATCGTCTTGGATTAATTCATACTCGTTCAATATGTTGGCAATTTTATCCACCCTAACTTTTAATTGATCAGGATGTTCAAGCCCTTGTGTATTTAAAAACGTTTCAAAACGACTTAACTTAGCCTTTAGGAGAGCACGTTTTTTGACCAAATTGTCCAATTCCGCCATTACGAGTTACAACGCGCGGCGAACGACTGTGTACGTGAACGACAAAACGAGGGAAAAAGAAACAAAGGAAGCGACTTACGTTTGGTTGCGATGATGATATGTTGCGAAGAATGACGAATCCGATGTCGACGGACCATATGTTGATGTATATTCGTTGTGCCCCAACTGTCGCTGGAGTTTGCGACGACGACGATTTTAGTAAAAAACTTGATGATGTGTTCAACTGGTATATTGCAATACTTATGATACAGTGTGTGTCTGGTATCTGGTACAGTAATATATGCTAGCGACGCATGCGTATTGACTAACGACATCTAGTGGCGAATTATAAAGTCATATATACGAAGTCGGTATACGTCGCGACATCTGGCGGTAAATAACTTATCGATCTAAATAGTATACAAAACTCAAACAGAAGCTATAGTACATTTAAAGTGTTGAGGATTTCTTAGTTTATGTAATGTATAAGTTTCCGGTAACATTTTGGACCAAATTCTGCTCGGTTCAATACCGTACTTGTTTTTGTCCGTCGCTTTTGACTTCGTCTTAGTTCTGGTTGTGTGCAACGAACTTGTAATACCTCCATCACATGTAATTTTACTAAGTGCAACTCATTCTAATAAATTATTACACCGAAATTAAAATTTAGTTTCAATTATATGTGCGTGTAAACTTGTATAAGCCAGTGGTACTAGGTAGAAACTGCTAGTAAACGTTAACTATTAACTATTCTTTGAAGTAACTAATCAGTTACCGCCAAACACGTCTATTCTGATTATTATAATATGAAACCACTATTTTAAAGGTAACTTTTTAGGTTATGTTTCATGATTTTATCACAGTAGGGTGTACACTGTTGCCCCAAGCTCCATTATGATCATAGTTGCGACCTCACTGATTATTTATTTAAACTTGTAGACTAAAGTGGAGTAAAATTATTCACAATTAGATTTTGTCATGATTTTATCCAAACCTTACGCAGTTGATAGTTAGTACAGTACTGCCACGTGGTAGTGTGGAATGTGGAACTTGCAAAATACCCTAGATTCTAATTTAGCGCAATATGGTAACCAAAATTACTAAATTTGTATAAAATTAATGACGCAAAGTAGAAAAAATAGTATATTATACTTGTTTTATAAGACGTTTTGGCGCACTCGTTCCATTTGGGCACTCCTCGCTACGCTCGTCGTGCCCAAAACAACTCGTGCGCCAATATGACGTCTTATAAAACTTGTATAATAATATACTACTTCAACAAGTTTCTCTATTTGTATTAGTTAGTACATTTAGTTGATATTTTGACTACTATGTGGTAGCAAATGTATGCAGTGCCTAGAAAGTGTATACATCTACTAGGAATAGGATACCTACATTTTTATACAGAGTTGATACTTTCACTAAAATAGCCAGTATTTATTTTTTTTTAGTACACACTGACTAGTAAGTGTATACATTTACTCCAGTTTGCGCTTTTACTGTAACATATACATACCACTATGTATACTTTTTAAAACACCACGTCAACGCATTGGGATTCTTGCCTAAGAAGTACTGTCTAAGGACAAAAAGGCCGTAAACAACGGAAATAAGTAAACTGGAAACATATATTAGCGTTTTACGTTTTTTATCAATTTTCTGAGAGTTCGTCCTTTTTGTAGTTATCTTTAATTTTGTCCTTTTTATCCTTTGCATACCTTTTATCGTTTGTGTCATTTTGGTTCACATAATGTTCGTAATGTACGTTTTTTTATCAATTTTCCGAGAGTTCGTCCTTTTTGTAATTTCTTCAATTTTGTCTTTTTCGTTCTTTGCAGTCCTTTTATAGTTTGTGTCATTTTTGTTCACGCAATGTTCGTTCTTTGTCTCATTCGTCCACTATATCCTTTTAGTCATTTTCGTCCTTCACGTCCACTTTAGCATTTTCAACAGTCCCGTAGTTTTTTTGTGTATGTTTGTCATTTATATCAATTTTGTAGATTTCGTTTTATACGTCTATTTTCCTTTCCATCCTTTTTATATTGCCTTTCTGTAACGCTCGTCCTAAATCTAATATATATATTTAAAGATATTTTCGTTCTTCACGTCTTTCCATATGACTTTTTCGTCCTTTTCATCAATGTTATTATTTTCTTATTAACGTGTAATTTGCAGTAGGAAACTGGACAGCGCTTGGCATAATCTATGCATAATCATATGTTATCGCCAATCCCATAGAGGCGTTTGCATCATGCACCCAGCCAATAGGGGCGCGATGTCAACCTTCTTCGACCACCGGACCAAATCCATTAAAGAATCCGTTCACGTGCGTCCGCCTAATGTATTTTTATGAAATCCCTACATTTGTGTTTGCGTTAGTAGTTCAAAATAATAACACTCTTTCCTGTGAATAATAATCTTGGATTACTTGGTTTAACTGTAAATAATTCAGCCACCACCTGAATAAAACAAGGAAGAAAAGTCGATCCTTGGCGTAGAAAAAGTAAGCCAACGGAAATTAAATCAGTTGGTAGACCGGTGTTTCGGAGAAAATTGCTACGAAAAAATACGGCCGATCTGTTGTCATGAATATTTAATTTATACCTCCATTAGTGGGGAAGTTTTTTCTTTCCGCCACCTCCGTTGGAGAAGGGAGCGCCCCCTGCGTGACTTATTTAGCAAGATAGAAGGATCGAAACAGAAAACTCCAATCTCGCTACCAGAGATCGCTCTCCTCAAAAAATGTTTATTACAGTTCCACTGTGTTGACACTTAATCTTCCCTGGTGTTTTATTACAAGAGGCGTTTATAATAAGATTTCCCAGTTAATCGAGTCATCTTCTCAGAGTATAGATTTAATGTATATATTAAATGCTCAAGGTAGATTACTTCGGAAAATTTATTCATAGTAGCATTATCTTATATCATCTACATCTTATATCATTTACGATGCTCTCGTGCTGAGCTATTAGAATTGCCTTCAAAGAAAGTTGTATTTTTTTTAAATTTAAGTTTATGATATAATTTGCTTCTCTAAAATTTTACCAATTGGCTGTAATAGGTCTTCAATATTGTCGTGGTGGAGTAGAAATATTGTCGTGATATTTTGCTGACTACCATCATAAACATGCATAAACAGATACATATTTCTGTTTTTGATATCCCATAGTGCACTAACACTTTATTTTGGAAACTCTTGATGACTTTGTAGTTGAAAGAAAGTAGACTATTAGTGGAATTTTCGGTATGCAAAATATCTTCATCATGTATCTGCATTCTACCAGGAACACCATACCAGGAGTTGTTGTTAGGAAGAAATAGACTGATATATGAATAAAAGTGGATAAAAATTCCAGAAGGACAAAAAGCACAGAAGGGATATGAAGACGAAAATCGGATTGCCGAACAAAAATACGTAGACGACATCGATACAATATGCAAGACAGAAAGGAAAAACAACAACACAAAAATGATGTATATGACAACACAATTATGTTGGTCATTTTCATCCTGGTCATTTTTGGTCGCTTTTGCTCTTTTCGTCATATTTGTAACTTTATTCAATATCCATTTTGTCCGTTACGAGCTTTTATCATTTTTCCGTTGTCTTTGTGTCCTTTAAGCCCCTTTCTTTCTTTATTAGTATTCCTCCTTTTTAACAGTTTAAATTATTTCGTCTTTTACATCCGTTTTTTACGCTTCGTCATTTTTATCTATTAATTTTCTTTAGAGAATTAAAACATTCTGCAATAAAGGCGATAAGGTACGCGATTCCAGCACCTTGCACGACGTACGGAAACACTTGGAGTGTGCCACCCGTCGGTAAAAATAGATAAACCAAGTCTGACATACGGGGTGTCATACAAAGAAACCCGGAAGTTCGACAGGAACCGCAAGAGTCAAAAGGGTTCGTTTGCTTATACAGGGTGTCTCAACAGTGCGATCTTAGAAGATTGTAAATCTGTTAATGAAGATAATCTAAAACTGATTTCACTCATATGTACAGAAATCCGAGGTGCACATTTTAAAATTATTAGCGTGTGTACAGGCTGTTCCGTAAGGTAGTACCTACCCAAACTTATGAGTTTTTAAATGGAGCAACCTATATTTTGGCACAATTTTGAATTCCTCGCAAAGTTTTTTGACAATAAAAATAACTTTACCTACCCTAAACTTTATACTTTTTGATTTATTTGCATTTTTATGGAAAAACAGCAGTGTAAGAAAAACAATATATCTCAATACTATTTCAAATTATAATATTAAATTGCAGATGTGATAAAAGGTTTTATTTTATTTAAAAATATATGAAATTATTCGAGAATACAGTAATTTAGGTATAACTGGTTTATTTGTTAATGTAGGCGTAGAAGTACTTATTGATAGAAAAATCTCTTTTGTATTAAGAAGATTAGTTATCTCAGCAATGGTTTATTTTAGGGCTAGTATGTACTACTTTTTGGTTCTGAATGATGCGTAGAATTCAATAAAAGAAATAGATACAGGGTGTCCTATTTAAAAAAATTAAGTTTCTTAGGAAAATCTGTGTGCATTAGTTTGCTGCAGATTATGACAAGCTTGTACATAATATGTGTATGGTAGGTAATCATGATAATAGAACGCTTCTTACTTAATCATAATCTAAGCGCGCGAAATAAAATTAAAAGCAGTTATTGTGATATACAATTTTTCTTAGACTACTGTTTTTCATAAAAATGCCAATAAATCAAAAAGTATAAAGTTTCGTGTAGGTAATATTATGTTTCATTGGCGTAAAATTTTGCGAGGAATTCAAAATTGTGCCGAAATATAGGTAGTTCCATTTAAGAAAACGTAAGTTTGGGTTGGTACTACCTTATGGAACACCCTGTATCCAGGCTAATAATTTTAAAATGCGTGCCTCGGCGTTCTGTATATATGAGTGAAATCAATTTTAAAATATCTTCATTAACAGAGGCACAAATCTTTCGAGATCGCACTGTTGGGACACCTGTATATGTATACCAATACGTAAGTGGGGTATCAGCAAGAATCAGTAGATTAGTAAAGTAATCGGGTATCACGGTGACGTGCAAAGCACCATCTAAGGTAAAGGATCTTTTGCCTAACTCAAATGATATCACGCCACTCTTGAAGAACGAAGGAGTATACAAGATAACATGTAAGTGTGGTACTACGTAGGACGAAGCATCGAATATTGAGGCAAGGAGCACAGAAGAGACACCGGGCTAGGCAACATTCACCAGTTCGCTGTTGTTAAACTGTCATGAGTCGGGACTCGGGACACACACTGGATTTCTATGGGGTTAAGATGGAAACGGTAAGTAAATATCATCGAAGGGTTATTAGAGAAGACACCGAAATTCATAAACATCCATAGTGAGGACGGCACTGACATTAGTAGGGTCTGGAAATTGATCCTAACTTTGTCAGGTAGAAAAACATATGGGAGCTGTAGCTCCAGATGTGCGCAGTGAGGTGTAAATTTGGTTGTATAAGGGAGATTTCTTCGGTAGGGCTTCAGTATTCAGTTAGCTCTGAAGACGTGAGCAACATGGTTCGTGAAACGTCAGCAATTGTAAATTTTGACGCATGGAACAACCTGGCAGCAATTTATTTTCGGAACTTTCCGTTTGTTTTGTCCTTTTCGCCGGTGTTTTTGGTCCTTAATCTCCTTTTTATCCATTTTGTCTATTCAATTTTTTTACGAATACGTTCTTTTGTCGTTCACATCCTTATTATCGATTTTGTCTTTTCGTTGTTTGTTGGTTAAGTTCTCTTGTCCTTCACGTTATTCTTCTTCATTTTGTACCTAAGTATTTTTTGTCGGTTATGTTAAGTCCAGTTTGGTACCATTTTCGTTCATCGTTCGTTCAAGTTTGTGCTTGTTATCAGTTTGATTTGTTTTGTCATTTGCTCGTCAATTTACTTTTGTCAACTGTGCCTATTAACATTCCATAATTTTCGTGCTTTACGGTGATCAACATCATTTTTTTTTTACAATTTCATTCTTTTGTTATTTACGACCATTTTATTCATTTTGTCCTTTTGTTTTTTTTTGTCGGTTACAAACTTTTCTCCTTCACGTCATTTTTATTCATTTTCGCCATTTCTGACATTTTTGTCCTCTTTGTCGTTTTTACCCATTTTAGCAGCAATACCCGTAGACAATTCATTTTCTATGTTATCAGCTGTTCCCGTTGCGAAGGAGACGATTCCACTTAAGAAACGTCGGTAAAATGTTCAAACGTGAATAATGCATCAAGATCAATCAATTTTAGTGGAACACTTTGCAGTACCGCTCACTCTGCTGGGGTACATTGACAAAAGAAAACTGCGAAAAGGGTTTCCGGGACGTTGATGTTTAGCAGACCGTTGGGCGCTAAAGACGCCCTTAAATTTTACAAAGGCGACAGAGCAGCGGCACGGACCTAATGTCATTAATCATGAAAGAGGGGGTGAGGTGACACGCACACTCGGCCCCAGTCAATCAACGTGCATAAAGGCGGTCCAGCAGCGCCTGGTGTCGATTGTTTCAATTAAAGACGTCACGGAGACCGTTCAAGTTCAGCTGGAGGCACTTCATTATTGATAATTATTATTTAATAGAGGGGGTCCCTTGAGTGACACTGCCCTGTCAATATTGCGGAATGTTCCTGTCTTCGGCCATGAGAAATGATCTCCTGAGTCCATAGATGATGAGGACACCCTCTTGCCGTATACGAGCTCAATTGCGATTGACGGGTTAAATCAAAGGAAAAGAAAATATTTCTTAAATAATCTGGAAAAGGTTTCTGATGCATTTGCCTTCCGCCGGAAAACATAAACTAAAAATAAACTCACATAAACAAGCAAATGACAGGACAGATATGATTTTGAGCAATTCCATAATAATCATAACGCTACATGTCACCATGAAAATCTTTCTATCTTGTATGGAACATATTTTTGTGTATGGTTGCTATCCATGTACTGCAGACCTGAAATTTTTTAAAAAAAATTGGTTTTTAATGAGCTACCTGCTTATTTAAAATTGATTCTATTTCCAACAATTAGATTGGAATTATTTAAACATTTCTGTGACCAAACCATACTTATTCCAAACTTATCTTATGATAACTACTGGTTTATCTTCGAGTCTGCTGTAGACCCTGCGTAAGGCGCGGTATGCCCTGCGGGTTATTATCAGGCCCGGCGCGTGATATTTTGTGTATGCGAAAACAATTCTGGCGACATTCGGAAAAATTCAGTTGCCAATCTACCGGTTTTGTGGCACGACTAAAATTCTTACCTTGGTATCAATCGGCTCTAAAATATAATCTGAAATAATATAAATTGCACGTAGATTTGAAATACTACAAGGCAATATCATAAAAATATATATTTTTTAAATCAAGATGAGATGTTACTAAATAATGTCAAACCTCCTTAAAAACTTCTAAATTTTCAGTAAATTTGTATGAGTTTTTATTACATGACGTAGTTTTAACGTCGGAGTTTTGCAAGGCTGTGCTAGAATAGAAAAACTACCATAAAAATGCTGACAAAAAAGTTATTTAGGACTCCTTTTCCAAGATTTTTAAATTTTTCTAATATTAAAAATACAAAGTAGGCATCTTATGATGTCAGAATATCTACATATAATTAGGAAAATGTTTGTGTGACATAGGCAGGTAGTATTTTGATTTTAACTCCCATTGTTGTTATCGTCTTTGAAAATCATCAATCAGGTATTGTTTAATCATCATCATTGATTTCTAGTATAAATACATTTCTCACTTATTTTTAAGATTTCTTGGACTGGCGTTTTAGATGCCGATTTTACATGTTTGAACTCAGTTTATGGTTTATAATAATAATAATAATAAGTTTGTTAATCAAAGTATAGAAGATGGTGATATACAGGCGGGATGCAAATTTTAAATAAATTAAAAATTACAGCCACAACCTGGGACCTTTGAACTAGGGACCTTTGTGTCGCTAGCACAATGCTCTAACCAACTGAGCTATTGAGGCCTATGACAAATGTTAGGGAAAATCGAATCCAGGTTGTGGCTGTAATTTTTAATTTATTTAGAATTTGCATCCCGCCTGTATATCACCATCTTCTATACTTTGATTAATTTCATCATTACAGTAATTCCGTATCATACGTTATGTTTGTATATTCATATCTAGTAATAAGTTTATTGTTGTCAATACCACAGGGTTTACAAATGTCAAATCACATAATATACACATCATAAAGATCAGTTACATACTAAATTTCACAGGAAAGCACCACAATAAACATCTCAATACATTAAAGCTATAAAATATACCACAAAGGCTGATATTATACATTATACAGTTTCACTAGTGGACCAATAGACCGCCTATTGGGTAGATCAGTGAATCGGTAGATCGCAGGAATCGATAGACCGCATAGACAGTGGGTATATATACAATAAGAAAATTCGTTTGCAAAATCAAAATTTCAAGTTGATGTAAAGTTATTTTTATGACCTCATATTAACAACCAAAAAAGTTGCCTTAATTAAAAAAAATCTCCAGCAAGTGAAAAAAAAAACCTTTTTTCATTTTGAATAATTTTAACAATAGTAGGGTGTGAAATAAAAGTATAAACATATATAATTCTAATACAACCTACTTAAATTGCATAAAATTGAGTAATTTAAAAAATATATATAATATATTTTTATAATCCGCGCAAATTACGACGATAAACCGAATTTTTTTTTTCAAGAAACACGCGTGATCTAAATAATAATTTGGAAACATGAAAAAATTATAGACCCCTTGCGGAAGACCTAGATTGTTTTTTATTTAGGCTATTTTTTTGTTGTATACATAGGACCATAGAAACAACTTTTTATCAACTTGTATATTTTTTTCCCGGCACCATTGACCTTATTTACAAAAATAACTATTATTTGTTAAAATTACTCAATTTTATGCCAAGTGCGGAAGACCCAAATGTTGCATTAGAGTAATATTTTTATACTATTATTTCACAACCTATTGTTAAAAATTTTCAACATGAAAAATACTTTACCCCTACTACAAAAAAAACATTTATTGAGAAAAATTATAAACTTTAGGCCACTTGAGGGTGATATATTTTTTCTTATATGGGACAATATTTTTGATGTTATACCTAAGTGGGTTCATAGAGACAACTTATATTAATTTGAAATTTAGATTTTCCAAAAATGGTTGTTTTGATACACCCTACAAATTGGTTGGGCATTATTTATACCTACATATTAGAATTGTAGATTTATAACATTCTAAATATATTTAAAACCTGTAATATGTATAATTGGTTTGTTTGCCCATCAGTAAAAACAATTAGTTATTCCTAATTGCTAAGCATGCGCAATGGAGATTTTGTAGAGGCAGAACCCCCATTGCGCACACGCAAGAGTAAAAATAGGTGCTTTGTATAATTATTTTGATGCTGCTCGAGCAAACCTATTATGGAAAATAAGAATAATAGATAATAATAGAGATAATAATTATTATGTAGACATACTTTATTGTATCTTAATCATTGTACAAACAAAAGAAAAATATACCAGTGAAGTGATAAATAATGAAATAACCAATGATCCGTGAAGTGATAAATAATTTGTAAAAAATATGATCAACGCTAAATATAAAAAGATGTTCTGTTACAGAGAACATTCATATATATTTGTACAACAATATTAGTTGCAAAAATATATATGATAATTTATTATTGCACAGCATTGTATACATAAATATATACATATTACAGAAAACAAAATAAGAAACGGGGAATATTTACAAATTTAAATTTTTCTTTGGCTCGTGTGCCTATTAATTTGACCTACCTCTAAATACGTTTCGATTATTCCTACATAGAAGTCCACCCTTTAAGCCCTAAAAAATGTTGCTCACCATATGCAAAAGTAAATCCAAACTGTCTGCTTTTGCAGTATGAATAGTACGGATGTTTCAATGAAATTGAAAATCACATAAAAGGCCACATTGGCTTACGATTGAGGAATGCACACACTCTTGAATACTTTCTACGATAAATAGTACCTCAATAACTCTTCCGAATTAAATCCGTGTTGATTTAACTTTTTTGTTGGAAATTACTTGAAGACACTCCTGAACCAACGTTGAGATAATTAGCATTAGAAAAATGTTCTTCCTGTCTTCAAAGTTTTTCATGGGATGTCTATTTGACAATTTAATTGATATAGTAAGCTTTATCACAGACGTAAAGTTAAGCTAAAGAAATGTGAATTAAATTACGATTCGGGGTTACCTGTAAATACAATACCGGAAACGTATACATCCGCAAAGGCTTATTCTAATAATAAATTCCACAATAATGTTGATAAAAAATTGTTCATTTTCTTCAAATTCTTTTACGTGATGAATCTTCAAAAGCTTTGATGTAAAGCAAGCATCCTGTTTTGTTTCGTGCGAGTGATCACCGTTAGAAGAAAAATCAAGCTAAGGACAACATTCCAAGTCTTTGTAGGCTTGTTTTTCGCTTGCTTTCAATTCCCAATCATACTACTTGAAATTTTTCATTATCCGTTTCCAGAATTCTTCCTTCTCGTTGTGGCAAAATTTTACATCATCTTCTTCCCATGTTACACTTGGCTTCACTAACAATTACTTTATTGTATTGATATTGACATTATGTAGCTATTTCCATTACCTTTTGTTGTCTCTAATACATCTATATTGTTTGCATTCGGTCACGGTTGAATGACTTGTGTATGTAGGTATGCTAAAAATATTTAATAAATGTGGACTACCGTAAACAAACCTTCATAATAACATGTATTAAACTTACGTAGCGCCATTTGTATTGGCAAAGTCGGCAAAGCGAATCCATATTTATAAACATAAATGTTAGGTTATGCAGAGGTTTGGGTTATGTACGGCTGACGTTTAATAGCGCTGGTAGCGCCATCTTTCGAGTAATCGGCTAAAACGTCCGAATTCTTGTAGAAATGCATTTTGTGGACAATTTATCGATCGAATGAAATGGTAGTCACAGCTATGGTCACAGCATACCCGTTAGTACTACACACCCGGGTACCTTATACGTTAAATAAATAACCACAGCTCGGCTCATAGGAAAAATGACATAAGTTCGGACGTATTATTATGTTCAGTGGCTGTAACACGTAGGAAAACTTACCCAAACTCACCAATGAATGATATCTCTGCTATAGTTTGTAAAATCATACCATATTATGCTTGCATGTATACGTAGTAGGTTTCATTCGTACGTAATAAAGACAAATGCGAATTCTTAATTATTCATATACGTAGAACATACATTATAGGTTTCTCAGAGGCTTTTTGGAACGGACGTTGTGGTCTTAACCTCCGAAGATAATGATCAACAAATTGCAGGTTATGTCTGCGCTTTTGACGTTTCTTATCTGGCAACCATGACGACGCGTAATAAACTGCTGTTGGAATGTTGAGGCGCGTTCACCAAAATCGCTCGCTTTTTGGAAAATTTTTAAGCAAAAACGCCATAGAGGCCTTTTTGCGTCGATTTCAAAAGCTCACGCAACGTAGAATGGTCCATTTAGGGCGACGGCCGCGCTTCGCGCGCCCGAAAAGGCTTCTCCAAATTTTCTATAAGCAACTAAGAACGCACTTTTTCGCATGTGAAATGGTGAGAAAAAATACGTGAAATCAGTTTACATAATATAGACAAGGTTATCACGATGCCACAGTTTAAAAACTCTTCAACAGTATAAAACGCATTATCAGCCAAAACTGGTATTAGCCTTTAGCGGCTTTTTATTGCGACGTATGTGTGCCCCACACACTTCGCAGACGGCTCCCGCCGGCCCTGGTTATTATAAATCAAAGTAGGCGCAAAGATCCAGTGCAAGACTTTGTGTTTGCCGCTTCATATGACCTGAATAATACTATGATACTACTGTTCTACACGCAACTGTTAAATTGGTTGCATAACCTATAGTAAGTTTGATACTTGTTTGAGTAAAGCGGCAGAAATGTAGTAACATCGGCATTGCCTAGTTCGCGTACAATCATTTATAATGACCCTTTACTAAGTTTTAGATCTCGAGCGTGGTTAGATGAAACCCAGAGCATAAGGACAACCAATAGATAAAAAATCTGATGTGGCCAGGCACATGACTTTATCATACAATATATAAAATTAATAGTTTAGCTGCATGAGAATCTATTTGACTGAGATAAGTCGTGTCTGCATTAAAATTAAACTAGTTAGCCAGGATTTAAACGATTTTTTGATACTATTGACAGTAGGTATTGTCAAAGCATCAGCATTTGACACTTACTGTCATTAGCATAAAAATATTTATCAAATCCTGGTTTCATATTAATGCGCATGCGACCCAGCGACCGATCTCGATCAAATAGAATTTGCTCTTGCAGCTAAACTATTAATTTTACCAAAAAATGCCAGACAGAAATTATTCAGAATTTCCTCTACTGTTTATTAATTAACTTATCGTTAAAATAGCTAAGAGTAAACATCCAGTCCCTTTGGACCCTTTTGAACCAAATGCTTTTCAGCTGTAAGTTTGGTAATGAAACTTCTAAATATTTTTTTAGTTTCGTCCCGATACCTTTAGTAATTTCTCCAGAATCGTCGCCACAAAAATCTGGTAAATAATTTTCAGCAAGGTTACTATACTTTGTCATACTACGTATGATAAAGTAAAAAGGTTGTTGGCTCTGATGATTAATATATTATATTGGCTTCCAGCATACTATATTTTCGGGTTTTACCCCGACTTCAGTGCTAACTACAAAAGATCATAAAGAATTATGCTCAATATTCCAAAGTTTTAAGGTTAACATACCGTCGTACAATCTTTCTTGTATTTATTCGAGAAAACATAACAACATTGCTATCCGCACAGAAATACACATTGACTTCTCCAATGTTGAATTGACGTTTCGCAACCGCTGAAGTTTAGAATTCTGTCCAAAATTTCAAAATATCCTGGCTACCTACTATTAATGCAGACACGATTTTGATCGACTAGAATTTGCTCCTGCAGCTAAATTATTAATTTTACCAAAAATTGTTATAGACATAAATTATACAAAATTTCCTCTACTTTAATTTATTATTTATCTATTTTGACGAAATTACTAAAATGGCGGCTCATTCGCAAAATCATTGAAAAATGCTAAGAGAAAATAGCCAGTTCCTTTGGACCCTTTTGAACCAAATGCTTTTCAGTTCTAAGTTTGGTCAAAAAACTGCTAAATATAATAAATATAGTAAATATAGAACTTTCGTCCCATTACCTTTACCCATTACCCCGTTTCTCCGGAATCATCTCCACAAAAATCGAGTACACACATATGCACATACACACATACAAACACACACACATTTTTTTGTAGCTTGGCCAAAAATGATCAGGGAACCCAAAGAGACCTATTTCCGCTAAAATCTAAAAAAAAAATTCGGCACGGTTACAATACTTTACATACTGCGTATGATAAAGTAAAAATAATCGTTAGCGTACGTGTAGAGGACACAACTTTTCTAAATTGTTTTATGAGTGTGAATAGCTTGAGATATTTAAGCGATAGAGTATGTTTCAAAAATGTTAAAATAAGGCGCCATTAGTAATCGAAATAGTACTAGTTTTCGCTTATTTCGTTACTTTATTAACATACTGTAGTCAATAAAGGGTTTTATTTCGAATTCATAAGGGAAGAATCGGTTTTGATGATTTTTCTATTATGTCAATATAGTTGAAATCAGGATTGAATTGCCGATTAATAACTTAATTAAAAAAAAATGTCAATACAAAGTCAACAAAAACTTGTCGAACAACTTATTGTTAAATTATTAAACTAATTATGTTAAACAAACTGGCCTTTACATTTGAATAGATGCGTCCGCTTTTTAATCTATTTATGATTGCAAGACGAATGAAATTTAGAGGTATGCTAATAGACAAAAAATGCATTTTTGATATTCATGTCGTTAGTACAACTTCCGTGTTTTCCGGAACTGACGTTACCTTTAACATTTGAAATGGTTGGGTGCGATTATTTTTGTGAAACTTTCAATCAGAATGACATTCTGAATGCAAAATCACGCTGATTCAGTTGGGAACAGGTTTGACTGCCACTTGATATTGGACCAGATGTGTCAATGAGACGAAATTGAGAGAATTATAACGAGACATTGCATTGGTCCAGCATAAAGTGCACAAACTAGTTCCAAACTGTTACTACAAAGAAGGTTAATAACGTTAGTAAATGTTTAAAAGAGAATGTGTTCATTTGAATTCACCACAAGTTACTTTTACTAAAATTCCGAATTCAGTTTAAAAATGATTACATTTTATTTAACTACGGGTGAAAATGGACTATTGCAGAAAATTCACATTGTACCATTCGCAGATAGGTAGTTATATAAATGGAAAAATTAACTTCAAATTAAAATTCAACGTTAACGCAGTTATGAGGGCTTTACACCCCCATTCAGCCATGTCTAAGTCATTTTTCATTCCACATTTTCGATAATTTATGATAACGCTTGTAAACGTCCCAGGATACATTAATCTTGCTGACGCGGAAGAGTTTTATTAAGTTGATCGACTAATTCGACAGTAATTTATTAGCGAACTTCATTTGCAAACGCCTTCAGATTCCGTTTTTTTTGTTTTATTTAATGTATAGTACCTATGCTAAACCCTGTGATGTCCCAACGTTCATTATCCATGCGATGTGAACCGGTACAAACTCAACAAAATCAAAGCGAAGCGATCCGCCAATTAATATTATGGTGTGGCCCGGGTTCTGAGAGGATAGGATGTGGAAATGGCTAAAATTAACGCTAACTGGACAAGCTAGAAAAGGGAACTAAAGGATGTACTGCCCGTTGAATAAACGCCTCACCGCCAGATGGCGATACGTCTGGTCCCTTCGAAGGGATATTTATGTAGGAGAGCCGGAATCGACCCTCAATTAAAGGAAGGCTAAAGCAGGTTCCCATTAATTACAGATAAATCGCCGACAACGGCATCATGTTTCCCTGAAAATTTATGTTCGGCCCATCAGGTGGAGGGGGCCAGTTGCGAAATTAAATATTTTTAATAAAATATGGATTCTACGCTTTGATTGAAACAAAGTACCTTCGTTAATCTTTGTACACTTTATATGGGCTGTAAATGAATTGGCGTTCAGAAATAAACTACAGGTGCAACTTAAGAAATACCATAGGAAAGTATACTGTTTCATATGATGATATATTCCGCATCTTTCAACCCTAAACAAGATTTGGGCCTAAGATAAAAAAAAAACCTATTATTTTCTTCTAAAATAGATACAATCACTACATTTCTAATCTCGCGTTCGTACTAGTTTTTTTTGGCGATTATTAGAAAACTTACCGTCTTCATTAACCCTCCAAATTTTTTTTAACATGTTAAATATAATGTATTCTGTGTAAGAATTGTTTAAGCACTATCCTACTAATAAGACTTAGCAACACTGATTGTATCCCAAAAGGTACGACACGTGACTTTTGATGAATGAATTAGTATTTTGACATTGATTCATATTGTAATTCCTGTGAAAAGCAACTTTTCTGATAAACCTGAGATGGCCCAGATAAAAAACTTGTGGAAACTCTGTAAAGTAGTATTTCATTACTGTACTACACTGTTCTATATAACTAACGTATTTATGGTTTAATTTTCCTTATTTTTATTACACTACTCTATAATTTTCAAAGTATTTGCGGAATAAATTGCATATTTTTTATAAATAAAACACTTTTTTGTTTGTTTTATTGCACTAAAAACAAATTTAAATTTATTTTTTACGGTTCAAGCTTTCATTTTAAGCTTCCAAACACAATTCTTTCACATCACAGTTTTGAGAAAAAAACATTACCTTCTAAGTTAGTATTTTGACATTGATTCATACTGTAATTCCTGTGAAAAGCAACTTTTCTGATAAACCTGAGATGGCCCAGATAAAAAACTTGTGGAAACTCTGTAAAGTAGTATTTCATTACTGTACTACACTGTTCTATATAACTAACGTTTTTTATGGTTTAATTTTCCTTATTACTTTATCATACGCAGTATTATAAAGTATTGTAATCATGCCAAAAAAAAAATGAGGTTTTAGCGGAAATAGGTCTTTTTGGGTCCCCTGAACATTTTTGACCAAGGTACAAAAAAATGTCTGTGTGTGTGTGTGTCTGTGCGTGTGTGTGTAAACGATTTTTGTGGCGATGATTCCGGAGAAACTACTGAAGGTATCGGAACGAAAGTTCATATTTAGAAGTTTTGTTACCAAACTTAGAGCTGAAAAGCTTTTGGTTGAAAGGGGTCCAAAGGAACTGGTAGTTTATTCTAAGCCTTTTTGAAGGATTTTGCAAATGAGCCGCCATTTCTGTAATTTCGACAAAATAGTTAATTAATAAATTAAAGTAGAGGAAATTTTGAATAATTTATGCCTATGACATTTTTTGGTAAAATTAATAGTTTAGCTTTTTAGTTTATTCTAAGCCTTTTTGAAGGATTTTGGAAATGAGCCGCCATTTCTGTAATTTCGACAAATTAGTTAATTAATAAATTAAAGTAGAGGAAATTTTGAATAATTTATGCCTTAATTTTTTGGTAAAATTAATAGTTTAGCTTCAAGACCAAATTCTATTTGATCGAGATCGGTCGCATCTGCATTGATATGAAATTACATAGTAGCCAGGATTTTGACAAATATTTTTTTGTGTTGTCACATTCGAAAACAGCTGATCTCATCAGAGGTTGGAAAACCACTATGGAACGTTGCCGCTGTAGTGCGGCAAATTATAAAATACAAATTTCAAATAAAGTAAGATCGCAATTTGATTGTTTGTTGATAAGAAATATCAACCCGTCTTTATATCTAATTCTAAAAACGATACATTGAGAAAATTATAAATAAAGTATAGCGATGAGTGTAGTTTTATTTTAGTATGTTGGTAGGGATTTGTCATGAACAAATATAAATCTGTCAGAATTTGAATTACCTTTTTAAGGTGCGTTTTCATTAGTGACAATGGCAGTGGTAGCAGACGCCGTTATAGTATTTCGAATAGAAAACTGATAGTGACTCATGTTTATGTACATGCAAACTAATATGTGTCATTATCACGATATGTAAGAAATACTATAATTTCGTATTCTACCACCGCCATTAGCCACCATTACCTACCAATCGGAACGCACCTTTAAACTTGACGTTTCGTCAAAGTGGTACCAACCTAGCATTTACTATACAGACATCATGTATTTTTTTTTAAACACAAATTTCTTAAAAAGCAACACAATAAACGTTGATGTCGTTCCTGCCAAAAACTAGATAGCCGACTCGCTCATATGCGACGGCGACACTCCGCCTTCGGTGACGCGCCGCATCACCGCTCGTCGCGTTATTCCGTACTTTCGGCATTTGTGCCATAAATAACTATTATTCTAATGACGTAGTGTAGGTAGTGTCAAATGCTGATGCTTTGACAATACCTACGGTTTATCTCAATAGAATAGATTCTCATGCAGCTAAACTATTAATTTTATATATTGTATGATAAAGTCATGTGCCTGGCCACATCAGATTTTTTTTATTACACTACTCTATAATTTTCAAAGTATTTGCTGAATAAGTTGCATAGTTTTATAAATAAAACACTTTTTGTTTGTTTTATTGCACTAAAAACAAATTTAAATTTATTGTTCACGGTTCAAGCTTTCATTTTAAGCTTCCAAACACAATTCTTTCACATCACAGTTTTGAGAAAAAAAAACATTGCCTTCTAAGTTAGTATTTTGACATTGATTCATATTGTAATTCCTGTGAAAAGCAACTTTTCTGATAAACCTGAGATGGCCCAGATAAAAAACTTGTGGAAACTCTGTAAAGTAGTATTTCATTACTGTACTACACTGTTCTATATAACTAACGCATTTATGGTCATAGTAATTTGTCAGTCTGAAGTAGATCTGTGCAGAGAAAAAAATCTTTACCATGCAGTCGTGTAAACGTTTGGAATTTAACAGGACATTGCACACTAGTTCTACAGTATAAACCAGGGCTATGTACTCGGAGTCGGAATTCAGACAAATTTCAGAGGAGTCGGAGTCGGAAAAAATTTACCGACTCCGAGTCCAAGTTTAATTACTGTAGAAAACATACATGCAAGATGGACGTTGTCTCAGCAGACAGTAAAGAAATAAAACCAAATATTCTATTAGGTTTTTTACAAAGAACCTACATATGTAAATGTATGTTTATATGTATGTATACATACAAATGTTACAAAACACACTTTCCAAACGAAAGTGAAGGCGATTACCAAAAGTAACTGACAGAATGTTGTAAATTCCTTTTTGTAGTTGAACAAGAGAGTGAAAAAAGATTAAGAAGTAGGGCCGTAGTTCAATGTAGTAGCATTTACTCAGAAGTTATACCTGTAGCCATAATGATGATTTTTTCATCTTTGAAAATAATTAAATTGATTTAAGATCATCTTTGCAGGAGAATTAGTTAGAGCTATTTTGTCCCTCACAACAATTTTATAAACGTATATTCCACTTAATTAAATTGGTTTTATAGTTTCTTGCCCTGTGGGTAGTAATACTAGAACAGGATATAATTCTTGGGAAAGTCGTGCTGATTTGTATGTTCTCTAATGAGAAAACAGTTTAATACTTAATTATTCTTTTTTATTAAGTACACAGACTTCTTTGAAAATATTTTTGCATGCAATTTTTCTAGAGTCGCAGTCGGAGTCGGAGTCGAGCATTTTTTTACCGACTCCGCAGCCCTGATATAAACATGATTTTTTATACAATTCAACGACGGTGCTATATACGTAATTATATGTAAGGATTTCCAATATATACAACAGTTTATTTAAAAAAAAAAATTACATTGCATTTTGTCAATTATTTTATATTTTATGTGACATGGACCGTACAATTAGTCGATTTCCTTTTCTGCGATAAGAGGTATGGTTTGAATTGTCAATAATTTCACACAAAAGAAAACAAACATTATTATTCTTATAAATTCTAGTTTAAATTTCCAATTTGGTCTTAAGTGCTTGCATTCATTTGTTATTATTATTACAATTTATTAAAATATTTTTCTTATTGCGCAGAATCAAAGTTAATACATACAAAAATAAGCCATTATTGTAGAACTATAACAATAGCAAGCCCCACAAAAAGTGAAGGTGACTACATCGCTTAAAGTTGTCAGACGACACGTATGATAAAGCATACGTATCGTGACATTTTTTTAAATACAAAATTTAACTAAGAAAACTTAATTTGACTATATTCACTGAAATCAACATCCTTTTTTAATTATAAGAAAACTTAACTAATAATCGCATACAGACTTAGAGACACTATCACAACTACAACAGGTGTCAGTATTAAAGAAGTTACCTCGGTCTCCAATGTTGATCCACATCACCTACACGCATCACCCAGTACAGATATTGTGGATAAAATTTCCTTAACATCAATGTAAAACATAAAATTGCGAATATGCTGTCCAGCTTTCCTCAATATAAACAGAATATTAGCATATTATGTATATGTAGGGCCACTACGACTTTCAAAACGTATGCAAATTCAAAATTTAACATGAATAAATTTAGAGTCTAGATGAAGGGTGACGGAACTCTAAAGCATCTATTAGATTGGACGATGGATATATTACGAACCACGTTACTAAACATTGATAACATCAAATTTTCAAGAGCTTAATACCGAACTCGAATTGATAGCAACCAAATGTTGATAACTGCGGCTAAATTTACTAATGCTAAATATACAGGGTTATATAATATAACCCTCATATGTATGACAAAATTTGCAATATATTTAACCCCTATATGCAGTATTCAAAAGCTAACAGTTTTCGAGATTATTTAATTCTCGTAACTTTTTAAGATATCTAGTTAGAAGACGAAAAGTAGTGAATATTTCTTGCAGATCTTTTTTAATATTAGTCGTGTCTTTCAAGAGTAATAACTGTTGCAAAGTCACAATTTTCTCAAAAAAAGGTTAGTAATGAATACTTCCTTAATTTATTTCTTTTATTAGTCCTAAGAACTCGTGATATTGTTATTATCGGTTTCTCGTTGGTTAGACAACGCATTGTTCAGAGTTATACCTTGATGGATAGTTATTGAAACATAGAAGTTTTTACTAGTAAATAAAAGCATTTTGGACAGTATGTACCTAGATAATGTTTTTGAGAAAAAATTTTAAAATCTAATTATGATTAGTTTTTTTTTTCTTTTTCGGTTGTCTTCATATGTAGTTTTCTTAAAAAATCACGAGAATTAAAATGTCCCATAAACTATTGATTTTTTGTATAGTGCGCATGGGGGTGAAATTGTTTGCCTCTACTATACCGTCCTGAAAGGAATACGTCCAGGTGCCAATATTACTACGTACGTACAAAAATATAAACCCGTTCAAGCAGAACCATTTTATAAGCTCGATATAATATCTAGTCCCAAACGGCAATACATAAAGCAGACAAAAATCCAATCTTTCAATTTCGCTGGCGTTAAAAGTCAGAGTACAAAATTGTGTCTGCAGTTTCTTATCTTATTGCCAGCGCGCTTCAGTTACAGCAGCTCAGACCGATTTTGGCGGGACCATCTAGCCACCCCTCCCTCTCCAATTGGGTTATCCACGGTGCCCGGGATCTATATCAACAAATCCCCAAACAATCAGCGAATACCCTTGTCATTTATTTTACACGAGGCCTTGAAAGGCGGAGAGAAGAACGCGAGCGTACAATTCGCAAAGGGTGGGCTGCAAGAGTAGCGAAGGGGGGCATGCAAGAGTAGCGAAGGGGGGCAAACACTTTGAGAGAAAAAGCCCCACCGTCGGTCGACGAGCTGATAGGACGTGAAGGATGATTGGAACGTGTGCGGTGCATAAGGAATATCACGAAGGAATGTAACAGTTTGTGAATTATTTGCCGTTCTGGTTCACTGTGTGACCTTACTGAGCTAAGTGGATACGTTCCGCGACATTGCGGTGAACAAAGAAACGCTTTCAGCGAGAGACAAAGGAATTGGAAAAACGATGGGAACAAAAAACGTCAAGTAATATCACATTTGGCCAGTAACTAGTTCTTAGTCTTAATCAGCCATTATATACTTGACTAAATTCAGCGGGATTTTTTTAAAATTTTTGGCAAAGGATAAAATTCCCTCTAATAAATTGATTGAATGATGAAGAGATAAGGAAAATAGTTCCCCCTGAAATACTTTCAGTTTTAGCTTACTTCTAAACTTTTCAGAATTTTTACTTTACCATACGCAGTATAATAAAGTAATCATGTAATTGTAATATAATAAAGTAATCATTGTAATCATGCCGAAACAAAAAATTGAGATTTTAGCGGATATAGGTGCAGGTATCGAAAAAAATGTGATAAAAAACTCAATTTAGGTGGTTTCGAGAATTGAAATTAATTTTCGACCAAGGATTAAAATTTACCGCGAATAAGTCAAGTTTAAGTTAGCTTAAAATCTGATTATCACAAAAACAATTTTATTTCTCTTCTCACTTCTGCTCCAGAATAAATAAATACTTTTTTCAGATCTGGTTTCATGGCGATGTTTAGCTGGTTGGAATGGTATACCCCTCCTCGCAGTTTGACAATTCTGCCACATCTTCATCCACGCAACTGACTCACATAGTGGCAGAAGACCATCAAATGTGGCATCAATTCAGCGCTTATTAATTTAGAGAAAAAACTCTTTAAATTATTATTATAAAGGTACATTAACTATTTTACATTCTCTTTATCACAAGGAAATTGATAAACAAGCATACAGAGTGTCCCAGAATGTAAGAAAAAATGGTAACTTCCTTGTTATTGATTTACTGGAAAATGTCATACTTTATAAAAGTTTGTCCTTATTCTAAAACGAATAATTAAAGCATAAAATTTGTAAATTTCTGTAAATTATACAGGGTAGTCCAGAAAATATGAATTTTACTAAGTTCATATGTATCTACATGTACATGCATCTTAATTACTACTCAGTTTTTACTTGGAAAGATTGTCTAGAAGTATATGTTATAAACAAATATGAAGTAACAGCCCCATATCTTAATTTTTCTTTTTAGTCGGTAACGTCTCGACGCAAATATTAGACCTATCTAGCATGGGCGCCGTTAAAAAATGTTCCAGTGGGGCAAGATTTTTTTTGTAATAAAAGGTGACGTAGTGTAAATGACTATACTATTAGTGATTTTCGTTGTTTTATTTGTTGTAAATGGCATTGATAGAGACATATTCGTATTTATTAGTTAGGATTCATTAAATTCATTCGTTAGATTTAAATTGCATTCACCCTGAAAAATCTCCGTTGCTTTTATCGTTGTCATTTTTACTCATTATTTTATGTCATTAGCCACGGTTGTGACCCCTGTATGCTCGGCAACTTATCTATAGCGTATTGATATTAAGTGAATTGCAAGAAAATTTGCTGCCTTTCTATCGTTTATTACGGTGTAATTAATAATTGTTATTAAGAATATTATTTGTATTTATATATTTGTTTCAGAATCATTGAACTTTCATCCTAGAATTTTAGATTTGGTCTGACTGCCAACCAATATTGAAGAATGTTTATTAATTTGTAATATTCTGGAGTAAACATTGTTAATTTTTTATAATAATTTCCAGCTTGTGTTCATCGAGCAAGGCCTAATGTATAATGAGCGACCTTTCAAAACCAAAAATACAGGCACAAAATAAACACAATTGCTAATTTAATTCTATAATCGTGTCAATCGACCATTCCATAAAAAGTCTTAATAATAAATTGGTAACAATAAAAAGGCGCAAAATTATTTAAAAAAATTTTACCCGAATTAACGACAACCAATGACTAAATATAGAGAAAAAGTTGAACTTTCTGTGATAACGAAATTGTTATTTTTACTATTATACGTAAACAGTTGAAAGGCGACAATGCTAGGTCAACTAATTATGAAACTTAAAACTAATTATAACTTTTATGTAAGCTGTATAGAAAATCAGCATACAGACCATACAGACCATAGTAAACAAATTTTTTAATGCACTCATGCCCGGAAATGTATTATTTGAACGCTTGAGAGAGTCGGAAGATTAAACTAATTTTACAAACAGCATAGGTAAAATAGTGCCATGTAGCATAGGACGGCGCTTTTAAAGCCAAATAACATTTGTGTGCCTTTTTGTTATTTATGTATTGGAAATAAAATCTCTTTGATCGTTTGATTGTTATTTATTTCAATAGGAACCGGTTTCGATCAGCTAACTGATTATCATCAGCCTAAATGGTCAAGTTATGAATGAAACAATAAAAAATTGTAGAGTAGCAACGACGCAACAGGCATCTCGTTTGGAGAGTGAACGGAAATGTTTCCGTTCACTCAGACTCAGACTTGGAATTTGTCGCCATGTTGGTTCCGCCATTATGATTTTTTGAAATCTGTCATCAGATCTTAAACCAGAGACCCTTAAATATCACTGGTGCTAATTTTTATGCAAATCCAGATTTTTATTTTTGCCGCCATATTGGACCCGCCATTTTGAATTTCCAAAATATGACCACAAATTTTGAATCAGAGACCCCAAAAACTTTTTAGAAGTATGATTAAAACGTCTGTTACAAAAGTCACATTTTTGGCGTACCGGCTCATAGCTATGTGCTATCAACACCATAAAACATCAATATTTTAAAAAAAATGCAAAAAGCTGCAACTGAGATCAAGTGGGCTTTATTGTAGGAAATCTAATGAACGTAAAAATCGCAAAACTATAACTAACAACCCCTAACAACATAACTTTACTCTAAACAGAAACCAAATTTATATAAAATGACACTGGTATATTCAGTATTGTTATACTGCCTAGATGTGAAATATTTTATGTAGATGCAACCGTATCTGGAAAATACATACCTGGAGGTAACGATTCCATCCCATTTATAGTGTGTTTTTGTCGAAAGTACTTCACAAACAATACATCAACCTAACTATTTGTTTGGTCTTAAGCGGATGGTGCGAAATGTTAAAGTTTAAGGCGATGCTGTCGCCCGCGCATGCGCGCTGTTTGAATATTGAAGTGTGGAAACGATGTATCATTTATTTAGTTATTTATAGAAAGTATTATTTTAGGACAAATTACAACTTTATTTTTTTATTTTCTGCCAGCTTTTCAGGTACTCTGCCACTATGTGTGACTGTGCATTTTGGTGATTGATTTTGAGGATTTCAGATTAATATAAATTAGAAGGGATATTTTGATATTATTTTGAGATTGAGTTTCTAGGGCATTTAGCACAGACAAATAAAACCACGTTTTTATGCTTTAGCCACAGTTTTTTTCCTAGAATGCTTTGGAAAAACTTACGAGGCGAGATTCATGTTTTCCAAATATAAAATTTTTAAATTATTTGCCTAAATTTCCTTATTTAAATCCATACAATTTGTAAGCTACCATGAAAATGAATATTTAAAACAACATGAAAAATGAATGTTTGCTATTTAAAAATAACTTTCAATTACGTTTTTGGAGTAGAAATAAAAGTAAAAAACATCCGTTTTTTTGAGCCTTTATTGACGAGTAATTATTTATTTCTCATTCTAATTATTAATTCGAATTACAATTCGACGAGCATGGAGAAATTCATCACCCACATTTCTATTACGTCTTAATAACTTAACTAAAGAGAAAATTGATGGTCGGAAATTTAATTTGATATGAAAATGATTACTTTGATAATTATAAATTTACGTGTTTAAGGATTTTATAAAATAATTAACAATTTCAATTTAGTATATTTATTTTTATGCCATTTGTATATTATTTGATAATATTTGAATATTTGATATATTTGATAATAATATTTGATAATGAAGGTTATGCAAAATGTCTCAAATTATTAACAGGATTTTAAGTTACTTTAAGGGTAGGTTCTCTGTAGAGCCCTAAAAAATAGCTCAAGTTTGAGACAGTTTTTCAAGCAAATTGTACGAGATATCAATTTTTTTTCTTTTGTCTTAGATTTATCATACTTTAGTGTACAAGTGACATAGCGCCATAAATAAACTGTGTGCAAGAAGTCCCGCGCTTCTCTCAAAGACGTGCACGATACCTCCAAAAGCTGCCTACCTTCAAAAGCACCGTGAAATTAGTTAGAATTAGTTGGAGGCTAAACTAACATTTAGCTAACAATGTTGAAAATTAACAAAATGGCTACTGCTTGAATTTTAAGATCGATTTTGTACAACTTTTTTCGGTTTCAAATCAGTACTAATAATATAATTATATAAAGGTTTCACTAATTATGGGTTCAGCCTCCAATAAAAAGTATTTTCCCTAAGGGAAAAATAATAAATAACTCGATTCGTTAAATAATTCAAAAATAAGCGCGCAAGCTAGTTTAAAAGATCGTGTTTCTACAAAAACGCGGCGGTTGTATCGGTGGAAAAACTCTACAAGAGAAGGTAGAAACATGATACTTTTTAGAACACGTTTTCTATATGAATGCATTGAAATATAATAATTTAATCAACGTTAGTACCTAGATCTATACGTTCTCTGTACTGTATTCAAATTTCACATTCCTAATGTAAAGCGTTAGCGAAAATTATCATTTGAATAGACACATCTTTTTGCGCCGCCTTAATGCAGGAAACTTTGGCCGGAGAATGCCATAGGCAATAAACCCATAAAACTTGGGAGAATCAAAAAAGTGTTTCAGGGGCTGATTTTATACATTATAAGGTTACGAAATACGAAAGCACAAAAAATTATTTTTTCAACCGATTATATCAGAACTTCCCCTTAAGGTACTGTCGTGTAAAATTGTATTTCCGAAATCAATTATCAATGTTATACTTTTTAGCGCCATCAGGAAGGATAAATTCTTCTGTTTTGACCAAGTTTATATATTTTGAAATTCAAAACTAATATTTAGCAATACATTTCATCAGGTATTGTTAAATATATTACTTGATGTGACAAATAATACATGTACAAAAATTAGCAGTATTATTAACAGCTTGGTTAAGAATATTTCACTAGGTAAAACATATTAATAATAAATACTTGAATTATGCCTTACGCCACATTTTAAAGTTGGCTAAGCAGTGGCTCAACATTTTCCATTACTATACAGACTATTGTAATTCGCAAAAGTAATTCTTTTTCGAGAGTTTCTTTGATAAAGATTTTTTTGGTTTTACCTTGCACCACGCTGTTTAGTAGTTTATAGTCGGTAGTAATGCTGCACTATCACAAAAAGTGCATAAAATATAGAGCTTAATAAATATCGTTGATCTTGTTTTAATTATCAAACAAAACCTTTATTATTTATGTACTCTCATGTTATCTCATTACCAGAACATTAATAGAACACAAATGGGAACTAGAATAATGATAGTAATATGAACTAAAATTCATTAATAATGACGCGTAGTAAAGCATAGAACGCGCGGGGCTTTTAAATAAACAAATACAGCTGAAATTATATTTGAATTACTTATGTGCAGGTTTGATTAGTTCTAAACAAATCCGACACCACATGCTTGTTTCGTTTTGATTTATACAAAGAAAGCTACAAAAGCGCTTCATGTAATGCACAAAAATTGATAATTTAATTTTTTTAAATTAAAATACGAGTGTGGATTTAATTTGAAATCTGAGAAAATTATTAAAAAAATAATCCCGAGTGTCTACTTTTAGAAGCAATTAACTAACACAGACTTGTTCAATTTGTGTTTAAAAAAACATTATTGTTAAGACTAAAATAACCTAATACTTCATATAGCACTGATACGTACATTATTTTTACAGTTTATAACATGATGTAATGTGGTGTATTCGGTAATAGTTATGAATGAAGTTGCAGTTAGAGTTGTTGGTGCGGAACTGTTCACCCAATTTCGAGAAAGTTATGGTTTTAAATCGTTTTGTGAATAGACAGTTGATATATCGGCCTCATTCATAACTGGAAGATGAAAATAGACGTGCCGGTATAACAGGGTTTATAAATAGGCAATGAATTTTACATAGGCCCCTGTTCGTGACTATTATTATTTCCAGATAGGAAATGGAACGTCATCAAATACGCCTTTGAACACGACTAACCGCTTTACTTGTTGCGTAACAGAATTGTCGTTTTGTAGGCCATCTGCCATGCAAATTAGTGGAAACCTACTACGATATAAATGACGGACAGCTAACTATAAGTCATGGCATTTCCTGGAAAACCCTCTAGACATTATTCCGAATGGTATTCGATTACTGTACTGAAATATTTATTTAGCAAAAGAAAAGACAAACATAAATTGATGGATGTTGATCCATGCTAGTAGAATGTTATTCTGTAGTTGTAAATGTATTTAGGTAAACATTTAATGAATTACCAGCATAGTATAATATAGATAGTATAATATAGGCTATTTTCTACTCCTATTATTTAATTTATTGTGTCAGAGATTGTGGGAACGTCACTGTACTGTAACTAAAACAGGTTTAAGTACCTACACGCGTCTGGCAAATCAAGTCTGTCGACAAGATGGCCCACGGATTATGATGAACGTGGGGATTTCAGTAACTGTGCTAAAAGAGTTACGAAGTCGCTTAAATGGGACAAAAGTTGCGTAAATAAACACTCTTGTTTAGTGTGTCCATGTAAATATTTCATGTAGCTTTTATATTATATCAAATATCAATTTTTAGTGCATACCGTAGAAACATGATAAATGTTATTTTTATAAAACTTCATTCAAAATAAATAATTATTTGGGAATATTTCTAAGGAATATTTCTAAGGAATATTTCTAAGGAATATTTCTAAGGAATATTTCTTGACTCAAGCACAACATATTTGGTCCGTCGAGTCGGATAAGCAACCAGCGCATTTGGATAGCAATCTACACTTCGCAGGACACATTGTCCAAAGCAGTCCAAAGCAGAGTAGAACGTAGAACAGGAACAGGTAAAACAATACGAGGCAGCCCAGGACACGGAGAACGGGAACAGGACACAGTACAAAGCAAGCATCATAAAGCCACATTACATTACATTATATTACACTCATATACATTCCATTACATTTATTACTAATTTCTTTACTCTTTACCTCTCACTCGTGACTTTTTTGACATTCCACACATGGACACTAAAATATTTATCAGTCGACGTAGTATTTTGAAACGTCAATTAACAAATTTCGATACTTTTATAACTAATTTGGAAAACGACCCAGCCAAAATAAATGAGTTGGTTGTGCGTTTAGAACAAATTAAAATAATTTATAACACCTTTGATTTGGTGCAAAATAGCATTGAAATGTTAGATGACTCAGAAGCACAATATGAGGAACGCGACTTGTTTGAGAACAAGTCGAGCGAATATATTGGTTCCTACAAATGCAAATTTAAGTAAAATAACTTAACCACAAATTCAATTCATAACGTCCACACAAAATTTACCTAAAATTAAATTGCCAAAATTTTCAAGTAACTACAGCGATTTCGTTTTTTTTTGCAATAGTTTTAACTCATTAATTCATAATAAGTTTTTAACTAACACGCAAAAATTTCACTACTTATCAGCGTCATTGGTAGGTGATGCTAAAAATGTCATAGAATCACTTGAAATCTGTAATAACTATGAAATAGCATGGCAACTCTTAAACGACAGATATCAAAACAAAAAGTTCATTACCTACTCAAAATAAATAAAAAATCATATCGCGATTTAAGACTAATTTCAGACAATGCAAAAAGATTTGTAGACGCAAATAATCAACCACGTGAAACTATATTGAAAAGTTCTATACATTCATTTTTACTTTATCATACGCAGTATGATGAAGTATTGTAATCGTGCCGAAAAAAAATTGAGGTTTTAGCGGAAATAGGTCTTTATGGGTCCCCTGAACATTTTTGACCAAGGTACAAAGAAATGTCTGTGTGTGTGTATGTATGTCTGTGTGTAAACGATTTTTGTGGCGACGATTCCGGAGAAAGTACAAGGTATCGGAACGAAAGTTCATATTTAGAAGTTTCATGACCTAACTTAGAGGTGAAAAGCTTTTGGTTCACAAGGGTCCAAAGGAACTGGTAGTTTATTCTAAGCCTTTTTCAGGGATTTTGCAAATGAGCCGCCATTTCTGTAATTTCGTGAAAATAGCTAAATAATAAATTAAAGTAGAGGAAATTACCTTTTTAAGGTGCGTTTTCATTAGTGATAATGGCAGTGGTAGATTGGTAGGTTATAGATTTCCAATAGAAAATTGCTAGTGACTCCTGTTTATGTACATGCAAACTAATATGTGTCATTATCACGATATGTAAGAAATACTATAATTTCGTATTCTACCACCGCCATTAGCTACCATTACCTACCAATCGGAACGCACCTTTAAACTTGACGTTTCGTCAAAGTGGTGCCAACCTAGCATTTACTATACAGAATTTTTTTATTTATTTTTTTAAATACGTATTTCTTAAAAAGCTACACAATAAACGTTGATGTCGCTCCTGCCAAAAGCTAGATAGCGCGACTCGCTCACATGCGACGGCGACACTCCGCCTTCGGTGACGCGCCGCATCACCGCTCGTCGCGCTATTCCGTACTTTCGGCATTTGTGACATAAATAACTATTATTCTAATGACGTAGTGTAGGTAGTGTCAAATGCTGATGCTTTGACAATACCTACGATTTATCTCAATAGAATAGATTCTCATGCAGCTAAACTATTAATTTTATATATTGTATGATAAAGTCATGTGCCTGGCCACATCAGATTTTTTACAAAAGAACAAAATAATTTGGAAATTTAAACCTGCAAAATCACCTCACTTTGGGGAGGAATTTGGAAGTCTCGGTTAATAGCACGAAACATTTTCTGAAAACACTTACACACCATACACACTTAACATTTAAAGAATTTTACACATTCATTACACAAATAGAATCCATTTTAAATTCTCGGCCAATTACACCACTTTCAAATGACCCCAACGACTTGGAGCCTCTAACGCCTGGACAGTTCATCATTGGTGTATAAATGCCCTACCATAAGAACGCCTAGAAGAAGTTCAACGCAATTAGCGTCAAAGAGCTTCCAGAGCTTGCAAGAAACGTGAATCAGTTTTGGCAACGTTGGTGAAACAAATACAAACACACTTCAACAACGCAACAAATGGTGCTTATATTTTTTAGTTCTTGTCAGATTCATTTCTCTCAAGCATAAATCACAATGTTCTACTTACTAATCAAGAAAACTCAGTATAAAATAAAACGTACATTTATAGTAAGCATTCGGTGAAGTATTTGACCGATCAAAAATATTTGAGCAATGCAAAAAATTATTTAAGCATTAAAAAATATAGATATTCACTAAATGTATATAAATGTGCATCAGGAAGTATTTTGCTTTTCGTATATCGTAGTCCGTAGAGAGTTTTGCTGTCGGCTAATTGATTGTTGGTTTCAGTTCGATAGATAAAACATTTATTCCTAAGTAATAACGTCGAATATTACTGAAAGTACGCGCCACCATTAACATAGGAATCATCAAAATCAGATCAGCGTTGATGGCCAGTAGGTTCAGTAGTCAATATTTATTATTTTAATGCATAGTTATTCAATTTTAGGGACCTATAAAATATTGAATAAAATATTTCACAATATAACATTTTTATGTAACATATTTAGTTAATGCTCAATTTGTATTGATTTAATACACACGTTATCCATTCTTGGGCGGAATATGAATAGAATATTGCTGATTATAACATTTTTTATGTAATACTTTATATTTATTTAATGCTTCCTTTGTTTATTTTTTTGATTTTTGTTATATGTATTGATACTCTTGGATTTATGATTTTCTTACTTAATTTTTATTGGTACCATATAAACCTAGTGTGTATGATTATGAGTATTAAAATTCTCCTGTAATTGGTACTTGTTGGGCAATAAATATATTATTATTACCATTATTATTATTATTAATGCGAAATATTTACTATTTTAATGGTCGTATTTATGTAATACATATGCGTATTTATTTTAATGCACGTATCCATTGAAATAAAAAACAATATTAAAATATCTACATAATAGTAGTATGATTTGAGTAATTTTTCAAATTATTTTGGATTTAAATATATCGGATTTAAAACAAGATAACAACATTTATTTAACTTGAACATTTTTATTATTGATATCTTAGAACATTGTACCCCTTTATAAATGGGGTTCTATAGTGTTCTATAAAACTATATAGAAGCACTTGAACCACCTATTTTGAAAATAAATTGTCTTTTATTTCTTTTTTTATTTCAATTTTCGCGTTTATGAATAGTGACTAAAGTGTGCGATTTCTTCTCGACATCTGAATTGAACATCTGCGTTTCCTTGTGAAGGAATTCACCAAATAGGATTAGTTTCTATCATCAGCTACCACAGTATTAATAATCTATCGCCATATAATCATCACAAGTTTACGATAAATTTGAACAAAGCTGCTGTTTTGAAATTAAAACCAAAATTGGTGTAAAAGTTACAAAATATTCTATAGACATGACAAAAATGTTATTAAAACAGTGGGGTAAATAAGGGCAAATTGTTTCCTACAACACTTAACGAAAGTGAAAATGAACGAAACCTTCGGCAAAACACTTGTGCTTGGCTGCATAACTACTTTGACCGTCGCAGAGAACGTCGGGCTAAAGAAAAAGGTGTTCTTTGAAATCGACATGGGCCAAATGTACTTCCGTTTAATGTTGGTGGCCGTTAGGAGATGGGACCTTTCCCTCGTCGCGTCGTCGGTCAGAGGCATCGAAAAGGTTCTGCTTTTGTCGGACGTTTCCCCCCGTCAAAGCGTCGTATTGCAGTTTATCGTGTTCATTGTTCTTTATCGCAACCGCTCCGGCATTGTTTGCGTAAACGGAGTCTAGGACCGCATAAGCATTGTTCCCTCGGTCTTTATTAAGGCAATCGTGTCGCAACGTCAAGGATAGGTGTATAAACAAGTTTCCTCGTGGGGGTTGAGGGTGATGTGGCGGTTGACTGTACGGGGCAGAGGTCCTGGGTGAACTAATAACCTCCCACCGCCAGGCTTAATACCTCCGAACGGAGCGTACGATTACAAAGCAAATTGTGTTCGTTTTGTGTAGGCGACCCGAGGAACGCGCATTGTCATGTCTTTGGCCCTCCGATTTCGAACTGAATTCGAGGAAATCTGAAAATAATGTTTGTTTTGATGATGGAAATAAATAAAAGGCAACTATGTTTCTCGTATTAATAATCTATCTATGTCGTATAGTAAAGTCTGGAAATTAGTTTCTGATAACACCAGTTAAAAATGCTGTATATTATATATGGTTGCCTATCAGATAAATTATTTTTTAAATTACTATTATAAGTACACGGCCCAATATTTTTAAACAACTCTTGTTTTATTTAGAATAGTACTAATAAGTTTACTAACATGCCAACTGTTAACATCAACATCGTAAAACTAATAATTTCCACCCAACCATCAATTTCACAATGGAGATGGAGATGAAGATCAGCAGAAAAATTAACTTCCTAGAACTAACAGTAACGAAACATAACGATGGAAAGATCAGCACTAAATCCACCAAAATTAAAAACCCATCCTGCCAACCAGAAAATCAACATTGTTAGAATGTTGTCGAAACAAGAAACAAGAACTAGAAAAATTAAAAAGAATACTAATCAAGAACAGTTATCCACAATTTATAATCAACAAACACTTGCGACCGGAACAAAACCATAATCTGACTAATATTGACCAAACTGATCCTAATACTAGAACTCTCATCCATCTAAGAATACCATACATCAAGAGAATTTCAGACAGATTGAGAAACATCCTAAAGACAACTACGTACGATATAGTATTCTACGACACTAATACTAATGGCAAATTTACACCAACATAAGAATTACCAAAATGATTAGAAAACAACGTCGTATACAAGATTCCTTGTTCTTGCGGCCAAAACTACATTCGGAGAGACAAAACAATATATCAAAGACCGAATACAACAACATCAAGCTTCAGTACGTAGATTAGCATCAGGAAAATTGAAGTCAAATGAACACACATGTATGACTATGCACATAACAGACAATCCGGAACACCAGCTCCTGTTTGAAGATTGCAAAATTATTGACAATGGAACACACTACGCCAAACGACTCTTTGCAAAAGCTACACACATTTGTACTAACCCTAGTAACATAAACCTAAAATCAGATATACAGGACCATCTTGTTATCAACAGTATATTATAGTGAATTTATCAAAAGAGTCCACGGACGATAATCTTTTATAGATTTTCTACTAAATCAAACAGAAACCCATTGAAAGGGACTACTTATCGACCACAGATTAGTTATCGACTATACCATACAGTAGTTCAAGATTCTACAGTTAGGAGCACCACCAGTATTACACATTGTAAATACGCCCACTTCCTACCAGTTCAAACCATCTGTCCGTTAATATAGGTTTCGTTATCACATTTAACCAAGACAGATTTATAGTTATAATTTGATATATTCAGTGCCACCATGTGCCTGAAAACTTGTCATATAAATGTTGAGCAAATTATGCAGCATCTTAAAGATGAAGGATGTGGGTACGTCATAAACAAAGAATTACTTAAAAATATTGAAAGATGTAGGTATGGGAGAGTAGGTTTCAGAACCGAGATATAATGTTCATAATTATCAATATCTATTCTGTCAACTCATCTCTCATCACCAAACTTCTGCATTTTTTAGAATGTTCCAGTAAAACTGCTTACGCGTAACTAAACAGAATGGCGGCTACATGTCTTCAGGTCTAAGGGTGATTTCTGTTAAATTTACATGCTTGTGCATGTTGAATATAGATGTTATGCTCAAATGCAGAATTACTGTTTACTGATCACAATTTCTGAATTTTTATAAAACATTATTTATAAACACAAACGCAATTATAAATTTTGTAATACAAAACCTTTTATATTTCTGGCCGGTTTTGACGTCTCTTTCATTGTAAACCAATTCGTCAATTAGAAAATAAATTGCTCCCGGGTTATACCGTCAGTGAAGATTCGTTAATGTTGACGTTTCACGAACGATGTTGCTCGTACCCAATTCATCAAAATTGTCGCATGCATTTGAGAGTTATAATAAAAAATATAGTTTCGTTGGTGGTCTAAGCTTGACACACCCCGTGGAATAATTCAGGGACGCGGTGGCTCAAACATTTTGTTAATTCTAATGTATTCTTAACATTTTGTTTATTAATTGTTTATTTATTTGATGGTGTGTGAAATATGCACAGTTTAAAGTAAAGTTTTGTCATTTCTGTTCTACCAGAAACCACAAAAAGTTGCAATTGCCATTATGGTGGATGCGCCGGGAGTTTTTATCATTAACTACTTTTATTACCAAATAAACAAAATAACTACATTTTTATGCTTAACGTTAAATTGTACAAATGGCGCCATTCGCTATTTGCTAAAGCTGCCCTTCTGTTATCGTGCCATCTATTGCTGATGTTATGCAATAGAATCGAAATAGTTATCTCCTTTGTCCACTCTGTAATGTGACTTGCCCAACTTGACTTTAATATCTTAATATTAAGCATACCATCGTGAAGTTTGGTAACTTATTTCTTGTTAGTTTAGTTTTGTCTTTCAAGTGACACCTAGCATGCTCCTCTCTATTCTTATTTTGGAATACTCGAGAACTCATCAGATCGTAAACTATTACTGTGACACCGGCAGACCCACGACATTGCACAAAGTTGCGCTTTTAATGCGATATTTCGGCACATTAGTCGGTTACAAAACTGTTTTTATTTCATATGTCGAGCACAGATAACGGTGATATTCAAGGTCAAAAAAGCAAAAAACTCAAAACGCCTTTTGAAATATTTTCCAGTGGAAATCGATTCTGGGCATATGTCGGGATATGTCGGTGAAAAAAAAGACGATTTGTCGCAGCAAAAACCCTAAAGTTATTCAAGGTAAATATTTCTGTTTCTTGATATGTTGGGGAGTAAAATTCGAATCTAGACATATGTCGGAATACATCCGTGTAAAAAAAATCAAATATCGGAGCAATGGCGGCAAAAAACCGAAACGATTTTTGATATGTCGGTGAGTGAATTTCGATTTTAGGCATATGTCGGTATATGTCGGGAACAAAATCGTCGGGGCAAAGACCTAAAAGTTATTCTATGTCAAATTTTTCCAAGAGGTTTCTTGATATGTCGGGGAGTAAAATTCGAATCTAGACATGTCGGAATACATCCGTGTAAAAAAATCGATATATCAAAAACGTTTTTGGCATTTGCTGCCAACCTTTGATCTTGAATAACGTTTCGACTATTGCCTCCACATGAGTTTTTTGCACGGATACATTCCGACATGTCTAGAATGAATCAATTTTCATTCCTTGATATACAAAAAATATTTTGGAATAGGTACACCTTCAATAACTTTTCGGTCATTGCCCCGACATATGTTTTTTTACAGGGTTGTATTCCGATATATCTCTGGATACAATTTTCACTCCTCGACATATCAAAAAACGCTTTAGGTTTTTGCTGCCAAACTTTGACCTTCAATAACTTTTCGGTCATTGCTCCGATATATGATTTTTTACACGGGTGTATTCCGAGGTATATCTAGATTCGAATTTTACTCCACGACAAAAAAAAATTGCACCTTGAATAACTTTGAGGTCTTTGCCCCGACATATCCCGACATATGCCTAAAATTGAAATTCACTCCTCGATATATCAAAAACGTTTTGGGTTTTTGCCGCCAAACTTTGACCTTGTATAACTTTTTGGTCATTGCTCCGATATATGATTTTTTACACGGATGTATTCCGACATACGGTTAGAGTCGAATTTTACTCCCAGACGTATCAAGAAACCTCTTGGAAAATACTTACCTTGAATAACTTTGAGATTTTTGCCCCGACATATCGGTTTTGGGTTTTTGCTTGTTTTACCTTGAATATCTCCGTTATCTGTGCACCGACATATGAAACAAAAACAGTTTTGGAACCGACTAATGAGCCGACATATCGCATTAAAAGCGCAACGTTGTGCAATGTCATGGGTCTGCCGGTGTCACAGTAATTCGTAAAGTTGCATCTACTATCGGTTGCAAAAGTATTGAGCCCTGTGTTTGAAGAGCCGTAACTCTGCAATGGGTGAACAAAAAAAAATGAAATAAAGTGTGTTACACTCCTGAATCATTTCTACATAACAGTAGTATGGTGATAATCCGCTTTTCCTTTGTTTTTCTCACCAATAAAGTATTTGAGACATCCTTGCAAAACCCGTCTTCAGAGCCAGTATGTAAAATTATCACGCTTTGCCCTGCACTTGATGGGCGTTTTATACCTCCTCTATAACCATTATCTTCCTGAATGCCGCCACGATAATGATCAAAGGAATCTCTATTTTCTGGGTTTAACTTTTCAACCCATCCAAACTATTTGGAATGATGTGCACCACTCCACGTTTCATCAGTATAGTAAATATTCCATCCTTGATCAGAAAAATATTTTGTTTTGAAGTTTTATTTGGTTGCTGGTACCGCAACTATCTGATTTTTTTATTGCGGCTATTGATTTAAAGTGCGTTAAAAGCAATAAGAAAACATGTTTACATCTCTTTGCTGCAATCTATTCTTTCATTAAAAAGCTTCAGATCCCAAAACTTTTAGTTTTCCACTTCAGCGTTGCTCAAATTGACAAATACCATGTTTGTTTTGATCCTTTAATCCTAAGTACGGTCCATGAGCCCCGACGCGCCAACACGTAGCCGCTCTCGAGTCCGCCGACGACGTGACGTGTTGCGCGGTGTTCCAAAATTAAATCGCAAATTCATATCGCTTTATAAAATTAGTGAACATCTGAAATGTGTTTCTATTTCAATAGTCTCAATAAACAAAATTTTGCGATTGTTTTTGTACCTATCGCGTTGTCGTGCTAACACTCGTTACCGAGATATCCGCTTCATTAAAAATGTTGTTTATAGCCTTTATTACAAAGAAATTTACAAAAGCAAAAAAACCAACCCGTAGACAAGAAATTGGGTCATACTCTGTGTGAATTTGATTTTTTTTTGGGCTAGCGGTTTAGCAGAAAAAAATTTGTAAAGACGAGGTTTTATTAAAAAGTGCTAAAATCGGGTACATTTTTACACTTCTCTTGCACTTTTGTCTAAACCTAGGGGCAGAAAAATTTGATAGTCCCTCCTGTTATGTAGAAATGATTGAGGAGTATAACACACTTTATTTCATTTTTTTGTTCAGTCGTTGCAGAGTTACGATTCTTCAAACACAGGGCTCAATACTTTTGCAACCGATAGTAGTTACACACACTCTCACATACTTAATTTACATACTTACAGTACCACGACATGTCCAATTCATTCGTACTGAGCAAGTTCCTTTTGTTATAAACTAATCATCAAAAATAGAAGTTTGTACTTGTACGGCAAAGCAATTTTAAAAGTTTACGAAGGAATAACGCAAGAATTGAAATTAAATGTAATAAAGCTTTTAAATTTAATATGCCTGGCATGGCAATACTGCAAACTGGCCCAATCTACTGAAACTGCGACCCGAAATAACCGGCTACGGGCTCCAATTTCAGGAACAGGCAATTTCCTTTGCTCGCTCAGTTTGTGTCCCTCGCTCGTGCCATTGAAAGCACAACGTTGATTATAATTAGTTCCCATCACCCTATATAGTATAGGGCTAATTAATTTACACAATAGAAAATCATCCTATTCCTCCTACAGCTACAGATGAAATGCACTCGAGAAACTCCTTAGAAAAAGCAAACCATTTTGTTTAAGCATCCATTAGTTCACAATGCTACTATGTCATTAGTACTAATAGAGAACATGATAAATTCGCAGTTTGGGAAGGAACCAATGTTTTATGTTTGCTTCGCCAATTCTGGGAATGGCCGATTAGCAAAAATAGACCGAGAGTATGATTATGCGTAATGAGATGGCAATCAGTCTGATAAAGTTCACTATTGTATGGCTTAGGTATATCAAATATATTTTCTTGATGATTTTCGAAAGTAATTTAAATATGCCAACGTTCATTTGAGAATTAGGTAGATTAACACCATAGCTATTATAAGTTTGCTTGTATTATAGAACTCGATTTGTGGCTATTACTTTATTCACTTTGAACAAAGTTGAATTTTGCGTGTCAACCACGTGCCAACACTGGACGAGGTTACAGCTGGTACTAAAATAACCTTAACCGATTTTGCCCATTCACGAACTTGCCCTTATTATTTAATAGATATGCTTGTATGGCTAATTTTAGACAAATACTTCAAAATTATGGCAGTTATCGTGTACACAGACAGACGGACATTTGTGCCAAACTCAATATATCCCTTACCACAGTAAATGTGGGGGGTATAAAACTCTGCTTCTTAATCTTTATTTCTTGTGTACTACACAAGGGATTATGTCTCCATGAATAAATACATAATAAATGTTGTGTCTACTTCGGTTTCATAATGGAAATATTGTCATACTGTTTTTGATTTAACAATGGATGGATTTCACTATATAAACGTAACTATGATTATGGCTAACATCCTTCCAGCAATTTCTAAATTACCATTAAACTATTGCCACAAAGTAGAAAGAAAATCTACCTATCTAATTATTACAAGCACCTACTCAATGAGAATGTGTAAATAAAAACCACTTTTCCTTTATGTTGCATAGTGATTTTAATGGGAACATGTCTCATCATTCGATATCTTCAGCGCAAATCTACAATATAGCAAAACAGAAGTTAAGCTAGGTAGGCAAATACAATTTTTTTAATAAATTACTCAGGGTCAAAATTAGAATAAAATCCGCTGTACAAAACATGTGTCTATCGTTTTAGAATATACAAGAATAATGACAAAACGACCGGTGTAAAGTTAGCAGCGTAATGGAGGGAAACAAGTTGGAAAAATTTAGGAATTTAAAGTGTAAGAATGTAGTTGTTTGTTATTAAATACTAATTTATCATTATGCAAACTGACGTTATTATTTCTCTTGTGTTATTCTATTTCTAATTGTTCTAATAAATCCATTTTTATAACCTTTTTTACATCGGTGGATTAGTTTGGGTGTAATTATAATTAATATAATGACCTGTGTTTAAATTATGTTGAAATAAGTTAGATGTTGCTGTGTTCTTATCGTCCCCCAGCCGTTTTGTTAACTTCATTCCGGTTTGACCTACATATACAGTTGTACATTGTTTCCACGAAAGTCCCACCATATGGAAAACTTTTTTATTGTTTACTTCTCACAAAATTTTATTCTTTATGATAGTTGTCAGCTCGTATGAAACCAAAACTGCAACAGTCAAATATGTAAATTTCGGTGCCATATACCGACCGATTCAGAATATATGAATTTGTGATAACGGTAAAGTACCTTTATTTTCATTATTATCGATAAACTTTATTTGGAAATGTTGTTTAAATGTTGTTTAGAAGTAAAAATTATATTCAAATATAAAGTAAGCGCTACCTACCTATAGTTTCACTGTTTTTCTTAATTATTACTCTTGTGACAAATATTAGTAAATGCCAGTGATACTAAAGTTTCTTTCTAATTTATTTTTTAGAAATTAGAATACATTTTTTATATTTTTTGTTGTTTTGGTACGATAACTAATGTTTATTTAGAACTATTGCAAAATTACTCATTTTTTTTGGTGCGAAGTTGTTATTTCACCCTGTAGATATTAATATATCATACAATAACTAATTCAGAAGCGTGACTTACCTTGTATTCGGTTAATGTTAATTGCTTTGGATAGGTTTACAATAGTAGTTATCCATCTACAGCGAGCGATTCTCAAGTGGAGGTAGGCCCGGCACTAGTCATAATTAATTCAAGAAACAATAGAAGTTTGATGCTTTAGTTATTTTTATTAAAATAATATCAGTGAAACTAAAATTTCATAAGTGGTAGTACCGCGCGTACCACCACTTGAGAATCGCTAGCTGTAGATGGATAACTACTATTATAAACCTTTGCACAGTCATTAATATTAATCGAATAAAAGGTAAGGCACGCTCCTGAATTAGTTATTGTATCATATATTAATATCTACAAGGTGAAATATTAACTTCGCACCAAGAAACTGAGTAATTTTGCGCTAGTTCTAAATAAACATTAGTTATCATACCAAAATACAAAGCATATAAAAAATTTATTCAAATTTCTACAAAATAGATTAAAAATAACCTTTTAGTGTCACGCATTTACTAATATTTGTCACAAGAGTAATAATTAACAAAGAAAGTGAAAATATTTTTTCAAGGGAGTGACTTCATATTTGAATATAATTTTTACTTCTAAACATTTGCAAATAAAGTTTATCGATAATAATGAAAATAAACGTACTTTACTCTTATCACAAATTCATATATTCTGAATCGCGCAGTATATGGCGCCGAAATTTACATATTTGACAGTTGCAGTTTTGGTTTCATACGAGCCGCAACTTTTATAAAGAATAAAATTTTCTGAGAAATACACAATAAAAAATTTTCCGTATAGTGTGGACTTTCGTGGACACACTGTATATAGAATTACATTCCGAACATCTGACTGAGTAAACTCCACACTCTTCCGTAATAGATTTAGAAGTTTTGAAATTTTAGAGAATGTTATAAATTGTCTTATTTTTTTGGTATATGTTGAATTTGGGTAAAATTTGGTTCAATTATATGTTAATACTATTATATGAAAAAGATTTGTATATTCTATTAGTGGGCTTTTCAGTTGTGTATTAATCATCATAATCATTTGTTGTAATTGTATCATGTAGAAGTTTATTAATATGTTTTTTGGGAAAAGCCCTCGTAAGCAAGATCAAAGATATAATTTAGTTCATCTATTCTGGAATTATAAGTAGGTAATAGGGTAATTTAAGCAGCGATTCAATAAAAATTCAAGAAAGTCAAACGCTGGCTGGGAGAAACTGTGAGCGGAATCAAATGGAATTATACATAGTTGGTAAAGTGGTAGGTTTTCTGTATATGTTATATTGAATATTATCATTACTTTTTGTTTAAAGGACTTTAAAATGTTATTATTTTGAAATACTAAGGTGAATTTCAAATTATTGTGAATGTTATAAATGTAAGGTAAGAAATTATTGAGGTTTGATTTGTTGCTGGCCCATTTCACGATAAGAGAGTTAAAAGGATTGTTGTTATTTAAGTACAAAAGAAAATCCCACTCCCATTGGTATGCCGTCTTCCAGCTTATAATATTTTTTATTAAAAGAGTAGAAATTTTGTTTTATAATGTATGTTAAGACCATGTACACATTTGTGAGACAAGTTTTAGGGTGATATCTAAAGGTACGCTTGTATAATTATTTTGAAAGACACCATTGTAGTGTCTTTTAAATTTATATCTTTAGTTTCTTTTATAAACTGTAAGGTGTTTTTTATTGAGTACTAATACGTCGAAAATCTATTTCTTTATACAGAGGAAAATTACTACAAGTTTTATAAGACGTCAATTTGCACTTAAGTATTTTGAGGCGATACGATTGCAGTGATTATTGCCATAAATTAGTGAATGAGCCAAGATGGTATAAACTCTGATAATAATAAACTACTAATCAAGAGCGGTAGGTAACAAATATTGCGACCTACGGAGTGAATCCATTAACCATTACGTTGTAATTACTGCAACACGAGTTCATTAGTAAAATTACCCACGGAACCCGCAGCTAACTCTAATGCAGATCGTGTAGAATTGTAATTGTATGTAGAATTCTGTACTCTATTCGTCACAAATCGAAACGCATGCATATTCGAAATCGACAAGGCGAGCTTACCATATCTGATGCGAAGCGGTCGCCGCTGCAGACAAAATCACAGTACATTAAATAATTACTCGTACCAAAGGATATTTATGTGAGCGGTTTTGGCTTAGCTTGCATATCGCGGACGCAGTATCGTATATCTCTGTCAATTGCCCTCCACTGCAAGCATTGTTTCAAACGTACTGCAACCCATTCAAGCGTTCGGACCATCCAATTCCTGCCAACGTTAAATATATACGACAAGCAGTTTTATGGACGGTTGATAGCCCTGTCTAATGTTATTCCACTCAGAAAAAAAATAATTAAAAGCTCACATAGAGGAACAACAATGTTTAAATGTATAAGTTTTACCAGGGCTGCGGAGTCGGTAAAAGAAGACTCGACTCCGACTCCGAATCCAGATATTTTTCGTGGTCCGACTCCGACTCCGACTCCGAAAAATTGCATACAAAAATATTTTTTAATAATTCTGTGTAATAATAATCTTACGCGTAAATAATCACAAATTTGACACAGAATAAGACAACCGTGCAATATTAAATTTGCTATGAAAAAAACAAGTACCAAAAACCAAAAACACTACCACGAAAAAAGACGCGAATTTAATAAATTAATCTTATATTCTAGTATTCTGATTTTATTAGACATATGGCTTGTGCATATCAAATTACTCACAAACAAATGCTGAACCCATAGGAAGAGCAGAAGTTTTATTTGTGTCCAGCCAATTTGTTGGCAAAAGTTTTTAAACTGACAATCTCAATGTAAATATAAATGTGTATGAAGAATTCCATCTTACACATTCACGATGTATATATATTCATTAAATAAAACAATTGTTTATTTGTGAATGTTAGAAATTTTATTTACCAGCTATCGATTTCGGTCATTACACCATCATCAGGCTAATATAAAAAGCAAAAACAAAGACATCACAATTTATATAAGTTAATGGTACAACCAAGTCACTTACAGTCGAACAGGCTAAAAAGTTAAAATGGTGTGCGAAACCAACATGAAGCGGCAACATGCTATAGTGTACTGAAGACTCGTGTCATTGATACGGTATCTATGTACACTTCATGCGCAGTATTGTATAGGCTATTGGACAATTTCAAATAGATAGCGTTCGTTAAATTCAGTGAATTCATTAATAATCTTTTGTCCATGCTTAATGTTGTTCTTTATTTCGTATATTTCATATTACGTAGCAATGTTATGTTGGCTATATTAGTATTATGGTTATTGTTCAATAGTTGGCCATAGTAATGTCATACAAACAATGTTTTATGTACGTAACTATGTATTGATATAATAAAATAACTTTTTTACGTGTAGACAGACGTTTATATACAAATAAAGAAAATACCTTAAAAGGCTCAATTTGGGTCTAGCGAAAACAAATATTTGGATCTTGGATGTCCTCAACATTGGTCCGTCGAAGAGCCGAATAGAAGCGCGACTGGATATAAGTACTTTCGGGTGCGACGTGCTAATTCAACCCATCATAATTGGTGCCCCATAGAGAAGACAGCGGAACGTCTGTGACTCCAACACTGAGTGCGCATTCCCGGTATATCTTCTTTTTGGTCATTTATCAAATATATACAGCTTCTATTTGCGTCAAGTGTCATTCACTATGACAGATCTAAAGGTTATAATACAATCTCGCACGATCATAAAGGGTCAATTAACTCGTTTTGCTTCGTATTTGGACGGATTTGATTCCGATGCGCCCGACGAAGTTCAGCTAAAAAATCGACTTGCCAAGGCGGAGCAATTGCTTGATAATTTCAATGACGCGCAACTCAAAATTGAGTTGTCAGATACTACCACCGACAGCAATGAACACGAAGGCCAACGCGCAACGTTCGAATCAAATTATTATAACATTATCGCCAAAGCAAAGCAAATGTTGTCAAAAATAACTAGCATAACATCAACATCTCCAGACAATCCATCAAACATACACCCTTGTTGTTCACGCGACAATCAACCAAACCAAGTAAGATTACCCACTCTAAACCTACCATCATTTGATGGATCATACACCCAGTGGCTATTTTTCCGTGACACATTCACATCGATAATCCATACTAACGATACTATAAACAAAATACAAAAATTTCATTACTTGCGATTATCTTTAAAGGGAGAAGCCGCCGAGATAGTCAATTCCTTAGAAATATCTTCTGATAATTACAATACCGCGTGGGAATTATTGCTCGAAAGATACGAAAATAAATCTCTGCTAATAAATAATCATGTCAAAGCACTGTTACACTTGCCATCAGTAAACAAAGAATCGTATGCTAATTTATGCGGAATTTGGGATAATGTTACCAAGCACATGCGTGCTTTAGAAGTTTTGGGCCAACCCGTCAAGCAGTGGGACGCGTTGATAATCGGTATTATAATCGAGAAACTGGATCACGTCACAAAGCGCGAATGGGAAGAAAAGCACGGTAATAATGTACCAAATTTCAAAGACTTTTCAACATTTTTAAAATCAAAATGTCGCTTATTAGAAAGGTTGCAAATAAATAGTAAGTCAAATGAAATTTCCAATACAACTCAACGAATTAAAGCTCATGCTTCATTGGAAAACCAATCTTGTATCAAATGCAAAGGCAGTCATCTAATCTATAATTGCAATGAATTTTTTAATTTACCTCTCAGCGAGAAATGGAACGAAGTAAGACGACTTGATGCGTGCAGTAATTGTTTACGGCAGTACCATTCGGCAAAAAAATGTAACTCTACCTCAACTTGTCGAAAATGCGGGAAACGTCACCACACTCTACTACATAAACATTACAGTCCGCAAAATACCATTGAAAAGGCATCCACATCAAATAATGTTCCATCTCAAGAACTCCGATCATCTTCAAGTGTTTCATCTAAAGATTGTACAACTCAAATTTTATTATCTACTGCCATAATTCAAATTCTAGACAGATTCGGTCATATACACGAATGCAGGGCACTCCTTGATTCCGGGTCTCAATCGAATTTTATGACTGAAGCGCTTAGAGACAAATTACAATTACACAAAACAAATATAAACTTTGCAGTCTCAGGCATCAATCAGATGATATCTAAAATAAAATACACAACTCAAACAAAAATACTGTCAAGATTAAATTCTTTCAGTACTAAGATTTCTTTTCTTGTTTTACCAAATATTACCGATAATTTGCCCCATATGCCCTTTAACAAAGATGATTTAAACATACCCAAACATGTCGTGTTAGCAGATCCAAAATTTAATGAAGTAAGCCGTATAGATATACTTTTGGGAGCTGATAATTTTTGGAATTTACTCAGCGTAGGCCAAATAAAGCTAGGTAGATACAAGCCAGTACTGCAAAAAACCCAACTCGGTTGGATCATTTCTGGTTCTATGCCACACCAGGATGAAACTACGAAATTTTCAACATGCAACTTTTTATCAAACAAAGAGCTAGATCAAGCTTTAACAAAGTTTTGGGATCTGGAAGAAGTCAACCCAGAAAAGAGATTATACTTCAAGGAAAACATGTGTAAAAACCACTTCATCGAAACTACTACAAGGGATGCCGATGGACGTTTTATAACTAAACTACCATTTAAGAAGCCAACATCACTTCTGGGCGATTCCAAACATACAGCAGAAAAACGATTTTACACGTTAGAGAAAAAACTAGTAAGAAATCCAAAACTCTATGCAGAATACTCTTCATTTCTCAAGGAATACCAGGACATGGGACATATGAGTTTGGTAAACCCTAACAATGATGACAATATGCAATACTATTATTTGCCACACCACGCCGTTTTGAGGGAAAGCAGTGAAACCACCAAATTAAGAGTGGTCTTTGATGCTTCAGCAGCTACCACTTCAGGGTTATCTCTGAATGATTTACAACCAGTAGGTCCAGTTATCCAGGACACCATATTTTCCATTCTTTTAAGGTTTAGGAAGCATGCCTTTGCTATTTCTGCAGACGTCGCTAAAATGTATCGACAAGTGTTAATAGCTCCTGAACAAAGACGTTTTCAGAGAATTTTATGGAGAACGGGCCCTACGCAAGAACTGAAAACCTACGAACTTAACACTGTAACGTACGGTACAACAGCAGCATCATTCCTAGCTATCAGATGCATTAAACAACTAGCTGATGACTCTCAAGATGATTATCCAATCGCATCACAAAAAATAAATTCTGACTTTTATGTGGATGATCTACTGACCGGCGCGGATACCATCGAAGATTCAATTATATTATGCAAGCAAATTTCAAACATTTTGAAAGGCGGCTGCTTTGAACTTAGAAAATGGCGATCTAACAACTCTACGATAGTTCAAGCAATCACAACCGAATTTAGTCCTAATATAATAAAACTTAACGCTAACGAAGACGCTAAAACTCTAGGACTAACATGGCATTCATCTGACGATGTTCTAAAATACAACGTCCATATAAGCATTACCAAACAAAGGATAACTAAACGATCAATACTTTCTGAAACCGCTCAGCTTTTTGACCCACTCGGATTATTAAGCCCATGTATCATAATACCAAAAATAATATTACAAAAACTGTGGCAATATAAACTCGCTTGGGACGAATCGATTCCCTTAGATCTTCATACCAAATGGCAGACATTTAAGTCACAATTGCAGACGCTAAACCAAATAGCTATACCAAGACATGTTATATGGCATGGTTCCAAGGAAATTCAGCTCCACGGATTTTCTGACGCTTCTGAAATGGCATATGGTGCTGTTATATATTTACGAAGCACAGATATGTACGGAAAACACCGTGCGGAGCTGTTATGCTCAAAAACAAGAGTTGCACCACTCAAACCTGCTACCATCCCTAGATTAGAGCTATGTGCTGCTTTGCTTCTTGCACAACTTTTCGACAAAGTGGCAACGGCTCTGAAAACTAATTTCAATCAAATATTTTATTGGAGTGATTCTTCAATCGTCTTATCATGGATACACTCAAGTTGCACGCAGTGGAAAACTTTTATTTCTAACAGAATATCTGAAATCCAAACATTAACAGATGCGAAGAATTGGTATCATGTAAACACGACTGAAAACCCTGCTGATCTTCTTTCAAGAGGAGTTGAACCTAGGGATATACAGGGCAATAAAATATGGTGGCACGGTCCAAAATGGCTTACTCAGCCAGCCGAGCTATGGCCCTTGAATAGCGACAATTACAAATTTGATTTCAACAAATTACCAGAGAACGCCGACATTATAAAAGAAAAAAGAAAGCTCACCACACTAATAGTCAATACTTCAAATGACATAGACTTGATCGAAAGGTATTCGTCATTTATAAAACTTCAACGCATTACTGCATATTGTTTAAGATTCAAAAACAATACACAACAAAACCTCACTCACAAACAGTTCGGACCATTGACGTCTCAGGAACTACAAACTGCTCTTTACAGTTTGATAAAAATTGTACAGAATCTCTATTTCAAAGAAGACATTTACGATCTGTCAAAAGGAAGGTCAATTAAAGCCTCAAGTAAGCTTTGCGGCTTATCTCCATTCCTGGATAGTACAGGAATAATTAGAGTAGGTGGTAGATTAAAACATTCCGACTTTGATTATACTAAAATTCATCCTATAGTGCTATCTAACACTGGCATGTTTAGTACCCTACTTGCAAAACACGAGCACATTCGTTTATTACACGCAGGTCCTCAAGCGCTTGTAGCGAACTTAAGGGAAAGATTTTGGATTATCGGTGTTAAAAACTTGGCGAAAAAGGTAGTTCATCAATGCCTTCGTTGTTTTCGATTTAACGCGAAAAATATTCAACATCAAATGGCAGATCTTCCAAAATACAGGGTTACACCTACCCGACCATTTTTAAATTGCGGCGTTGATTACGCCGGTCCCTTTAACGTTCGTAGCTCTACAACTAAAAATGCTAAAATTACAAAGGCGTACATTTGTTTATTCATATGTCTTGCCACCAAAGCAGTTCACATTGAGTTGGTCAGTGACCTAACGACTCAAGCCTTTTTAGCAACATTACGGCGGTTTATTGCTAGACGTGGTAGATGCGCGAATATTTTTTCTGATAATGGCACGAATTTTGTAGGCGCCTGCGCAGAATTAATCAAATTTATAAAATCATCCGAAACTATTAACACTGAATTATCTCACGAAGGCGTGACTTGGCATTTTATTCCCCCCAGAGCTCCACACTTTGGTGGTATTTGGGAAGCGGGAGTTAAATCCGCCAAGTACCATTTAAAACGAGTCGTAGGTGAAACCAAATTAACTTTTGAAGAAATGACAACTATACTGACGCAAATAGAAGCATGTTTAAATTCTCGACCACTTTCACCCATTTCTACCGACCCAAACGACAATAATCCGTTGACTCCGGCGCATTTCATTGTTGGAGAATCACTACTTACATTCCCAGAACCGGACCTACGAGAAGTGAAAGAAAATAGATTACATAGGTTCCAAAGAGTACAGCAAATGCTCCAGCATTTTTGGGCACGATGGATGAAGGAGTACATTTCGGAACTACAGACTCGCACGAAGTGGAAGGTTCGGCATCCGGAAGTACTAAAACCCGGTATCCTGGTCCTGATCAAAGACGACAAAACTCCACCTTTAAAATGGATATTGGGCAGAGTCACCGCGCTGCATCCTGGATCCGACGGGATATCCAGAGTAGCATCAGTACAAACAAGTGCGGGGGTGCTTAAAAGACCCGTCGCCAAACTGTGCGCTTTGCCGTTACAAGACATCCCCGAGAAACACACCTAATTTTACTACAATGATGAACATTTCCATTTTCTTATTTTTCCTATTTGAAAGCCTCAGCCTTCCAAGGGGGGCGGCTATGTTCAATAGTTGGCCATAGTAATGTCATACAAACAATGTTTTATGTACGTAACTATGTATTGATATAATAAAATAACTTTTTTACGTGTAGACAGACGTTTATATACAAATAAAGAAAATACCTTAAAAGGCTCAATTTGGGTCTAGCGAAAACAAATATTTGGATCTTGGATGTCCTCAACAGTTATGTTCCATTAGATGTTTATTAACGGTAGAAGTTTTTTGTTTAGTGTGTTCCTTATATCTTGTTTGTAAATTACGTCCTGTTTGACCTATGTATTGTGCATCACAATCCGAGCATAAAATTCTGTAAATTCCACTCTTTTCCAGCATTGTTGTTTGATCTTTATTGTTGATTAATGTTTTTTCTATTGTATTTCTTGTGGTTCATGTTGTGTTAATATTATACTTATTAAGGGCGGATTTGATGTTGTTATGAAGTTTAGGATGGAAGGGTATGGATACATATCTCTTTTTTACTGTAATGTGGGGGTAGATTTTCCTAATTAAATGTTTTTCCTTGATTCTGTTATGCAATGCGTCTATTTCTATGGACTTGAAACCATTGTTGTTCGCTATTTGTTTAATTGTACTATATTCTCGGTCAGTCTTCAGAAGAAAGAGGTGTGCATAGTAGTCTATTAATTGAATGATGGAGTGCCATTGATTTTATGTTATAAGAGTGCTGGGACGATTTTGGAATAATAACGTCGGTGCTTGTAGGTTTTCGAACTTTGTTATATTTTAAGTGGTTGTTGTCTTTGTGTATGGTCAAATCAAGAAAATTAATCTTATTGTTAGTTTCTTTTTCGTATGTAAACTTAAGTTTGGATAAACTGTTGATCTTATCCAGGAATTCTTCGATTTTATCCTCCCGATCATTCCACACACAGAACACATCGTCCACATATCTGCCCCAGTATGAAATATATTTGCTTTCGGGTAGTTTGAATATTTGATTTTCCAGATGGTCGACGAATACATTAGCTAAAAGTCCACTAACTGGATTTCCCATAGCAAGGCCGTCGCTCTGTTTGTAACACTTTTGGTTGAATTGGAAAAAGTTTTGTTCTAAAACAACATCAAACAAGTCAATAATGTCACGGATGCTATTGTCCAACATGTTGTGTGATTGCATAAAAACTTTAACTTTTTAACTTTTTAGCCTTTTCGACTGTAAGTGACTTGGTTGTACCATTAACTTATATAAATTGTGATGTCTTTGTTTTTGCTTTTTAGATTAGCCTGATGATGGTCTAATGACCGAAATCGATAGCAGGTAAATAAAATTTCTAACATTCACAAATAAACAATTGTTTTATTTAACGAATATATATATAAATATAAATGGTCTATAAGATATCAAAAACACCTATTGACCACAAATAAAAAAGTTATTTAAAAATACAAATAAATGGACCACAAATAAAAAAGTTATTTATAAAATGTAATTTCTTTATTTACATATTCAAAATATATCTGAAAGCATTAAGTATTAAACTGTTTTCTCATCAGAGTACATACAAATCTGCAGGAGTTTGTTCATTTAACCGACTTTCTATCTCTAATAATAACAAAAGCACCCATGAGACACAGTGCATAATGCGAAATATAATACATTCTAATAAAAACAAAATTAATTGCAATATACGTTTATAACATTGTTGTGTGGGACGGAAGATGCCCTTCAATCATTTTTAATAATTTTCAAAGCTGAAAATAATTATAATTATGGCTACAGGCATGGGCGTATCCAGAGGGGGGGCAAAGGGGGCAGCTGCGTTTTGTTTTTATGTTTATTGCATAACACTCTCTCGTTTATAGACTCTATGGTAGTCGTTTTTATTTAGAAGGCAACGATCCCCCAAATTGTTTCCAAATCCAAAAAGTGAACACGTATTTTTTTAGAAATCTTGATTTTTAATGCCGTTTATCGAGGCATTTATTGTTATTTTTTGAATAATTGTTCGGGGTTTGGGAAAACTTAACATTAAAGTTATAGGACATATAGAGCACTTTCAAAATACGAATTTGACCTATTATACTTATGGATTTGGCCCCCAATTTTCCGAAATACCAGTATTTTAGATCAATTTGTTCGAATATATGATAATGAAAACAAATAATATTTTATTTATTAAAACACAGTAGGCCTGGATTTGATGAAAAATTATTTTATTTCGTTATTCTTGCAATATTCGAATTTCGAGGTCAACTCGTCATCAGCTGCAAACTGCAGGTACATAGACAAAACAGAAAGAACACATGTTACATACATAACTTAAAAACACACTTTTTCGGTGTACATACCGTCGGGTTTATGCTAACAGCGTACAAATGGTGCGAAGTAATATCAATTCAACAAACACTGGTCCATAAATTGGTAATATTCTAATTTTTAAGTCGAGAACGTTGACAGATGATAGATCCACTCGCAAACACATAGTGAAGTTAACAACGGTGTGAGGTTAGTGGCATAACAGATGGCGTCGTATATCCGGAAATCACAATAAATAAAACAAAATATCACAAACGTGATATCAAGACAAGCCACATGTTGTACAATTATAAAATAAATCGCTTCCAAATAAGTCCCGTTAATTAAATGACTCACAATGTGGGTTTGGTACTAGGGTGAAATTCTCAACGAGAAGTATGTTGGCGAAGTGAAGTCAGAGATGGCGCTGCAGGTTCGGGCGGCTTCCTTGGGAGAAAGTTTATATATATCCTGTCATAAAAGCAATCTGTTATTTCGTTGAGTAAAGATCTTTCGTCGCTTAATTTGTGTTTCTGTATTTGCATTTCCTCTAGCAGGTCCAGTTTGATGCCCTTTCGTTGCTGATGTAGCAGCGTTATGTTTTCTTCCGTGATCGTGTGACCAGTCTCCGCGATGTGTCTTCCAACTGCCGAATTATTGCCTCTGTTCTTTATGTGCTCTTCAAATCTTGTGGCTAATTTTCTGCCTGACTGGCCTATGTAATAAGATGTACATTCTCCGCAATTGATCTTGTAGACGCCGTTTCGTTCGGTTATTGGGAGTCTTTTCTTGTTGTTGATAAGGTAGTTACTTAATTTATTGTTAGTGCGAAAGGAGGTCGTGATATTGTATTTGTTGAGGGTGTGCTTTAGGGGGAAGGCAAGGTAATTCAGTGATAAGTAGGTGGTCTTGGCTTTGTAATGTGGGTACACTAATTTAATTATTCTGTCTCTATGTATCTTGTTATAAATCCTCTGCATGTCTGTCGTATTGTAACCGTTACTGAAAGCAATTTGAGCGATGGTCATGATTTCTTTTTCGAAATTTTGTTGGCTTAATGGGATATTAAGGGATCTGTTGAATAAAAATCTGAAAGCCGCCTCCTTATATAAGGGTGATGTGTAACTGTGTTTCGGAATGATTATGTCTGTGCTGGTGGGTTTGCGGTAAATATCGTAATCAAAAGTACTTTCAAGTCGCCTTACGCAGACATCGAGGAAGTTCAGTTGGCGGTTAACTTCTCTCTCAATTGTGAATTTTATATTACCGACACTATTAAATAGATTGTGAAGTGCTATCAATTGGGCGTCACTCCCCTCATATATAATGAACATATCGTCCACGTACCTGCAATAGAATTTTACAGTGGAAGTGAAAAGGTGGTTTTTTTCCGAAAATATTTTGCTCTCGATATAGTCTCGATATAGTCGATATAGTTATTATTTAAAGAATGGATATCATCTCAATATATAAATGATGTCACTTGCGAATAACTGTTGGCCAGACCGATCTGAAGAATAAATAAATTTTAGGTGAATTGCAAAAAAATTGTTTAAACAAATTGAATTTGTTTAAAATTGTTGGTGTATTAGATAGGTAATATAGGCAAGATATCTCGAACATGAAATTTATAAGTTAATTTCACCAAAAGCTGTATTTTCTACCATAATTAGGAAATAGGTCGAAAATGAATAATAATTGATTGTTTAAACAATAGGAAGAATCTTTTTAATGGATAATGTCACTCTAACCTAAATTAATAATTTGCCATTTCGAACTCAGAAAACACAATTCAGCTGGATTTTCGAAAAAAACGAATTATTCAAATAAATAGAGTTTGTTTAAACACACATGGAAATTAACTGACAAATGTTTATAAACATTCCACTAGGCTTATAGTAATGATTGTTATGAGAAAAAAGAGACTGAAATGATTAGAAGGTAAAATTTTCTGAAGAATGTTAATTTTTTTATTTGAGGGTAGTTTTCATGGTAGTCAGGGTGGGTTGTGGGCGTCAAATCCATATGTATAATAGGTTAAATTCTTACTTGGAAAGTCCTCTAGTAATCTTAAGTTTTCCCAAAGCCTGAACAATTATTTAAAAAATACCAAAAACAATTCATCTTCCCATGCATTTTTCCATGATCTCGACAGGCACCATTAAAAACAAAATTCATAAAATACATGTCCACTCTTTTTGGATTTGGAATCGATTGGGGGGGGGGATCGGTGTTTTCTGTCTTCACAAAAATTTTTGCGATGCTTTATGACCCACCATAAGTTTCGAAAACTGAAAACTAAAACTTCTGAATAAATGATACTACATTGAACTACGGTCCTAGTCCTCAATCTCATTTTAACTCTCTTGTATAAATTTTCTTTTTCAAATTTCTGTCAGATTACTTTTGTTAATCGTCTTCACTTTCGTTTGGACAGTGTGTTTTGTAATTTGATTATTTACATATGTATGTAGGAGGTACTTTGTAAAATACCTAGAATATTTAGTTTTATTTGTTTACTGTCTGCTGAGGCAACGTCCATCTCGCATGTTTCTTTTTTCTACAGTAATTAAACCTGGACTCGGAGTCGGAGTCGGTTTTTTTCCGACTCCGAGTCCTACTCCTCTGAAATTTGTCTGAACTCCGACTCTGACTCCACGACTCCGACTCCGACTCCACAGCCCTGGGTTTTACCACTCAATTTTATTTTGTCTCCCCTCTTTCGATGTGTAATTTTGTAGCATTTTAGTCGTATTCAATAGTTGGTCTACTCTATTACTAGGTCTGCCTATCTCATACGTCGTCGTTTATGCACGACTTCTTCTGTACAGAGAAATATCTCTATAACGCATTTGGCATAAAAAGCCGTCCGGTCTTCTGCTGCAGGTGTCACATGGTAGCAGCCTACATCAGCGTCTCGCAACGGTTTTATCTATGCGGAAACCTTGAAAATGGGTTAGAACCCGGGAGAAACCGCAAAGTTATATTGACAGAGAAAAATGTGTAAATTAATTTTGTTGTATCAAGTAACCAGCAACTTGCCCGTAAAGAAAGCCTGTTAATGTTAAACTACCGCACGTTTCCTGTGAAATTTCAAAAATAACCTGTAAAATTACTGTAATAGTGCTGCAACTTTACAGGAACATCACATAGCATACTGATACTGATAGTATCTTCTTCGCACTTGGTTTGATAACTTAGTCCTGAAGATGCCTCTTCCAACAGAGCACGAAACGTCGACTGCTTCAAAGTCCTCAACGCGGTTGAAAGTCTAATTGATCATTTAGTAATGTGTGGTTTCTTCTATGCTTTTCTATTTCAAGTTGTTCCAATAAATCTAATTTGTAGTTTTTATTACATTTATGTAGGTCAGGTAGTGTAGGTTCATTGTATTTTATACAATGGCCTGTTGAAATTGTATGCTGTTAAATATTAGAAGAAGTTTTATATTTATGTTCTGCCATCCGTTTTGCCAACTTCCTTCCGGTTTGACCACCATAAACATTTTTATTACTTTTAGATTATTCCAACAATAAAAGCTTTAATTTCTTTTGTAATGAACGTAAATCATGTAAGTCGTCATTCATAGTAATATAGTGGTCGCGAAATTTTCAAATACGATATAATGGTGCTGTACGATTGGGTGCTGTTAGTATTTTCACCGTACGCAATAATCAAAACATTTTTAATTGGACTATGTGGTTTGATAATTCAATTCTGTTCAATATCGACCCGACTGCCCGAGTTCAAAGCGTTAATTAGATAAAGTCACACAATGTAGCAGCAAATAGTGAAAAAAGTTTGTAGTATTTTTGCCAATACAGTAATTTCAGCTTCTGTGTTTGTCTGTTGGTTGTTGATTGCTGGTTCGTTTGTTTTTAATATTTAAAAATACAAAAGTACGGAACTAACAAAAAAAGTCAACAAACGAGTATTTAAAACTGTTAACTATTCCATTAAAATTTTAATTTTGTTTGTACCGACCAGAATACATTACTAATGTATTTTAGTAATTAAGGAACCTAGGTACTAGGTATTGTATCCGGTCCAGTGACAAATGTCTGTCAACTCGTATGTGGAGCTGTGCACCAATTTCAGGACTACCTGCTCCACATGATATAAAATTTTGTACACAAATTTAAACAAGTACTAAAAGTCCGACAAAAGTACAGATGCATACTACTGATCCTCACAATAAAATAAACAAATATTCTCTAAAATTGACTTTCTATGCAACGAATTTTAGCTAGTTATTTTTGTATCATCATATACCATAATTCAAGAAAGGCGTAGCACCCAAAACTTTCTGAGCAATCTACTCCGAACGGTGAGCACGCACGGCGAAGCGAGACACCTCAAAATACGTATCGTTCTGGTGAATATAACTTTGTGGCGCTCTTCAAAACACATCTCAGCTAAAAATTCCCCGAATGGGGTCGTGCAGATCTCCTATAGCAGTATGACAGGCGGTGAGAAACGTCAAAATGATTTGTCAAAACTGACAGGTGCTTCTTTGAGTTCATATAGTTCGTAGATAGTTCGTAGTGCGTATCCGGGATGAGCTTTTACTAGGTATTTCGACCAGAAAAATGAAAGCTGGAGGAAAATTGCGATATTTCAAGGAAACGAGTTAAATGTGCTATATGAAAACGTATCGCGAAACGTCATACTACAAGTTTGTTAGGGGATGCGATGCAGGTAGATAACCAAGATGCTCAGTGCTCAACACAGTTTGCGCCGCAATGAGCGAAATATGTTAGGGTGATTGCTAAACCCAATCTTGCGCGGCAAATTCAAAGACAACAATTTAATATTAAAAAAAAAATTAAATTATAAATGGTTAAAGTTAATTATGCCGACTTATGCCAATATGATGTTTCAGTGGTCAAGTTCGGCACACCCTGTGGAGTAGTTACGGAACTTTTTCAAGTTTCCCAAGTACCCTGGTATAAAGCCATATCAATTACTAACATGTTGTTATTCCATTCATCATTCAACACAATTTTTTCATCACAATGTAAACAAATGCATCATCACTGTAACACGCCTTTAAAATCTTGAAGACAAGGAGTCTTAGACGTATTACAATAGGAGAAACAAATAATATGTTGGTGGCCGAAGGAGCTCTGTTATGGAGTTCAAGAGAACCAGACCAAGTACCATAATCCGAAGGGTGTAACATGTTCTACTAATTCTGGAAACTTGAAATTTTGGAACTAGAATTTACTCGACCTGAGCTCTTCAGCTAAAATATTCTCAAGTTAACTGTCATATCCGGTCACCATATTCCGGTCAAATATATTCATTTAGTTTTAACAAACCTGTTCAATATTTTTCTGTTTTCCTGCTGTTCCAAAGTTGTTACATTCATATAAATGAAGAATAAATCATTTTGTATTTAGTTTGCATTCTTTAGTACTGACAATATCTCAAAAACTATTAAAGATAGATATAGGGAAGCCTAATATTGATTGTTAGACCATCAGATTTCCTATAGAATGGCGTATCGGTATACAGGATGTTCCATTTGAAAAAATGAGCTTTTTTCGTTTAAAGTATCAATTATTGTGTTGTAAATTTTGAACAGCCTGTATAAGATATCTTGATGAACTAAACATCGTCTTAATTGGTTATGTTTCTAGTTTTGGACCACCAATCATGAAGCTTCTAGTTTCAATAATAACCGAAATATTCAATTTTAAACGTAACCCCGAAAATCACCAATAAATTAGTAAAATAAAAAAAAAATCAAATCTGTATACAATATACATACACATGCTAGGGCTTGCAATCCCGGACAACATACTGATCCCGTGATCTCGGGATTAAAGATTTTATAAATCAGGGATCCCGATACGGATCACTGAGTCATAAAAAGAAAAATCATGGAAAAAAATCTAAAATTGCCGGATCACGCCGAGAATGCCAAAAGTTACCAAATCTAGTCCGTAAGAAATGCCTAAAATATATTAGGTTGAACAATATCTTTTACCCCAAAAACTGATCAACGTTTTAAAATTTTACCAGTTTACCAAATTTTACAAGTAGAAAATCAAAATTTTCGGTTTAAAACGTGTCAAAGTGTGCGCATTGACATCAATAGAAACAAAAATTCGTCTCTATTAGATAATAACTCGCTCTTCCATCTTAAATTTGCTCAAATATTTTACGTTTTCGTAAAATGTTTCAAGAATAGTCACGCCAAAAGAAATAGTTTGATTGAGTCAAATTTTCAATTTTTCTTATTCTTATTTATTTTCTTCTTTAAGATAAAATTCGATAACTTTAAAATTCATACGTCATGTTTGTTATGCAAATAGACTAACTGTTTTCATTTTAAATAAAACGATTATTGTTTACAAAAAATGATAGGTATAATGACTGTTAGACTCCGTTTTACACGTCTTCAAGTAAACCGTTATTTATTGTTCAAAATTGATGAAATATTCAGTGGAACTTCTTAGAATATTAGATATTCATATTTTGTCATGAACAAATGGATATTACTTACGCGTTCTTCGGTTTTGTCAAATCGGCAAATTTTGTCAAGCCCTGCAATACTACGTATCAGCTATGTATGCCTTAACCATAATGATACGTGGTATAACAACTAGGCCATCGATATGAATTAATCATGGTGATGCACGAACCAAGTTTAGAACGCAAGCATTCCATCAAAATCACTAGCGATTACGCAATAAAAAAAACATCCTACCTTATTTTGACGATTGTTCTCTTCTATTTGGCCGAAAACAGATTGAGATACGAACGGAGACAACACAAACACCAAATGTCACACATTTATCAACTTTATAGACCAAGATACCGATAATTATGTAAGCAAACTTCGAGAACCGCATCGAAATTGGAAAACGGTACATTGTTCCAAACGCGGGGCCTACAGCTGCTCGGCACGACTAAAAAACAAAAGAATGTATCGTCACGCCGATCCGCATAGACGCGAGGTGGGGCGGTGGATATTACAGCGAGTGCGTTGTTGAGTACTTTGGAAACTATATGTACCTAGGTAGACAAATTTATTATTGTTGTAAATTGATGTATGTATTTATTATTTGTGTTATAGGTTTACTATTGTTTTATAAGTGGATTCAGTTATAAGTTGCTTATGAAATATAATGTAGCATTTTAATTAATATATCGTTTGTTACCTTATTTATGGTTGTGTTTAGCACGGACGTAAATAAAAACACGCATGGACGCATATGGAGGTGCATATTAGTGCGTTTGGTGAACGTGAAGCTAGGTGTCAGTTTGTTAACATTTTGAATTGGTGTATCGTGTATGTATTATTGTTGTTATAGTCACCAATATATTTTATGCGTGGTGATTGAATTGTCCATTGCTTATAAAATGTATCTTGAAATTTAAATGAATTATTCGCTTGTAAGTAGATATTATTATAATATGTGTGTAACGTTATTGACGATTAAGGATTCTTTATATCAAACCGATTACCACTACTATTTATAACATACTTTTGCATAAAAAATTTGTTTTTAGTGAAATTCTCAAGGACTGTTTTTTTGTTGGGTATTTGCTGCCCTGTTTTCGTTCCGTTTGACTTTGTCATGCTCTATCACCGATGTTGTACCACCAGTAGTTTAATAATATCAATGACGGACTGTTATTTGAGGTAACTTCGTAATAAGTCTGTATTTGCGTTACACTTTTCCTAACTCGATGTTACTTTTTAGCTCCAGATGAAGCAGCAGACTGACTGCTAAATATTGAACAAAATAAACAAGGTCAGGATACCGCGGAGAAGTTAGCCATAAAAGAAATCCATAACTTTTTTAACGAAATTTTTAAGGAAACATATACCAAACTGTAGAGCTGGTCAAGTAGTATACGCCATAGTTTATATTTATAAATTTATCAAACGGTTTTGACTAAAATTTGACTTAATTAAGAGAGCGTTAACTAATAAGAGCGGCCGACGTTTATATAAACAATTCCAAATTGCTCCGTCCACCGACACCATAGAGAATCGACTTCAGTAAATTCGTAAAGCAGATGAAATTCTGCATCCGACGACGGTATTATCCGGATACTACCCTTACGACATCCTACCCTAACGCGTCTGTAAACTGAGAAATTGCTGCGCAAGTCGCCAGGTGAATGCTATAAATATTTATAACTTTTACAAATATTGTTGCATAACTTTCTATCATACATCAAATTATAGGTAATTACAAGGGCTAGCAACCATCGAACGCTCGGAGTTTTGCACAGTTGCTAATAACCCCTAAATGGCGATAGTACCAAACCACCAATAAAGTAAAAATTCGCCAGCAGCCAGATATATTTGTTTATAACTTTTACAAATATTATTGGATAACTTTCTTTCATACATCAAATTGTAGGTAGTTACAAGGACTAGCCACCCTCCTACTCTCGGAGTTTTGCACAGTTGCTAACAACCTCTAAATGCCGATAGTATATAACCACTCATATAGTAAAAATGGCTTCAGCCAGAATAACTATGAAAGATAGTTATGCAATAATATATGTAAAAGTTATAAACAATTACCTCTGGCTACCGTCGAATTTTTACTATATTGGTGGTTACGTACTGTCGCCATTTAGGGGTTGTTAGCAGCTGTGCAAAACTCTGAGCGTTCAAGGGTAGCTAGCCCTTGTAATTACCTACAACTTGATGTATGAAAGAAAGTTATGCAATAATATTTGTAAAAGTTATAAACAATTATCTCTGGCTGCCGGCGAATTTTCACTATTGTGATGATTACGTACTATCGCCATTGAGAGGTTGTTAGCAGCTGTGCAATACTCCGAGCGCTCGAGGGTGGCTAGCCCTTATAATTACCTACAATTTAATGTGTGAAAGAAAGTTATGCAACAATATTTGTGAAAGTTATAAATATTTATAGCATTCACCTGGCGAATTGCGCAGTAATTTCTCATTTTACAGACGGATTAGGGTAGGATGTCAAGGGTAGTATCCTGTTAATACCGTCGTCGGATGCAGAATTTTATGTGCTTTACGAATTGGCTGACGGAGTAACTTGCAATTGTTTATATAAACGTCGGGCGCTATCATTAGATAACGCTCTCTTAATTAAATAAAATTTTAGGCAAAACCGTTTGATAAATGTTCGATGCAAAACTATGGCGTATACTACTTGAACAGCTCTATCGTTTGGTATATGTTTCATTATATAATTCGTAAAAAAAAGTTATGGATATTGTAGTGTATAGATATGTATCAAGTCGCATGCCTATGTATTGTACAACAACCATTTTTCCGAGCATTGAATAAACTGTCAGTATTGTAAAAGGTCGTTTAATTATTTTAGTGCTTAGAAGACATTACATTGGCGACGAAGATCAAACAGTTACCAAGATGCCAGATGAACTGGATGAAATGCGTCCGCGAGGTTCCACGATTGGACACCTCCGAGAATTTACATTATCGTCCGACTGGTCCATTTTCAAAGCGCGGATTCAAAACTCTTTTGATGCGAATGAGGTGCGAGAAGAAAAGAAAAGAGCCATTTTATTGAATTTGTTTAATGAAGAAGCGTACAAATTAATCCATAATTTGTCGATGCCGTCTCCCCCTGAAGGAAAGACATACAACGAGTTGGTCGCCGTATTGGACAGCCATTTTCAACAACAGGTGCCAGTTTTTGCTAATCGCATGAGTTTCTACGACGCTGGCATGTTGGAAGAAGAGTCCGTTCCCGAGTGGTGCGCTCGCTTACGCAGTTTGGCAGTACATTGCATGTTTGAAGCAAACCAAAATGATGCTGTTCTCAGTGATAAATTTATTTGCGGATTTAAGGTTGGCCCAGTACGAGATCGCCTTTTTGAAAATGGCGGCTCAAAGAAGCTCACTGTTCCAGCCAACAAATGTCAAGGTGGAACCTATCCATCACATTCGTACTACTGAGGGTCAAAATCAAGTTACGTACCATCCATGAAGATCGAACATCGACCGACCATTCAGCCAGTAACCGACTGCATTCCCGGTCACCGAAGGAAGCCGGTATATGTAAAGTGTGTGGTAGAAAAATCGTTCGTCGGATCAATGCAGGTCCAGAGATTATTATTGTCATGCGTGTGATAAAAAAGGACATTTGGCACCAATGTGCGGAAATAAGACTAACAATTATTATATGAGGTCTACCGATTTATTTGACATGTCTGATAAATCTAATCTAGGTTATCCGCCAATTATTGTGTCAGTTCAAATTAACAGAATAAATTTTAGTTTTCAAATCGATTCGGGTAGTAGTATTTCCGTAATATCCGAATATTTTTACAAAAAAAGTTTTTTGAAAATATTAAGTTACAACCAACGGATAGAAACATTGTTAGTTATAACAAAAATAGAATAATTAGTTTAGGGTTTTTTAGAGTTAAAATTTTGTTTAAGAATGTATCAAACTATATTTCTTTTCATGTTATTAAAAATGGCGGGCCTCCGATTCTTTGCCGAGATTTTTTAGGTTTGATTTCGTTAGGCATACGTGAAATTAATTTTTTAAGGTTATCGAATGACCTTACTTCAGTTATGAACAGATTTTCAAATATTTTTGCTCCTGGGTTAGGTACGTTTAACAAAGGAAAAATTACTTTAAATTTAGTGGATAAAGCAATTCCGAATTTTTTTAAAGCACGTCCATTACCGTTTGCGCTTCAGCAAAAAGTAGAGCTAGAGTTAAATAAATTAGTACAACTTAAGATTATTGAACCAGTGGATTACTCTGAATGGGGCACGCCAATTGTTCCGGTGGTTAAAAAGGATGGTAGTATTCGCATTTGCGGTGATTTTAAAGTAACATTAAAGTATAAGTTAGAGATCGATAAACATCCCTTACCGAGAATTGAAGAATTATTTCAAAAACTACAGGATGGCGTACAGTTTAGTAAACTTGACTTGTCCAATGCATATCAACAATTAGTTTTAAGTGATGAGTCAAAGAATGATATCAACCCACAAAGGACCATTTAGATATAATCGTTTGCCGTTTGGGGTAGCATGTGCGCCTAGCAAATTTCAGAAAATTAATGAAATTTTATTACATTGTCAAAATGGGGTCATATGTTTTTTGGATGATGTTCTTATCACTGGTAAAAATAGAAATGAACATATTAAAAGGTTAAGTTAGCCAAGAAAATGTTCGTTTTTTTCAGGATAAAATAGAGCATTTAGGTTATTCCATAGACAAAAATGGTCTACACACGTGTCCCGATAAAATTAAGGCTATAAGAGATGCTCCAACGCCACAGACAATTGACACCATTGAAGTCAATTTTAGGATTAATAAATTATTATGGAAAATTTGTCAAACAACTGTCAACAATGTTCCAGCCATTGCATAGATTATTAAAAAAAGATGTTAAGTGGGTCTGGTCTAAAGATTGTGAGCAAGCATGGCATTAAATTAAATTAGCTTTGTCATCAACACCAACATTGATGCATTTTGATCCAGATAAAGAGTTAAGACTGACGTGTGATGCTTCTGAATACGGATTGGGAGCAGTGATTTCGCATGTAGGGGTGAACAACGGTGAGAAACCTATTTCTTTTGCCTCTAGAACATTAACGGACGCCGAGAGACACTACTCCCAAATCGAAAAAGAAGCATTAGCTATTATATACGGTTTGCAGAAATTTGATCAATACCTGTATGGACGTCATTTTAAATTAGTAACAGATCATAAACCATTAGTGGCAATCTTTTGTCCACGTAAGGGAATACCTCAGTTTTCTGCTAACAGACTTAGGAGATGGGCAGTTATTCTATCAAACTACAATTATTGTATACATGTTAAATTTCATGATAATAAAGCGGATTATTTGTCTCGTCTGCCATTGATTTCCGAAGAACCTGTACAGGATGCTTTGAATTTTGATGTAGATTATGTAAATTATTCTGAAAATGAGTATATTAGAATTGATCACGGATTAGTTAAGAAAGAAACGGAAACAGATAAAATATTATCTGAACTGATTATATTTACTAAAAAAGGTTGGCCGGCTATTAAAACACTACCACTGGAATTTGAATTGTTTTTTAAATTGCGTAATAAATTGACCATTGAAAATAGTTGTCTTTTGTGCAATAATAAAATAGTTATACCACTAAGAATGAGATCGGCCATTTTAAAAGAATTGCATAAGTCCCATCTGGGTGTGGTCAAAATGAAACGTATGGCTCGATCATATTTTTGGTGGCCAAACTTAAACACACAAATGGAATTAGTAACTACTAATTGTGACGCATGCAGCTATCACAGAAACAATGGACAAAAAGTTCCTGTTAACTTATGGAATTGGCCAAATAAACCCTGGGAGCGAATTCATTGCGATTTTATGGGGCCAATTAAAGGAAAGTACTACCTTATACTTATAGATTCGCATTCCAAATGGATCGAAGTTTTTCCTACTGCTACCATCACCACAAATTTTAGGTACTATGTTGGTTTTGCGAACTACATTTTCACGATTTGGCCTGCCTAAATTATTAGTTTTCGATAATGGTACACAGTTTACTTCGAAAGAAATGTTATCATTCTTAAATACACAGGGTATTAGACGTATTACCACTGCACCCTATCACCCGCAGTCGGAGCCGCTGAAAATGCCGTAAAATTAGTAAAAAATGCGTTAAAAAATGCTTATACAATTGTCCGGGTGCAGATGTAAATATGATACTTGCTGATTTTTTGTTTGATTACAGAAATACTAATAATTTTTGGCCGCAAACTTAGAACCAGATTTAGTTTATTAAGACGCGACAGGAAAGTAATTGACCGAAATAGAAAATTAAAACGTCATGTAGCGGAACAGCAGTCAAAGATTACGGTAACCCTTCAAAACCTTGTTTTGTGAAAGGAGTAATCGTTGAACGTGTGGGAAATTGTATGTATAAAGTTAGAGTGCCTGAGTTGAATTCAACGTGGCGGCCGCATGTTAACCAATTAAATAAAGTTAAGGTAAATAAATGTTAGTCCCTGCCCGTTGAAAGAAACTCCGTCACTATTAATGTAGATAATAGCACCAAATTAGCAAATGATGTTGCTGACAATGTTGTTACCGATCCGATACCGTTACGTAGAACATTAAGAACAATTAGAAGACCAGAACGTTTAATTGATACTATAGGTGCTACTTATGAATTAAGAGCGGAGGTGTAGTGTTAGATATGTATCAACGCGCATGTTTATCTATGTATTGTACAACAACCATTTTGCCGAGCATTGAATAAACTGACAGTATTGTAAAAGGTCGTCTAATTATTTTAGTGCTTAGAAGACATTACAGATATCTTTATGGCTAACTTCTCCGCGGTGGTCAGGATGAATTAATTAGAAGTTTATTTAGAAGCCTGTTATCTTCCATTATCATTTTAAGCACAATAGTTTTAATCTTGCTATATCTATTCATTCATACATAAATTTAGCATATTATTCACACATTTCACATCTGCCAGCACCGCTATATTAATCAAACAAAGATTCACCTGGTTGCTCGCGGCTCTAATTCCTAGCTTTTTGAGGTAGTGGTGTGTGGGCGTCCTAGTCATCAGCCCAGCCTTTAATTAGAAGCTTCTCAATTATAGACGCATTGCTCCACAAATTCCATATAATTGTACATAAAAGGCCTTTACGTTACACAGCCGTAGGTAGGTGGATGTTCGGATTCGCCATGTTAATTGAAATTAATTGATTACATATTTCCGCGCTGAAATTGGATTCAATTATAAAGCACAGACGATTTTAATTGTTGACGTGTTCTCGTAAAATTATACCGAATTGGTTGTTAATTGGAAACCTAGACGGCAAAAATAAGTAAACTTAGTGTTGGCAGAATATTGAAGTAATTTGTAAATTGTAGGACGTTTGGTTTACAGGTGGCAATTTCGAGCCAAGTAAATTCATAAGGACGGACGGTGGGACGGAATTGTTTCAATTGTTTTAATTAACGACTACACTTAATCATTGTTATTTTCTCTTCTTGGAGAACTCTTCTTGGAAACTTTTCCTTTTAATTATATTGAGTTTCAGCATGGCTGGTTCCAAGTGCCTTTTCAAGAAGTGTACAAGAGCTGAGGGTTCGACTTAAAACATTTCAAGCAAAGAAATTCACAGTTTGCTGTATTGTATTTCAGTAATTCATACTAATAAAATATAAACAAATGAAATACCAACAAATTTTCTTTGGTCTTTAAATTATCGACAAGCTATAATTTTTATACACATGTTGATATGTTCCACAACAGGCGTTTCCATGGACGTATCCAGGAGGGGGGGGGGGCAAGGGGGGCAGCTGTCCCCTTCTGTAATTTCTTTTACGTTATGTTTATTACATAGCACACTTTCGCCTAGGGCCTATGCTTATGGCCACACTTCCCCCATACATACGTTGACCAGAATTATTGATTATTGAAGCAAAGCGGGACATAAGCGGGGGGGGGGGGAGGTAGTAATTAAATATACATGCGGTGTAAAAAATCGACACATTCTATGTTTTTCTAAAAATATCTGTATTATCAATATGATTCTGAGTTGGGTTGGGAACACATTTTATCATGTTTATTTCAATTAGATTAATGTTTGAAATGATGTTTTTTCTACAGAAAATTGCCAATTGTAGGCCTCCTGTGGCCAACCTACTTTTTACTTTATCATCTGCAGTATGATAAAGTATTGTAATTGCGCCGAAAAAAAATTGTGATTTTAGAGAAAATAGGCCTTTTTGGGTCCCCTGATCATTTTTGACCAAGGTATAAAAAAATGGCTGTGTGTGTGTGTGTGAACCCTACTAAAGGTATCGGGACGAAAATTCATATTTAGAAGTTTTATGGCCTAACCTAGAGCTGAAAAGTTTTTGGTTCAAAAGGGTCGAAAGGAACTGGATGTTTTCTCTAAGCATTTTTCAGATTTTGCAAATGAGCCGCCATTTATGCAATGTCGTCAAAATAGTTAAATAGTCAATTAAAGTAGAGGAAATTTTGTATAATTTATGTCTATAACATTATTTGGTAAAATTAATAGTTTAGCTGCATAAGCAAATTCTATTTGACCGAGCGTTAGGGTCTGCATTAAAGCTAGCTAGCCAGGATTTGACAGATATTTTGATTCTATTGACAGTATTGTCAGAGCACCAGCGTTTGACACTGCGGTACAGTGTGATAAAATCATGTACTTGTCATGAGATAAGTGATGTTAAACGATAACATTACCAATGCAACATTCCTGGTAAGTTAGGTAGTATTATGTTATAATTGCCGAAGGCAGGTTTTTGTGTTGGTAATATTACCGCGGTGCAAGTTCAGTTTACTAAACAATTTTGAATTATTGTTGGAAATATGGCCCGGTAGTTGAGTTGCCCTAGGATACAACATATTATTACTTATAAAATTAATACTTATGTAGGTATAATTGGTCGGGTTTTTATAATTTACGCAAACACCTTATTATTTTTTATTTTTTAATGTTTGTTGACAACAGCAATTTTAATGGAACCGAAAACATGATTAGTTTTAATAAATTTAAATAACGAATGAAAAAAATAAAGCTTTAATAAATACCTAAATATATGCGCCCCGCGCGCGGGTATATGTATATCATATTAATGTATCTTATAATAGATGATCCAATTATATATTAAAATAAATTATAATGCGCGTTATATAATCTCATAACATCGAATAACAATTATTTCCCTACACACCACATTAAAAATAAACTATAGAATAAATAACACAGACTGCCAAAGTTCTTGTTTGTATTCAAGCGTTACCATAACTGCACATCGTGTCGCTAGAGTGCTATGTGCGGCAACGTGAACTCTCACCGCGAAAATGCATATCTTTATTTCAATATTTTAACGAGTTTACATACAATTATTAACCTGACCTATTTTATTATATTCATTGAGCCTAATATTATTAACTAATATTATTCTAATAACTAATATTATTATTATTATTAACTAATATTATTATTATTAACTAATATTATTCACCCATTTTTGATATTAAACTCATTAATTTAAGACGAATTATCAAAAAATAATAATCGCAGTAGGCCGTGGATTTCATTTAATCTACTGATTTATCAATTTATTTTCATATTTATACTACATATACATTACGCTTTCAATAATGTTTAAAATCTCGTTTTTGTTTTCAGTACATTACCCTGATTAAATATATCTGAAGAAAAGAAAAATCCGGAAGTAATAATGACGTTGAGAATACCAAAATAAATGCATTTTTGTGTCCAATACAATTCCTTAAAATTTAATTTGTGTAGCTTTATCAATAAAGGCGTTAGCAATTTCGTCCCGCTAGATTAGCCAATTCTCACACTGTGCAACGGAGTAAAAACTCCGAATGCGCGTATACACGCTGAACGTCAGTTTTCTCATAGTCTATGCAATAGGTTTGAAATATTCTTGCAACTTGGCCCCCTATTTCCATTTCAAAGCAAATTGTGCCTTTCGAAAACGGCAGTGACGTTTTAACAGCATTAAACCACATCAATCATTCCTGACATGTTACCAAGTTGAACACGTTCTTACTAAATGCATGATAATTCTACACTATTTTATCGCATGAATTAAATACAGAATAACCGTCCATTATCTGCATGCTATTTTATAGCCTAGATATGCCGTATAATTCATAATCTAATTTTGCGAACAAAATATGTTTCCATGGTGCGTACCTACATACCCTATCAATGATGGCTTTTATTAATACACATAGCCCATATAGAATGACATTACGTATCGTTATTGTAGAACTGTAGCACATAGACAATGTTTGCAAATAGAGAGTTGCAGCCATAATACATGTTCCCTGTGTTTCGCACAATATCATATGGCTGTATTCCGGGATCCACGCCGCCCACTGCGTCGATAGATTTTGTTAATGGGGCCATAATAAACAAACCGTAAACGATATTTCAGCAAATGTCTCGATTCTATTCATCATAGTTACGTGCAAAAATAAATGTTTGTAGCCGGTGGCGCCTTTGGAGTTTGCAGTGGGAGGTTGAAAGTGTAACGAATGTGCCATTCCCGTAGCAATACACACGGAAAATTGGGCGAATAAATAAGGAAGCGTGCAGTAAATAAGGTCGTGAACGTCGAATGCATTTTGCAGCCGAATGTATGCGCAATCTTCGGCACTGGGGAAACTACCTCTCACGGAGAGACCGGAATAGCATTCATTCATTGAACAATGGTCGGTTCATGACCTCATTGCCTTCATATATCTCCCCGCTCAGTTAAAATCAAGGGTGTTCACTGAAATAACCTTGAGGGGGGGGATCTATACGCCATGGAGAGTTATATGGTTGTGTGGATACGATACGGCTGGTATTCATATACCTGTGCTACAAAAATGCGCGAGAGAGACACCAATCAATTAGCGTTCTAATGAATATAGAATAGTATTTTCATGGGCGCCCGCGGAAACATTTCCAGGGGGTGCAAAACGAACCCCGGGCATGGGTTGGTTTAGAGATGCCAACTCCATAAGTAGGCTAGGGTTAGCGGAACCCGGAACTACCATTCTGCTTTTGGGGAAAAAAGCAGCCGTTCATAACTTTTGCAAACATTGCGTAAATTTCCATCATACCCCAAATTATAGGCAATTTAAAGACCTAGCAGACCTTTGACGATCGGAGTGTTGCCCCATACACGATAACACGCCCTAAACGGCGATAATGTCCGTTCGAACAGCAAACGTATTTCAATTATTTACTGCAGAATATGTTTATAACTTTTGGAAAAATGTAGTAAAATCATGCTGCCGGGTTATGCAGTGTGTCAAGATTAGTAAACGCCGACGTGTCACGAACTATTTTGCTCGCTTCATCAGAGCTAACTGAATACTGAAGACCTACCAAAGAAATCTCCCTCTTATACCTATATTTACAACTAAAGTGTATAAGGGATATTTATTTGGTAGGTCTTCAGTATTCAGTTAGCTCTGAAGAAGCCAGCAACATGGTTCGCGAAACGTCAGCATTTACGAATCTTCACACACGGCGTAACCCGGAAGAAATTTATTTTCTAAAATGTTCTGGCCGTGTAAGCATACGAATTTACTTTTGGACTTGGGATTTAACATATCCCATATTGTAGGTATTTAAAAGACCTAGTAGCTCTTCGACGTTCAGAATTTTCCCCCATGGGCAACAACCCATAAAAGGCGACAATGTCAGTTCGAATAGCAAACGTAGGTATTTCAATCAGTTGCTATAAAGAAAAGTTTATAACTTGTGCAAAAATTGTTGCATAAATTTCAATCATACTCCAAATGTTAGGTAATTAGAAGGCGTAGAAGCGCTTCTACGCTCAGAGTTTTGCCCCATGGACAACAACCCCTAAATGGTAATAATGTCCATCTAAATACCAGACGTATTTCAATCAGTTGCTCCCGAAAAATGTTTATAACTTTTGGAAAATGTGTTGCATAATTTCTATCATACCCGAAATTGTAGGTAATTAAAGGACTTATTAGCCCTTCTACGCTCGGAGTTTTGCATTCTCGTGAGGTTATAAATTCGTACAACGTATTCTCTGGGGTTTTCAATTTGGAAGGATTATTAAAATTGCGGGATAGGAATAGATTATGTAACGAATTAGGAAATCTGAAAACGATTTTCTCAGGAGGGGTGTTATTCCGTTTTTTCGTACAGTAGGACATTAGGATGGCTAAGAAGGGGGTTGTTCCGATGTCTAATTCGTGTGATGGATCTGAAAACTGTTGTTATAGATATCATAAGTGGTTCTATGGTTTATCTGCGCTGATTACTCTATAGTTTTGCTCCATATTCGATAATAGGTCTGCGATGGTTTTATATATGTGGCTTGCTGTCTTCACACTGATTCCCTAGTTTTTGTATGTTCTGAATGTAAACGACACCATCTGTGGCTCTAGAAATGCTGCTGGATCTTCCCCCACTGCATGTAGTGGTGGAGCGTGAATGGCAACGTACAGATTAATACACATAGCAGAAAATGTGCCGCAAATGGTGGAATTCGAGCCCAATAGACTTACGACGACGATTGAGTCGGACGAACTACTGGGCATGAGAAGTGATTCCATCCCTGCGAATACAGCTGGGAGACATCGTTCAATGTCCTAATACCAAGAAGAGACAACTGGGGAAGGAGGGAAGCCTCCCTTCTCCAGGCCGATTCCTTCTGGTTTACCGATGACTCCAGTACCAACCTTGGCACCGGTCTAGGAGTCTATGGACGCAAACCAAGAACAGAGATAAGTTGCAACCCTGGCAAATTTGCGACTATACTACAGGCAGAGATAACTGCCATTGATGTTTGCGCCCAGGAAATCTTCAAGAGAAACTGGGTAGGCAAATCAATTAAAATTATTAAAATCTTCTCCGACAGCCAAGCAGCTCTACGCTCGCTGGCGATCAGCAGATACCAATCTATCGTCGTAAAAACTGTAGAAAAACATTATCCGGTCTGAGGAAAACAAACAGAGTCGCTCTCGTATGGGTGCCTGGCCACGCTGGAATAAAGGGAAACGAAGTTGCCGATTTCCTGGCCAGGGTGGTGGCCAATTCAGTACCGGAGGGGCCAGAACCGACTCTTGGAATTCCGAGAGACGTGGCAAAACACTCGATCAAGAGATGGATGGTTATGAAATCCTTGGATTTCTGGTCAGGATGCCCAGGGATGAGACATTTCAGGGCGGTGACCACATCGCCATCCAATATCAACTGAATCCTGGCTGAAGTTAAGCAGAGTGGACATCAAAACTATGACTGCTGCGTTCACGGGACACTGCCCACTTCGGCATCATCTTAACAAGATAGGACTAACCGACACCACTGAGTGTCGCCTAGGCCTGGAGGATGATGAAACAATGGAGCATGTTATCTGCTCACGTCCAGCCGCGGATGCCATTAGTGTCAGGATTTTCGGCACGGCCAAAATCAAACGCAGATGGTGAGGTTTGGCGGTGTGGTTGCTGGCAGCCTCCCGGTTACTTGCGGGGTTCCGCAGGGTTCTGTTTTGGGTCCGCTTTTATATTTGTTGTACGTCAATGACTTTGTTTCTTGTGTTCCCTGTGATAGGGCTGTTTTGTTTGCTGACGACACCACACTGTCTTTTAATAGTGTAAAATTAGACCAGGCTGTCGTCTCAATGGAGGCTTCACGCGGGATTGCTGAGGACTGGTATGCTGCGAATGATCTGTCACTGAACGTCGGTAAGACAAAGCAAATGATATTCACCTTGCGTCCTGTGGATCGTGTGAATGAGGAATCGGTGACGTTTCTTGGTGTTGTTTTGGACCCATGCCTCCGGTGGGATTTGCATGTTGAGAGTGTGTCAGTTGGTGTGTGTAGGAGTGTATATCTGTTGCGTAACTTGTCAAATAGTCTGTCGTTTCCAGCTCTCCGTTCCGCCTACTTTGCGCTGATCCAGTCGAAGATCGAGTATGCCGTGTTGGCATGGGGTCACTCGTCTTCAGCGCAGCGTATTTTTGGCCTTCAGCGCCGAGCTGTGAGAGTGCTTGGAGAATTCGGATATAGACAGGATTGCAGAGAACTGTATATCCGTTTAAAAATACTGACGTTCCCCTGTCTTTATATTCTGAGAGCTGTGACCTGGGTGAAGGATAATCTGACTGGCTACAGAATAAATTCTGATATCCATGGACACAATACACGATCGCGGTCACATCTCTATGTACCATTCCAGAGATTGAAGAGTAGCAGACATGCTACTAATTTTTATGGCATAAAGTTTTACAACGTTCTTCCAACCCACGTAAAGACCTTAAACGCTAAATTATTTAAAAAAGCCGTGAAAACCGCTTTATTGCAGAATACTTTTTACAGTATTCAGGAATATATGGACTATTTTGTTTCAATGTAATGTTAGTTTAAAATTATGTTTTGTTAAGGTTAACATTGTTTGGGTTGTAATGATTGATAGAACGTAAGAATTTATTTTGATCTGTGTATTTTTTGTATCTTGACTTGTGTATATACATTTGTTTGTATCTTGAACACCAATAAACAATTATTATTATTATAATTATTATTATTAAACTACAAGACCTGGAGAACACACCACCCGATAGGATAATCAGGCTCATTAAAGAACTGGACCTGGACGGTGAAGTATAACAATTAGCTACTAAGTAGTAGTAGGTGAGCTACAATAGACCCCTGCGGTCGCGTTAGATGGCTGGTTGAGCGGCCTACTCACACTTCTCTAATTCTAATTCTAATGTTCTGAAGTGCGATGCTCTTTTGCATAGTTATTCTCGTTGTCTTGTGTGTTTCTTGAAGGTGATTTTTGGGTCAAATACAATTTTAATTATACAAGATACTGACTATTGGCAGATGCCGAAAAAATAGGCAAAAACATCGAATTGCTGTAAGTATCTTGCAATACAGATATATTTAACTATTCAAACAATTTTGCCTCTGACTCAAAGGCTTTATCAGTTGGTCAATTTTAGCTAGAAAGTAGTTAAAGAATTCCTTTGATAAACGAAATCTTTTAACAAACTCAAAATCAAAATGCATGAATAATTCTAGAACTAAGGTCCTTTCGCCACATAAGAAAAAAATAACTTTTATTTCTTCCATAACCATTTCTTCATCAAAATAATACCAGTTTATCTAAATAATACTGTTTTTTTGAACAAATTTAAATTCACTTTGAATAAACAATACAGTATCACTTTCTGTAGAAATGACAGCAAAATTAACACTGACAGCAAATTTCTAGCAAATTTAAAAAATGACAAGGTTAAATTTGCGAAGGAGATGCCAGATGGTCGTAGTAGCGGGCCTAAGTCTAAGTCAATATTTGTTAGTTGTATTCCAAATTGAAAGTAGTTTCATTAAAATCGCTTCTGTTACAGTATGTTCCGAGATATTGGTGTACTTGGGCTTTATTGCCTCTACTAAAGTCGAAACAAACCTAATGTTTCTCCAATCAGAAGTAAGTGTGTCGCAAAAGTAACAACTGTATTTATCTATCATGTAAAAACAGAAACAAGAATTATCTTAATTGAATCTCCTTAGAGAAGCTGTTACGCGAATCGAAACTAATTTAGCCTGAAGTAAGCATTTAAAAGAGCCAAGGCTGTCGGACTGGCAAGCTCTTAGCGCTGGATTTAATTCGAAACAGTATCGATTAAATTAAAATTGTCGTTTTAACAGTTAACCTTGGAGTCTAAATTGCTGCTGCCAAATTAACAAACACAGTCACAGTGTCTTCGGAATTAGAACCCGTTGTTAGCGAATCAACGTTGCACTCCGCTCACGGTAGATCTTTTTGCGAAATCATTACCGTGTTACCGTAATTAATTAAAGTAATTTCAATGGCCGAGAAGGGGATTTTTAATTTGATTAATTAATCAGGCAGAGCGTCAAAAATTCGACATTTAAATCTACGTTAATGAACCTCGAGAAGTGGAACGTGAACGGCAGGTTAAGAATAAAGCCGAGAGCGGCGCCTCCCCGGTAAAAGAACTTCTGATTAATGCTAATGGGCCCCGCTATAAAAACATTGTCCTGCAGGCGAGACTATTCGCTTCGAGGGGAAATAAAGGTTCTATTTACTTTACTTATTACAGAATCTGGAACGCTAAAACCTACTTTGCCGTACCTAATGAGCGAGGTAGCATGTTTTAGCAACATCATGTTTGTTAATTAAGTCTATCTGTGACACCAGGCTACAACGTAAATGGAAAGTTTGATCAAATTGCATTGGGGGAAAAGGGACGATCGGTGGTCCACAAATTTTCAATCACTCATTTCATTTGGTTGTCCATATACTTCTAATTACAGCTCATCGTGGGAGATCCTGTATAGTACGTCAATAAAAAAAATCTGATGTGGCCAGGCACATGATTTTATCATACAATATATAAAATTAATAGGTTAGCTGCATGAGAATCTATTCTATTGAGATAAATCGTAGGTATTGTCAAAGCATCAGCATTTGACACTACCTACACTACGTCATTAGAATAATAGTTATTTATGTCATAAATGCCGAAAGTACGGAATAGCGCGACGAGCGGTGATGCGGCGCGTCACCGAAGGCGGAGTGTCGCCGTCGCATGTGGGCGAGTCGCGCTATCTAGTTTTTGGCAGGTGCGACATCAACGTTTATTGTGTTGCTTTTTAAGAAATGCGTATTTTAAAAAAATAAGTAAAAAAATTCTGTATAGTAAGTGCTAGGTTAGTACCACTTTGACGAAACGTCAAGTTTAAATGTGCGTTCCGATTGGTAGGTAATGGTAGCTAATGGCGGTGGTAAATCACGAAATTATAGTATTTGTTACATATCGTGATAATGACACATATTAGTTTGCATGTACATAAGCATGAGTCACTAGCAATTTCTATTGGAAATACTATAATGGCGTCTGCTACCAGTGCCATTATCACTAATGAAAACGCACCTTAAAAAGGTCATTCCAATTCTGACATATTTATATTTGTTCATGACACATCCCTACCAACATATATACTTTATCGTTTTTAGAATTAGATATAAAGACGGGTTGATATTTCTTATCAACAAACAATCAAATTGGTGATCTTATTTTATTTGAAATTTGTATTTTATAATTTGCCGCACTAGAGCGGCAACGTTCCATAGTGGTTCTCCAACCTCTGATGAGATCAGCTGTTTTCGAATGTGACAACACAAACAAATATTTGTCAATATCCTGGCTACTATGTAGTTTCATATTAATGCAGATGCGACGAATCTCGATCATATAGAATAAGCTCTTGCAGCTAAACTATGAGTTTTACCAAAAAATGTAATAAACGTAAATTATTCAAAATTTCCTCTACTTTAATTTATTATTTAACTATTTTGACGAAATTACAGAAATGGCGGCTCATTTGCAAAATCCTTGAAAAAGGCTTAGAATAAACTACCAGTTCCTTTGGACCCTTGTGAACCAAAAGCTTTTCAGCTCTAAGTTAGGTCATGAAACTTCTAAATATGAACTTTCGTTCCGATACCTTCAGTAGTTTCTCCGGAATCGTCTCCACAAAAATTGTTTACACACACACACACACACACACACACACACACACACACACACACACACACACACACACACACACACACACACACACACACACACACACGCACGCACGCACGCACGCACGCACGCACGCACGCACGCACGCACGCACGCACGCACGCACGCACGCACGCACGCACGCACGCACGCACGCACGCACGCACGCACGCACGCACGCACGCACGCACGCACGCACGCACGCACGCACGCACGCACGCACGCACGCACGCACGCACGCACGCACGCACGCACGCACGCACGCACGCACGCACGCACGCACGCACGCACGCACGCACGCACGCACGCACGCACGCACGCACGCACGCACGCACGCACGCACGCACGCACGCACGCACGCACGCACGCACGCACGCACGCACGCACGCACGCACGCACGCACGCACGCACGCACGCACGCACGCACGCACGCACGCACGCACGCACGCACGCACGCACGCACGCACGCACGCACGCACGCACGCACGCACGCACGCACGCACGCACGCACGCACGCACGCACGCACGCACGCACGCACGCACGCACGCACGCACGCACGCACGCACGCACGCACGCACGCACGCACGCACGCACGCACGCACGCACGCACGCACGCACGCACGCACGCACGCACGCACGCACACACACACACACACACACACACACACACACACACACACACACACACACACACACACACACACACACACACACACACACACACACACACACACACACACACACACACACACACACACACACACACACACACACACACACACACACACACACACACACACACACACACACACACACACACAGACATTTTTTTGTACCTTGGTCAAAAATGTTCAGGGGACCCAAAAAGGCCTATTTCCGCTAAAATCTCAATTTTTTTTTCGGCACGATTACAATACTTTACATACTGCGTATGATAAAGTATAGTTATTTAACCAACAAGTATATTAAAAAGAGCGATTAATGATCGAGACTGTTTAACGCGCGAGCGAAGCGAGCGCGTTAATTGTCGAGATCATTAATCGCTGTTTAATATTCGAGTTGGTTACAAAATTTTTCCGTCGATCGTATTTTTCTAGCGTCTTCTACATAGATTTTTCTTCGCCGATGTCTTTTTAGGTTATATGACAATTTATGTAACTTGATACTGACAGTTCTAGAGAGCGGTATGTTTTGATTGGAAGGTTTCATTTCACATATGTTCGATTGGCCAATCAAACGACGTCATTGCGTCTTGTGATTGGCTATAACAAATCATGCATTAATAGAAATCGTGCATTAATGGAGTACTTTAATAAACGATTTCCTATTTACTAAACTGACTCATAAATAAACGATCGACGGAAAAAAATATAACAGTACAAAACCACATCGGAATTACTGCAGGTGTGACCATGATATGTGGTTGGAAAAGGCACAATGTTAAAATGCACGCACTTGTATACTTAGGTAAAACATAAAACACTGTGTGTAAAGTTGACAAAAAATCCAAGGAAAACTATCTGCAAATATACAAAATAAGCTGTTTTTTGCTTTTTTCCCTCATTTATGAACCTTTATGTTTTATTATGTTTCAAATCAACATAGGTAGTTTTGATTTTTGATTACCTATCATGTACGTTTACTTTTGTAAATTTAATTGATTATAAGAAAATAAAATGTTTATTATTATTATTATATGGTGGTATTCGATAAGACTGACGTTATTGCTTTGGTATGTTTCTAAGTTAGTTTATTCGGAAACAACGTCCACGACAGACGTTAATACACGAGCCTATTGATTAAGCGACGACGCGGCGGTGTATAATTGTGGCCTAACTCCTAACACCACTTCTTTTTACTTTATATACAAAGATTATACTGAGAACGCCTGAATTACTGTTACCATATTTTGTCAGATACATGTTCGACAGAAGCACTTTGCGGCAGACATATTCCCTCACATCCAATAAACACTCCAGTACACCGCGCCGCGCCGCCGCCAAAAAGAAGAATATTTATCTTCGGCTTTAGATAAATAAACATCGGCGAGGAAAACGTCCGCTGACGTTTCAATGAGGTAAACGCCATCCATCTGAGGTAGATAAAAATAACATCCGCTGGTGCCAGTGTAAATGCGAACCAAGATAAGTATACTAGCAAACATTGCATTTACACCCAATCGTACTGCCAAATCCTAATTTATGTTTCCTTTCGAGTTTCTGATAAAAGTAAACAGAAAAATACAATTGGGTGCATATGCTGTTTATTCCGGACGGAGGGAAAAATTGGATCGCGAAATTAACGAAGTGGTTAAATTTAGCAGGAACAGGGTCGATTTTCCAGTTTATTGAGTTAAAAATGTCCACGTCCTGTTTTCCGTTACGTTAAATTCCGATATGTTTGCGCGGATAAAAATACCCCGGGTTCGTTGAAATCAATCGATTTCACTTCTAAATTAAAACATACACACACACACACACACACCTGGTTTTACTTTCTTATAAAGGAGTTTCAATAAGTACTGCTTCGCTTTGATGACCAACGTATAATAGTAATGTTGCATTTATTTAGTGTATAACCGAAACATGAAAATATATTTTTTTCAAATAACAAATTACACTAGTCAACAGTCAAAATCTACATAGAGTGCGACTATTTTTTGTGAAAGTTGAACATTTACTCTATCACCGGTGAAAAGAAGAAATCGTGGAAATATCGTCAGTTTCTTTTTTTACGTATAGTATACACTTTTACGAAGGCAACAATGAATTTACGATATAAATCTATGCAAAAATACCGAAGCTATGAGCAATTTATGATTGATAGGTACCAAACAAGTAAGCCAGAGACTACTAGCTGTCCGTGGTTCGTGAAGATTTTCAGCTGCTAATCCAAAATAAGGCTGCTGCCATCTTGACGGCATGATCACCACACACATAACAGAAATCATCTGGGTTGGGTTTTGCACTCAAACGGTCGTTGTCTTTTCCTCATTTTATAAATATCAGGCGATGTTAAATGATGCGACACAACCAAATTTACACAACTGCTAAACACTGATGTAAAGAGTAAAGGGAAATCCAACGATTTGTAGGTAATACAAAATGTTGTTCGGTAGAAATGACATGCGCATCTTGGCACAAATCACGTGGCGTCTACCATACATTAAACTGGTCTAAATAAAGAAAAATTCCAAATAGAGGAAAAGCTAAATTTTGGTAGTTTTGTACCCATCAATCATAATTGATCATAACTTCGTTATTATTTTATAGATTTTCAGCATAAATACCTTGTTCTCTTCGTAAAAGTGCAAACTCTATGCAAAAAAATAAGAGACAGCATATTTCCACGATTTATATATTTTCCCGGCGATTAACTGTTCGATTTTCATTTGTGCCAAACATTTTCTAAATGGTGGCCCATTCCACATAAACTACTGAAGCGACTGGAAAACGACATTAATATCTTTTATTGGTGATTCAATTGGGTTTCTTTTGATGTACCGAGCGACCAGATTTTTAGTTTAGCGGACCAAGGTATCTAAGAAACAAATAGTTGCACCTAATGTAGCTACATTTTGTTTTTTTTAGTTTTGTTGACTAGTGTATCAAAGTTTCATATTATTCCCTCTGCAAATAGTAGTGATTAATTAAATTTACAAGATTGCCTCTCTCTGATGTCAAAATGTTATCCGTAAATGATAATCAACGGAAAAACTGGTATGGTCTTACAAATAATTCGTGTTCTGACAAATGCGTGAGTGAATTCAAAATCAGAACCGTATTCTCATTTGATCCTTTGTTGTGTCTGCTTCGTATGTTCATAAACGGTGAGCGGAAATATTTCTCTTTGACTGGAAAAATATTTGCAATATATAAAATAAAATGCGGACTGCTGCGGACGATGTTAATAAGGTCTTATAACAGTATACAGTGGCGTTATTTTAATTCCCACCTTTTCAGTGGCGTTTTAGGAACAGTAAAATCACAATAAATTGCCCTAGCGACTGTTGTTAGATAAATATACGTTGCTTAATGTGATTACACAGTGCTGCAGTATTTCTATAGGAACTACTCAATTGTGAAAACTACAATGGCCTATCGATTTCCTTCCTATTTTTAACCCACGTCTTTAAGTCGTGATTTTGTTTAATTAGACGAACGTTATTGGCCATTCTTGAATCTACGTTTATAGTTGTATTCACGAAATCGAAATATTATAAATATCCTCAATAATTTCCTGGGTATAGCATCAGACATTTGCGTGAACTCGTTGAATTTTTTAATGGCTGATGACGTAAAAAACAAAGTAGATTCCTCAAAAACATACAAAAATACTATACTATACTTGTTCTACGTTTATTTATTATAGACAGTTAGGGGTTTTAAATATTAATTGAAGTTGGTGTTCACTAACATTTCTGGCTGTACTTAAGAATTCCTGCGCCGCATCACACTGCTTAATGTAGGTATATGTGTATCTGTTCCATAGTAATAACAGCTTATTGCAAGTAAGTATTCAGTTATTCCACGTATACTCTATTAAGTTTGCTCTGAAGAAGCGAGTATTATGTTAGGATAATATGTAGTTCAACAATGTTTTAATTTGCGTTTATACCGGTAAATATAATTCAAGTATAATTCAATTTATCAATAATATTACCATCATGGCCCCTCTAATTTCCATGGATTACAATACAAATACACATGTCAAAATTTGATCGTTTCATTTTATTTGAGCTATGGGATGTGGGATTTCAACTTATTCAGAAAATTACCCTTCTTTCAGATAGACGATCATACTAAAAAGGTATGTTTTTGATTTTTCAGTGATTTGAGTCAAAAAGTACTTCATTCAGTTCCAAATAAGGAACCTGTCCGAACTAATGATTTATAGCAAATTATCCCCGTGCATTAGTTATTATTTTGATTATTTTAATTACCTATATGGGTGAGCATCAAGAAGTTCCAACCTAACATTAGCAAGCAAACAAATTTTTGTAGCCGAATAGATGATATGCTACTAACATAATATTTATGAGTGGTACTTTACGAAAATTATGCTGTGGCTTTAAATTTAAATATAATTTGTACTTCTTACCAACGTTTCCAAATAACATTTTAATCGTAATTTTGCAAATAAAGGTGTTTTACCCTTGTCAAATTAATTTTTATAAATTAATTAGCCCAACCTCTAAATATTCGAACATTCAACTAACTAATACTATTTTTTAATATTTTTTTCAGGTAGGTATTGTTCAACAGTTCTTTCATAGCTTAACATCGCAAATGATTTAGTACATAATTAATATTTCATTGCGCCACACAATTAATATCCTGTTGAGCGCAAAATTTCCACGGGACTTTCTCAACTCGTAACTTATGGAAACTAATGTTACAAACGACTTAATTAAGTTTAATTTATTCAAGAAGTCTCTAGGAACTAATATAATTGGTCCCAAGCACTGTACTTATAGACTAAAATTTTATTGCAATTTTTAATTCTTTCAGAAAACAACTTTGTGCATGCGGTACCAGGTAACTAGTAAAATTTTATGGGGGTATATATAATAATCCGACAACTTAGGTATTGGCAACGGCAATTTTTTAAGGACAAAACATGTATTGAACACGACATATTATTAAGTATTGGTAACGACAAAGTCGGGGAGAACTGAGTATGTACTCATGACGACAAACTAAGGATTCTCAACGACAATTCATGTCGACAGTTTTATGGCATTAATAGGATAAGATGATTTATTTTGTAGTTTGCGAGTTTTAATTAATTTTTGCGGAATATATGAACGAACATATGCCAATATATGTCAATAAATAACGTAAATTAAATATCAAATTTTTATATAATATACACAATATAAAATAAAAGACGAATAAGATTAACTAAAAAATAATCAAATCATTAATTTCATACCAGGTACGTTCCTTCTATTATTGCAAGTGTACTGTTGCGGGTAATAATAATTATAGTTCTTTATTGACATTACGATCTTGAGGAGATATTGGCATTGCCATGGAATACAAATAAACGCATCTTTGATCTACAAACAGTAACATACATACACATACATAAACAGAAATAAAACGTAAGCTCCTAAAACCCATAAAACTAATTTCGGAGTTTATCGATTACAGCTTCAATCAAATTATTTATAGTAACATCCTAAAGCAGCACCGTCAAGTCGTTTCGATTCTTTTTGGTCGATAGTAATGAAAATAATAATAATAGTATATTACGTTCCCAAAATGTAATACAATCCAATAAACGTATATAGAATATTAGTTTTAAGTGAATTCAATTTATTTATTGTTTATTGAATAGAATATATGAATATGGATGAATATGGATGAATATGAATATGATAACTAGAAAATAGTAAATAGCGTCATGTTCGTCTTTGGGCCCAACGCCCTTCTGGACAAAGGCCTCCCCAAGATTACTCCTGTTGTGTCATTATATCGGTTTTGTTTCGAAAATTTTCGATTGTAGCTTCACTGAGGGAACCGTGCGAAATATACAGCATGTGACTTGCGGTTTCACGTGATGGATCATGTCTGGTCAATAGTATTTTAATTGGAATTGTCGATAATAGTAATTCTATTTATAGTGGAAGGCAATTATCGGGCATATCGGCCATCAAAGAAGCAACCATATAGACGTGTTCCGGACTTATTAGTCCTCCCTCATCAGAACGGTATTGCCAAGGAGCAAGGTGGAAGCTCAATGGACAAAACACAAAAAGGAAACCATAATCAAGGTGTCCAATGTTGCCAATTTGGTGCTTCAGTCACAACAACCTCAGATTCGACGACTAGAAGTATCATCGCACCGGTACACCCCAAGGTACAACCTTTAGCCCATGAGCGTATCCAGCTCAAATCGGAAGGCGGCAGTTGTCTAAATTTAACTTGCTGTATGGGAGAAGGGGTCTGAGGTTTCGGGGTTTGAGTAACTAAGGATAAGATTACCTAAGAACTTGTAGAGGACTTTCCAAGGAAGAATTTGACGTATTATACATATGGATTTGACGCCCCCAACCCATCCCCATAGTGCCCTGAAAACTACACTCAAATGAAAAAAATTACATTCTTCAGATAATTGATCCTTCTAATCATTTCAGTCTATTTTTATCCATAGAAGTTAGTACTATATGTCAAGTGGAATGTTTATAAACATTTGTCAGTTAATTTACATTTGTTTAAAGAAATTCCATTTGTTTTTATTCGTTTTCTCGAAAATCAGTCTGAATTCCGTTTTCTGAGTTCAAAATGGCAAATTATTATCTTACAGGGACATGATTTATTAAAAAATTTCTTCCTATTGTTTAAACAATCAATTATTATTCATTTTCAAGTTTTTTCGAATTATGCTACAAAAGTCAGCATTTTTTAAATTAACTTATAAATTTCATATTCGAGATATCTAACAAACCTATTATCTATATTATCTAATAAACCCACATTTGCTTAAACGAACTCTATTTGTTTAAACAATTTTAGTTTGCAATTCACTTAAAATTATTATTTTTTTCTATATCGGTCTGGCCATCTCTTATTCTCAAGTGACAGCATTTATATTTTGGGATGATTTCCATTGTGTAAATAATAAAATATTATTAGTTTTCAATATCATTTATTCGAAAAAGTTTAAATGATTTGAATTTTTTTTTCGCGAAATAGGGGAGTTACATGTCTTTTTAAAATATTAAATTTCCTAAAGTCACAAGTTTTATTAATCACATTTCTCTCTCCATTTCTTACTGTCATTTCCTACCACCGTGTGTCGCAAGATAATGTTGATTTCTTGCTGGCTAAAAACTGTTCCCTGTAATCTAATTTGATGAAATATTGAAAACGAATATTATTTAATTATTCAAACACTGGAAATCATCCCAAAATATAAATGATGTCCCTTCAGAATAACAGTTGTCCAGATGGATCTACAAAAAATTAACTTTAGCGAATTGCAAGAAAATGTGTAAAGAAATGGCATTTGTCTAAACACAGGTGGGTTTATTAGAGAATACAGACTAGATATCTTGAACATGACATTTATAAGTACATTTCACAAATAAACTGACTTTTCCACCATAGCTAGAAAGAGGTGAAAATGATATATAATTGCTTGTTTAAACACTAGGAAGAAATTGTTTAATGAATAATGTACCTCTAAGGTAATAAACTGCCACTTCGAACTCAGAAAACAGAATTCAGACGAATTTTCGAGAAAAACAAATTATTTAAACAAACAGAATTTGTTTAAACAAATGGAAATTAACTGACAAAGCTGGGCATAAAAGCGTTAATCCGTTAATCGTTAACTAACAAAGTTAAATTTTTCGTTAACGAATTAACTTTTAAGTTAACTTTCAAAACTATTAACGGACTCATTAACTTCCACTACATTTGTCATCTGTTAATTCAAGTCCGTTAAATCGAAAATATCACAATTAAACATTTTAAACTGCTATTGACATTCTGTGCATGTTCGGACTTGGTTTTGTATGACGTACCTACGACTTTGTGCGACACGGCGTCCGTACATACAGCATGTGCGTGAATTGTTTAGTTTTTAGTTACTTTTTGTATGTACAGTTGCGGAAAAAATATGCTCACATCCTAATTTCCCATGTTACTCAGTAACTACCAAACGAAATTTGATCCGACCTTCATCCAGAAATTTTATGATGTATACGTACTATTTTCCGCGAGTATACCTATTTATTATGTAATAGTACATATTTAACTATTTGTTTCAAAATATAAATCTAAACTTAAAAGAAATTTTCTGAAAATGCCTTTCTTCTAACTGCAGCACCTTAGTTGGGCTTTTCAATGTCTTTTATAAATATTACTTCTCTCATTGTAGTTACTTTAGTTACCACTGTGGGTAGCTTGAAAAATTCCTAAGGCAAATTTAACTTATGCAACCGAAAGATCTGTTGTTATTAGGTTATACTCAACATAACCTATTTTTTATAAAAAGTTAACGGTTAACGTTAACTTCCGTTACATTTATAGTAAATTAACGGACTCTCGGTTAACGAAGTTAACTTTTTCGTTAACGGATTATCGATTAACGAAGTTAACTTTCTGATTAACTTTGCCCAGCTTTGCACAAGACTTATAGTAAGGACTTCTGTGAGAAAAAAGATAATGAATTGATTAGAACGGTTAATGTTGTGAAAAATGTACATTTTTTCATTTCGGTAGTTTTCAGGGCGCTGGGGTGGATGGGGGGCGTCAAATCCATATGTATAATATGTCAAATTCTTCCTTGAAAAGTCCTCTATAAGTTTCATAACTTTAACATAAGCTTTGCCAACCCCCGAGCCTCGAAAAGCACCATTAAAAACCAAAATGTCGATGTACGTGTCCACTTTTTTTTGGATTTGGATACGATTAGGAGGGGATCAGTCTTTCTAAATAAAGATAACCACCCTAGTGTCCATAAGGGAAAGAGTGCTATGTAATAAGCATGTTGGATTCTTACCGTCCGCTTGTTTAAGCGGGGTATACAACAAACATATAATACCAAAGTACGCAGGGGGTAGCTGCCCCCTTGCCCCCCCACCCCCTGGACGCGCCCATCTTTTAGCCCATTGTAATACAAATGTGGGGAGCAACAATTAAATTTACATCCTGTATATGAAAAGCTACATCTATATCTACATCTACATGAAAATAGCATTTAAAACCTTTTCCGAAGATAACCCGTAATTTAAATCAACTATCTCATCCCAAACTGTATACTTTTCTGTGCCACTAGAATCTAGATTAAAGAATAACTTTTAAATGCCTCCTATACTTTTGTAATTATTCAGTTCGTTGCTTTGTTTTCATATTTCGGTGTAATTTGCACTTCCTTCAGATATCAGGTAAGGGTTTTAGAGCGCCATAGATACGCCAGACGAGAGCGTGTCTCAGCATATATTTAAAACGTGTTCCTGCTTCTTGGAAAAATATTTGTAACCCTATCTGAAAAGGGTGGAATAAATTTAGGTAGTTAAGAGTAGTTAACCGAATTCGAATTCATGGGCACGTCTTGAGCTTTGCAAATTGGCGAAACTGCGGTATCATTCCGCGGTTGAAGGCCTAAAATGAATTTATGGAGGGAGGTAAAGCTCACAAATGAATCTTCTGAAACTTGGTAATCTTGGTATGTTTACTTTCAACTGATATAATTTTAGGTCACGTAAGATAATGCTCAGACAAGTATCACTAAATGTGATTAATTAGTTTCTTTGTTCTTATGTTAGTACTTTTTGTTGTACATTTATTTAAGTAGAATTCTCCAGAATGCTATTCAGGAATAATACGTCATTTTGTGTTGACGATTATGTACCTGTTCAGATTTAATTTGAAATGGTTGGATAATAATACTCTACTTCAATGTTTGTTGACTGGCGCAGTAATTAAATTTAAACTATTAATTATTTTGGTAAAATACATATTTACCCAATCCACAATGCCTAGTTTGCTAAATTACAGAGAACCAGTCGATTGAAGTATGTAGCCCAAATATTATGCTAACGTTCACGTAAAATGTTTTTTCCTACTTTGAAGCTCATATTACTACAAACGTATTAATTTCCAGTAACGCCCGTGTTATTATTAATTATATCGTTAGTGATATCACAATTACCTCACTACGAACCGTGTTTTGAGATTTAAATATCACACAACGATATATTTTTGAAATTTGTTGAATTAATGCAGTATTCAATTATTTCATCATACTGTTGGCGGTATCTACAATATGCATTTACCGAATATCATAATACGATACCTTATAGTTCCTGTTAAAATACTTCTGTCCACATGCTGGTATCTAGTTACCTGTAACAAATAAAATATCAATTAGATTCACAATTTCTCATAAAACATTTCCTATCCACTAATATAATGCCTCTATTTCAAAGTTGATTTTCTCTGTCCAATAGTGTCCAATAGATGTCATGATAATATTAGTTAGTCAGCAATCATTAGATACTATTACTATCCTTTCAATTGACAAATTTATCTATTCCTTGTCACAGGCCTCGGTAACTCAACGGTAGAGCAATGTCCCGGCAAGGCAGAAGACCCCGGTTCGAATCCGGGCTGAGACCGTATCTTTTAATTAATTTTAAAATTACTTCTCACCTGGGTTCTCTCTCGTCAATATATCCATATACATATACCTTATATTTAAACCGACTAAACTAGTTTCCTTAAGATAATATGGGATTATTGGCAAAGTATGACGTAATAATTTTTATTTTAGCAAACGTGACGTCACTGCAAAGATAAACATGTTTGCATATATTCCTGTACATAACGTTTTCTTGACGATCTTGACTTAAGAACATCTTGGAGGTAAAGACATTGGAACGGTAGGAAAATTTGATAAATGAATTTTTTTCTGCATGGATAGTGAAAACTAATAATTGTTTTTTTTTCCATAGGTAGGTTTTTATTGCGTTGATTTAGGGACAAATGGCGTCAAAATGTCAATCAAAGTTTATAAACTTATGATGGATGCATCAAACATACTCGAAACGAAAAGCACCACAAACTAAATGTTCAACTTAAATCTTTTACATTTCACTCTTAAACATTTTTTTATTAAGGTGAGTGAGTTTCCTTATAGTTCGTGCGCGGGCATTAAAACAGTCTAAAACAATCAATATAGCATTATTAACGCAATGTTATTCAAGAACCTGTCTAAATTAATACGGAAATGAGGATTAGCTGTTTAAAAATATGTTGATGGCGTCATCAGTGAAAAACAATTGAAATCCGAATTTGAATTGCCGAAAATGAATTTATTAATATATCAAATACTTACAAATTTAATTGATTAATTTCATACTTTTAACACAAAGTTTACATAATTTATAATAATATTTTGACTATCATTGGTGGTGTTTGCTTTTGTTCAATGAATTACATATAATTATCAACAGCAGTTGTCTATTTTTAGATGGACAAAGTCAGACATATCCAATATGACCATTAATATTTTATAATTGCTTTTGTGTGTGAAGATAAATGTAATAAACAATCGTTACTAATATAAAATAAAGTCGTCTAATAACCTAGAAAATATGAAGCCAATATCATTGGAAAATGTATGGTAAATTTTTGCGGTTTTCTAGGATTTCATTTTAAAGGGCGTGTCGCAATTTGCATATATACCCCTCATTTGATATCACCCTTCCTAGCAATGTAAAAGTTACTAAAAATAGTGAGTGATGAAAATTTGTTGCATTGGAACAGCAAAAACAGTGCTATGATTCAAATGTTAGCGAAAAGTAGAAGTAGAAGTCAAATCAAAACATTGTTAAACCTATTGACTAAAAATTATATTTAGCGTTGCATAGTGCGACTACAAATATCAATTGTATTGTTTTAAATAAATTAGATTATATAAATTAATTTAATTATGTATTTGTTCCACTAATGGTGCATTTATGTGTAAACGTTTAACATTAAAGAGATAATTATTTTCAACAATTTAAATGAATCAAAATGAAATTTAATACGATTTTGTACATTGTCAAATAAGCAACATTCGCATGCATTCTGGAAAATGTAAAAAAGTGTATATCGACATTGAATAATTTATTTGAAATCCAACATGTCAGTCCAGTAATAGGAAACATTTCAATTTAAAAATTTTAAAACTGCAATTATTAAACTTCTGTACGTAAGCAACTCTGTACGTAAGTAACTCTGTACGGATGAAGTATATAATATGTATAAGAAATTCTGATAATCCATATTCAAAACATTCAGCTGTATCCACACTTGAAACGGCAATGTATATTTCGATATGTTGTCCAAACATACATACAGATTTTAGACCCAACAAATCAGACAATGTTTACCAAAAAAAGGTGAAATAAAGTCTATACATAAATTATACGGTGCGTTTCCGTCCCAAACAGAATGTTCTTTGTTAATTAAAATCAGGATGGGCTGCAGCATAAAAGCAACTCCCGTTATTTTTAAAACCTGTAAACGTGTTTAATTTGGGAACTGAAAAAACACGTTAACAATGGGTCATTGTTACGTAGCAGACATTTACCACCCACAGGATATTGAACGGAAATCAAAACCTCATTCAATATAAACCAGCTAAAAATAAGGTGTTTACTAACTTTTCTTATTTCAAATATTTTTTAAATGGTGCAAAAGAAATTGTGAGGTGAATCGTAGCTACCCCATTTTAAGATTCCAGTCGCATAGATCTATAATAATTATTAGTCTCCAAACAATAACAAAAAAGAAAACAAGCCGCAACTCTAAATAGTTGATATATACATGGTCTAAGGTTCCCCTGGGCAAAAATAACCCGTGAAACATCTCAAAACCGCAGTGGTCGATTTATTTATGTGCAGTGAACTTCAGGAAATACACCGCTCTTTATAAATAGAATCGGCAATTAGCGGTGCACTGGAGACCATCCCAGACGGCGCTGACGATCGTTAAGTGAACTATGTTGCTTTGATTTATTTTATACTTTCTGTTTGAAGTTATGGCCATGTTGACGGCTACGCTGTGTTCCGCGACAAATTTTATTTGACGCTAGGTAAATTTTGTGAACACACACAAAGGTAGTTATTTTTCACGAGACTTTAATAGCCAAGTTGTCTAAACAACTCTGCCTAGTAACATTGAGAACTACACCTTTCCGAAATGTTGATTAATAATTTTTAATGCTGCTAGGTGGTGAAAACCCCCCAGATGACGTTATCATTGAGAGCACCGAATAGAGGAAAAAGATTTTTTTGGCAGCATCGCCAAAATGGTTATAACTTTTATTAAATTCATGGCAAAACTTTCCATCATTGACCAAATTGTTGAGCAAATAAGCTTTTCTTCTATTTCTTTCTCTATGATATTTGTTTGATATTTGACTTGGTCTATAGTGGAATGCTTTTCACTTAAGCCAAATTGGTGATTCATTGGTAACACTGATGTCTTGATGTGACACAAGCTTTCGATAAGGTTGGGTATGAAGGATTGATACACAACCTTAGAAGTACCTTTACAATAGGTCGAGCTGCTATCATCCTATAGATATGATAGACCATTCATAATAAAGCTGATCGATGAATACTCGGAACTAAAAGAAGTAAAAGGTGGGGTACCCCTGGGTAGTGTATTGGGATCAATTCTCTATCTACCATATACAAGTAACCTACCACAGCTGGAAAATGTAACAGTCGCCACATTCGCAGATGACACGGCTCTAAAGGCAGTGGGATCAACTATTGGAGAATCAACTAGAAATCATGAAGAAGCTACTAATAAAATATATAAATGAACAAAAAAATGGAAGACCAAGCTCAACGAACTGCAATTTCTCCACATTAACTTCACAAGCAAAAGCATCGAGGACATACCTCATGTCTAGATTAACGACGCCATAGTTCCATATGCGAACACTGCACAGTATTTGGGTATGACTGGATACAAAACTAAGGTGGAATGAACATGTTAAGAAGAAAAGAGTACAACTTCGCATCAAATACAGAGAACTGCACTGGCTTCTGGGAAGAAACTCTCTGTTGTCAGTACAGGATTAACTACCAGTTTACAACCTTTGGGGTTGTAGACTATCCAAATTAAAGTAGGTACTAAGGAATATGGTTAAGGCTCCTTGGTACATACGGAACAGTGACCTGCACCGTGATCTTGGTGTCCCACAAGTCATCCGAGAAATAACAAGATTCGACAATAAGAATGAATCTCGCCCAAGCGATCACGTCAACGTGGAGGCCTTGCAGCTACTGGACAACCACAATCTAGTGAGAAGATTAAAAATCTGATGTGGCCAGGCACATGACTTTATCATACAAAATATAAAATTAATAGTTTAGCTGCATGTGAATCTATTTGATTGAGATAAATCGTGTCTGCATTAAAAGTAAACTAGTTAGCCAGGATTTGACAGATATTTTGATAGTCAATAGTATCAATAGTAGGTAATGTCAAAGCATCAGCATTTGACACTACCTACTGTCAGAATAATAGTTATTTATCTCACAAGTGCCGAAAGTACGGAATAGCGCGCCGAGCGGTGATGCGGCGAGTGACATCAACGCTTTCCGCCGATGGCGGAGCGTCGCCGTCGCATGTGAGCGAGTCGCGCTATGTAGTTTTCGGCAGGAGTGACATCAACGTTTTTTGTGTTGCTTTTTGAGAATGAAACGTAATTATAAAAAATCAAAAATGGTTATATTTCTGTACAGGAAATGTTAGGTTGATACCACTTCTACGAAACGTCAAGTTTAAAAAGCTAATTCAAATTCTGACAGATTTATATTCGTTCATGTCACATCCGTACCAACATACTAAAATATATCTCCATTCATCGCTATACTTTATTTACAATTTTCTCAATTTATCGTTTTTACAATTACCTATAACAACGGGTTGATATTTCTTATCAACAAACAATCAAATTTGTCATCTTATTTTATTTGAATTTTGTACTTTCCGCACTAGAGCGGCAACGTTCCATAGCGGCTCCCCAACCTCTGAAGGAATCAGCTGTTTTCGAGTGTGACAGCCATAGACATTTCTGTGGAAACAGCACAAAAAAATATTTGTCAAAATCCTGGCTACTATGTACTTTCATATTGATGCAGATGCGACCGATCTCGATCAAATAGAATTTGCTCTTGCAGCTAAACTATTAATTTTCTGCTTTAATTTATTATATAACTATTTTGACGAAATTACAGAAATAGCGGCTCAATTGCAAAATCGTTGAAAAATGCTAGGAGTAAATAGCCCGTTCCTTTGGACCCTTTTGAACCAAAAGCTTTTCAGCTCTAAGTTTAGTCATGAAACTTCTAAATATGAACTTCCGTCCCGATTCCTTTAGTAGTTTCCCCGGAACCGTCTCCACAAAAAACGGGTACACACACACATACACACACACACACATACACACACACACACACACACACACACAGACATTTTTTTGTACCTTGGTCAAAAATGTTCAGGGGACCCAAAAAGACCTATTTCCGCTAAACTCTCAATTTTTTTTTTCGGCACGATTACAATACTTTACATACTGCGTATGATAAAGTAAAAAGAACTAAACCCTTCGAACTAGTGAATCAGTGAAATGTGTAAAAAGCAGACCATAGTGAATGAAGTGGTAGTGCTTCTTCTTGTTTAGGACAAAGTAAATATAGGACATCAGTAAATAGCCTATTAGAGACAAATATACCTAGTTTTAAGTATTCAGATTTAAATTGATGGTTATTGATCTGAAGGTTAATATACAAGCTTATCTCTTAAAAAGTAAGGACAAGTTCGTGAATGGGAAAATATTTTTTTTTATTATGTTACGTTGGGGGGAATTTTAACGTCAGCACGTCTGCAGATAATTTTCTTTCAAGTTTAGATTAGTTTCAATATGTTAGGCCCCTATACTTATTAAAAAAATAATAAATACTCCAAATTGTAGGTTATTAGTTGGGGGAGTTATACAACATACACGAATGCAAAAATATTTGTCCCAATATGCACAACCTCTAAATAGCGATATACTTATATAGTGTGTCTACTACTGAACATGTAAATAGCTTTCTTAATATTATTGCTTTAATTTCTGTCATTCGTCAAGTTGAAGATGACTAAGAGGTTTTGAATAATCTTGTTGTATTAATTTCGGAACATACTTAATTAAGTTCATATTATGATTGTTAATATACACAATTTAATAATTTAAACTAATTTTAACACACCTCTTTTTTACTAATCACAAAAAATTAAATAAATGGCATACCATTTTTAGCTATAAAGGTTTTAGTACTTTAAATATGCAACGTTTAAAAAACTATAAAAATTTTATGGGATGATTAAGAAAGATAGGTAACTTTAAATTAAAAGAAGGGTACTATCACATATCATTTCGATTGTGTATTTTTTATAGATGACCAACTTGGTAATGTTCCATCACGTCTCACGTTTGGGTTACGTAGTCTTTTGCCTTAACAACTACCAAAACAAATATGGAAATGGCATGTCACACCTCTGAGTCTTTGCCCAGTTTGGATTTTCATAATTGTGGTAAGCCTGCCTAACAACAACTATATACAAAGTGATTTGCAGAAAATGTCAATATGAGAAAAGCTTAAAAAAGCATTCATCCTAAAATTTGGTAATTTGCTTATACATTTTTTGTAAATGAAATGAAATATGGTAATGCGTCGTAAAATGCGTCGTTAAAATCGTAAACTTTTTGGTCGTTATAAATAAAAACGTAAAATAATTTCTAGGCAGTAAGTATTACTAGTAATGAATTCCTCCATTTGCATCAGTTATAACGATTTGGGATGAATAAAAGAACTGGTCTTTATCTGATGTAGTTATTTATTGATCTAATGGCTACCAGGTTTCGAACGTCACGTTCGTCATCAGGCCATGCTACAACGAAAAAGGTCGAAATAAGGACACCGTATTATGTAAAATCAAAGAAATACAAAAAACACAAAAATAACAACGGGCAGATGCTCGGTTCAAATTTAAAATTACAGCTACAGGAGACAAATATCGGAAACAAAATATGTCCCCAGATAAAATCAAAACATTTCAGCAAACAGACAAAGATATCACTGTGCTTAACATTCATACATAATCAGAAACGTAAACAAAACAAAAGTCAAAAATTACCGTCAGTTTACAGCAATCTGATGTAGTCACGTGTCTCGGTATTGGGGTTATGTGTGGTCATGCCGCTGTCAATTTTACTTCTTCGCACAATCAAGTATTAGCCTAGTAAGTAAGTATTAGCCTGGTTTCTTTCTTTTTCAGTAAATGTATGCATATATTGCCTTCACAACGATATTCCTTTCATGTTTTCTAAGTATTACTTAAAACTGCGTCTGGCTTGTTTACAATTTCCCCGACATGTTTCCATTTAATTATTATATTTTCCGTACCAAAGAATCAACATTGCCAATAAAGAATCTCGTTTATTTACGTGGACATTTCCCAGTCTGCATTTGACGTTTCGCATGACGGCAAACATACTAGCCAGTACACAAACGCGAAAGCATGAAAAGGTATAAATCGGAACAACAATATTGTGCCAGAGATATTAAGTATTCCTTTGGTTTGGCGAAATAAAACGTTTCAGGTTTCCCTGATATCAATACAGAACCATGTTTTATTTACCTTTGATGTTTTTTTTTCAATATAGTAAAATATGCCGTTTGTATACATGAATATTTTTGCTCGCAAATACGTTTGATCCGATTTCTTGGTGGGACATCGAGGAACAAATTCGCATATAATAATACCGGTTTTGAATTCTACCTGATTAAATAGCTTCTCTATTAGGGTGGTCCTTACTTTGAACATTTTACTTTTCTTTACGCAGGGCGATCAATCATTTAATCATATTAAAATCATTAAAAATAATCCGCTTGTTAAGTTACTCAAAACAAAATAATCAAATGACATTTGAATTTAGATATCTGAGCTTCTTGTACAAGTGAATTCTTAAATCTATCTACTTAATAGGGTATTTTACTGTATTAAAAATATGGCTTGTATTATAGTCATCCTAATAGATTACAGTTTAAGGAAATTATTTATTGTTACTTTTCAAAAAACATATGCTTTATAACTATTCAAAACCAAAATTAAAACTGAGTTTAATTCACATCCTATCACGTGATTGAAAACGCTCTGTAATTGGCTCAGTTTCGAGTGACGTCATTCGTTAGTACCCTTATGAATCTCCCGTTTGAATTTACTACATTAATTTACAAACAATAGAAAACAACGTTGTTAAAGCGGTTAGTGTGCTTCTTCTTTAAACATAATCCTTATTTTTACGCTCCGGAAGTAAGCAACGTGTAAAAAGTGCAATGTAAGCATAACTTTATAAGTTGGGTTAGGCCTAACCTTAAACTGTCAGATTATACCTGGATCGAAAATACGATAGATAACTTATTCTAGTCAGTTTTATGTTGTGAAGTAGTCTTCACAACAAAAAAAACACTTGTATTGGCCGCTATTTATTTCATTTGGTTTTCTACGAGCCAGTCTCAACCACTTCTGGCGGAACAACTACAAATAGTTTATGCGGAGTTTTTATTGACGTATTTCTGCTTGTGGATTTATACACCATTTATAAACCATTTTTATGTAGAAATTGTGAAAGCAACACATCATACAACACAATTACCAAACGGCGACAAACCCGATACTTACAGACCATATGGGCCGATTGGACATCTAGTATCAGTGCGACGTCACAAGAATCACGTGATCTACGTACAACAGAAACTATAGTTTTGGTGGTACTTTTTGTGATTCAATTTTTAACGCTGATTTTTATGAAATATAGAGGAAATAATTACGAAAAATAATGCATTTAGAAAGTAGAGTGAACGAATAAACACACTGAGATGGTTTTCCAATAATAGTGAAATGCCCTATTACGTAATAGATTGACATCCCATATTTTACTTTATCTCCACGTTATCTCACCAAACTTTATCAAATGATTGTGTCACATCAAAAAAAGATTATTGAACAAATAAGACTTTCCCCTGATGCTGCGGATATTATTGTATGGACTACATCTATAGGGGAATCAAATTAATGGTTTGCAATTCGTTTTTCCCCTCTATTATAGGTTTCATTATATTTAGACACAGGATTTTAAAGAGCTTAGATACCATTGGTAACAATGAAATGGGGCGACATAATTTGGCCTCATTTGGTGGTTTATCTAGTTTTGGTATCATGATGGCTTCCGCTGCTTTCCAGACATGACGTATATAATTTAATCTGAACAGGCATTTAGTAATCTGTAGTAATATGTAGTAATCTGAGGCATTTACTAAATACACACCTGTAATGAGATCATATACAGGTGCCTTTTTTGGATTCAAAGTTGGTTTGATTTCTTTTGCGACTTCCTTAGGAGTAACAATCGAGGTGGCCCCTGCTTCAAAGTTTAAAGCCACATCGGTGTTGTTCGGTTGAAAGATTTCTGCTCTTACGTTTTTTAGAATCTGAATGTAAAGCGAATAGTACTTTTTTTTTTAGTAAACTAAGTAAAATTAAGGATTCCTATTCATATTCAACGGAAAAATAGCATATCAGAAACAGGTTCCTCTTGTTCGGTTTTGTTTATTGTTAGCCAGGACATTATCACTGTTGGACAGATGATTATATTTTTACAAATTAAGTACTTGCAAATACGTCAAATCCTCTGATATTTACAGTCACATGTTAATTCCAGCTGTTATTTCACAGGAACTTATCAAACTGATAAGGGACAAAAATATGAAAAAAAACAAAAATATGATCTTTTACGGGAAAGTACTCCAAATTCTCGTTTATTATTTTTATTCTGAATATTTTCTGTACACCAAGCTACTATTACTTTTCCTTAAATATAGTAATAATCAAATGAATTCTAGTTCCAAATATGCGTCAAATTTCCATTTTACCTAATTAATGCTGGCAAAACAAAAATAACGAGAACAAAGGAGAAGATCCTAAAACAAACGAGCGCAAAATATACTCTAATGGCGTCTACGCCGATAACAATGCCATTAGGCATTGTTATATTAATAATGAGCGAGCTTTTAGAAGCAGTAATAGACGTATTATGCCGTAAAGAGAAAATTAAATCAAAATATACAGGGTAAAACGCTGTTACTGCTGCTATTGTAATTAATACTTCAGTTGGAACAGCTTAAGATGAAAAGAAAATCAAACGATGAAATATTAATTGAAAAAGTAATTCAAAATCATAGTCTTGTCTATTATAATGTAAACGCAATTCAACGTTTTTTCTCACCAGATCACGTGCGAAAAATTGCCTTCTTAATTGCTGATGGAAAATTTGACCGTCGCCCTATATGGACCATTCTACGTTGCGTGAGTTTTTGAAATCGACGTTAAACGGCCTCTCAGGCGTTTGTGGGTCAAAAATTTCCAAAATGCGTGCGATTTTGATGAACGCGCCTCAACATACCACAGCCGTTTGATTCGTTTCGCGATTGGCTACAGCTATAAACGTCAAAAACGCTGCCATAACCTGCAATTTCTTGATTATTATCTTCGGAGCTGTGCTTCGGAGGTTAAGAGCACAACGTCAGTCCCTACAAATCAAGAATATTAGTTTCTACAAATAACCTTTGAGAAACCTATAACGTATGTTCTACGTATAATAATAATTAACAATTCGCATTTGTCTTTATTACGTACGAATGAAATATAAGACGTATTGGCGCACTCGTTCCATTTGGGCACTCCTCGCTACGCTCGTCGTGCCCAAAACTACTCATGCGCCAATTTTTGTCTTATAAAACTTGTATTATAAATTATAATATACTATTAGCATACATACACAGCTCATTCTACCGTCACAATTAGGCATAAAAAACTGTTTTACTGATGGGCGAACAAACCTATTATTTATATTATAGGTTCTAAATATACCTGTAATGCTATGAATCTACAATTCCAATATGTATAAATAATGCCCAACCAATGAGTAGGGTGTATCAAAACAACATTTTTTGGAAAATCAAAATTTCAAGTTAATATAAGTTTTCTCTATGAACTCGCTTAGGTATAACTTCAAAAATATTGTCCCAACTAAGAAAAAATATATCACCTTCAAGGGGCCTAAAGTTTATATTTTTTCTCAATAAATGTGTTTTTTTTTTGTAGTAGGGTATTTAAAGTAGGTAGTTAAAGTATTTTTCGTGTTGAAAGTTTTTAACAATAGGTTATGTAATAATAGTATAAAAACATTTGTCTAATGCAACATTTGGGTCTCCGTACTTGGCATAAAACTGAGTAATTTTAGCAAATAATGGTTATTTTTTTAGGTTATGATAATAAGCTAAACGGTGCTGGGAAACAAAATTTACAAGTTGATAAAAAGTTGTTTCTATTGACCCATGTATCAACAACAAAAAATAGCATAAATAAAAAACAATCTAGGTCTTCTGCAAGGGGTCTATAATTTTTCATGTTTTTGAATTTTTATTCAGATCAGGTTTGTTTCTGAAAAAAACAATTCGATTTATCATCGTAATTTGCATGGATTATAAAAATAAAATTTGGTAAAATTCCTCAATTTTATGCAATTTAAGTAGGTTGTATTAGAATTTTATATGTTTATACATTGATTTCACACCCTACTATTGTTTAAACCTATTCAACTTGAAAAATAGCACTCTTCAAAAAAAAATTCTGGAAAAAATTATATTTTTTTCTCCTTGGGAGAAATCATTTTTTACTTGAGCCAACTTTTTTGGATGTTAATATGACGCGATAGAAACAACTTTACATCAACTTGAAAATTTGAATTTGCAAAAGAAGTATTTTTTGTAGATACCAATATCGATTCCTGCGATCTACCGCTTCGCTGATCTACCCAACAGGCGGTCTATAGGGCCACTAGTTTTATGATAAACTCCAAAAGGTTGAAAGCACTTGATGTGACAAACCGTTCTAAAAGTATCAGTTTGGATTTGAGTTGTAAACGCAAGATTTCCATACAAACCGAAAAGTCGCGCACTCTAAAGTCCTACCTGACTGCTGGCATTACCGTTAAAATAAAATCTAATCTCTATTCGTGCAGTTTACCCCGCCGAATTTCCGTCGAAAACTATCAGTCGATCCACCTTTTGAGAGCCACATTGACGACGCCGTTTCTTTGTATCGTTTTAGGAAATTTATGCCGCTATAGAAGGAAAGGGAATCGAATGGAGTTTCAGAGCAACGATCGGCCATGAATTACGAATCTAAACGGAAGTCGATAGGAATAAATCGAGTCACTTACTTAACGGACCTTCTTTTCCGAGTTGAAAATCTGTACGAGCAACTTGCAGCGGTTGCAGCGACTTGTACGGGCCGGGGTCTGATGTGAATCTTAAGTTCCTGAACTCCTCAAGTTGGCGATAACAAATTGAAACATATAATATAGCTATAACATTTACATTTTTGCGGGCGGTCATTGGCGATGGAGACGCGAGTTATTCGCTTTCCAGTGGTTCTTAATATGTATTGATGTTGTTTATAAAGGGGTCATTATAAATGATTGTAGTCGAAGTAGGGCATGATATCAAATGTAAAGATTTGTGGTTGCCGCTCTATTTGAATAGAACTGTTCCTGAATGGAACCACTGTTCAACCCGCAAAAATTAAATTGGTTGCATAACCCATTCCAAGTTTGACAGTTGTTTGTGTATAACGGCAAAAATTTTCCAACATGGGCATGGTCTACTTCAACTATAATCATTTATAAAGACCCTGTAGTTATCGACCTAAATTATAATCAAAGAACATTAATATTTAGTGGTAATTTCATAATATACCTGACTAGACATCGATAATGTTCCACGTAGATAAAATATTTCAGGAAAACGATAAGATATTCAAAACTGTATCCAACATTAACGTTGATTAATTACGTAAAATCGAAACTATGCAGGTGGGTCTAGCCGATACATTCTTGGTTGTAGCACGGCAAAATAAATTATTTGATATCAAAATAAAGAAAAGCAGAAATGCACAAAGTTAATCCTTTATTTAGGAAGCAGTCTTGAACACTCTATAGAAAACCTTCATAAGAATGTTTTTACTTCTCTGTACTTCAGCGAATATCAAATATAATATAAGTACACGGCCTTGCAAAATATGTTATTTTTGGAATCATATACAGATATAATATATATCTGTAATGAATAATCATATGCTTGAAGAACTGATTTCATCGTCGAAATAAATGATTTTGTGTTCCACTTTTGTTTTGTTCAGGCATGAGATTTCATCGAAACAAGAACATTTAACATCAAATGTTTCTCATTTTCGTCGGACGCTTTCAAACTAGTTGCAAACGTTTGCACCTTATACGATGACGACACTTCACATTTTATGGGATGGTATATATTATATGTAATGCGTTGCGACAGTGTGCTAGGATAGGATATAAAATTGAGGACGTTACAGCGCTATATTTAAAGCTGCATGTCGTACGCCAATACGTAGAGTATAATGTCAGCAGTTCATGTATTTCAAAGTCTAATGACTAAAGCTGTGTGTGATGTGTGATGGTGATGGTGTGATATGAACTGTGTCGTCAGTATTATAAGGCGGTAGCATTTATTTTAAGATACGTAACAAAGAGAAATGGGGAGGTTAATATTAGAATCATAATATTAAAAACGAGTTACTGTATCTAAAAATTAGGAAAGGTTTACCAACATTTTTAAAACTATTTCGGAACATGCAGCCATGGACAGATCCCACTATTGACATTCTTTCCCCTGAACATTTTTGACCAAGGTACAAGAAAATGTCAGTGTTTATGTGTGTACCCGATTTTTGAGGCGACGATTCCGGAGAAAGTACTAAAGGTATCGGGACGAAAGCTCATATTTAGAAGTTTTATGTCCAAACTTAGAGCTGAAAAGCTTTTGGTTCGAAAGGGTCCAAAGAAACTGGACGTTTCCTCTAAACATTTCCTAAAGATTTTGCAAATAATCTGCCACTTCTGTAATTTCGTCAAAATAGTTAAATAATAAATTAATGTAGAGGAAATTTTGTGTAATTTATGTCTATGAAACTTTTTGGTAAAATTAATAGTTTAGCTGTATGAGCAAATTCTATTTGATTGAGATCGTGTCAGCATTAAAAGTACATAGCTAGCCGGGTGTGCCAAACGCTGATTTTTTGACAATACCTACTGTAAATATTGTCAAAATATCTGTCAAATCCTTACTAACTTGTGTTATTTTAATGCAGACGCGATCAATCTCGATCAAATAGAATCTCATGCAGCTAAACTATTAATTTTATATATTGTATGATAAAATAATGTGCCTGGCTACATCAGATTTTATTAATTTATATCTGTGAATGCAAAATTATGATAAGGCAGATGTACACTAGGGTGGCCCTTATTTTGCAACTAACTAAAAGTTTAGCTCCCACCCCCCTATCTTGTTTCAATAGACAAAAAAACGATATATGCAAACTTTCAGCTTAATCGGACAACTGCGAGGCGACCCTCATCGACCATGAAGTTTGGAATTTTCGCCCAGCTCAGATAAACAGATTGGGTACTTAAGATGATACTTAGACCATATATAACTAACTGCAGTGCGGCCTATCCCACTGCATAGGTTTTCTTTGGCCTAATATACGTTCGTAAATAAGGCCGAAAGTCGTGTACCGCCTCGTACACCGCAGGTACGCGTGCGAACTGAAGCTACGTACGGCCACTATTCAACTACACCACTCACACGACTGTCCCGCTAAGTTAATGTACGTAATTGGTTCCACGGTGTATAAAACTTTCGACCTTATCTTTGGACCCAAACAAACCCTGGTACGCTCCCTCTAGACAAAAACAATAACGTTGTCGTTGATGATTAATTTTTCAATTATTGTTTCAGAACATTTTGTGGTACTGGTGTAAAGTGAGTTATATAAAATGTCATCACGTTATTCAGGTAGCTCGTGACACAAGTTGAGAAAAGATTTTTATGTCACTCTAGTTGGCTACGTTTCCAATCAAATCGTTGGAGCCAAACTACCTTCGAACAGGCAAATTTTACGCATTTTTTTCTACAATCTACGAGTTGTAAATATGACAACGAAAGCAAGTGCAACATTGGCGATTGGAGAAGTTTTATTTATTGGTAAAAGGCACGAGTTCCTACTGGAAGAGCTGACCACTGCATTGCTAAGTTAGCCAAACTCTATAATGAATGGAAACATGTACAGAAAAATTTGTCTAGAACATCTGGCAAAGAAAACGAGACATTTTTGTAGAAACTATGGACGATCTCTTTGGCATAGCTCATGAAAATGCTTTGGGACAGATGAAAAATGAAGAAGATAAGGATCTATTATTGCTTCAGCGCCAAAAAGACGACCTGGCTCCATGGTTGGGATATCATTTCGTATACCAGGAGCTGTAAGTGATGCTAGGTGGACAGCAGGGGCACTTTATGCACTGAAGATTTACCTATTTAAAAAACAACTTCAGTTATCTGGTAGGGAGAAGAACTCTTTTAAAAAGAATATATATATTTTTCTTGCTCGAGTGTACGTTCGACCCTGGTTTCTATCATAAAAACAATAAAAGTACCTTACCATGATTTCCTATTCATGCGTCAACTGATAAATTATCAGGATCTATATCCAGAAATTGTTAGGTTGCTGTTAAAAAATTTTCAAACTATCTGTTACTTAGCTCCCGAAACTGTGGCTCTATGCTTATTTGATGATTAAGTTCCAACCACGGGTGAGACAAATATGCCTCAAGTTATGCTGGAACAAGACAAAGCTGAAGATCAGGAAGAAGAAAAAAATCAACAAGAGGTACATTCTGCACCAAAATGAGTATTCTTCCTTTACAAACGACGACTTTTCGTCTTTTGTAACTCCAGTTACAAAAACTTTCTTCACAAAATTTTTTATTACCACTGATTTTGCCGACAAAGACCCTTCAACATGGAAGGATGATCCTGGTGACAAAAGTGCAATAGAAAATAGTCTTGATAAAATAGTAGTTGTGAATGATGCTGCAGAAAGAGGTGTCAAATTAATCCAGGAAAATAATAACAGTCTCACAAAAGATGAAAATAAGAAACAATTTATTCTACGGATCATTGCCGAAGACCGAAAAAAATACCCAACTGGTACGAAATTCTCTCTTAGGAAAAAATAATATTCAATGTTCGTTCGTTTACTTTATGTATTGTATTTATAGAAATTAATCGTCTAAACAAAAATATATTTTTTCTACTCCTATTGAGGAATGCATTCATTATCATGGCAATTTATGATAAGTAATACTAACCATTCCCCACACACATGACAAATATTTCATTCCTGGCTCCTCATACCCCGCCAGTAGTGAGAAATATTTCATTCCTCACGGCTTTAAAACCAATCACAGCTCTGGATTTTTCATTTCCAAATTGTTGATACACTGCTTAGCGATATTATCAAGGCATTGACAACGTCGCTAAGTGACAAGGCACACCAAACAATTTTAATCTGTCAAAATCCTGTAAACCGTCATAGTGACATACAGCTGTCCCTATATACACAAAAATTAATTTATAAAATTTCGTTGTATAGTCGTAGAAAAAGTATAGTATTCCATTCGCAAGTAATGGCAATTTCTCACTCGAACGTTTTGCAGCACTCGCCTACGGCTCGTGCTGCAAACTTCGTTCTCGTGAGAAATTGCTTACATTACTTGCTCATAGAATAATATACTATTCCCTTATAGAAATAGCTGAGTTAATAAAAAATAAAGTAAAAAAACGATTTTTCATTGTATTCAAGGATTGTTTCAACTTTAAAGCGTTTGAGGGTCGCCAAGTACTTGACCGATTCAAGTAAAATTTTGCACAGCCCGTCTTTAAGTTAATTAGAATAAGATTTGAGGGTGGGAGCAGCAAAATTTTAACTTTCGGAAAATACCCTATAGCTAAGGGCCACCCTAATGTACACAATAGTTAATTGTTGACAATTGTAGCAGATTTTCTACTACTGTGTCTTCAAACTAATCTGTTCGTTTTTTTGTATGTTTTTCCAAATCGTGTTTTGCCCTTCCCAATTTTGCGTCTCCATATTTCATGCGCCTGGAACAGTTAGCTCCAGCTGCTCTACGGTAACTACGCCACTGATTTCACTACATTCATACAAATGGCGCACAATGAACATAGAATATATGCATTTAAAACGTTCCACCCTATAACACTAATGATGTGGTGTCGACATGACTTTAGTATATTCTTTATATCGTTATATTTAATTAAATATCTTTAAATTGTCTTAAAACTAGTGCAATTAATTAAAAAAACTGTATTAAATTCTAAAACCGTAGGGAGCACAGGCATTCTAAATTAATGAGTTTATTTTTAAACTAATATCTGAAAACACCTAATAAATAAGGCTTTAATATAATTCATTATGTATACTAGTAGAAGAAGTACTTTCTTTGTCACCAAAAACACATTATAACTATAATTAGCACGCGTCGCATGTCCTGACGTACGCGTACTCCTTTCCGCCACATAAATTCCTGCGGCGTTAGTTTGTTAAACTACGAGATCGTAAATTTTTTACACAGGCCACCTCGCCATAAAGAAGCTCGTCAAGTACCTTTGATAAATGTACCCAGAATAATAAATTTATGCCTTACGAAATATGCACACTCGGGGTGGTTCTCTCTTTTTTTTCTCTCCTTTCAGTGCTATGAGTGGCGGGGGGGAGTAGAGATAAATCGAAATTTATGGTGTTCGTATAATAATTCGTTCGCCGCATAATATTTTTAGCTTTAGGGTGCGAAGGGGAGTTAATGAATTTAAGAGAACGGGGGCCTTAATTAGTAAACAAGTTTCATATTAGTTCCCCGTTGAGCGAGGGTAGTGTCTCAAGGGTGGATTTGCATATTTTCGCGCTTAAAATTTTGATAAATTGTCGAGTTATTCAGCTTGCAAATGAGATGCCATTTGCGGAAAACGTGTTACCGAATACAAAGTTTGGTTGCTCCTCAAGACTTCGGGACAATTTCGACACCCCGGCTCATTTCAAGTTTAACAGTTCAATAAGAACCCGCCACGAAAAAATCGAAAGGTAGGAAATAAACGTATTTCAGATAACATACGATAATCTGACTTTAAATATGATAACAATATTCATATACTGGCCGTCAAGTGAGAATAAGTGTTAGTTACAATATGAATTACAAGAAACAAATACATGACACCATTGCTGAAAATATAGGTAACGGAGATACATAAATCGAGGGTAAAATTTCTATAAACGTTTTATTTTTATAAAAAATTGCCGTTATACATTCTCCTTTGCAAATAAACAGAAACTTATTTTAACGTTAGAAATCTAGAGCATGAAAAAGGAAAGTGTTTCGTAGTTAATAAACCTGTAAAAAACTCAAAAACAGCTCATAAATATCATAGACGTTAAAGTTTGTAGTTAGGTTCTCATCTAAGTACCTATAAAGAATGGTCACAAAAAAAATGATAGTGGTGGTTTCCAAAAAGGAATTTATATCTCAATAACCGTAAATGTTATTGACGTGCAAATTTGGTAATTGCATGCTTTCAAAATCAAGAAACGTGTTTTGAATTCTTTCTCTCTTAAAAATAAAGAAACATGTGTTTTACCATTAAAATACACAGAAAAAGAACTGTTAATAAATACACTGCCAGTGAAAACTAATGCATCAAAAATTTGTCAGAATTTCAAAGATATTTTTTTACGAACCGCTCAGATGATTTTGATGATTTCTTTAGTTGCAGGGCGATTCATCAGCAACGATATTGTGTTATTTGTATATAAATTTCAGTTTTTAGTATATACGGGGTACAAGAAAGAGGATAAGGTATTAATAATACATCTCCAACCAATAGGAACGAGTTGTGTTTGACCAAATGAGGTTTATTCGCAGTGCAAGATTAAATGGTCGATTAGACAAAGGTTTTGGCTACGAATAAACTTCACATGGTCGCCAGCAAACCAGTTTTAGTTGGTTCTAGCTACTTAAGCTAAACCTTGGTTCGATCCCTGAACAAGATAACTCTCAGATGTTTTCCACAGCCCTCTACTGGCATAACATACCTATATCTCGTGCATTTCTTTTTATTGCTCTTCTTGCAACTCGGTTACTAAAAGAGGTACTAAACTGAATCAAAGAGCCAAATGTTTAGATCTGATTTGGCAACTAACTGACTCCAATTAAATACTGTGGTTGTAGCTGATACAAACCTAAGAATGTTACAAATTTCGACTAAAAACTTATCCTCATTCGTGCGCAGAATATGCTCAAAAATTACAATTTTAATAAACATTTCTACCAAAGTATCGTTACTGAAGAATCAACCTATAACTAAACAACAGCTGCGCAAGAGCTGCACAGAAAATCTGCTTAACTAGGTGATAGTGCGCGGAATGATATTTAAAATACGTAAACCTTAAAGACAGATGAAGTGGATGTGAAGATTAACATTTAGATTTTTCTTGAAAATCATGAAACGCGCTAACTTGCTTCTTTTTGCTACTTCGATCATCAGGAATTCAACCGAATTGAAACCTCACCAGAAATCTATTTAAAACTAGTAAGAAAATTATCATCAGCCGGGCCGAAGTTAAAACACTACACAACGTGAAATAAAAAAAATCTGATGTGGCCAGGCACATGACTTTATCATACCATATATTAATAGTTTAGCTGCATGAGGTTCTATTTGATTGAGATTAGTCGGTGTCTGCAGGAAAATAAAACTAGTTAGCCATGATTTGACAGATCTTTGGATACTATTGACTATTGTCGTTAGAATCACAATATCTGACAAATCCTGGCTAACTAGTTTTAATACTATAGTGTTTTAATGCAGTACGAGCGATCTTGGTGAAATCGAATTTGCTCATGCGGCTAAACTATTTATTTGACCAAAAAAGTTCATAGTCATAAATTATTCAGAATTTCCTCTACATTAATTTATTATTTAACTATTTCGCAAATAGCGGCTCAAAAATGTTTAGGGGACCCAACAGAACATATTTCCGTTAAAATAAAAAAAATTGCCGCGATTGCTATACTTTGTCATACTACGTATGATAAAGTAAAAAGGTTGTTGATTCTGATGATTACTATATTATATTGGCTTCTAGCATACAATATTTTCGGGTACTACCACGTCTTCACTGTTAACTACAAAAGATCATAAAGAATTAAGCGCAATATTCCAAATAAGTTTTAAGGTTAACATACCGTCTTACAATCTTTCTTGCATTTATTCGCGAAAACATAACAACATTGCTATCCGCACTTGAAATACACATTGACTTTGTGAACACCAATATGTTCCAATATTGTTTCACATAGCGCCCGTGCGCGCGTGTTTGATCGCATTCTCCATACATTTGCGTGTTGAATTGACGTTCGCAACCCTTGACGTTCTGAACACTATCAAAAATTCAAAATATCCTGGCTACCTACTATTAGTGCAGACACGATTTCGATCAAATAGAATTTGCTCCTGCAGCTAAACTATTAATTTTACCAAAAAATGTTATAGACATAAATTATCCAAAATTTCCTCTACTTTAATTTATTATTTATCTATTTTGACGAAATTACAGAAATGGCGGCTCATTTGCAAAATCGTTGCGAAATGCTAAGAGTAAATACCCAGTTCCTTTAGACACTTTTGAACCAAAAGCTTTTCTGCTCTAAGTTTAGTGATGAAACTTCTAAATATGAACTTTCGGCCCGATACCTTTAGTAGTTTCTCCGGAATCGTCTCCACAAAAAACGGGCACACACACACACACACACACACACACACACACACACACACACACACACACACACACACACACACACACACACACACACACACACACACACACACACACACACACACACACACACACACACACACACACACACACACACACACACACACACACACACACACACACACGCGCACACACACACACACACACCCACGCACCCACGCACGCACGCACGCACGCACGCACGCACGCACGCACGCACGCACGCACGCACGCACGCACGCACGCACGCACGCACGCACGCACGCACGCACGCACGCACGCACGCACGCACGCACGCACGCACGCACACACACACACACACACACACACACACACACACACACACACACACACACAGACATTTTTTTGTACCTTGGTAAAAAATGTTCAGGGGACCCAAAAAGGCCTATTTCCGCTAAAATCTCAATTTTTATTTTGGCACGATTACAATACTTTACATACTGCGTATGATAAAGTAAAAAGAGGATTAATTTTGCCCATTTATCAACTTGTCCTTACTTTAAGAGATAAGCTTGTATACCAAATATCAGATCAATTACTTCAAAATTAAGGCAGTTATCGTGTACAGAGACGGACAGCTGAACAGACAGACGGCTATAACTAAATCGATTCAGTTTTCAATCCTGATCAAAAATATACATATAGAAGTCTATACATATCACGCTTCCTTGAAGGTGTTACAAATGTTGTGACAGTCGATATACCCTACCACAGTCAATATGGGCGGTATAAAAAGATTACATAAGATACTTTTTTGATGGAGACTTTCTATGATGATTTGGTATACTGTACGTAGGAGAAGGGAATGGAAGGAGAAGGGAAACGAATGGAAAGGGAAGAGAAGTGAGGATTTGCAGGATACGCGAAGGAATGGGAAGGGTTGGAAATGAAAGCATCGGAGAGTTATGGGTTGACACTGAAAGTTCAAATAAGATGCGACAACACCAAAAGGTCAATTAATAAGTCGAGTTTTGTTGTTGGGTATCTCAATGTCAGTTGGTAATTACAATCCCAACCGTATTATGTTATAAAACAAACATTTCGCAACTCGGTTCTCTTTGATTGAATACAGCAGCCAAACTGCGCGTTTCAGAAATTGTGCTTCCTTAATAGTTTTCAAAGGCTACTATGATCGCGAGGGTACTTCGCAGAAGCATGAAGCAGTTATCAATTCACATGTAAAGAACAGGTGTCCAATTTTCACACTGTACAAATCACCAAATTCTTCTGCAAACAAATGTCATAAATTTGTTCAGCATTTTATATCGTGAAAATTTAAAATAAATTTAAAATAACTTTAAAAGCACCTGAATATTATTGCCATTTTTTAAGATAAAGAGATTATCAAACACTAATAATAAATTTACGTTAAAAAAAATTGCCATATTTAGTTTCGAATTATATCCCAACTGCACTTAAATGAAATGAAATATATTTATTTACAATATAGAACAAATAAATTAAACTGGTTTTGTTTGAGTAATTGATTTAACGGTGTCAGCTTGACATCCTTTGTTGCAGAGTTTTGTCAGTATGGTAACGTACATATTGACATTATTATATGTTCTGGAATAATCGCGTGTATCAGTTAATTCGCTGGAAAACAAATAATATTTTTGTATTATCTCGCGTATGTCGCATCTGCTTTATTCCAACAATCACAGGATTTTTGTTGGAAATCGAGTGGACTTTCATTTGCGGGCATTTCCAGGAACTCATGCTCACCATTTTTGCTAAGATAAACTGATCCGTGTCTATCCAGATTTACTATAAAGTAGTAATAATTGTTGTTCATATTATGGCAACACGAACATGATTGATGATGGTATTTTCCACTCCTTCATTGCGGTAACGTGGTCACTTCCGTCGGGTAGATAGTTTTCGCATGTCCATATATTCCGAACGGACCTCGGTATCAGTCGGACAGTGATATCCTTTCTGATATTTTCCGTTCCATTTAATCCGTTACGGGCAGGATTCGGAATCGGCATGATTTATGGGCCAGTTTAGTGTTGGTCTCGTCCGCCGGAACATTCGGCAGGTCGATTGATGATCGACGTATGACAAGAATGTCCGGTAATTGGACTCTGCTTTTTCCTGTCTGAGTTCCTCCTTTCCCCAGGCGCTTGTCTGTGATCGTCGGAGTGAACTGAAGAGCTAAGATGTGATGATAAATGTCGCAAAGAAAATATTATCTCAACTTTGACGTTATAAGTAGGCGAATGTTCGTTCATAATCTGCGACTTGACATTAAACAATTTTTTGATAAAGTCCATGAAAACTGATATTCTCAATAATGAACGCGATAACTACTTTTTAGATAGATGCAAATTTTGTAATTAATAATATGCAGTAAGGGCTTGAAATTGAACCAAGATAATTACTAAATAAATTTATCACTACAAGAAATGACGATGAATTTACATCGATTTGTGCAAGCTCTGATTAAATGTCGTATTTGTCGTTTTTCTTTTTGTAATATTTAAGTACATATTAGGAGTTAGCATTGTTAAGAATATATTCTATTGTTATTAGTTCAGTCAAATGGTGTTTTGGCCAGGAAGAAAATATAGTTTTTTTTATATATAAGTTTTTTTTCTTTCATTCTATATGTTTTTTGGGGTGCTGAAGTCGAATTTTAACTTTGCTACTTCCCACGGATATGGCTTCATAGCGAAAATCGCAAGAAACCAAATAATGTTCGACTATTCTCAGTTTTTTGCGAACGAGTCATAAAACTATGAACGTTTCGACGTACACCACTATATACAAAAATAAAGTACACTAAATTTCAAATCAAAAGCACCCTCAAGTGTATAACTCGATTTTCCAAATTAAGAAGAATTGGCGCTGTTTTAGCCCCGAAAATTTCATTCCTTTAAGTTTAGCAATTAATTACTCCGGAAATAATCCACAGATTTTAGCGAATTAAAAACTAAAATATAAACTATAGGCTACCCACTAATTCATAGGTTTAAAGTTTATTACATAATCATCCTTTATCATTTGCCCTACAAAAGATGGAGTTGAAGCATCTCATGATTGCTGCAATTGACGTGGCGCTCTTCGGTCTTTGGGGCGAGCGGGGGAAAGGATCGACAGCGACGCTGCCAGTAGTGGGGGATCGCACGTGTATTAGTTACTAGAAGAACAGTGTTTACGGACACAATATAACGACACGGTGATTATGCCTCTCCAAAGAAATTTGGATATCCGGCGACAGATTACCGACGTACAAAATAATGGCAAAATGAGTCAATAAGATACCAAAATCACGAACAGGGATTTGGAAGTCCTATGGGAATTCTTGGCAATTTAAATCGGGTGTCGGGATTACCATTTAAAATTAATGAGTGATCTGCAAAATAGCCTACGTGTCTATAAATTTACGATGCTAAATTAGTAAAAGTTTTTTGATATTTTTAAGTTTTATACGCTCAGTGTGATATTTTGAATTACGAAGAAACTCTAATAAAGTACACAATTTAGTATTGCTCCACGTAGAGGGGTTTAGTAGTTGAACGTAAATATTTTTATGTCCAACATGATGATAAAGTGACATTTTACATCTTAGATACCGGGGCAAAAACTGCTTCTTAAACGCAGTACGCTGTATTGTCACTCGGCAATGTCAATTATTGGTGATTAAGGTTATAAGTTTGGCAATTAATTGTCTGTATTGTCACTCAACTCCGAATTGTTTGTATTGTTATTCAACTCCGTAGCTACGCATGTCACTTGATAACGTCAAAATATTTATTAATATTATTCAACCGGAGGAAGAAAACTATTGTAGGGCATAAAATTTAGTATGCACCTCGGGCGTTACTTGATGTTTATACCCTCGGGCGACTTAAAAAGCTCTCGGGCCTATCGGCCATCGAGCTTTTTAAACGGTCACCCTAGGGGCATAAACATCCGTGTAATGCCCTTGGTACATAAATAACTATACCAAATTGAACTCAGAATTGAACAGAAATTATTACGGTTATTATCAAGATATTCATATAAATAAATTTTGCTATTTTTGCAATAGGATAGCTAATAAACTTGGTAATCAATTAGAAACTTTGAAAGAACCCCAATGTGTTTCTACTTTGACTTCTTACTAGCAGTTATAGTGGTGTAACAAAAAAACCTCTACTAATGCTCTAATCTAATTATTACGTAGTTTTAAAGTTTTTACCTATCTCCTAACTATCAGTCGACAAACATTATCACTGACATTCTAATGACTCAACACTGAATCGAATAAATACCTTCAACCTTAATATTAAATTCATAGGAAAAAAGATGTTCCTTTTTTGTGGTGTCCAATAAGTAGACAGTAACCATCAAGAGAGTAATACAATTTTCAAATCTATATAAAATATAACGACCACTTGACGTTACCTCGTAATGGAGGTTGGGAACTGATGAGAACTAATACCGGTAATATCGTTTCGGCAAGGAGATCCGATTTTGACTCCACCCGAATAAACTATTATCCCTAGTTTATATTAGGTACGTTAAAAAAGCACTGTGTTAAAGTGGCATAATTAACCGGCATAAATCGATACAAAATAATAGCATTCGTCAGTAAAATATACGATTTAGCGATGGAGAATTAACAGCTATGTCTCTATTGTGGAACTCGACCGTGTTATCTTGCAGAAATGATTAACCCGGATACAGTCAATCGTCAGCGTTATGATTTATTTGTCGTTCATCTATTAACATGTATGAATAGGATTACGATATCTACCACGTGTTTGGGTATGGAAGATTCAATACAAAACAGCATGTACATGGAATTTTTCATACTTCATATATACCTTCATTCACTCCTACTTTACGACTAAGAAACATTTTCACATATTCCAAAAATAACGTATCATTTTTATAATATGTTATTCTATTATTTCTTACAAATTAATGAACTTCATGTCCATCCAAATATTTTCCAATATTATAATATTAATTAATATTTGTCCCCGAATATTTGCGTAGAGACTCCGAATTTATTTTTCTCTAGTTTTTTAAATTATTTATCAGGGTAATGTGTGAAAGCTCACTGGTGCATTTGCAGATGGATGTAGGTGAACATAAATATGTATCTATAAATGCAAGAAATGAAGAGACTTCCGTAAAAAAGGGAATTGCTAAACGGCGTAGTAGGGAGGTGATCTATCATTACACCTGTCACGTCCATACCCACTTGGTGTGAATCCAGTTATTTTTGACTCATAAATTATGTTTTAAATATTTTTTTAAATATTCTGCATCTGATATTTAAATTTCAGCGGAGAAAATCAAACATAAATAGCAATAGTCGATGCACATGTAGCTGGAATGCCTATGATTAGTTGTAAGAAAAGGATACTTTTTTTTCGATAGAAAATTGTACGATGTATACTTTTGTAAAAACTATACTACGAATTATTTTGTCTCTGAATCAGTAGTTATCTACAGATTCAGTAGCATCTATGTTTAAAAGTGATGCTAAACAACTGTTAGCTTATTGACAATCTTTGACAGTTATTCGCTATTATTAAGGAGGTCAAAGGAGGACAAAATATCAATAAAATAACTCTATGAACTCAGTGAACTTTGTTGTCATAACAACGAAAGTTGTTTCATGTCATTCTTCTGTGTTTCTTGACAAATTCTAACAAAAACGGATATAGTTTTCAGAGTATGTAGCGGACTCCTATAATTTTGACAGGTCTTCCTTTAACGGAAAGCTTCGAACTTCTTTTAACAAAAAGCTCAAACAAATTGTTGTGAAATGTGTATATGCGAAAGAGGAAATGATTTTCAACCAATAATTTAACGTTTATCTTTCTTTTAAAATGTGTATCTAATATTAATTATGTGAATTTACAATTTTATTGATAAATTCAAATAGACAGTGTATATTTTTCTAATAACAGCTTGTGGTTTTGTTTCTTTTTATTCATAAAACCTTCATAAAACTCTTTTGATCTCAGAGTGAAAGTTCTGTTGCCAATTAAAATAGACATCTAATAACTGGTGTCCACAGAAAGATTCTTGAAGTACAAATTTATTTTAGTAACACTTTTTTATTGTATGTTCTTTTAACGAAATTGTTAAACAAGTGCGCGGGCTGTGGTGTAGGGCATGGCGGGCCGTGTGTCATCGGTTTGACACCACTGGTGTACAGGATTGTTGTTAAAAGATATTAATAAAATAATATTTTATAACCTGAACATCATCGGTATTACATTGGCGATCATTTGACTCATAAAATCAGACGGTTAAAAAGTGTTTTAACACAAAATTTTATCAATAATTAATTTATCAGATCATTTGAAAGATTATACATATATAGTCCTTATACTTAATGTAAATTATAATTTGCACAAGCACTGTACTTATTTTTTTCTGTTTTGTAGATGTTGCAAATTGCTTTGTGTTGTCTTTTTACAATATTTTTATAATAACCTAATGACAATTTTAATTCATAAAGCCACAAAAATATCCGACATGAGGGTATAATCCAAGTAGCAATCCGACACGATGTCTCATGGAAATTATACAAAAAAAGAAAAATCTTTTAACTGACTTTTTTATAAATTTTTAGACCGAATTTTACTGGACTATAAGTCCACCCCTGTGGCGAGCGTGTGTTTAATGGGGTTAATAGGTACTTCGAGGAAACTTTGGTGGTTTATTATTTAAGCTCGAAAGACTCATTCGAAGCTTGCGATAGATAGTTTAATGTTGACGTGTCCTAGTTATCATGATGTGGATGGTTGATGAATAGCTGAACCTTGCTTCGTCGATTTTACTAGGACTGGACAGTGGACACGTCTTGTTGCATGGAATAATGGATATGGAATAGGTTATTGTTTACTTTAATGAAAAACCAAAATGAAGCGTCCAACTCCCTTGGTAAAGGAAGAGCACCTGCCACTTTAGTTGCTGGACAGAGAAATCTACTTTGTTAAATGTTTTAGGTCGCACCTAGCATTTACTGCCACTTCCACTCCTGAGAGAAGGGTCACCAATGCAATGAAGTGCAATACTTGAATGGAAATCAAAGAGAAAGTTGACAAATTTCAGTGCAAACGTCAAACAACTGAAAACATACATATTTACAATATTAATAAATATCTTATTTACTAATACTAAGTAATCCAAGGCACCTTTCAGCGCAAGTAAGTATTTTCTACGTCTGTTCGTAAAGGTCTACACAATTTTATATGTTATATTGTATTATATTATTTATATTCATACAATTGTACGTATGCTTCATACATTACCGCTATTGGCGGCTGCCAAACCATAACCTTCAATTGAAAAAAATTTCAATTCGTAAAAATCATGTTGGGGCAAATTGGGACATTTCAACTGAGGTAGTTTGAGACAGAGAAATAAGGGGAAATGTTCCATTAGAAGTTTTATGTTCCACTATTTCTATATATTTCAATGTTTGGAACCAGGATCTACTCAAGTCGAACTTTGAAATTAAAATACTCTCAATTTTACTGCATTACCTTCTACCGGAAGTCCATATCAGCTATGTTATTTTATTTTAATTTCGCGGCAATGTTTGACATTTTATATCTATGTTGTTATTAACAGTTTCAGGCTTGGTGGATGCATACGTTAACATGACTAACAATATGATGTTTACTTCATCATTATACAACAGGATATTTAAATTTAAGTGCCACCATCAAAAAGTAACAAGATCAAAATAACTAATAGGGAAGATTGGTGTATTTTGATATCTGAAAACTAAACGTTGAATAAAAAACACATCATTCCCATTAGATCGGTAGGGCAGTCAACTGAAGGGTATTCCGATGTCCAATGTAAGTATATTCTAAAATTTCAAATACAGGTGTAGTCAAAATTACCGGAACAACTAAATAATTCTCCAAATGCAATTTCTACGCAATTAATCAAAACTTGAAATCCCACATAAATACACATTTATTTTAATTTGGCAGGTTGAACATTTAATTTAATTCTATTTACTTGTTTTGTTATTCTTTTGTTGATTTTTTACATATTTTATCAGTTTGATTAAAAGAAACGTTTATGAATTTTGTGTAATTGCTTATAACTCAAAAATGATGCATAATATCACAAAAATTATTCAAATTCTTATTAGTCAAAAATTATTATTATTCATGAAACTATTCATAAATAATCTTGTTATAAATGCCTTTTCCATACTCTCTGGGTTTAGTTATCTTCGCACAAACAACACTCTCCGAGCAAGCCCTTGTTAACACGTCAGTAGCCTAGGTGCAAATGCCATCATGTACCAAAAATTTAAGCCATTTGCGCCTCGGTGAATCACATTTTAGGTTAAAAGCGTCGGTTTTCCTTGTCGGCCGAATATTTGAATAATAATTTTAAAATATTGTTATGCTGCATTTGAAGAAATTCCTCAACAATCATGGTAGGTAGCTCATAAAACACGTTGACCTTCACAAGGTCACACCATACAATCAAGTCACCGTTAGGTTATGTGTTCATAGATGTTTTTGTTCATAAAATAAGACGATCTATCACCCCTCCAATATTCGGGGCGTGGAACAACACAGTCTGTATAATAATATAAAAATTATTTCAGTTTTAGTATATTTATCAGGTATAGTCTGGAATGACAGAGAGCAATATTTTTTTTTTCGATACATTCAATATAAAAACATGATTTTCTTAAGTTTGTGCCCCGAGCCGGGGCACATTGGAACAAACTGCAAACTGGAAGGAAGATATTATTATTCCAAAAACTATTATATTATATTCAACTTAACATTTCCAGTGTATATACCTGGATAAATGTATACATTAAGCAGTATTGCCATTACCAACCGGTTATTGTGAAAAATAAGGCAACTATATGCGGATGTCAAAATCCGCCCTAATGTGCCCCGGTCTCCCATACTTCTCGTCTATAGCAAACAGGGCCGGCGCGTGTGCGAAGTGTGCGGTGCACACAGGCGCGCGCCGTGATAAAAAGGAGCCTAACGCTGGATTTTTCAATGCCAGTTTAAATCGTGAACTGAGTTCAATTATACAAAATCCTGGCAAACTGGCATTAAAAGCCCCACCCTAAACGATCTTAAAAATAACTGCGAGATATGTGTTTATATTAAAAATAATGATGATAATTAAACAGTGACGATTTTCCCAAATGCAGACTTCCATTAACTTTACCCAGTGCCGGCCTTAGCCTCCTCGACGCCCTCGGGCGGAGTGTTTCTGGGCGCCCCTACAAAATGAAAATTTTTCATTGTCAGAGCAAAAAAATAAAACAGCAGTTATGTCAACTGACAAAGCGTTTATTACAACACTACAAACATAAATAATGAATTAAATGAAACGAAGTTACTACAAACATAATTCGGAACTACTTTTATTAATGTCCGAAATTAACGTTCCGGGCGTTTTTATAGTCGAAAACTTTACTAAGCTGAGTAAGAGCAGAAAAATCTAGATTTTTAGCGACTTCCCAATAGTACATTAATATTAGCAAAAAAGATGAAAAAGTGTTGGTTTTTAATATACAGTCAATTCCGCTTAATCGGAACACCGTTTAATCGGCACAGCAGCTTACTGTGGATAAATCCTAAAGAACAAAAACAAAACCGAGGAAATAACACAAATTTACTCCGCTTGTTCGCGACAATATCCCGTTTAATCTGGATAGTAATCGTGTGACTTTGATAAAATAAAATATTCTTCAGTGGAATAAAATACGTTGATAGCGCTACTATAGGCAAAACCGGGAGAGCTGAAGATTACTCATAGATTTCAGCTGTTATTTTCGACATACGTTACAGATTATTTCTAAATATTGACGCGTGTTAAAACGAAATAGCATACTTTTCATACGTCTGCTGTATAATTTAAATGGACAAGACAAAACAGTACGTCTGTTCTTAGAACCATAAGAACGAATGACAGCGGTAGCAACCTAACCTCCAATTCGAGCGCGAACTTGTGATGTGGACAAGATGTTTTCGTTGGTATGTTTTCACTTTGCTTCTGTTAAACATAGTAATGATGGATATATAAATTAGATAGGATAGTATCACAATTAAATGACAGTATTTTTAATAATTAAATATTAGTCTTTAACAAAATGCCTAGTAGGCAACCTAATATACACACACACACACAGCTATATAACCAATCCACGCGATACGTCCATATCTTGGTTCATACGATTTTAAGCGATGAGTCATCTTCAGCTCTCCCGGTTTTGCCTATAATTGAGAAACATAATTCACAAACGAGAACTCATATATCAGGCCATGAACGCTTAACTGCTACACTTCGATTTTTCACCACTAAGACGACCACTTAAGAAGAAACTTAGCAACCTATTTTTCTTGACTGGTATCGTGAAAATAATCACGCGTAGTACCGCTGCACTGATCGCGACTAACCGAGAGTAGCGTTGCTAAATTTCACCTTGGCAAGCTAACAGAGATGTCAGAGAGTTGGTAGGAACGGGCCTAAATGAGAGCGGAAATGGTTTAAATAAGAAGCCTTACATAAGAAAGTTTTTGAGAATAAGACAATTCAAAATTGTAAAATATTCATAACATTAGCGAAAAGATCTTTTGTGAATTGTATATTAACTTGCGTATTATGTAGAATTAGTTGCCCTGAAAAGGAATCGTGAGTCCAAAATATTCTACCGCAAAAGGTTTTCGAAAAAGGTGGGGTCAAAGTGTCAAAACATACTATTATGGTAAATTTTACAAATTTATACCAGCTGAAACCATTGTCCTAGAAACCTCAAAATCATGTCATAGTAAACACCTTAACCTTTGCACTTTTACCTGCAATCCCAAATATTTTTGAAACATTAACAGAAATGCTTTAAGCGGGGTACGTACTGCCACATAAAAGAAACTTCAAATACCGAAATAACCTGACGTGCATCTTTTGATCTTAGATTTGCATTCAGTGCATATAACGCATATTCACTTTCCGTAAACAAACAGAAATTATAAATACTACCCAAATTTTCTTTTTCTCGAAAATAATGTTTGTGTAAGTCGTTAAATTTGGTGATTTACCTTTAAGCCAATTAACAGATCTACACATATCAGTACAAAAAATATGGGCTTGCCATTAAAAAAAATGTCGATTTCGTCAAAAGTCGAAAACAATTGAAGATCGGAAATTAAGTTTGATAAAAATATTAATCGACGTGTTAAAGATCGACATGTCCGAGGATGTTTTCAAATCACAAAATGTTTTAGAATTTTGTTTGCGCGCTCACTATACTGTGGTTCTTAAACTGCAACTTTATTGGGGCGCTTGCAGTTTAATTTAAAACCCACTGCATTTAAGAAAAAATAATTAATTATGTACGAATTTTTTAGAAGCAGAAAATTGTGATCATTTTACGGTAAATTGCAGAAAACCGCGAACGTGCACGTTATGGGGCCTTTTACGGGTACCAGGCTCTAATAAAATTTGCGGACACCTTAGAATACTGACAAAAAGGTAATAGTATTGGTGTTTTTCTACTAAAACTGGTGTGAAACACTGTCACTACATCAGAGTCACTATATACTAAAACTCGAATGTCAGTCTTGAGAGATTGTAGGTCTTAAATATGTTTTTATTAGTGTACGGGTGGGCGCAAAGCGTGATAAACGCCCAGTGATTCATTAATTGTTTGATTTTGTAGTAAATTTTAGTTTTTTTACAATATTACTTATTATAAATCTGATTCTTAAACTAAATATCTCTGTCTTTCTGCATCTTAGCAAATTTTAATGGGGCGCTATTTATGAATTTTAGAAAGGGTGATATAAATTTCGTCATATCTTGTATAAAAGGCCACCCGGCGCCCGACTTAGCCCCCCCCCCTAGGGCCGGCCCTGACTTTACCTGTTTTAACTTCTAGATTTGCACTAGTAAAAAATACGTGCTAAATTAAATAGACTTAAAGTTATCTACATTACCAGGAAAATGGAATAGTCGCAATCATTTCCGTTTAAAGGCGAAATGGCCGTCAGTTAACTTCCAGTACATGAAGAATTTGCATAAAATAAATCTGGGAGAGTTCCTTTCAAATACATATACAGTATGTTTCCTCGGATTGAGGGAACACATGGTTATAAAGTTTCCAATTTAACGAAATTAAAAAATAATTCTAGCTTTTATAAAAATTTTTAGCTGGCTGGATTAGGTATATGTTATGTGTAATAGCTAGAGTAACCATATAATCCACTACGTGTGTCATTCATAACAATAATCAAAATTAGATTCAAAGTACTTGAAGAAAATTGCCATAAATACATTTTCTTAATCACATCGCAAGCTGACATTTTTAATTTCAACATAAATATGAAAATCTATGAGACAAATATTCTAAATAATTTTGTTGTTGTTTTTCTTGCACCGCCTTGTTCTTTAAACACTACGAAGTTAAAATAATGCCATGAAATAAAACCTCATCTAATTGTACTAAAGAATTTAAGGGATTCTTAAGTTATTTTGATTTCTTAGCCTGGTTTTAATTTCTTTGGTACTTTTAATGTTAATTCTTTTTTAAAAAAGAGACGTTTTGTTATGCCACATATGAATTTAAAAAAACGGCAATTTTTATGACATTCCCTAGTAGTGTTCGATTCTAATTGCAATTATCAAATTGCAGATCTCTATTATTTTTTATTTCAGTCATGACACTCCTTCTTGTGTCGCGTCACAAGCAGTTCACAAGTTCTTAAGGACTTGAGCTCATATGAAACTTCTTAAAAGAATAACATTTACATTCTAAAAATTTCTGTAAAAAAAATTATATGGAGTTTAGTTTCTTCTTATGTTTAATCATTATAATTTTTATTGTTTTTACTTATAAATGTATTTACGTTTTATTGTTGTAATGGGTACTGATGGTGTTATTTTTCGGATACGCATTGTTCCATATGTAATTTATTTTTAGTTGTTTTGTGAACATTTCAAACGACTGTAACTTCTGGAACTGAAGGAAAAAAAAACAAATATGTGTCTAGAAAATAATTTTGCGGGGAAAGAGTGGGACACATTGTAAAAGGAAAGTATTGTAACTGTGCTATATAACCGATGGAACGATATCTGAACATTTTCCAAAAATTGGGCGCAATTTTTTTTTGCTCACACAAGAAAAATATCACGCGCCGGCTCTGATACCAAATGTTCAGATTGCAACTTTTTCTAAAGATATGACCACCGGAGACTGGTGGTTACCCCAAATTACTCGTCGAGGGAGAAAAGTGAGACCGCCGTCAATAAGTAGCGGTTAGTGGCGGAGCGCACGCGATTCACCCTCTGACGACGACGGCGCGACGGTAAGGACGACGTGTACTTCCGATGGGCAGTAAAAGCGGCGTCGTTGTCGTCGGAATGATATCATCGCTTTTAGAGATTCGCGAAGGCAATGGATGACGTAACTCAGTTTCCAGGCGATGAGCTTCACATATCATTAACGGCCCTAATGTTTGGTCATTATCGCAGGCGTAGACTGGCTGGCAAACGCTCACACCCACTAGTTAGCGGGTTCGATGTAGCGTGACGTCCCCGGGAGCGAGATGGCTTTTAAAAACGAGATGACGTGACCCGCCTTAAAATGCTTAACATAAGGGCTTATTATTCGGCGGCTACTGTTCAACGGAAACTGAAAACGTCTAGGCGGTTTTATTGCGGCTGAAATTATATTGGCTGAGCGGGTCGTTTGCCGCATATAATGAGAAACTGGAACGGCAACTCCTAGATTTGGTTTGAAACGACGGAAGTTTTATTGATTATTATGAGTACTCGTAGTTTCTAATATTACCGGCATTTTCCTCATACTTTTATGCGATAAATCAGGAGGTAGGTATCGCGTTCCAAGTGATTTATAACCTGATGAAGATATTGTAAATCTAAGAACCGTTAATGTCGAATATTAAATTAAACAGTAAATTCTTCGGGATACCTGTAGTTTTCTGAATACTGCTAACCGGGGGGACGCCCATTTCTCGTCGCATTGACGTATTTCAATACCATAACAAGACATCTATCTGACTCTTCATAGTTCTTTTCTAAAAGCATGTATATTATTAACAGTCGCCTCTGTCATCATACAATTCTGCATTTACTAGCCTGTATACAAAAAATTATTTTTGAATGTCACAGTTTCAACTTGAAAAACGTTGTCTCTGTGCACCCACAATTTAGGATTACCAGTTACCACCAAACCACGTTTCGCGACGATTGTTATTTACTTAAAGAAAATTAAAGAAATCATATTTGTTAATTTTAATGATGGAGTCACGTCAGTTTTTCAGGGCAATAAACACCAAAACACGTTATGTACCGTTTTTGACACTGTTGTTCTCAAAAACTAAAGATATTTTACAACTTCAGATTCATATTCTACCGATTAGATTTTAAATTTATTATTTTGATAATCGCAGATTTAATAATTTTTAATTAAGTATGACAGCTGGTAGCAATCTCTTAATATTATTTTGAATAAGTATTGTAACCATATCATAGAAATTTTTTTGAAAAGATTCTCATGTAAGAATTATTATTGCCAAATATTGGCAATAATAATTGCAATATAATGAGAAGTGATATACTTATAACGATATCAAAATAAACAAACAAAAAATTTACCTACAACCAACGTTGCAGCACAAAACATGGTTCTTCAATCCTGACTTTCTCAATGTTCTTAATTTGAAAATGTAATTTATATACATAAAAGACTACTAAAAACCGTGGTTGGGTCGTCAAACAATTTCAAACCAAGAACTAACGCAAACTTTGATATATTATTCCAATAAAGAAAAATCAAAACTAGATTTGAGAATATCAATATCAAATATAGTGAGTTCATCATCGTTTCTAGTAAAAAATGGAAAATCGTAATTCAAACCATTAGATAGATTTTTGTCATACAAAAAAAATATTTTTAAAATGTCAAAAGATTATTATGAAGAAATAAAATGTACCCGCTTTATTGAATATGTGGCAAGCTTTTGCAATGTGGCAACCCTAACCCACATATGCAAAGAATACGGGCTACAGCTTATAATTTTCAGTTGGAAGTAAAGTAAAAGTATAAAAAGATATTTCTCTTGCAGCACTTTTAATTTTAAAATTAAATAACTTCGATTGCCTTATTTTGGTAGTCCGTAAAATTACATCAAGGGTGCTGGGGGAACGACAAATCTAGTAACTATCTAACTTATTTGTTTCAAGTGACAAACATATTTAATATTGGTAAATAAAATGTTGACATACAGGCGGGATATAAATTTTAAATAAATCATAAATTAGAGCTACAGCCCGGATTTGAACCAGGGACCTCTGCGTCTCTAGCACAATGCTCTCCCATCTGAGCTATTGAAATTAATTAATGAAAATGCCAATGAAATTAAGCATTGAGCTAAAGACGCAAAAAGATCCCTGGTTCAAATCCAGGTTGCAGTTGCAATATTTGATTTATTTAAAATTTACGTCCCGCCAGTATGTCACCATATCTAATATAACTAAAAGACAAATAATAGGCATACCCATCGCGGGAGTTTTGCGTCTTTCTTCGCGAAAACCGCGAGGCCGCGGACGCGGCCGCGGTTTTAAAATGCCGTTTCGCTGCTGCGTGGACTCGTGAATCACTGACTTTCCGCACATTACTATTAATTTTTCGCGAAAAATCGACGTACGACGATTTTGCCGCTTTTGCCGCCCATTCAGCACTTTCCCGAAAATTGGACACCTTAAGTCCTCAATGGATATGTGGAGAAGCAACAATGGGCACTCTACCGCGGAATTTATAGCTCGAAACACGATTCTTTAATGCATAGGCGGTCCTGTTTGTTTATATTTTGTCCAATTTTCGCATTTTTTTCCTTCAATTTGAGTAAGTTTAAGGATATCGGTTTGGGAGTGTACTTCTACTCGAGTCGCCATGACGACGGATCAATAACATGACAGTTCTGTGTTTGACATTCTCAAAATGACAACGCTGTTTGCCTCTGTGCTATGGATTTGCTCGGAATGGCTTAAATAGCGGCCACCTGGTAACTATGCGACTATAATTAGGTTTGGTTTGAAGAATTTTCGTCATTGTAGTGTTAATTTCCTATTTGATACATAGAGAGAGAGTTGACAAAACTCTTATTAACCTATAATATTACTTTGACAGAGTATGTCGTTAAACATTTTCATATTTATAATGATTTGAAAAAGAAATGTCTTCAGATCAGAATTAAACGAACAAATAGCTAGAATCGGCTATTATTTCGTCGCCATGTTTTGCTATTGTCATTGTTGGCCAGGGAAGTTATTTGTTTGCGATTAATGTATCTCTGACAAATTATCCAACATTTTCTATTACTTTGGACACAAATGGAGGGGAAATACATTGGCCAGGGGATAGGCATATTTTACTGGATGGGAATTGATAAAATAAAACATCCACTGAACTTTGTATGTCTTCTGGTCATGTAAGAGGCAGGAAACGCCAGGAACAGAATATTTTTAAGAAAATTTAGGAATATCCATAGAAATTCATTTCTTACAGGAAAATGATCATACACATACACATAAGTGAGCATCATCACTACTTGTGAAATTGTCCATTTTGATACACAAGCACCAAAGAACAAAGAAACCCAACCCGAATCCAATTAACTGGGAGCGCACAAATCCTTTTTTCGAATATAACGTCAATCTGGACATGAAACAGAATAATGCTAATCAGACAAAATAAAGGTAAAAATTCGTTACACCGTAACAAATTTGATGACAAAGCACTTCACCGGCGGCCTTATTTACCGTAACCACAGATTGGCTTAATGCTGATAATTCTCCGAAATTGAAACCTCCTCGAATCGGCTACAATAAAACTTTAAAACCGCATCCATACCTTTCGCAATCCGATAAAATCCAGTCGATTGGGCCTTGTTATAAAATCTCGAGAGTAAATGCCTGGAGGCGCCCAGACCTGCCCCCACAATGGCCACTAAATCAGTTTAAGCGTCCGGAACCTAAGTCCGGCCGATTCAATTCTACCTTGAACCTTGACGCGACGACCGTCTACGCCGCCCGGAAAGAGCTAAAGCCCTAAGAAGGTAATGATAGAATGGTAAACCGATCAAAATATCCCTTAAAGTAGTGCAGACGATAAGGTTGGTCGATCGAGTATAAGGGCAACACGACCATTAATCATCCCGTTCGGATAATAACACTCGAGCCTGATGAATTTTTAAATGAGCGTTGGCGATGTATAAATAGATTGAGTGGGAATATTATGACAGTGCGACAATGTAGAAGAAATTAATTTTCGATTATTTTGAGTGACGGGCAATCATAATAAAAGTATTTGCGGCATCCGGAATATCTGAATGTGATAATTTAGTAGCAGTAAATAATAGTCTCCCGAAATGGAAAACATAGTTTGTTAAAATGAATAATTGAAGTTACTCCTGAGTATTTACTTGCTTAATGGAAAGATCAATACACCAGCACTGCGAAAGCATATCTTTAAAACTTCTGGCGGTCTTTACTTCTTTTGATATTTGTGAGTGATTCAAAGACATCAACAGTATTACAACATGATCATGAGACCATGGATAAACCAGGTTAGAGTAAACCATTTAAATTTATGTACTGCAAATCATAACTCGAACATCAAGTCTCTGCAACAAATCACGCAAACTATTGCAATCATTTTTGAGTAACAGACCGCAGACGGCATATATAAGAAAAGTCCGTATTGAAAAGTAATGGCGGATTATGGAATCCCACAGCATGGTATATCTCGCTAAGCATACATCCTTTACACATCGCTATCAATGATTGGAATCCTATTCATATGCGCAGGCGATATTACGATTATCTACGCCAACTACAATCCACAACAAAATCTGATGTGGCAAGGCACATGACTTTATCATACAATATATAAAATTAATAATTTAGCTGCATGAGACTCTATTTGATCGAGATCGATCGTGTCTGCATTAAAATAAAAGAAGTTAGCCAGGATTTGACAGGTATTTTGATAATATTGACAGTAGGCATTGTCAAAAAAATCAGCGTTTGACACTACCTACTGTCATTAGAATGAAAATAATTGACAAATCCTGACTAACTATTTTAAATACAGACACGATCTCGATCAAATAGAATTTGGTCCTACAGCCAAACTATGAATTTTACCAAAAAATGTCATAGACGTAACTTATACAAAATTTCTTCTAATTTAATTTATTATTTAACTATTTTGACGAAATTGCAGAAATAGCGGCTCATTTGCAAAATGCTTAGACGAAACATCCAGTTCCTTTGGACCCTTTTGAACCAAAAGCTTTTCAGCTCTGTTTGGTCATGAAACTTCTAAACATGAACTTTCATAATACTGCGCATAATAAAGTAAAACTCACAAAAAACTAGAAAAAGGCTAGATGGCACATGCCACCAACACGTGGTATGTAGTAGTATTTTTATCTAAACAAAATAAAGTAAAGATAAATAATAATGTCTCAATGTTAAAATTGTGCCTCAGCTCAGATAAACTGCTATCTCTCGTTTCGATTGTATTAATCCCTGTGTTTGAAAGCCCATAATGTTAAAACTATTTAACAAAAATATTTAAATAAACACTGCTATACACCGGAATCATTACTACATCAGATGAATATATACCTACTTGTTTTGCCTCTTGGTTCACGAGCCGGCAAGAAGTGAAAACAGGTACTCGATCTTTGTATTTTTAAAACAAGTCTTGGCTTTCGTTTTTTTCCCTTCTTAACCGTTTAACATTAAAATTATAAGTTTTTATGTAGTAAAGGCTGGGAATGTTAACACGATATTGTGTTAGCGGTATTTTATTAGTTTATGAGATATGTACCTTCGAACACAGTGCTACTATCAAAACGGGAGATATCAGTTTAGACCAGGCAATAGAGATTCTTGTGTGACAAAAATACTAGCAGGAAGCCGACGGTCTCAAGTCACGTGGATCAGTGTGTAGATGTATTGTGATATGTTTCCTACTCACAAATATCATTTCTTAACTTTTTAGAAACAAAATACCTCAAAAAACGTGACCAATTGTAGAGAATGAAAAAGATGAAAAAAATAAACCCTACACGGACTCCGTCGCATTAAAACTAACGGCGGAAATTCGGAAAACCGGAAATAACTGCGTTCTTTTTAAAATTTCAGAACTACGCCATTTTTAACGTAGTAGCGGAGCGTTTTCGCGACAAAGTAGCGATTGATGGGTACTTTGAGTGTGCACAACCCAGGCGTTGTGCCATGATTACTTTTTGCACAATTCCTAGTTTGGATGTTTTTTATGCAATATAGTTCGGTAACCCTGGATGCGTCGGATGTGGTCCGATTTTAATTTTTTTCGTATTTCGAAAGTAGAAGTATTGTGCTACAAAACGTCTATTCTGATTTTGCGTTAAAATGTTGCAAAATAGGCGAAAACTGCTTTCAAATAAGACCGACAACTGCACCGCGCTCCAAAACGGCCGAGTAGTGGGGGCAGAGGCCCGACGCATCCAGGCTCGCCGAAGCATATTGCATAAAAATATTTAAATCGCAATTGTGCAAAAACTAATCGTCGGACAACGCCTAACCCAGGCGTTGTCCGACAACCCGTCCACACTCAAAGTACCTATCAATCGCTACTTTCGCGCGAAAAGCCTCCGCTACAGCTTTGAAAATGGCGGAGTTCTGAATTTTTGAAAAAACGCTTTTTCCAAATTTCCTCCGTTAATATTTATTCAATCTAGTCCGTGCAGGATTCATTTTTTTTCGTCTTTTTATTCTCTACAATTCGTCTGTTAATAGCGTCAAGATTGCTACATCGGTTCAGTTTTTACAAGCGAAAAATGACAAAAAACACGATTTTCTATGTTTTTTTGTTTATAACAAATTAAAAAATGATATTTGTAAGTAGGAAACATATCACAATACATCTACGTGACCTGTGACCGTTGGCTTCCTGCTAGTATTTTTGTTACGAACTCAGTCATTTTCTGCTCTATTGCCTGGTCTAGTTAGGTCGATTGTTGCATTCCGGGTGACATATATGAAAAATATTGCTTCAACGTCGGCTGACATAATTGGCGAAAATTTCATATTATTCAGCTCAATCTGACATTCTTTACTAATAAAAAATACCTCTCAATACGGTAAAGATTTTAGAACGCTGGGTGTAGCCAATAATTTTTGTTGGGACTTCAACAAACTTTTTTTAAATATTTCGTCAATAAGGATGGAGATCCTTCGCATTTTCTATAATGATATCGACCAGTTCAATGAAATTTACAAACGCCATACTTTGCTTTTCCAATTTTGTAATACTTTTACTAACAGGTGCATAGTTAGCAATTTTGAGCGACAGTGTTACAAATTTCTATATAATAGTATGTGAAGCCCAGTAACAAACAGAGTCACATATGTTTAAAAGTAAATATCTCGGCAATATCATATCAGCAATACAAGTGTCATGTATTAACAGTCGCCAGAGAAGTTTAGCTAGACCAAACTTTGATAAGGAACATGTGTCCATTGAACATATTCTATTTTAAATTAAATAAAAGTAATTGAAATGAAATTAACCGAAACATTTTAATAGACGAGGTCGCATATTGCAAAAGCTAACGAATGGGGAGATGTTTATTTTGATTTCTTTTACTTGCCTCATCAAACTCCTGGCTTATAACTGCCTATATAAATAGCTGTTGAAACAAAAAAAATACTTGATTTTGCTCTAAAAACAGTTTCCAATTTGAAATAGTATGGAACAAACGCTTTTTTTGTATGCTTCATCAAACTTGGTTCTGTTGCTGCGGGTTTTGATACCATGGCCAAATTTTGACATTTTTTGTATAGAGAGTAGGGCTCAACAATAAAATACCTTTTTCTACTCCTATTGAGGAATGCATTCATTATCATGGCAATTTATGATAAGTAATACTAACCATTCCCCACACACATGACAAATATTTCATTCCTGGCTCCTCATACCCCGCCAGTAGTGAGAAATATTTCATTCCTCACGGCTTTAGAACCAATCACAGCTCTGGATTTTTCATTTCCAAATTGTTGATACACTGCTTAGCGACATTGTCAAGAAATTGACAACGTCGCTAAGTGACAAGGGGCACCAAACAATTTTAATCTGTCAAAATCCTGTAAACCGTCATAGTGACATACAGCTGTCCCTATATGCACAAAAATTAATTTATAAAATTTCGTTGCATGGTCGTAGAAAAAGTATAGTATTCCATTCGCAAGTAATGGCAATTTCTAACTCGAACGCTTTGCAGCACTCGCCTACGGCTCGTGCTGCAAACTTCGTTCTCGTGAGAAATTGCTTACATTACTTGCTCATAGAATAATATACTATTTTAATAGAATACACTTTGTGGAAAAAAATCACAGTCTATGTTCACAATTTATTTTCTTTTCTTATTTTAAAATATTCTGAATTTATTTTGGATGTCAACCGGTGTTTTTCAGTTTACGCGTATCCATTGCGACTAATGGTATTTTTAAAGAAAAAAACAAAAACAATTTTTAATGTTTAACATTACAAAAATAAGTACGTTATTGTTGAAATACAGCCTGAAAACACGTCAAAAGCAAAAGAAAATATTTCCTTCTATCAAATAAAATATACAGGGTGTTAGTAAATAAGTTGTACAAACTTCAGGGGGTGATTCTGCATGACAAAATAATGACAGTTTGCTATATAAACGTATGACCGCAAACGCTTCATGTCCTGAGATACGGGGTCAAGTTTTTATTAAAAACTGACTATTTATTTATTGCTGTGAAACCGGTCGAGATATGCAAATAAAATTTAGTGGTTTTAAGAGGTAGTCATTGTGCATTTTTTGACATGCAATTAAGAATTTTATGTTCATCATTGGCACGCATACGGGAAATGATATCATTTTTTTTTTAAGAAAAAAATGGTACGCCGCTGGTATATTTCAAATTAAAAAGCATTCTGGAATTCCTCGTTCAATTTATGACAAAAAAATCTCTCTCTGCCTTTTTTCGTAGGGGGCACACTTTTTATGCAAAAAATAAAACATCTGATCTCAATTTTTTTAAGGAACTGTTTGATACAATAACATTAAACCAAAACAATAACAGAAAAAAGCACTAATAAAATTTTAAACAGGTGCAAAGCTACAAAAACTGCTGAAAATGACCTCCCTCAGACGTGACACAGCACTTCAAGCGTCAGTTTTTAAGAAAATCTTTAACACCCCATATCTCAGAAAAGGAGGCATTTGCGGACATTTATATAGCAAACTGTCATTTTTTGTCATGCAGAATCACCCCCTGAAGTTTGTACAACTTATTTACTAACATCCTGTATATATACCTATTTTCGAATATGAAATTTTCACTGCAAATCAAATATTCCCAAGTTGTTCAAAATCAGCATCCGCATTCACCATTAGAATCAGTACTGTGAGTTCTTAGGTAAATATTGTTACGTGCAAGGGTAGCAGAGGCGACCGAAAAAGGACGAGAGAGCCCAAAGCGTAGGATCAAATCCAATAACGAATGTCAAATGGCACTCAGGAATAGATCTAACCTAATATTATTCCTTCACCTTACCTTCGAAAGCACTGCACTGCTTACCTACCTGCAATTTACGAGTAAACTTGTTATTCGCATTTCGCGAAGGGGGACAGATCATGTTGTGGAAATTTATTTGTATTTCTTCAAAATCAATCTAGATGATTGGATAGAATATAAATAAGAAATAAATAAGGAGAAATAAATAAAAATGTAAATGTTTAACGACATATTTTGTCAAATTAATAATTAAATCCCTGGTTCAAATCCAGGTTGTGGCTGTAATTTTTGATTTATTTAAAATTTACATCCCGCCTGTATATCACCATATTATTAACCTAAATAAAAATGTTTTAAAAAATAAGTGAAAGTACGTCTGGTTGAGTGGGATAATATGGACGATTATATTTACATAATTCAATGCGAGTTTTATATCATAAAATAATACAGTTTTTCTTAAGGGTATATTCTAGTGCAACATCTGAAAAAATTAGTGATTTTTTATTGCGTAGTTTGAGTGAACAGAATTTCAAGAATACACTGTACATATTTCAACATATGCAAATTCTTATCACAATAAATGATAGGTCATTTTAAAGAGGATAACTGTAGGCATACTACAGAAAAGAATTTATGAAAAATATTAAAATAGTACGTATTTGGAGGTGGTTAAAGAAGTTTCCGATAATCGAGATAATCGAATTTTGGCTGTGGAAACGTTAATTTTTCGAATTTCTTTCTGGAATTTTTACAGTGTATTCTTTATATGTTGTTCAATTACAGTATACAATAAAAAATAAACAAGAGCAAACCATTATTGATGCCATAGACTGTTTAGTTTACTTCAAGTAGGCACATCATTAAAATAGTGTCAAAGTCTCTTCAATGGTTTTCAACTTTACTCGTATGATGCAATCCACTAACATCAACAATGACCATGCGGTTTTAACTCATTAATTGTCAGTATTAATTCTTGTTTGTTGCTAATGATGTATTGATTTATTGTCCAGTAATATTATATTAAAACACGGCGTAATAGGCATAATTAACACGTCAATAAATAAAAAAAATTGAAAACATTTTAAGATTTCTAACCTTGTATTTAATATCAAAGTCAACCCAATAAGAAATTGTCCTTTCTCCTCAACTTTATAAAAACCTAATTATTTGTGTGAAAATTAAAATTACGTTGAATTAAATTGGATATTCGTAAAAGCATTTGTGGTCATGTTTTTATTTTCAAATATAGAATCCACCACATGAAACAACGTCTTATAGACCTATCTCTCAGCTGCCCATCATGTCAAAAATCTTCGAAAAATTACTACTCAATAGATTGAAGCCAATAATTGAGAGCAAAAGGCTTGTTCCAGACCATCAGTTCGGATTTCGGGATAAGCACTCTACTATTGATCAGATACATCGAATAACCAATATAATTGAAAAATCGTTATAAGAAAAAAAGGTTTGTTCTGCAGTCTTCCTAGATGTGGCACAGGCTTTTGATAAAGTCTGGCATGAAGGACTGAACAATAAATTAGGAAGTATTCTCCCAAAACAGTTTGCACACCTATTAAAATCTTACCTGACTGAGAGATACTTTAGAGTCAAACAAGGTGATGCATGCTCTGTCCTTAAGGAAATAAAAGCAGGAGTGCCGCAAGGTAGTGTTTTAGGGCCGGTCCTTTACCTACTCTACACCAGCGACCTCCCAGCACTAGAAAATAATACTGTCGCAACTTTTGCTGACGACACGGCTATCCTAGCTGTTGGGAACAGCAATGAAGAAACGACGAGAAAACTCCAAACAGCTCTTGGTCATTTTCAGGTCTGGACAAAGAAAAAAAGAATTAAACTGAACGAACTCAAGTCAGTACATGTTGACTTCACGAACAAGAAAATACAACACATCCCGGTTACTATTAATAACCAAATAGTACCGTACGCAAACACAGCCAAATATCTCGGCATGACATTAGACGCCAGGCTCCGCTGGAAAGCCCATGTCAAAAAGAAAAGAGAGGAACTAGGAATCCGTTATAGAGAGATGTACTGGCTGCTAGGAAGAAACTCTACGCTGTCAGTACATAATAAGCTTCTCTTGTACCAGCAAATTCTAAAACCCGTGTGGACGTATGGTGCTCAACTCTGGGGTTGCACCAAAAAAAGCAACATTAAAATTGTCCAGACGTTCCAAAATAAAGTATTGAGATGCATTGTCAATGCGCCTTGGTACATTAGGAATGATGATCTCCACAAGGACCTTAAAATGGAGTTTGTTTGCAACGAAATCCAAAAATTAGCAAGAAGTCACGAGGAAAGGCTTCACCATCACGTGAACGTTGAGGCCATCCAGCTCCTCGACAACACCGCATTAGTCAGAAGACTCAAGAGAAAGAAGCCTTTTGAGTTAGTGTGAATGTGAGATAGTGATAAAAGCAGAGTAAGTGCTGGTTGTAGGTGTTAGTTCCATAAGCAGAGTCAGTGCTACGTAGTGCGCAAGAAAAACGTGCCCAGTATACCAGGACTAACTGAGAGACATCGATGGGTGCCTGTTAGGTTAAGTTACACTAGTAAAATAAGTTAGAATTAAGTTACTCATTAGTCAATCATGACTAGATTGTAATGCTCTTATTGAATAATAAAAAAAAAATATAGAATCAGCGACCGCAAAAACCACAAATTAGAACATTTCAGCTGAATCGAAAATATTTTAAAAACCTCGCAATGTACATTACATTTTGTTTTGTAGTCTGATAAAATAAATTGGAAGTATTTTTAGAAATCTCTTCCGCCATATTGGATCTCTTCCACCAGTTCATTTATTTAGGTTTTGATTTTGAATTTCAAATCAGCGACTCCAATAACCTCATGGCTTCACTTAAATTAACAATGCGTTCGCCATTAGGTCACCTGTTTTGAATTTTTACACTATGCAAAATGATGCATGATGCAAAATACCTAGGTCGTCGCTTTGACTGCAGGCGGCGAGCGCATCCCATGCAGTGAAAGCAGACGCCACAAACTTCCATCGTCAATAACTTTAGATAGATGTATCGTACGAAAAAAATTTTCTGACAAAAGATTGTTCTTATTTAGCGTAAAATCATAATTGGATGAAAAAAGATGAGTATTCCCATTTAAAGAAATGAAGTTAACCTCTTTTCACCGAGTGCAGCGCCATCTGCAATAAAAGTGATATCATCATCTCATTTCCCCCTTTGACTCATACAAGTTGGTTTAAGACACTTTTGTCGTACCATGCATATTTCCCGAGATATTTAATGGTAAACGGTTTAAAAGGAAAAAAAAAGAAAGCCAAGACTTATTTTAAGATTACAAATAACGAGTACCTACTTCAACTTCTTGCGGGCTCATGTTTAAACCAAGGGACAGAACAAGTAGACAGACATTCATCTCATATAGTAAGGATTCCGGTGTATAGCAGTCGTTATTTAAATATTTTTGTGAAATAGATTTAGAGTTATGGGGTTTCAGACATAGGGATCAATACTATCGAAACAAGAGACGGCAGTTTATCTGAGATTAGGCACTTTTATGTTATATTAACTTCATATTTTTATTTTGGTTAACTTTGCGTTTTTGTACATTTTGGTAAAATATATATTATTTGCGTTTACTTTGTCTAAGTAGCCGCAATTATTTAGCTTTACTTTATTTTGTTTACATATAAATAACTAGAGTACATGCCACAAAGTTTATTACATAAATATAATCTGGTGTATGTCGCTTTTTTGTAGGTTTCTTGTGCTTTTTACCTTATCATGCGCAGTATCATGAAAGTTCATATTTAGAAGTTTCAAACTTAGAGCTGAGAAGCTTTTGGTTCAAAAACTTGATCGAAAAAAATTTGATCGAGATCGTGTCTGCATGAATATAAAGTTAGCCAGGATTTGACAGATATTTTTATTCTAATGACAGTAGGTAGTGTCAAAGGCTGATTTTTTGACAATACCTACTGTCAATACCTGTCAAATCCTTGCTGATTCGTTTTATTTTAATGCAAACACGATCGATCTCGATCAAATAGCAGCTAAATTATTAATTTTATATATTCTATGATAAAGTCATCTGCCTGGCCACATCAGATTTTCTGTACACTTTTGGTTGGGCGTTACAAATAATGTACAAAAAGTCCCCATACCTATCATATCTGTATCGCGAGTGCCTCACGACAATGGGCGTTGAGGCCTTTTAATTCTCAACAGAGAAAATGTTAGATTGTTTACGTACGAGTTGGTATTTTCAAGTTATCGGTCTGAAAACATCAAAAACACGTAAAACAAACAACGTATTTATGACTGTATAAGAAAAACCAACTGGGTTAAATTTTTTCGAAGTTTGCCTCTTTTTTGTTTAATATGATTTGGCTTCCATACCAACATTACATGTGTACCTATTATTTTACCTAAGGTTTACAATTATTAATTTATATAATTTAATTTAATTTAATTTATTTATATAACACTGCTAATTATGATAAGTTGTCAATCTGTTTCCAATAAATAATCGCCAATGCGTCATACTTAACGGCAATAGGTCTAAAATTATCTGTACGACTTAACTGGTGTAGCGATAAATTGCTGTGGAAGTGAAGTGTCGAATTCGATACTAATATTATCGATTTTTCAGACGAAAATACTCGGCCAATAAATCATACTGAAAGGACACCGACAGCCTAGCCGACTTCGCCGTTCCAACTTGGCCGTTCAGAATTTCTATACCTACCTCTCTTCCATATCAATTATATTGGCCGTAATTGGTGCAACGCTGCAATTTTGAAACTTTAATCGATAACTTCGTTTATTTTCCAATGGAAACCTTTGTCGCTAGTTAGAGGAGTGCTATTGTAAAGGACTATTGTAAAACTAATTGCAGATGTTCCAATTTGCGTCAATATGATGATTAATGCAATCGTAAATTTTGAGATAAAATACTGAGATAAGTTGGAACCAACCAAAGGGGTTTTGTAAACCGCGATAGAAGCTGGGGTTCAGATTTTAAAATTTGGATCTATATATATATAGTGTAAAACAAAATGTAAAAAAAACAGAAATTTTACTCAAAAACTAGTATCAGATAGGTTGCATGAGCACCAGCAGAAAGGGGCAAGCGGTAAAGATCAAGAAGATAGCAGTCATAATGTACATGTTCATTTACGGCTAGTGTTAAAAATATTAACCCTTTTATGCCCACACACAGGGTATTAGTAAATAAGTGCGATGATTCTGCATGAGAAAATAATGATAGTTTGCTATACAAACGTATGTCCGCTAATGCTTCGTTTTCTGAGATACGGGGTGTTACTGACTATTTATTTATTGCTCTGAAACCGGTCGCATTTGCGCATGTTTTGACATGCAATTAAGAATTTTATGTTCATCATGAAAATTTTATGTTCATGGCGCGCATACTGGCAATGATATTAATTTTTTAAAGAAAAAAATGGTACGCCACTGGGGTATTTCAAATTAAAAATCATTCTGGAATTCCTCGTCCAATTTATGACAAAAAATCTCTCTCTGCTTTTTTTCGTAGGGGGCACAGTTTTTATGCAAAAAAATAAAACAACAATGATATCAATTTTTTTAAAGAACTATTTTATACAATAACGTTAAACTGAAACAATAATCGAAAATAACACTAATAAAATTTTAAGCAGGAGCAAAGCTACAGGAACTGTTGAAAACCTCCCTCAGACGTGACACAAGAATCGCCAGTTTTAAAGAAAAACTTTAACACCCCGTATCACAGAAAACGAAGCATTTGCGGACATACGTTTATATAACAAACTAACATTATTTTTTCATACAGAATCACCCCCTGAAGTTTGTCGCACTTATTTACTAACACCCTGATTAGAACAATTCAGCGGTAATTTTTGGTATAATTTTGCTTTCTTGACGAGTTCAACAACTGAACTAGATGTTAAATAACCAGAAAAGACATTTTATAACAAAATAGTAGTTTAGAATGAACATAAATAATAAAGACGTCGATTTTTCAATAAATTCGGGGAGATTAACGCTTAAAATCACGAAATAAGGGCTTTCAACCTGGAGAATTTTTGTAATTTGTAGTATAGCTGCTGAGATGTTGTCTTTTTTGTTAATGTGGCATTACGAGTAAAGTAGATAAGATACAAAATTGTATACCAAAATGTTTATACCCTAGGGCGTAGCATAAAAATGTTTAAAGTTACATCGTAAAATTAATAATAGATAATCAAACATATAAATAATCATAACTTAGTTGTGAAAATCAAAAAAACATACGAAATACTATTTTCGTAGTGTAAGTGTTGCGTTATTTTTCCTTTGTGATATATACGTTGGTTGTTATATGAAGAAATAAAATCGAGAAAACAACACTTACCAGTTAAAGAAAGACCACCACTTTACAATAAATACAACACAAAGGTCTGTCTAAGGGAACATTTCAAATACACATTTACTTTAAATTATTCCGAATGTATGTACTCGAAAATTAGCAACATTCCGACAAAGTTATCAACCGGCGTACGAGCTAGACGCGTATTTTTACGAAACTGGTTCACGTCGTAGACTGCAATCGCATAACCTCTGAAAAACAAGTTTTTTGGAGACGCTGATAGGCGGCGTGTCGCATGCTGGTGTATACCGGTAATTTAAAATGCGAATGTTGGAAATTACATATAGAAAATTCTTTTAGGATGTTTTGAAATATTTTGGCATTGGAAAATAGCAGAAGTGAATAGCAGGCATTACAAGCGAAGTTGATGAAATAAAAATAATTCGGGATAATTCCCTGTGCAGCAAATTTAATCTTTTTGTTTCCTTCCTTACTTATGATTGTATATTTCTATTGGTCAATGGCCACTGATAACCCCAAAGCAAACCGTTTGTATCTATCACGTCTGATTTAAAATAAAGAAAATAAATAGTACTTTAATACATTTTGTACGATGTATGACGTTATCAATATATTATTTATGGCAACCCCCTATTTTTATTGCTGATTTTGATAGCTCTCGTAACTGTATTAATGGTAACATAACAAATATATGGCGTTACTTAGCAAACAAGTCAAAAGGGACTTTGTAAATCATAAACTTTGTACTTTTTACTAAAATCCTTCAAATGGCTAAGATGTCCCCGAAACAGCAATTCTACAAGTGTTGTGCACATTACCAATTAAAAAAACAATATCCCAAAAATCTCGCATTATAAAACTCCGAAATTTCTTTAAGCCTGTCTGTTAACCAACAATTTAGTTTCTATCACGCCTGCTTCAAAATAAATAAATACTTGTTCAAATACATTTCTGAGATCTGACTGCGTGGCGAAGTGTGCCATTTGTGGTTAAGATGGTACAAATCCCTTCTCAGAGTTTCACTTCATCTATACTACTATGTGCATCCCATAGTGCCCAAATAAAATCTTTATAATCAAATGTCTAATATTACAAGGCTATACATTTTATTTATAAAGATACGTAGTATGTACAGGGTACTATTTACTTGTTTTACTTTGTGCTGAAATCTGTTTAGCATAATTTTTAACGTCTTGAATTAGGATGCTTTACAATTTTTTTAAAATGTTGTTTTTCAATTTGTTATATTAGAATATCAATTTCACATTCCTCTCTGATACTTCTTCAGCCATACTTCGTATGTGCTTCCCATAATATTGCAATCAGTTTCGGAACTGCCAAAGTGCCTGAATGCAATCTTCATATTCAAATGTCTAAAATTAAAACGCTTAGATCGCTGAAGTTCTTATATAAATCAAACTAACGTACTTTAGCTTAATTTTTACCAATTACCAACTAACCTACCAACTTAACTTTCGCTTATATTTTTCCAATTATTAGCATAAATCTCTGAAGTTTTCACATAAACCCACCTAACCTAACTCAAGCTTGATTTTTCCTAAATACCCATATAAATAACCGAAGTTTCCACATAAATTCAACTAACCGAACATTAGCTTAATTTTTACCGATTACTAGCTCAGGTCGCTGATGTTCTCATATAACTCATATAACTAACCTAACCTTAGCTTGATTTTTCCCAATCACCTGCTAAGATCACTGAAGTTCTCACATAAATCGAACTAACCTAACTTTAGCTTGATTTTTCCAATCACTATAATTTTATTTAAAAAGATACGTAGTATGTACTGGGTGATATTTACTTATTGTGCTCTATGCTGAAAGCTGATTTATCAGCAAAATTTTTAACATATTGAATTGGGTTGGTTTATAATTTTTAAGAATGTTACTTTTCAATTTGTTATATTAGAACATCTAATTTTTTTAAATAAAAAATCTGTTGTGGCCAGACACATTACTTTATCATAATATACAGCAGTGTCATACTGTGTCAAACTCTGATGTTTTAACAATACTGTCAATAGAATCAAAATATTTGTCAAATTCTGGCTAACAACTGTTAATGCAGTACATGCGATCTCTATGAAATATAATTTACTCATGCAGCTAAACTAATAATTTTACCAAAAAATGTCATAGACATAAATTATACAGAGTTTGCTCTACTTTAATTTAATATTGAAATAATCTGACGAAAGTACCGAAATGGCGGCTCATTTGCAAAATCGTTGAAAAATGCTAAGAGTAAATAACTAGACTCTCTTGAACAAAACACTTTTCAGCTCTAAGGTTGGTCGTGAAACTTCTAAATATGAAGTTTCGTCCCGATACCTAGTACGTATGATAAAATAAAAATTAATATTTAGTGGTTGCTATCAGCTGTAAATATATATTTGTTTAACTACAATATATTTTCAGTTAACAATTATCAACTAACAATATTAAAATAATTAAAAAAAATTGATTTTACAAAGATTTCTTCTTGGGTGCCTAATTGATTCAAAATGCAAAATCGAAAAACCTTAGCCAACAAAATTAAAACAAAACAAACAAGTGACAACTGATTATTATTGTATGTGTTGGTTATCTACGTCCCAAAGCTTATTGATGTTTTTTCTTATTTTAAAAAGACATTAAACGTGATTGTGGTGTACAAATTATTGAGGTTAACAAATCTATTTTATTGCTTTTATACTTTAATTTTTCTTAATTTTGCTGTTAGCAATTTTTTTGTTTTTCATAATAGTATATAGTACACATCGACAAACTTAGCCCGTACAATCGACCAACAGATGTACAGAGAATAAGGTGCAGAGCTGGATTCAAAATACCGAAAAGAATCATCACAACGGACTATAAATAAACATGGAAAATGTGGCAATTTATACTACAATCTTTATATCTGTCTAAGCACAACATTGTTGTACTGACACTCAATATTATTTACAAAACATAAAATAATCTGAATCATAAATTATCCCGAATTGCTAATATGCAAAACTTACAATAATATTTGGGACTAAAATACGACTTATTATGAGTCTAGTATGCAAATATTTGCTAGAAGAAATGTAATCGTTAGGTCATTTTTAGCACAATACAAGTCCTTGAAATAAATTTTTCGAGATCGACAGTGATTAATAGACTCCACCATCGAAGAAAACTTCGCCATATTTTAGGTATGTTGCATAATGAATAAATGAAAATGTTTAACGACATACTTTGTCAAAGCCCTGCTTTCAGAGTAAAGGTTTTTCTGAGGTTTTCCTTTACTCCACGGCGAATGCTGAAAGCCAAACAACTTAAGACGTGCCACAGACGCGGGCCGTAATAATGATAATTCGGGCCTGCCGATGCCCCCGTAGTGGCGAAAGCTGTTGGGGGATGTTAAGGCGTGGATTATTATTATTATTATAAAGCTATATTATAGGTTAATAATATGGCTGTAATTTTTGATTTATTTAAAATTGACATCCCGCCTGTATGTCACCCTATTATTAACCTATAATTCATAAAGTTTTGGCATTTATCAGAAAATATATACATATATTATATGCAGCCTTCATTTTAAAAGGTGGCATGTCCAGCATCTAAACACCGACAATTGTTGACTTCACTCCTATACTTGCTAACAAAGAGAAAAGTCGATTTTAAGTACGTTGAAAAACTGCAATAATTTGGGCGTATTATAATATTTCGTATGGACAAAGAAGTCCGTTTGCCTAATCTTATCACCGACAAGTTTTCAACTTTTCAATATACATGTCAACAGTGGGAAAAGTAATGTTGAAGTAAAAAATGTGGTACTTTCAAATATAGACCGGGCATACTCGTTAATTTAGACAAACAATCAGCACAAAATATTTACTAGTCATCTTTTATGTAGGGTTCTCATAGACCCTCTGTTGTTTGTCCGTAGAAACTGACTAATGGCATTTTGTTTGAATGATATACAGCTCTGAGAAGGAGTATGCACTAAAGCTTATCTGCAAACATGTTAAAACTAAATAAATGAAAAGTTTTTAAGCAATTTATGACAGTCTATATTTCGAGGGTTCAAACAGTGTAACTTAATATAAAATAAATAATGACCACTAAACATTTTCTTTATAGCAGACATATCGGCATTTGATGGTCTCGAATGTACTTTACTGTCTGAATCTATTGGTGTAACATTAGAACGTACCTACTGGATTTTCGTGTAGATTTTAGGCGGATATGTATTATTTCTATAATTTTATTATCATTTGCATAAGACTATTCTGTTATAATAATTATGTGGTTTTGTCCTGCATGAAACGTTCTTGAAAGGCAACACAGTAATTTGATAATACTTCACAGAAAATATTATGATGCAGAGATAACGGCATCAAAGAATAAAAAACAGCACTGTAAACACATAAATTTCAATATCTGGTGTCCTAATAACCTTATGCATAGACAACTGATCGAATGTGCAGTTCTAAAGCCAGGTTTAGACCAAGGAAACTGACAGACACAGTGACAGGGTAACAACAGCGGACCAGATATATACAGTATACACACACAAAAATCGGTACAAATAATCTATTACCATATAGATGACGGCATGAGTGGTTGGCACCGGGATAGTGGTTGTCACTCTTTAAAAACTTCCGACTCAAATGAATTTTGAGTAACCGCAATCAAAATGTTGTTACAAAATTTCAGCCTGTATACCTTAAACACGATGATATGAAATCAGTACTGTTCTTTTGACCACAACCGAAGAGAATATCAACCGCTGAATAGTCAATAGCCATACATAAAAGTGACATAACATTGGATTGAAACGTTCCATTATGACGAATTTGGTGTGCCTATCTTATCACAATATAATCAATTCGCTTTTTTATGCAATATTTAATTTGATTGGTGTCATTAGAAACACGAATAGATGAAAAATTGTTTCGTTTTTTTTTTGCCCACAGTGCAAATATAGTAATAGTATAGGTTTATATACCGGGTGATTTAATTTCACTGCTCACCATGGGGATCTCGCTTATTAGTGGAGATTGAGCCTATGTTTAAATTTGGTAAAACTTTGCATTTTTGTGTTCATCAATTATCTATCATTTTTCATTTTGAAGATATCTGAATGCAAAAATCTGAAATGTTAAGAGTAGCTAGACATTTGAAACAACAACATTCTGTAGCTATGTTTTACCAAAGAACGCAGTGTTATTTTTTAATTTGAAATAACATCAAAGATGGCGGCGTAACCATGGCCAAGTTTTGTTTTTTTTATCGGCGCCATGTTGTATTTTGTCATTTTCCGATAGTCGTGTTCTTCTTATTTCCGCAATGTATAACATGTTGCCACTAGTTTTTAAAACAATGGTGTAATAATAAAAACCTTCAAGTACCCAACTGGAGCTTGGTTACAGACCGCCGAACTCGTTGCCAACGTCAACGAAATGCACTTGGATCAAGCGGCGCGCGCAGCGTTGTGCCATTTAACCAAATTAGCCTTAATTGTGGTTGGTTGTGGATGTAAAATGCCGTTTAACAATAACGAAAACCGTTATATGATAAAGGGTTACTGTAGTTCTCATAGAAATGCCCCATCGTACAATATTCCTAACATTGGACAGAAATTTAGCGTAGCATGGATCGTTTAGTAAACCCCGCAATTCTTATAATTCTCAACCCTTTAACTGGGCCATTCATGTTCCAGAAAAACTGGAATGGAGAACGATTTTTAAATCTTCTGCGCACCGAAGTGGCAGACTATTTTGACGGTGTTGAGTTGGACTAAAGAAGAATAGTGTGGATAATATAAATAATGTGGTTGCAGCAAGATGGAGAACCGCCTCACAATAATAAATAAGCTTTTTGTTGTATAAACTTGTTTCTTTTACAATTTGAATGTTGTTAATCCAAATCACCATTGGTCAGTCCGGCGGTCTGTAACCAAGCTCAAGTTGGGTACCAGTTAAGCACGACAAACAACGAGAAAAAGAAGACAGTTTTTTTTTATTATTACACCATTGTTTTGAAACCTAATGCCAACATGTTATACATGCGGAAATGAGAAAAAACACGACTATAGGAAAATGCCAAAATTCAACATGGCGCCCATAAGAAAAACAAAAGTTGGCCATGAATACGCCGCCATCTTTGATGTTAGTTCAATTTAAAAAACAATACTGCATTCCTTGTTAAAAAGTATAGAATGTTTTTATTTCAAATGTCTAGCTACTCTTGGTTTTGAATAAAAAAATAAAAAGGATATCTTAACTTTTCAGTTTTGGCGGATATCTTCAAAATAAAAACGATAGCTTAAATTTCTTTTCAAAGTAATTGATCAACAGAAAAATTCCGAAACTTTGCCAAATTTAAACATAGGCTCTATCTCTACTAATAAGCGAGATCCTCATGCCCCAGCCTTAAAATTGAATCAATGATACCTAATCGGGAGGTATTTTTTTACAACAAAATAAAAACATAACCTAAATTACTTCATTTACATTTTTGTGATTGGAGGAAAGTTGGTTTGAGATAATTGGTCAATCCAGAAATGTGTCAACGTCCAACCATTTTAGATTTTGTCTCTTTTTTGTATTAATAAAGCTGGTGGCACCATTTTTACCAAAACAGACTGAAAAATCCCAGAATTGATTAATGATATCGATAATATATTTCTCGGACATTGACCATATCAAATTGACCAATCCTAGGTTTAACGTGTCCTAGGACTCACTGTGTTCCGGCTTTTATTGTAACACTTAGAAAATACTCTTGAGTACATAGTTATTCTTCAATATACTCAGGTCAGAGTAGGTAACATTCATTTTTATTGTGCATAAAAGTTTCCACAAACTATAATTTAAGTTGTTACCATTTTGTACAGATTGTTGTTCAACACAACAGCTATTTACATACAGTGCATCAAATATATTTTCACAAAGGATTCAACAAAGGAAACAAAATTTCAATACAGACCGCATATGCAGTCTGTAAGCATTCCGAGCTCATAACTCACCCAAATATGGAGTTTGGATTTATTTAGGTCTGATTATTAATAACTGGGGATTCGGAGCGCTGACTTTTGAGGGGCGTTTAATACTTCCTGCTCTCCAGGCAGCATTACACCATAATTTATTGCGGTAAATATTCGTTCCGGGGTGTACGAGCTCTAGACCGAGTTTCGCCTTATGAACCCAGGTGCGTCTGCTGGCCAGCATCCAAAATTTACGCGCGACTTGACTTGATTTAAATCGGCTACATGCTGCCCTCCCCGTTTCTCAAGAGCGCATAAAGCCCGGTAATGTAAAAATTACGGCTCCCGGCTAATGGAAATACAGGAAGTGCAAGCAGCAAAACGAATGTATTGTAAATAAGGCCCTAATCATTTCTGAAAGTAACGATGTTTCGCTCCGGAGATTACCATCAACAGTGTGGGTGGTCCATTAATTATGTTTATAGCTCATTACATTATTCTCGTCTTATTTATTATTCAATATGTAGAGGCCTGATTGGCTTCAGATACACCTCTTTGAAAATAGCTTTCCCGAACCTGTGCTGAAGAAATGTTATTTGTATTCTCGGTGTGAAAAGTGAAGCCCAAGGCAATGACTTACCAATCACAGCTCGGTAATTCGGGTTTATGATTCAATTCTGTCTGTATACAAAAGCAGTAGCATCAATGATATATTGATTTCCGGGTAGGAAACGCATTGAGGACTATGAAGCAGTCGACGTTTCGCACTTTGTTGCAAGAGATCTTCAGGACTAAGTTATTAAACCAAGTGCTAAGAAGATCTTCGTCGTTTGGTATGGGTTCTATTTAAAAAAATTGTAAGGGTTATGGCAGTTATGGCTGCCAGTTTTGATATTTTGTTCGAATGTTCAATTTAAAAAATAATTTCGAAGAGCCCCATTTTTGCTTTAGATAAGAAGAAACCCCAGAAAAAAATGCATACCATTCTACATCACTAGGTGAATTAGAGGAGCTACAATTACCGTTTAAAATAAGTATTGAAGATAATTTTCTAATATTGCATTCCCATGACAATTCTAACAAATTGCATCAACATCGTGAGGTCAAAAATCTGCTTGCTATAAAAAGATAACAAATCTAGATACACTTACGAGTTCTTACCCGATGTGAGTAACTCTTTTAAAATTTTCTTAAAATTTAAATCTATTGAAACCTCCTTAAGAAAAAAACATCTATATCCGTGATAATAAGTTTTGGGGGGTTTTGAAAAAATTGCTGTTCCAAAAGTTTCAAATAAAACGTGATCTGTGAAGTTGTTGTTCAGTTTGTAAGTTATTAGTAAATTTCAATATTTAACTAATAGATATTTTAGATAAAAGAACCTTAAAATTAATTTTGTATCTCGAAGTGCCTTGCATTTTTAGTGTATATTATTTAATATATTACTATATTATGCTAAATTTATATCTAAAAGTTGCGCTTTCAAACTATTAAAACAATAATTTAATCTCCTTACAATTGTTTATTTAAATATTATTCATTCAAATGGTCGTATATTTAATAAATACATCAACATACACAATAACCTAAATAATAAACATGGATTATTCATATTCTAAATAAATGATTAAAATGCATTTATTAATTAATTTACTAATTATGCCCGTGGGGCCAACGTATAATTATGAAAAACGAGATCGCTTCACGCACAGCGACGGTAAACAATGGACAAAAAGTGAAATATTAGCGTAAATGACGTGCGGCTATTGCAAAACAAGCGGGAAATACCTTTTTGGCAGGAGCATAAACAAATGCCACCGATCCGAGCATTGAAAGCGTGCCCTATTGTCCCATCCGGTCACTCACAAATTAAACAATTGCTACCGGACACTGACAGAAAAACAGTTGTCTCCGCCACAAAAGACAACGACAAAAACAAAATCACAACACCTTTTTACAAAGTCTTTTCTGTATAGTTTTTAAAATGCTGTTTATAAGCTGTTATAGTTTAAATTAGCACTGAATTTATAAGTAGTGTAATTTGCATCCACAGCTCTTTAATCACTTTCATGCAAAATGTTAATTTTCTGGTAAAAGTTCCACCGAAACAAGTTTGCCAGATATCGTGGTAACTGCGATGTTTCCGCGAGCGACTGGAGCGGCGCCGGTCTCTCTTCGAACAGCGCGTCGCGACGCACAGACGTCGACTGCAGTGAGCCGAGTGGATATGCTGGCCCCCACTAAACGGAGGTCGGCGGAGTTTGAGCACTTATTTCAAGTTCGATGCGGGCCCCGTTCTCGACGGCTCATGTACTTACTTCCTCTTTAGGTCGCGTATTACGTGATGTTATTGTTTCAATTTGATTTACCGCGGTCATCCACCGTGTACTTTAACAGTTTGAAGCTTGCTTTCAAGCTGTTATTTGTACGCCAACGGTGTCAACGTTGTTGCCATTCTTCCTTAGCGTTGTACCTTTCAAGCTCTGCAGTTTACACTACAGAAAAGCTTTGCTAAACGCGTTAGAACATCTTAGAACACAAGAGCCGATATTATCATCGTCAAATTAACTTTTACTAGCGAAGATTTATCAATCGGTTGGTGTGGTCAGATCAGCAGTTGTCGATGGACAACCCTCTTACTTAGCACAGAAGATTCAGCTTCGAGAGGGCGCTCACGGAAGAAACCTTCGACCATGTTTCAACCACCGCCTCGTTCAGAAGATCCGTCAGCTATCTTGCCTCCCATATAATAAACACTGTACTAAACAATGTTGCTTTCAAAAGCAAGCAGACTGTCTCTAGATGCTTAAAACAATCGTTTATTAATGGAGACCTTCAATCTGAGAATCTCTACTAATTATTAAAATTTATTCAAATGTATTAATTTTTTCAAATCTATACATGTAGAGTAAGGGTTATATTTTATATCACACTATGTGTTATATATGTTATGGACCAAGTGATTAATCCGGGCAATATTCATAATGCCTGGGCATTATGAATATTGTCCTGAAAGATTGGGCAATTTAATAAATTTGTATTAATGCATGATATATAATCACATTGCCCGGGCACTATGAATACTGCTAAATTGTGTTGGGCACTTTGATAAATATCACTAGCAGTGTTGTGGTGAGTAAGTAGTAGACGGCTACCTATGTCGTCAGAGCTACGACGAATTCAAACCGACCACGATCGCTGTAAAGGTTGCCGCACACAATTGTTTTCCGAATTCGGTTTCTAAATTCGTTATCCCAAGTGGGTATTGCTATTCTGTTCGGGAAACAAACTTGTCTATCATCTATAATTCTATAACATTAATATAGGTTTTGTGCATCCACTTACGAACACAAATTCTGAAACATAAAACTTAGAACAACGTTTGTGGCCAGCTTAAACGTGCGTTCTGATTAGCGGTAATGGCAGTCGACCAGCGATTTTGAAAAAGAAGCAAACACTTGTAAAAAAATACTACAGCAATGACTTTAATCTGATAATCTAAAAAACAAGCCGAGAATATGCTTAGTACTTCAAGTACCAAATTTCACGCTGCTAAAGTAGGTGGTATAGAGTAAGGATGCCGGATGTTGACCGAGCTCGTAGTGATGGAAGCATCGAAAGAATATTCTAGCTACTGTAGTTCAGCTAACAGATAACAAAATTTCTAAATGAGGCACGAAACAAGGCATATGTGGCGCCATGGACCTAGGGGCTACAAAATAGTCTAACCTAGGTAACGACAAAATTTCTACTCGATTGCACTCTGGGAAGTACCTAAAATATGGTAAAATATAAAATATCGACAAGTAGTCCCTTTTTCTTTCCCAACAAAAACGCAATTTTTTCATGCTTTTCCAACCGCAGACGGGTTTCAGACGAACACATCTGATAAAAAAACACAATAAAGAGACTAATTAGCGAATAAAACAAAAATGTGTATTTAGAACCAGTTTAACTTTATTTGCGATTATCTGCTTAACTAGAAACGGACAACTGGTCCCTTTTCACATCCACACACACACATATTTTTGATTGCTTATTTAGTTTTTGTATACGTTTTGTCAATTTGCAATGTTTTATTACGTTACTTGAGAGTATAAAGTTGACTTTTTGTACTGAAATATTTATTTACGATATCAGTTGTTTTTTTTTAACTTATACGCATATTATTACTTGAGTATACTTTGACTTTTTGTATATTTCTGAAGGTTTACTCAGACAAAATATGAGTTTTGTTAATTTGTAACATATGTTGAATATATTACTGGAGTAAAACTTGATTTTATTATTGGAAAAATACTGAAATAAAAAAATCCATAAAAAGAGACATGTTTTAATCATCCTGCCCAGTCGATACAGGGCATTGTGAATAATGCCCGGGCAATTTAATAATTTCAATTTCTTTAATCATCTTGCCCGATTGTTTTGGGCATTTTTCATATTGCCCGGGCATTTTTCACATTCCCTATTAATCACTTGGTCCATAACATACATACCTTTTGTAATTTCTATTTATTACAATAAAGAATATTATTATTATTATTATTATTAATAGGATTGGGCGATTATATAAAAAAATCAGATGTGGCCAGGCACATGACTTTATCATACAATATATAAAATTAATAGTTTAGCTGCATGAGATTCTATTTGATCGAGATCGGTCGTGTCTGCATTAAAATAAAACAAGTTAGCCAGGATTTGACAGATACTATAATATAATATCTTATAAATACAAAATTATATAAAAAATGTTGGTAACAGCAGGCTGTTCCAAACCTAGCATTGCGACATATATCCCTATCTCATCCGACGTAGTGCCATTGGACACACTACGCATGCGCCATAAAACTGCTAAATATGAACTTTCGTCCCGATACCTTTCGTATTTTCTCCGGAATCGTGGCCATAAAAATCGAGTACACTCATACATATACACACACACAGACATTTTTTGAACCTTGGTCAAAACTGATCAGGGGACCCAAAACGACCTATTTCCGTATGATAAAGTACAAATGTTTTTTATGAATATCTTATTTATTAAGTTGTCCAGAATAACAAAACACCTGCACATACCAAGTTTCATCCCAATCTAAAAAAATTTTAATTTTATCATTAAACAAATTGAAAATTGCTGTAATTTGTTAGGACATGGGATGCCGCTAAAGTGTTGCTAAGAAAGGTTGTTTACACTAAAAAAAAGTACCCATACATACCGAGTTTCATTAAACTGTCATCATCGTTCAGTAGACTTTACGAGACACACACTATGAAAGCGCGTCATTTATTTTTTACAATTAAGATTTTAATTTTTATGATATCTTTATTTCAAAGTAAATTAGGGAAACAATTAGGAAAATGCCTAATTGTGTGATCTAGGTTGGCCGGTATATGGACTTAAAATTGTACACTAAAGTGTACCAAATCAGCGGTTCCCAACCGCCGGTCCGAGGACCGGTGCCGGTCGGAAGAAATATTTTTCCGGTCCGCGAAAAATTTCGCCCGTTTCATATTTCTTGGTATATATAGAAAGCATCGCAAATGGTGTGTTGCCTGTTAACAGAAGATATGTATGTGGTTTCTATTGTATTTACATATATTATTCTATTATGTATCTAAACTTCATAATACTTGCTATAGCTATCGCTACATATCACTAATGCCAGTCATTAGAAATGCGTGTAAAACATGCACAAAAAGTATATTCCAAATACATACCATCTTTATTTCTTAAGGATTTATTCCGTTTATTCTGAACTACAATATTGTACGATCATTAGTTTGGTGGTGGCAACATTGCTCACCTCTACACACAACATAGTTTACGACGATTCGTGTATTTCGGAAAATACATTTTCTTTCGTAAAACTTGACGCCGTACAAATTGGAAGTAAGAAACTCAAACAGCAAACCCTTCTAATTTTCCTTTTTAGAAGCAAGAACAATATTCAGGAGAAAAGTACTGATGTTATCGAAATTATTGTATTAAGTACCAGTGCTACAAGTGTAGAAGGACCACCGAAAAAGAAAAGTGTCGATACTTCTAAATATACAATACAAACAAAAAAGAGAAAAGGTAACTTTATTAAGCATTATGAAAGGAGTATTTAAAGTTGGGTTTTATTGTACCCTTGCGAAGTAGCATAAACATTTTACTGATAAGCCACTGGAGTTTTTGAAAGATTACGTGATCAGACGAAAATTCAGAAAAGTCAAGTGAAAATTATGATGACTACTATAGTAACAACCCTTAGGATCATGCGTCTTATTTCGTAGCTCTTCGTATAGCTAAAAGAAAAAAAAAAAAACGTTCACTATTGGTGAGAAGTTAGTAAAGCTATGCGTCTTAGATGTCGATCAAGAAATTTTGGGTCCTCAAGTTGCTACAAAATTAGAGGCTGTACCACAATTGGATACCATAACTCAGATAATCGAAATACAATATCGAAATACAAGTTATAGTATGTGTATGTGTCGAAAAAAGTTTAAGCATGTACAAGTGTAAAAATCAATTTTATTTAGAAGTTACATAATTTGCGTCTTTAAAATCAGGTACTTAAAAAACATTATGAAAAATCTCGTTTTAAAATCATCAAATACGTTGAGTCGGGTATGTCAGCCAATTCATAACCGGTTGACTTGAAATTGAGCCAATCTTCTCCGATAGATACACGTCTAGCAAGTCTTTTACGAAATTTTCAAAAAAAATTCGTTGTAACTATTTGGTTACAAAATTGTCGAATAATGAGTGTTCAATTTGTGTTCAATAACATGCCAAACTGCAAACAAATACTATTTGCTTACTTTTGCTTACTATTTCCTACGTACTGGACTGGGTTTTGTATCAGAGAATACATAAAATCTGTCTGTGCAAATTCTTAATCAAGAAGATATGAATTCGTTGAGATATCCGACCGTTATTGAAATGTAAATGATTACAGAGCAAAAGACTTGTGTCAAAAAGAATTTCTGGCAGAATATTTAACCTTTGAATAAAATTGTTTTTTACACTACTACTACATGCTTAAACTTAGGGGGGTGGTATTACCATTTAATCGTCGGCCGGTCCGCGAAATATTTCTCTTACTATTGCCGGTCTGCAGGCGTAAAAAGGTTGAAGAACGCTGTACTAAATAATGTACCTGGGGGCGAGACAACAACACAATTTTGACTAACCCTGTACGTACATATATGTACGCCCTCCTGGGAACACACTGTATGTACTCAACTGTGTTGCTACATTTTGATCGATGATGCAGACTCCACATTGACATTTAACCGGATGCATTAGGAATATCAGTTTGCAACGTAGTTTGAAAGCAGTTTGCATACATAACTTTTTGAAGTCGCCAACTCTCATTAAGTAGCTTATAAATAAATTATTTTGCAAATTACCGTAAAGTGCAGCTGGTTTAACTTAGCCTTTTAACGAAGACGTATTGCATTCAAGTTTGTTGGGAAAATATATCGTTATGTTATTTTGCAAAGACGGTGGTACATTTACACAGACTGCAAAGACCACATTTCCATTTGGTTCGGCCAACAAGCTTCGCAGTTAATGCAAGTCCGGTAACTAGTTTCATAACTAATTCACAGGTATCCTCTCAAACAGTTCGCAGAAATATTGGTATAAGTATTGCAGATCTCACCGTAGCACAGTGGTATAAACGCGCGAAAAGATGGCCAAAATTCTGAAACTTGGTATATAAGGGATTTTGAGCTCGCTGATTACGAATCTAAACTCTAAATCGCTAAAAACAAAATGGCTGATCCAATATGGCGGACGACTACAGTAAAATATGCTTTGATTTAATTGAAACGTTGCTGTTTAGGGTTTTTGAGGTAGCTGATTATGAATCTCAACTCGCAATTTCCAAAAACAAAACGCCGTATTCAATATGGTGGCCGACTACATTAATAGAAGTTTTGATTTAGTTAATACATGGCCTTTTTTGGGTTTTTGAGGTGTCTGATTATGAATATGGCGAACAACTACATTAAAATATGAATTTTTGAGCTCGCTGACTACAAATCTGAACTCTAAACTGATGAAAACAAAATAGCGATTTCAATATGGCGGACAACCACTTTAAAATGTGATTTAATTTATTTGTAAGTTGGCCTTTAGAGAGGTAGCAGATTATGAACCTGAACTCCAAATTTCAAAAGAACAAAAAATCACAATTGCGCATTGCTTATGGCAGATAATTACTTTAAAAAATTATTTATTTTATTGAGAACGTGGCCGAGGACGAGTAGTCATAATTATAAAACTATAACCAACTGCAAATTTTTCTTCAATAACTATTTTGTTAATTTGAAACGTTGGCTGTATGGGATATTCTGCTTTTATTACTATCATGAACGTAACATTTGCAAGAAAGCTACGTGTTAGTTAAGTAAGTTTTACTTCCTATATTATATTTTTAGGTAGATATTATATACAAATTAACAACCAAACAAATAAATAATAAAAAAATCTGGTGTGGCTAGGCACATGACTTTATCATACATTATATAAAAGTAATAGTTTAGCTGCATGAGAATCTATTTGATTGAGATCAGTCGTGTCTGCATTAAAATAAAACTAGTAAGCCAGGATTTGACAGATAAATAAATAATTAAATAAATAAATAATTCCTTTATTAACATAAAACAATATTAAATGCAACAAAATAATATTTATATTTAGGGCGGAGTCCCCCTGTTGAGCAAACAGACAACACTTCACCTTTTCCCCAAAACTGTTTAACGATATTTTTTTCATATCTTCCCTGAGACCATTGTATATGTGACTGACCTGGTAAGATAATGGCCGTTTATACAGCTCAGCGCGATGTGCAGGTTGAGCAAACAAACCCCTGAATCTTAAAGGTTATGGACATCCGTTCTACAGCCTATCTTCCGCATGAGGTATTGTGAGATCTTCTTGGATAGCAACTTATGATATAATATTGCTGCATGCAACACCCTTTTCTCATTTTTTGCATGTCTCCATGCATTTGCGTGTTAAATTCGCGTGTCGTAAAGGCTGACGTTCTGAATACTGGCAAAAATATCAACGGATCTGACACGCCCTGGCAACTAGTTTTTGTGCAGACACAATCTTGATCAGATAGAATTTGCTCAAACAGCTAAACTATTAATTTTACCAAAAAATGTCATAGACATAAATTATACAAAATATCCTCTACTTTAATTTATTATTTAACTATTTTGACGAAATTACAGAAATGGCGGCTCATTTCCTAAATCCTTGAAAAATGCTTAGAGGAAATAGCCAGTTCCTTTGGATCCTTTTGAACCAAAAGCTTTTCAGCTCTAAGTTTGGTCGTAAAACTTCTAAATATGAACTTTCCTCCTGATACCTTTAGTAGTTTCTCCGGGATCGTCGCCACAAAAATCGAGTACACACACACACATACACACACACAGACATTTTTTTGTACCTTGGTCAAAAATGTTCAGGGGACCCATAAAGACGTATTTCCGCTCAAATCTAAATTTTCGGCACGATTACAATACTTCATCATACTGCGTATGATAAAGTAAAAATCTGATGTGGCCAGGCACATGACTTTATCATACAATATATAAAATTAATAGTTTGGCTGCATGAGAATCTATTCTATTGAGATAAATCGTAGGTATTGTCAAAACATCAGCATTTGTCACTACCTACACTACGTCATTAGAATAATAGTTATTTATGTCACAAATGCCGAAAGTACGGAATACCGCGACGAGCGGTGATGGGGCGCGTCACCGAAGGCGGAGTATCGCCGTCGCATGTGAGCGAGTCGCGCTATCTAGTTTTTGGCAGGAGCGACATCAACGTTTATTGTGTTGCTTTTGAAGAAATACGTATTTAAAAAAATAAAAGATTTCTGTATAGTAAATGCTAGGTTGGTACCACTTTGATGAAACGTCAAGTTTAAAGGTGCGTTCCGATTGGTAGGTAATGGTAGCTAATGGCGGTGGTAGAATATGAAATTATAGTATTTCTTACATATCGTGATAATGACACATATTAGTTTGCATGTACATAAACATGAGTCACTAGCAATTTTCTATTGGAAATACTATAATGGTCTGCTGCCACTGCCATTATCGCTAATGAAAACGCACCTTAAAAAGGTAATTCAAATTCTGACAGATTTATATTTGTTCATGACACATCCCTACCAACATACTAAAATAAAACTACACTCAGCGCTATACTTTATTTATAATTTTCTCAAATTATCGTTTTTAGAATTAGATATAAAGACGGGTTGATATTTCTTATCAACAAACAATCAAATTGGTGATCTTATTTTATTTGAAATTTGTATTTTATAATTTGCCTCACTACAGCGGCAACGTTCCATAGTGGTTCTCCAACCTATGATGAGATCAGCTGTTTTCGAATGTGACAACACAAAAAAATATTTGTCAAAATTATTAATAAACCTGTTTACTTTCATATAGGATAGAGAATTTAACTGAATCAAAATCTTGAAAATTTGACTTTTGGCCAACAATTCGCTACTAGACTATAATGCATAGTGTCAATTTTAACAAATTTAGAGCAGTGACGTCCACGATCGAATCCACGGCACATTGCTATCGATTGAAGCGAATAAACCGACTAGCTGGACCGTTATAAATTCTACACTTGAAAATAATGAAAAATAAATAAATCCAACGCCAACTGAGCGAATGATTTAATCTGGGACAGCGTTTTTCGAAACTCAATTAAACTTTTCGTGATCGGTAAATATGAAGTGCACGCAAATAGACTAAAACGACCATCGACCGAACCTAACGATGGATACTCATGTCGGCCTGGCCAGGCCCTCTCTTACCTACAAGTACGCCCCGGGCGACAAAACTTTTTTAATTTGTGTGCATCGCCGATATAAATTTCGATGTGGCAACTTCTCTCCACTATTGCGCAGGATAAATTGTCCACTGATAAATAGTTAATGTAATGCATTTTATAGCAGAGGCTGAATATATTGCAGTCTGGCCGTATGATAATATCCCTGTTACTGCTGTGCCTAACATCCATGTGCGATTTCTCAACAAAAATTAAATTACTTATTGTAATATTTATGTTATAACCAGAGAGCGGACGAAATAATGAGTTGAAGGTCATGTGGTTGCTCCATAGGCGGAGCGCGCAAACCGGTACCATAAATGCAAGGCACATAGCCACTAGCATATTGCACGGCACGCAGTTATTCATTCGGATTCCGTCTCTGTTGTTATCACGATTGTTCTTGCAGATACCAATTTATTGGATTATACATATTATTATTTTAATTTTCTGTCGATTTCTGATCGCTTTGATTTATATATTTTAAACAGCTTTTGTGCTCAATATTTCTAATGTTCCTCAACCAACGTTTGTGGTGTTACTTTTTTATTGGAATTTATTGTTTTTTCTGCTTGTTTCCCGTTTTTTCCACCAGCATGTGTAGTCGCTATTTCTAATTTTCTTCAACCAGCGTTTGTGGTTTAATTTTTGTTATCAATTTATTGTATTTTGTTCTTGTTTACCCGTCTTTTCATCCAGCACTTGTGGTTACTTATTATATCCTTTAGTGAATATAATTTCGTAGTTGATGGAAACTGGGAATGGAAACTGTCTTAACGAACTTTGACTCTTTTACAGTTGTTAGTGAGAGGGAGGTACAATGTAAGATATGTTCTCAAAATTTAAATTTACAGGAACCCAAAGTTGAACACAACATTTGCAAACTAAAAAACATAACGACCATTTGATGGGAATATCAAGTGAAGAGTTTTTTGCAGACCTGTGTGAAGCATTTATTGCGGCAAATATTCCATTAAATAAAGTAAATAATCCACCATTTCGACAATTTTTAAATAAATACTACCAACGCCTAATTTCTGACGAGTCAACTATTAGAAAATGTTATGTGCAAACAACTTACAATAAAGTAATAACAGGCATAAAAACAAATATAGCTAACAATTACTTGTGACAATATTAACTTTCTGAATAAAGACTTAAAATACAACTTGCCTAATAAAAGGATGCCTACGATAGAGTTAATATCAGGAATTGAATCTTCAATTAGCCAATGTAATGACACCACAAAAACTGCAATCAGGAGCTCTTGTAAGAATCAGCTTTTAATGAATCAACAGGACTTTAAAGTTAGTAATGAATGTAAAGATCAATACAAAATTATTGAAGGACTCAAGAAGAAGAATTGTTTTTATCTTAAGGCTGACAAAGGTAATAAGGTGGTCATCCTGGATAAAGCGGATTATTTTGATAGGATTGATGATTGAACTTAATTGAAAATGGTCCTTATAAGGAAATCAAGAAAAACCCACTGCCCAAACTAGTCCGTCAAATAAATAGTACGCTGTCCAGTTGTCCTAATCTTATCACCCGCCAAACTAGATTTAAACTCAAAGTTTCCAATCCTACTGTACCTAGATTATATGTTCTTCCCAAAATTCACAAACCTGGTAAATCAGTGAGACCTATTGTATCAGGTATTAACTCACCTACTTACCAGTTAGCGAAATGGTTATCGAATGAGTTCAACAATTTACCTCAACCAAGCTTCTCTGTTAATAACTCATTGGAGTTTATCAATAAGGTTAACAATGTAAAATTAGAGGATGGCGAATTGTTGATTTCATTTGATGTTGCTTCACTGTTTCCTAGTGTGCCTATTCCGGAAACTTTGGAGTTTCTTAGGGAATTATTGAGGAATAACAACTTTGACCCGTCAGAAATAGATGAATATGTAAGATTGACTGCCCTTTGTATGTCTCAAAATTGTTTTCAAATAAACGGAAAGTTTTTTGAACAACTTGAGGGAACTGCAATGGGTAACTGTCTCTCACCTTTTATTGCCAACTTGTTTATGAGTAGATTTGAAACCAATGTAAAGTCTATAGCACCATATTTCCCTAAGACTTGGGTTAGGTATGTCGACGATATTTTTGCCATTTTTGACACCAAGAAGTGCAGTATTTAAGATTTTCTTCTCGTTTTGAATTCTAAATTCAACACCATTAACTTTACTGTAGAACAAGAAGTTAACGGCCAACTTCCATTTTTAGATACTCTGGTAGTCAGGAATAGCGAAAATATAATAGAAATTGACGTGTATCGGAAAGATACTAACACAATCAGGTTTATCCCTAATGATTCGCAACATCTTTTTCAACAAAAATTGTCTTTTATTAGTTGTTTATAAATAGGTTATTGAAATTTCCATTGTCCGCAGATAGATATCAGCAAGAATTATTGTTTATTAAGAATGTTGTCATACATAATGGATACCCTGAGAAAATAGTTGATAAAATGATTAAGAAGCAGAATCAAAAAATGTATGTAAATCAAATATCTACTTTAAATACTTTGTCTGTAGAAAAGAAGAAATATATTAAAATACCGTTCGATTGCACATATACAAGGGGCTTGAGAAGTATTTTTACATCACAAAATCTCTGTATAGCATATTCGACTCATAATAGCATAAAAAACCTTCTTGGAAACCCAAAGGATAAGGTAGATGTACTTGATAAATCTGGTATATATTGTATCAAATGTCATGACTGTGAAAAAGAATACGTAGGCCAGACTAGAAGAAAAATTTTAACTAGGTTCAAAGAACATGTAGCTCATTTTAAATATAATCGTTTTGAAAAATCTAGTGTGGCTCAACATATTTTAGACACAGGTCATAAAGTAGTTGTAGATGACTTAAAACTTGTAAAAGCTGTGTCAAATAATAGGGAACTAAACAGCTTGGAAAGTATCTTTATTCACTTGAATAGTGATAAATTAATAAATTCAGACAGGGGTCCTATACCTAGTTCGCCATTGCTTGACCTGCTTTAATTAAAACTTGTTTTTTACTTCAATGATCAAAATTCACTGAGGTGTGAACAACAAATGGGTATATATAGGGTAATTTTTAACATGGACGTCACTTCCACTAGTGATTTGCTTGGACAATATCCAGTAAAGATACTATGAAGTGCTAATCTCTCTTTTCCTCTTTTTAGGTTCTACTGAAGATGGCAACATAGTTGCTGAAATACGTATTTAGGTTTCTAAAATACTTGTTGTGGTTAGGGGTTCATAATTTTATTAATTACTTGTGGATCAGTAATGACGAAACTACTGACTTAAAGGGTAGATGTGTGGTGAATGTCATCGTTGGTACGTTAAATCCACTGCAGCCCCCATCGCAGTTTCTTATTTCAACAACGTTTAGCGATACGGTCTATGCAGAAAGAATTTGCGATATCGTGAAAAACTGAATAAAAAAGTTTTTGATGGCAGTCCTTCTAACATACTGTTATTTCTTTCAGACACAGACAAGTGTAAGGTTGGAAACAGGCAAATTAATTATTAAAGGAGCATTTTTCAAATATGGGGCATTTAACATGTTTTGCGCACGCATTACATCGAGTTTGTGAATTTATTCGAGACAGCCTTCCTAATATTAATTTGTTGATTAGCTTATTCAAAAATTTTTTGCTAAAAGTGCCAACCAGAATATCTTTATATAGAGAAATATGCCACAATATTCCTTTGCCACCTCAGCCAGTTGTAACGCGTTGGGGTACTTGGCTAGAAGCTGTCGCCTTTTTCAAAAAATTTTGAAATTTTGAATCATTTAGTTCGTAATTACCGGATGAGGCAATTAGCATTAAAAATTGCAAAGCAATAGTGATAAAAGAAAATATACATTCCGAATTACATTTCTTGCCACTAATTTTGCCAAATTAACAGAAGAGATTAAATTTTTGTCTGCAACCATCAAACATTTTGAATCCACCCTAAAGGATTAAAAGAATATATCCTGGCCATTACAAAATCAGTTTAAAACTAAAATTGATGCTATTGTAGCAAGAAATAATGATTTGTCTATTTTGGAGCAAATTTCATTAAATGAACAATGAAGAAATTTAAAATCTATTTTGAATATGCTCCAGTGACAAGCTGCGATGTCGAAAGGTCCTTCTTTAGATTTAGAGATATTTTAACAGCAAAACTTACTAACTTCACCGAAGAAAATTTAGAAAAAGATGCTGTCATACAAGCCTACTTTCTACCAAATCTACTGACTAACGTAATACATATATAGTTCTCAACAATGTACCTATTAATTTATTAATTTTGCATTAATTAGGCATCTTTAGATTTTACATGATGATTTCAAATTTTTCTGTTGCGTGGTTTTTTGGTGTTTTTGGGGTGTTTTATAGTGCAGAAAAAAACAAATTATGAAGTATGTATATTGATCTGAAATAATCGGTTTTCTTAATACTTATTGTTTGCATTGACAAATCAATTTTTAAATATTTGTTTCGCAATGTCATTTCGCGCCACTGAACACCACCTAGCGTAGTGGTGACTGTAGACGATTGCGTTCATGAACTGTGCGTGACCTTGCTGGCATTATTTCGTCCGCTCTCTGGTTATAAGTTATAACTGCCGTTTACGCAGTAAGGTTATTGAGTACCAATAAAAGCAACAAAGCAGCAAATACGAAAACCGTCAATAGTCAGATCAGGGAGTGTAGTTTTTTCATCTTATTGAAGCGAATACGAGACTTTGCGAATGGTTAGGTGAGATGGAGTGACGATATCGGCGGTTGCCCTCTGTTTGGAATGTATCTATGAGCAAGTTTGCTTGTCGCTAAGAACAATAACGCACGCGCCACGCGCACTATCGGCAGAACAAGTAAACTTGCTCATAGATACGGTCCAAACAGAGGGCAACCGCCGATATCTCCACTCTGTCTCACCTAACCATTCGAAAAGACTCGTATTCGCTTCAAAAAGATGACAAAACTAGACTCCCTGGTACCTACCAACTTGTTTCAGTTCCACCAGGTCTATAGTTATTTAACGAAAAAACAGTTTTTAGATCTTTTGTTCTTTCCTTTGTTTCTTTCTTTTGTTTTACAGATACCCTACAGGGACGAATCCTCTTTGGGTGTTGCAGATGTATATTTTTCAACTTTGCTTTCACAATTGGCTCATTGTAACACTGTTTGCGGCGTTACAATTAGAATATTGAACATTATTTTAATATCTTGTATGGTTCTAGGATTGGTGGCATTGATATCAAACATCAGCATTATGTAATACGCCGGACGAATGAAATTTTGAGAAGTGCTAATAAGCAAAAGATGCAATTTTCGGGATACTCTTGAGGTTAGTATGAATTCCGGTGTTGCTGAAAATGACGTCACCATTATTTATCGCTATGAATTGGTGAAAATAGACGAAAATTGTCAAATAAATATGTACTGTCTAAATCGATTTTGGCCGATATTGGATTACAGGCGCCCTCTACCGTGTTTTAATTTTATTAGCACTACATAAAATGTCATTCGACCAGCGTCTTAAATACAAAAAATTTGCTAAGTTACCGTGCATCAATCTCGTCAAGTAAACGTCAAATTGAAAAAAAAAAAACTATCGCTATATTGTATGTGCGCCATAACTTGTTTACTGAATAGGAATATTTAAGCATGCAAGCTGTAGTATATTTAAAGAGTTAGATTCTTTAGTTTAGTTCTGCTAGTCAAAATACACCAGGATAACGTTTACGGTAATATTTAGTCCAACATTTTGGTTGCACCATTAAAAATACCGTATACTTTTTGTATCCTAGGCTCAATGAGCCAATTTGTTATCCTTTAGAACTGGTATAGTAACATACTATTTCAGGACTGCGATAGCAAAAAAAGAACTGGTTTTACATTAAGTAACTGAGTTTATTGTAGTTTCGAGTCTGTTTTTTCAGTTAAAGAATAAACATAGTTAACAATTTTTTTAGCATATGCGATCTAACAAGGTTAACATCGGATTTCACAGAAACTGTTAATTTATCGTTAATAATAATCATTAATACCAATAACTTGCATTTTATAAAAACCCAACCAAAAATGCCCAAGTGTACTGTCGTAGAAGCTATAGTAATAAAACTGATTTGCTAAGTATTCTTTTAACACTCTGTAACTTAAAAAAAACGATCAGGAAATAAATACATAAGTTGTCGTCATTGTATGAATTGCTTATCATGCTCTTGATTTTATGCCCAGAAGCTGAGAAATACCGTTTATATTCCCCTCCAATTAATGAGAAAACATGTCATCCGTATATGGTGTAAGAGAACTACCACACCCAATGTTATTTAATAATTAACCTTTTATCGCAGGCTCTCGTCCCATTTTTCATTTTGTAGGTTAAAGAATGTAGGTTAAAGAATGTAGGTTAAAATATCGTAAAATAAGCTCTGCTGGACTTGAATAAACAACGATCGTGGAAATTTTTTAAATGTGGTTTCGATTTGTTGGAATGTGCCTTTTGTATGCAGTACATCAGCGGCAATTACACAACTGGCAATTTTGCGCAATACATTAACAGAGGTCACCACATCCATGTGAATTATGGTAGGTACGCCGCTGATGATTGTATATGTGACCGATTTTGGTAAATCAAATGCGCCAAACAATGAGTTCTTGATAGAGTTAAAATATAGAAAAATATGTAGAACGTTCATAAAAAAATCAATATGGTATTAAGTAGCCGCGACTCCAAAGTTGCTTTCTAAAAAGTGCAAAGTCGTGATTTTTTCGGAAACAGCACATTCAGTTGTCGCATGATTTCTGTGAGCATATGTAATAATAAAAGTGACTATTCCATATATCAAAAGACCGTTTTAGTCCAAACGCAGGTCATGCCGTATTGTCAAATTTGATATAGAAACCACGGCATGCCATAACAGAGGCCCAATTTGTTTTTAGGACCTGAGGATACAGTTCAACTCCAACCTGGCCCAATCATGCTTACCTATCCGTTTTTTTTTCGAATTAGAGCAACGTAAAATGACATAGTACATATATTTAATAATGGACAGCCATTAGAAATAATAACCTAGTTATTCCGTTTAAGCAGTGAGATCGATTTGATACGATTTCTGTTGCGATTTGTCAATATGTTTGCAGTTAGCTTTGCAAACCAACACGGACATTAATAGATTACTCTACAAAAACTCGTTCTGTTGGCAATTGCAGTTCTACCAACATACATTGAAAGCGGACTGATACACTATGCATTACATTACACATTACACTACGGCCGTTGAAAGGCAATGTCATCGTTCACCAGGGTGAAAGGCTTCCGCACTCGTTATGACGTACCTAATCTAGAAATCTGACGCAGATGTACAAAAATTGTGATTGCAAAGTGATTTCCATCAGAGAAAACAGAGCAACTTCGCCGCAACTGCGCGCCGCTATCGATCAAAGTTATCTCATAAACGTGTCATCTGTCGCATACGAATGCAATCGTACGGCAAGACGAACGGTCTGTGGTACTAAACAAGTCACTACACAAACACACCGATGTTAAGATGCACAATCCCAAAGATTCTTATTGGACCTAACCCTACGAACAGCTAACTAGGATGATGTAGGTCGCAGCACGATTAACATCACGAAGCGAGCAAAGCCAGAGTGGAGGGAGTTGCAGCACAACGCTCGTAGGGTGTTGACGATTTTCTTGCGTTGAACAGGGTCGAACTCCATTTCTCTTGAGTATTTTTCGCAAGAATGTGTTAAGTTGGATCATAGATTAATTGATAAAGCCATGTTTATTACGTCTTTCAAGGCTAGCAGTTATTTCTGAAACAGCCTGTATAGACCAAACTGATTTCAAGTTCGAATCAAATGGTCGGCCTTTGAGCGCTTGAGCTCTGCCTTTGCGGTGACCAGGTGCTTCGGTAATTTTGTTTTCCCCTTTTTTTGCCTTTTGGGATTGTTTTGGTACCCGTCAAGGTGCTATCTCTTATTCCACATATTGACCGACTTACATTTCCAGCAAACTTTAACAATTACGTGAGTTTTCCTTCATCAAGTGTCATCAACTATGTGGCGCCAATTTTGTAGAATTTTGTAATACCGTGTATATCATTTCGACCATTATCCATGAGTGCGTTGGTAGAAGTAAAGTTGCTAGTTTGGTTTCTATTTGTTGATTAGAGGTGATCAATACGTAGTGCGAGGGTATATTCTGTAGGATTGGAATGTAATAATATCCATATAGATAATGATATTTGATCAAATGTATGTTATATTCTTTACACTAACGAGTTCAGGCGGCAGTATTACCAACTCATACCTCCGGTAACTCTAAATGCAAAGTATGCTGTTTGATTTAATAACTGATTGCTGTGGTAAGATTTCCAGGTCACGTTAAATATTGAAATAGAGATGATATCAGCGAAAATCGAAACCCACCGAGCCGAGCCGCATGCCCCAAATAATAAATAGGGAAATTGTGTCGTTTCCACACGACGCGAACGCTCGTTGTTTACATCTTTTACGGCCGTGTCCCTGCGGACCCTTTGAATTTTGATAACGCAACAATTCCAGCTAATACCTGCCACGAGCTCTGATAAAAGTATTTTTACACGTTTATTGCTTTCATTTTGTTGATACACTATTGATTGCGCATTGTTGTTAATCTTATTTTCATTATACAGAATAATAAATTTTCAGTTTCTATGTTTTGTTTTTGGCATTAAAAGTCCGCCATAACGTATGGCCATTACTTTTCTCCAATATGATGTTTTGTGATGGCATTATTAGAAACCCACTTAACTCTGCAAGCAAAACATTTAATTAAGTTGCTATTTACTTTGTAAAGAATATATCGCAATTAAAGGTAGTTATCATTTCATCCCCAGCACTCAGTTTGTTGTGTCTTTCACAGTCATTTGATGATGTTGAGTATTTTAAACTAGAGTCACCACAAACCCTTGCATCTACTTGTGATAAATAATGAAATCATTTAAATTTAAATTGCAAGCGATTGTTACTATTAAACAAAAATGAAATATTTGAGACATAAAAGTAGATAAAAACACTACACTACACGTTTGCTTGGAATCATAATTAGAATCAGGGGCGGCTCGTTATATAGAGCCAAGGAGCCATGGCGCTACCTGTAGTTTCAACCTCAACAAGAATTTTTAATTAGTTCTATAAAACCTTTTTATTTCATTTTAAATGTTAAACAATGCCTGTCCAGTTGGCTCAATCGAGTGCAGCGTGCATATGTTACTCGTAGTTCGCGTCTAATATCGTCTAAATCTAACACAAAACGTTCATAAACAATGAATCAAATTAGTTTATTACAAAATAAGCATTTTCTAAGATGTACTAATGAGGAAAACTGCAAATTAAGCAGTTATGTAGGCCTTTACCTGATTTTATTATTGTGAATAAACAGACTGTGGCGAAGGCAAGTAAGCGAAAATAAGAACGAGATTTAGTTTTACTGGATATTTAGTAGCTGCTATTATATTCACGGTGGATAATTTTACTGAATATCGCAAACAATTTCCTGACAATTTTCTTTGTGGAATAGTTCGTTTCTATCCTTCTTTAAAAAAAATTGATTGTAAACTAAACTGCAAGTATTTTACGAAGTCATTAAAAGACAGGCTAATATATCTAGATTGTAGACTTCCGCGCCCGGAGTCAATGATAATTTGATTTCCAGGTGTAATCCGCGTTGATGACTTTGGCCATTCTTTGACGCAGTAGACGTTTCGCACTCTGTCTCATCTTCTAAGTATAAAAGCAAGTGCGAAACGTCGACTGCTTCAGAGTCATCAACGCGGTTTCCATCCAGAAAACCATTTATGATAGAGTACTATATTAAGTTAAACTACTAAAACACTTCAAGTTGACTATTACCCCATAAAATTAAATAAATATTAATAAAATTAAGAAATTTTGTGGAACTGTTCTTGTCGAAACACCTGAGCAAAACCCACCCGAAATAATTTCACTCTAGAAAAAACGAGGCCAGGAGTCCGCAGGGACTCGCAAACTACTTCGTTGATTGATCTTTGACAACCCAGTATCTGTGAAATAAATCTGATGTGGCCAGGCACATGACTTTATCATACAATATATAAAATTAATTGTTTAGCTGCATGAGAATCTATTTGATTGAGATCAGTCGTGTCTGCATTAAAATAAAACTAGTTAGCCAGGATTTAACAGATAAATAAATAATTAAATAAATAAATAATTCCTTTATTAAAATAAGACAATATCAATTGCAACAAAATATTATTTATATTTAGGGCGCAGTTCAGCACACTTGTTTCCAAATTGCCTTACTCTTCCACTCAACCCCTTACGCAAACTAGAACTAAGCCATAATTGTAGCAATAATATAAAAATAATTCCGAGAACTTATCAAAACAAAAACAAACAAAAAAATTACTCTAGAGTCTAATTACACGTAATTGCAGCAAATCCAACTCAACAAAACATCGCACCTGCCCATAAAAAATAAAAATTAAAAAGCCTCCAATGTGCGCTCGATGCCTAAAGTCCCCCCTGTTGAGCAAACAGCCAACTCTTCACCTTTCCCCCAAAACTGTTTCACGATAAATTTTTCATATCTTCCCTGAGACCATTGTATATGTGACTGACCTGGTAAGAGAATGACCATTTATACAGTGCGATGGGCAGGTGGAGCAAACAAACCCCCGACTCTTAAATTAAGGTTATGGACATACGTTCTACAGCATATCTTCCGCATGAGGTATTGTGGGATCCTAGTGGATAGCAACTTATGATACAATATTGCTGCATGCAACACCCTAGTGTTATCCATGTTCAACCACCCCAAGTCGCCCAGCCCATTCGATACATGATCATACTTCGTCAAACGAAAAACAAACAGAACACATGCATTTTGGACACGCTCAACACGCTGCCTATCCGACGCCATCAGGCAAGGACTGTACACGGTATCACAATATGAGATCTTTTGATACTATTAACTACGGTCAATATTAATTGTGCGATAATGTCAAAACATCAGCATTTGACACTACCGGTACTGTCAGCATTTGACACTACCGGTACTGTCATTAGACTGAAAAATTTGCAAATCCTGGGTCACTATATAGTATGAAATCAACGCAGATGCGACCGATCTCGATCAAATAGAATTTGCTCTTGCAGCTAAACTATTAATTTTACCAAAAAATTTCATAGGCATAAATTATTCAAAATTTCCTCTGCTTTAATTTATTATTTAACTATTTTGACGAAATTACAGAAATGGCGGCTCATTCCTAAAATCCTTGAAAAAGGCTTAGAGTAAACACCCAGTTCCTTTGGACCGTTTTGAACCAAAAGCTTTTCAACTCTAATTTTGGGCAAGAAACTTCTAAATATGAAGTTCCGTGCCGATACCTTTAGTAGTTTCTCCGGAAATGAATTAAAAAAAATTGGGTACACACACACACACACACACACACATACACACACACACACACACACACACACACACACACACACACACACACACACACACACACACACACACACACACACACACACACACACACACACACACACACACACACACACACACACACACACACACACACACACACACACACACACACACACACACACACACACACATACACACACACACACACACACACACACACACACACACACACATACACACACACACAGACTTTTTTTTGTACCTTGGTCAAATATGTTCAGGGGACCCAAAAGGACATATTTCTGCTAAAATCTCAAAAAAAATTTTCGGCACGATTACAATACTTTACATACCTACTGCGTATGATAAAGTAAAAACGATACCTAATAGCAAAATAACAGTAATATATTCACGTCTGTTCGTACGACATATACTTACTGACAGATAACGCAACGGTGTTCAAGCAAATATCAACAAAACTTATATAATATCAAACACACTATCCAGATACACAAACCTACGTCATAACGTATAATTTAAAAACAACAACAAAACTAGTTCGAGCGCGCAACTGGAGACAGGAGCGAGAAACTCATATATTTCATATCGAAGTACAACCACATACAAGATACAAGGTACATACAAGATAGTACATGATACATACAAGATAGTACCTGCTAGGACCAGCCGCACTGGATCCAATCTGCACAAATGTGACAAAAAGTGGGGTAAAAAATACCCAGGAGAAAAAAAACCGAATGGGAAGCACGAGTTTGGGAATTTCTACCACTCCATCTGCTTCTTCTTACTTATTATCTCCTACCATTTTAGATGCCTACTACAACCATTTTCCTCCATGCATTTTCTTCCGATTGCTCAATTTGCTGTGATGGAGATGTTCATCTTTCATTTCACCCTTTAAGAGGTACGGCTGGCGGTCTCATTGTGTTTTTGTCCAGTTTGTCCATCGAATGTTTTTCCTTATGTCTACGTAAGTCTAAATCTTGAACTTATGAATCGAACAACGTCTAGTGTCTCCCGTTCATCGAACACAGTATCGGTATAACGTATAAATGTGTTTATTATGTTGATATAGCGTGGTAAATGGTAAATGCATTTCCCTTTTAATGAAAAGAACAACGCGTTCATAGTCCGTAACCCTTCATAATATGCCTCCACCTAGTTAACGAATATCGAATATTGATCAATGATATGAAGGAGGGCCTTTCGATAAGCTAGGGAGAATTCAGATGGAAGGCCTACGGGCATGTAACTGTTAGTATCGTGAACGCTGAAATTTGGTTTTGAATTGTTACCTGTAGCGTGTTTGATGTCCAATTTGCCTTTAGTCGTCATTAACAGAGTTCACGTTCGAGATGGAATATTATTTTGTGAAAAGGCGGACGCCACGAAAAATGCTACCTACTAATTTTGTGATAATATTTCAAAATATTAAATAGTGAATAGTGATAATATTTTTTAGCAGGGTGGTCAAGGTCATGATTACCAACCTGCCACTCATTTTGGTCATATATCGTTATAGTGAAATTCTTCTTCTTGGCAATAATGTACGGTCCTTTAAGATGATGTTACAATACCGTCACATTACGTTTGACAACACATTTTTTCTTCCATACAGGATGTCTCAGAAACAACTGATACCCTTGAAGGACCATATGCCCCAGTGCATTTGTGTGTACTAAGGAGTGTGCATGTTAAAGTACGTCCGTGACATGCCAGACTGGTCAATTAAAAAAAATCTGATGTGGCCAGGCACGTGACTTTATCATGCTATATATAAAATTAATAGTTTAGCCATAGTTTAGCTGCTTAAGATTCTATTTGATCGAGATCGGCTATGTATGCATTAAAATAAAACTAGTAGAACCAGACAGATATGTGGATGAAAGCTGCGTCCGATTTTTGTGGAGACGATTCCGGAGAAACTACTAAAGGTATCGGGACGAAAGTTCATATTTAGAAGTTTCATGACTAAACTTAGAGCTGAAAAGCTTTTGCTTCAAAAGGGTCAAAAGGAACTGGCTATTTACTCTTAGCATTTTTCAGCGATTTTGCAAATGAGCCGCCATTTCTGCAATTTCGTCAAAATGGATAAATAATAAATTAGAGGCAATTTTGTATAATTTATGTCTATAACATTTTTTTGGTAAAATTCTATGCAGGAGCAAATTCTATTTTATCGAAATCAAGTCTGCATTAACAGTAGGTAGCCAGGATATTTTGAATCGTTTGACAGTATTCTGAACATCAGCGGTTGCGAAACGTCAATTCAACACGCAAATGCATGGAGAATGCGATGAGGAGAAGAAACACGCGCGTTTCATTGAAAAGGGTCCAAAGGAACTGGAGGTTTAGTTTTACCATTTTTGAAATATTATGCAAATAAGCCGCTATTTTTGGAATTTCGTCGAAATAGTTAAATAATAAATTAATGTAGAGGAAATTCTGAATAATTTATGACTATGAAATTTTTTGGTAAAATAAATAGTTTAGCCGCATGATCAAATTCTATTTCATCGAGATCGCTCGTACTGCATTAAAACACTATAGTATTAAAACTAGTTAGCCAGGATTTGTTAGATATTGTGATTCTAATGACAGTAGGTAGTGTCAAATGCTGATGTTTTGACATTACATACTGTAAATATAATCAAAATATCTGTCTAGTTCTAGTAGTTTTATTTTAATGCAGACGTGGCCGATCTCGATCAAATAGAATCTCATGCAGCTAAACTATTAATATATAGTATGATAAAGTCATGTGCCACATCAGATTTTTTGAAATAGGCAATTAGATATTTTTTTTAGTTTAGGCTTACTGAGGCTTCAATTTCATTCTTATTCATTCACATTATGAATCACTCAAACTATAAGATATAAAATATAAGTATTCGTATTAAATACGCAAAGTACCAAAGATTTTTATAGTAAATCTATCAATGACAAATATTCAATTTCTATTCACCTAATCCATATTCTACAGAGTCACTACATATTTTACGATTTACTACTGTTTTTCTTGAAGTCTCTTTGCAGTGACCCCACAAGTATGATTGAATACAAAAAAAATCCTCTGCTAATTAGAGAGAGAAAAACATACCGTTCTACTAAAAACAAAGTTATTTGCTATAGCAAATTATGTGTGTTAAAACCAAAAGAGAAATGCTATAATTTGTAGCAGTGTTACAAAGAAACGCTTTTTTTCGCTAATTTCCCTAAACATTTTTGTTAGAAAAATAACATTGAAAGAAGTTATAGCAATTTATACTAAACTTGTTTACATATCCAATTCCTTACCATCATCCTTACCATGTATATTAGGTACCTATATATTTGTCTTATTTTTCAAAAGTCGAATGTTTTAAAGTAATAAGTAAAGTATTTTGAAGTGTTATTAGGCCCCGCGCGATTTTTGAACCCGGCCCCCGCAAAACTTTGGGCCGGCCCTGCGTTCAAGGCTAACAGTTATGTCAGATACAACCTGTATAATAAATAAGGTAGATTTTATTGCACTTGTAAGCACGATATTCCTACATCTTTGTCCCTTCAGGCTCGTATGGCTCATTTTCCGGCCATACCTGAGTGTACCCGCACGGATTTCTATGCAATGGCTTTGCAGTTTTTTCTTCGTTACTCACATTCGGTCTATTGCTGCGTAACGTCAGTCCATACACAATCGTGCACGTAATACAGATCAGTATAATAGTCTGAAAATTGGATACTTTACGCTGCCAAAACCGTCCAAACAAAAGATAACCGACAGCAATATATAAACATTTCGGTGCTGCCAAATATATAACATGCAGTATTCTGCGAGGCCGGAGAACGTGCCCAGTGAATATTTCACATCAATTCTTGGTTGCACTGAAAGGCAGCCGCTGTATAACAATGTTGATATAAATCTAGCCCGGGAAAAGAGCGGACGGGGGCAACTGTAACAACACTATTTGTCCAAATGGAAACTGCTGCATTATTCATAGACAAATTGACGTCACGGATCACCAGCGATGGTTCCTGCAGCCGAGCTGAAACGTGAAATATTAAACCGGAGTAGGTACCCCAGATTTCTGCCACGTGATACGGTTATCAATAAAAAATTTAAACGCGGAACTGTGTGCCGCCAGACTGAAAAATGTGTTGAAAATGCTGAGATATTATGTATGCGATTCCCGTTTAGGTAATTTATGAATGTTCTCTCATCGGTAAAGATTAGTATTTTCTAAATAAATAATAACATGCAACTAAATAATAGGCTGATGTTAAATCAATTCCAAATAATTGCTAATTATTCTATTTATTATCCCTGCAAACGCTTATTAGTGTAATACTAGGAATGAGCACATTGTTTATTTAAACATATAAAAAATGGTTAATTTGGGTAAACGTTGGGCATTTTTATGCAAATCAATTTAATCTTTTTTAGATTTGAATATTCTCTCACCGAAATTTTTGTTTTCAATTTTTAACTTAAATCTAGTCGAGCTAGATATTTGAAATATCAGTATTAAAATACGTCTTTTTAAGATAGAGTATGCTTGCGCTCATCTCTGGCAAGTTTGAAAAGGATCAGTTACTCAGGATGTTTATCGTATGTTTTAATGAAATTATCGTCCAAATTGCCCACAACCCACATTGGAAAGTAACACCTAATGTGAGTACCTAATGTGTAAAACAAGTATTTAAAATCACTAATACGCTACGAACAAAAGGGAGGTCGCCTCCTCGCATTAGTTATAATTTTAATTATCTACAGGGTAATATATCAACTTTAATTAATTAGAGTAAAGTACTTAGCTTTGTTCTAATTAATTAATTAATTTACTCTTTTATTCCATTATTCTGAACTGCCCGCTATATGGTACCAAAATTTGAAGGTGTGATCCAAATGTTTGGTTTTGGACCCCCGTGCAGTCAACTTTAATGAAGAATAATATGATCTGAGAAATGTGTAAAAAAAATTTTTCATATGAAGCGCATTTTAAAGCTCCTCTATTTTACTGGATCTTATTCTTAAGCAAAAGGACAGTAAATAAATCAACCGAATAATCAAAAATAACATATATTGAGGTTATCCAAAATACATTATCTTGATTGGGTAGGCTATGTTATCTTAAGTCCATTTGCATTATCACATTCATCTCAAATCTTATTATATTAGTATAATTTCCAGTGTGCAAATTCCAGATGATATGTTTCATTGGATTTTGAGTTAAGCATTAAAAGGAATAATATATTTTATATCCTAAGAAATAAACAAGATTAGGAAAATTTGTTTTTAGATAAGTGATCAGCATAAAAATACGTAACTTTGTGTCAGAATACCCCTTACTTTGTATGTTAAATTATACAAGATCTGCATGCGTTTGTGCGAAAAATGTCATCAAATGTCCACTACTATAAAACGTTATTATGTGATCATTAATGCATTAGAAGGCCTCGGATTTAGGAATAAAAACAAAATTTGTCTTGGGCGAACTATAATGTTATTTAAGTTTAATATTATTTTATTTAATTATTAAGTAAGTAATTATTCCCAGGAAGATTATCCAATGCAGAAATATTATCTACACTATTCTCAATACAGATAAATAAGTGTTGAAGTTTTGTACTAGCTGTGAAGAATGTTTGTCCCGTGCAACAAGTTGACTTTGGGACTAATTTTACTAAAGAGTTTTAATATTAATACCAACCGAGATTTTGTATGTTCTACGCATGCAATGCTATCCCTAGAGCCCTAGAGGCTGACCTTAGCAAGAGCCTAAAGATTTGCAATGGTGCCACAAAGAAACCAAACGGTACAGGCACTGGCATGTTTTCACAAGACTTCCAAGTCGGTCTCATTTAATAATTTCTGATACGTTACCCAGCTGAAACTTTTTGCCATTAAAACAACTTCAGACGCCATTACTGAATCTAACAAATCGGGTACGAACATAGCGGTATTCAATGATAGTTGACACCATCCTAGTTCTTGAATGGTCTTTTTGCAGAGGCAGCCAAGAAAAACAACATCACCATCACCTGGAAAGGGCACCCAAAAACATGGCATTACGATAACTGCTTATTGTCAGCGATGTGACAATATGCGGTGACAAACTAGCACTGAATAACCGCAAACTAGCACTGTGCAAAACAGAAAGAACTTTTTCGATTCGTTTTTATTCCCTACTTTTCTTAATGATTCTGATATTAATTTATTAAAAGGCACATCATTAGGCCTCTTGCTTCTTAAAGAGGCAAAGAAACTCTGACCAAATCCGCCTGACCATCTCCTGGTCCACTGTGCGTAGTGTTATCAATAATAAATTTAAGGGTGGGCGCCCTAGCTTTCATCAGTGCGAGTTTTAGTTGTTTGCGCCACGATTCGCCGCCCGTTTTCCCTCACTCTTTTAATATTTATTATCCTCTTTTCGTGCACACAGATGGCCCTCGTTATGATAAATTAATCTGGGGACAGGACGGACGGCCGGCAGCTTTTTTACTGTTCGCCGTTGTCGCCAGCGACTAACAAGTGCCGGATCTGCTGTAAATATTTTTTTAATTGCCAAAGGGCAGGCTTCAGTTTGTGAAACTGCTTGTGTCATTTTTAATTGTATATTATGATGTGAGTTAAAAACGGGTGCAACATTAAACAATTGCTATTGTCGCATTGTCGCAAATATGCACAAAACTCATCATTTTACAACTTCCACAAATGTAGATACGACCTCAATGCTTAACACAGTGATGTTATACAATTAAAAATTCAGGCATAACTTATTGACAAAACCTTCGTATGCTGTTCCTCAAGTTTGTGTCACTTGCGTTTGGGCACAATTTTTGTTTAAAAGTTGGTGTAGTATCAACACCTATAAGTATTTATTAACACCATGTTTAAAATCTCACCCCTTAATGTTTTTGCTTCTTTTTTTGTAAAAAAATGTTTGCCTGGCTGATCTGTATCGATATTGAAATTCTTTCATTTATTTGCTGAAGTTATTCTTCGCTCAAGTCGCCAATATTTTCAGGAAAATAGTCTAGATGACAATATAGAAAGTAAAGTGCACCTTTAAGCACATATCGCAGCCTGATTTTTGGAAGTTGGTGAGCATTAATCTTATGATGCTTTTCTGGTTTGCAGATTTTTTGTTCCCCAAACAGTTTGTTGCAACCTTTTGAGAATAATTCAACCATTACGTTCAATGGGTTTTATAGCATTAACAAAATTTGCGTCCTTTATCAACTCCCTTATCTTAGGTCCAACAAATATACGTTCTTTAAATTTTGCATGTATTGGTGAAATTTGGTGCACAAATAAGGAAATCAGGAACTATCTTTTTTCATCGGTTTCACTAACTGCTTCATCAGTCCTAGTTTTATATGCAATGGCGGTAGCAATTTCTTTTCAATATATTTTTTCCCTGAAATCATATTTGTTGGAGGTAGCCAATTTATTATTGTTCAGTGTTTATCACTGGAGTCCTAATGTCCCACTCACATAGAAAGCATGGCATTTTATGTAGCCTGACTGCTGCCCAAGTATCTTATTGGCAATTTTAAGACTACTGCTGTTCTGCGTAATTTAGTTTATTTAAAAGGGTTCCCAAATTCGCGTATGTTTCCTTCATGTGGATTGAAGTAACCACGGAAACAGAACCCAACTTATTGCCAATATGTAATAGAACTTCTTTTAGACTTTCTAATGAGTCTATGAACAAACGCCAATCTCCGGAACATATATGTCACACCCCAAATTCAATAGAAGCCCTTCGAAGTAATGACAATGAACCAAGGATACATCTTTCTTCAAATATTCTACAATTTCTTGTTCTCGGTTCCTACACCAATAAAATGTAGTAGTTGAAGCTAGTGTGTTCTTTTCTTTCAGCCTAGCTCAGATCGTTCTTTAGAAAGTCCTAAAACGATTACTAAATTATTGAATCTTCTTGAGTAAATTTACTACTTTCGATTGACCCTGATTCAGAACGATAATCTATGTAGGAGACGGGACTATTATTTTCGCCGTCATTTGGCTTAGACGATAAACATGAAACTTCACCGAAATTGAAGAGAGTCTCTGGAACTGGATTACACAAATAAAAATAGCAGTTATCCACGTGGTTACTCTGTTCCCGCGATATCAGTGGCACAGCAAAAGGTAATAAGTTTTGCTTTTTCTGGTTCAACTTTCTGAAGCCCGCTACACATGAATGAAACACACTATTTGGAGACAAATATCATCAAGTTTTAGAAGAAATACGTAGTTAATTTGATGGAAGAGTTGGAGAAATAGCTGACAAAAGACTGAGAGAACTAAAATCGCAGCCTTTTACTGTAAGCACACAAATAAAAAACAAATTCCTACAAGAATAATAGTTTATCAATTTTCTTGATAGATTTAAGATTTGCGTTTATATCATATTATCAAAATATCTCTCAAATCCTGGCTAACTTGTTTTATTTTAATGCAGACACGATCGATCTCGATCAAATAGAATCTCATGCAGCTAAACTATTAATTTCATATATTGGATGATAAAATCATGTGTCTGGTTACATCAGATGTTTTTAAATCAATTTTGTTCAGGTTCAATGCATCTAAGCAATTATATGAACTTATTTAACCCCAAACATATAATGGTTTAGATGGATTGAAACTGAACAAAATTATTAAGAAAATACTTTAATTTACTTCAAAGATTTATTTTGTAATAAAACACCTGCATCCACTCACATTTTCAATTTAATTAATACGAATATCATCAAACGGTTGCATCATTCCATCAACTTTGAATTTCTTTTCTAGTGTGTACCTACTGTGTATCACTCGAGTCACCAGCACCAGTCAAGCAAATATGTTAAATATTACTGTTAAACCAAGTCCATATACCGAATGTGTGTAGTTCGGGAAATAAATGGATGAGACAATCCAGGAAAGGCGAAGATTTTAGTAGCTACGATGCTGGGAAAATGAGCGGTCGGTTTATTACAACATTTAACTGCTAGTGTTTACGACTTAGTTTACTTGTATAAAGCTGTAATTCTCGACCAATGGCAGTCTTATCTGTTATATCTCAAAAGCAGTTCTTGTGGGTATGTGTATCATTTTTAAAACACAAGTCTGTGTTGGTAGAACATTGTCTTCACATAACAATAACTACGGCCACTGAACTACAATTTTCCTAAACGAATTATTGAAGGTCACTAGCGTGTGACACGTAATTAAAATCAATAGTGATATTAGGCATATTATTACATAATAGATATAATTTTGTCCCGGTAAGGGCAACAAACACTGCCTATCTTTCTCATACACAAGTTATAGTTTAAATTACAGTTTGAATGCCGTCACGGCTCTCCAAGACAATTAACTTAAAATGATCTCAAACCGTACTTTTTCTATTTCTTATTTAGCTTGGTTTCCCATCGTCGTAAGCTTGCGCAGTCTCAAACTCCCCTGTCATACATATTGTAGTATGTGCGGAACTACCGTCTTCCCGTTTGATTTATTAAGATACTGCAGAAGATGACATCGAAGCGACGTAACGTAATAAGGTTTCTTGTTCAGAAATACTTCTAAAATGAAAGAACTACAATTACTAACTTTTTAAACTAATTTTATAAACTAAAAATAGTTAATTGTTTGCTGCCTATTGTCTTCAATAAATTTCGTACACAGTCGATAACGATAACGATAGCTTAAGGCAGTAATAATCGTTAACTTAATCAAGTTATGTTGAGCTGAAGTTTAACCGCAGCTATCGTAGTTTTACAATAGTTTAAGTATCGAACGGCCACAATCGTAAACCACGCGCTTTATGATCTCGCTGAGAAGTTATTTCAACGGGGAAAGTTTCAGGTATGGTCCAAGTTCAGCAATAAAATATATAACGCTGCGAAATAAAGTTAACACGAACAGTTTTCTTGCGTTTACCTTCGAGCTCGGTTTATTTATGATCAATTGCACTCAAAGAAATAAGAATACCGAAAGCAAAGCCAAAGCTTTATCTAAGGCACATATCTCACGTTTTCCAAACACACTTACTCAGTTTTTCCATTAGGTAGGAAATTCTCAGTATTCATATGATGTAAACTAAAGAAAAGCAATGCTTGAGTATTTTTACTTTATGTTATGTTATACAGTTTATTTTGTGATGTTTTGTGTACAGAGTCGGCTTTTTATCCATATACACAGCGCGTCACAATTACTGCAGAACTAAATTAGACAGAATTTTCTGGTATAGCAGCCATCTAAGCGGCTTTTTATAGAAGAAAATAACGGCAAAAGTGTGAAATTAATTATTTTTGTAATGCCTGAATTGCACTGTCAAAGTTTTAACAATTATGTCTGACAAGTCCTTGTCAAATGTTTCTTGGAATGTTTATCAAGTTTCTATCAAAGTTTTGTAAAGTCAAACTAAACAAATCAACTCCCTTTACATTTTTAGAAGATTGTACTAAAACAGTAGACCGTGCCTTGATGACATCCGCTGACATCATCATTGCAGTAGGTAATATTTATCATCATCATAACCTGCTGTTAACACAGTCGATCTGGTAACATTGATAATGACTGCCACGTAACAATACCTCCAATCAAAAAGCAATTTTAATTTTTACTTAACATGACATTTTATATAAAGAACTATAATTTAAAAATAAAAATATTTTTGATAGTTATAAATCAGTCTATACAATTAATAAATTAGTATTGTAGAGGAACCCTAGTGATAGCAGTGATAGTATGACGGCATACGCGGAGATATGTGATCCACGGACAAGAGCCGGTCTGAACAAAGAGATGGACATGATTCAGTACCTAAAGAGTTGTAATATGTGTGCGTGCATGTGAAAAGGGACCAGTTGTATGTTTCTAGTTACGCCGATAATCGCAAATAAAGTTAAACTGGTTCAAAATACACATTTTTTGGCTTATTCGCTAATTAGTCTTTTTTTTTGTCAGATGCGGTCGTCTAAAACCCGCCTGCGGTTGAAAACGCATGAAAAATGCGTGTTTATAGCGAACGAGAAAGGGACCAGTTGTCGATATCACGTTACGCACTAGCGCATTACGATGTTCTCGCAAACAGTGGCACAAACAAATGTCCGTACGATAGCAGTTTATATACTTTTTTGTACAAAATATAACTACAAAGTTATATAATATTCCGAGACAATCCTCCGCTTATATTAACTTCACTTGTTTGTCGTTTTTGTCTGTTTGGTTGTTTGTCTGTTTGTTTGTTACGATCAAATTTTGTAACCGATATAGTTCCCAATGTCCTACAGAGTTGAAACTTTAGAAAATTTGTCGAATCGAGTTAAAATTTTGTACGTGAGCAGATTTCCTGTGACAATGCTTGAAAAAATAAAATAAAATGAATTAAAAATTACAAACCGTTTTTAAAGAACTTTTTATATAAACTTATTATAATTGTACCTTTTGTGTACCTAGGTATGATGATTTCTTATCCTTAAAAGTTAAAATACTTTGATACTCTCTGATTTATTTGTATTTTATACGTCATCACATTGAATTCGCAAATTTGGATTTTTAACTGACATAAGTGTTGAAAGCAGAGAGCTGCACAATTATGTTACAGGAAATAGGAAAAGAAAAGTTGCAAATTCACGTTAGTTTATTATGGTTGCCAGTTTGTATTGGGTGCCATTTTGAATTATAAACATCTATCATCAGATCCTTTTATTTTCTTCCGAACCCGACAGGTACTTACTTACTTATGCTTAGCCGCCATATTGGATCCGCAATTTTGAATTTTATACATCTGACAACAGACTTGGAAATCGAAACCTTCATATATCAAATGCTTTTTGGAACGTAACGATCTAGCAAGAAGAGCTGCCAACGGACCGGTAAGCTCGCCGGAACCCTTCCTACTACCCACCAATAACCTTCTGCTACAATCACTGAAGGACCTCACCCACAAGAAATTCATCCGACAGTGGGAGAATCTACCTGTCTGTCAGCAAGCTAGGGAAGGGCTCCCTCGCCCCTCCAGCATCACTGCTAGGAAATTTACACAGCTGCCCAGGCATAAGCTACGTTTAATTACGGGTATTCTCACGGGTCACTGTGGTTTACGGAAGCATCTTCACGTGATGCATCTCGCTGAAACGTCTATATGCCGAGCTTGTGTACTTGAGGATGAGACGGTAAAACACGTTTTATGTGAATGCCCAGACCTGGTTGAAACGCTTGCTGGGGGATCCATGGCCGACCATGGACGGAATCAGGAACGCACCTCTGAGCTGCGTCCTAGCCTTCGTTAACTACCTAGGCTGGTTGACACAGCTGGAGTGAGCGGAGGGGGAGGCACAAGGGGCCCAATGGGACCTCGGTGCCACGAGGATTATCCTTGACCTCCAACACCCTACATACATATCAAATGTTTTCATTTTTATTTGAATCCGACAATTAATTACATGTTTGGTCGCCACATTAGACTCGCCATTTTGAATTCTAAAAATCCGAAATCAGATTTGGAATCAGAGACCCCTAAAACCCCTTACGAGAATGCTTAAAGTCTTCTTAAGACTCGAGAGATGAAGATACCTAGTTACACTACTTTGCAGCCCCAGGCCAATGGCGCTATAGATTAAAAACTCTAAACGGAATAATGAAATAATAAACTCTACTAAAAATCATTAAACTGATATCGAAATTGTTCCAAAAATGTTGGAGTCAGCGTCCAAATATGCGCAAAGTTATTTACTTCGCAAAAATTTTAAGCGTCATAGCGCAAAAGTTAACTTTTTGCATCAGGAACTTTTTTTTTAGTTTCTATTTATCGTAATCGGCTTATAATATTAGAGTACCTTTACCATAACTTTTTCTATCTAAAAACACTCATAACTTAATTTCGGTCAACTGGTCCATTTTAATATCCAGGCACACATAATAACGGTACATATATTAATATAGTTTATTATTATTAGTAATTACTGTGTATTAATGCGTACCCGACTACACTAAATAGACTGGTCAACAAAGGGAATTTGCCGGAAAAATGACAACTGATTCGGGTAGGATTCTTTTGGCTCTAGTTTGCGCAAATAACAGAGTTAAAGGTACAAAGGATCAGTGTTTTTCCTACTTTTGAATACATGCAAAACACTAACGTTATGTAGCAGATGTTTACATGTAGGATCAAGTAAGTCTTTGGACCTTCTCCTTGAAGACCAAATAGCGAGAAATCAGATGGCAAAAATTTTGAACATTTTACACCTCTTTTTATAGGAGCGCACGCCCATTGCAGCACCCTATGGTGCGCACTGCTTCTTTCTTTATTATCATTGCATGATTTCGACTACTGCTTTCGATATTCTTTCCGAAAAATCCGAATGTGCACACAGAAATAGTGAATTAGTTCTTGTTTTTGCGAAAAACATTAATAAGTGTGAAACCGCCACTTGCCTTTCTTGCAACTTTTGAACACATGCAAAACAATAACATTATATAGTAGATGATGCTGGATTAAATAAAACTCCTTTAAGACCATATGGCGAGAAATCAGCATAAAGTAGCATAAAGTTTGAACATTTTACACAAACTATCTGTTGAACTGTTACGTTTTTATACGGCATTTTGTGGATAAACACGTCATCCGTTTTATTGGGAGTGTGCATACACCGTGGAGGGGACTTGAAAATCGATCTAAGCACCCGTAGCGGTGAAATACCTAACTAAAATGCCTACATATGCGCAGCAGTTCACGGCGCATTATGTTATGATCCAATCCGTCAGAACTAATAATATATCGTTGGTATAAAGAATCATATTGGGACACAATAAGTGTTGCGTTATCAACTGTAATAATATAGGAAGAAATCTTAACAAATGCAATATTGTAATAAATAATATAAATTTGATCGGACCACTTATACAGTACAGATAACTGTAAAATTTATTAGCAATCTGCACCATTTACGCCTCGTGGACCTACTACTGCCTACAGCTGTAGAGGCGTTAGCATCGCGCACCCTGCCAATAGCCTATCTGATACTATGCATTTCTCTCTCCACGAAAAATGTAAAATGCATTAAAACAAAATATTCGTTTTGTTGGCGATAAGCTTGTGAAATTTTCGGGAATATGAGAAAATTATTGTGCTTAAAGACATTCTGCATATATCTACGAGAAATGATCTTTAACGCATCTTCTCTAGCAGAGGCATAGTGCTCGGAGAACAGACGGTTCGAACACCCTGTATATTACGAGATACAACAATCTTAAGATAATCCATATCTGCGGTAAATTATGTAAACTAGAACTTGTAAATCCACAAAAGGAACTCATTTCAGTAATGTGTATTGTTCCAAAATTCACGACATCAATAAGCCCCAACTGTCCCATTTCAAGGAGGGAAACGGCCGGCATTCGGATCATAAACCACCCAAAATCACATCGGCAACGTATTTTAAAACTTCATAAGGTAATTTGCATACACAAAGGAGGTCGTAAAAGGCCGACATTAAAATAATTTAAAAACAGCTCCCGAGTTTGCAATTCCGGCCAAAATCTTTCCGCGTTTATTTCTTCACAAATTTAATAAGGTTTTTTTCGCGTAGTCGCCGGTCGAACCCTGTTAAAATGCAAACTAGGATAAGCGAAAGAGCGAAATAAAATTTACAAGAGAGAGTTGATTACATTTGCGATGTTAACATTTCAGTTCCAACGAAAATGGTCAGCATTAAAGCTATACGATTTCCGCAAATACAATAATAAATAATTTACTGTGTTACAGAGAAAATATATTTTTCACAAGACATAGTGTAAGTTGTGGATGAACAAAAACAAAACCGTTTTTTCTTCACTAATATGTTTTTCTATAAAATTTGTTGGTGACTAGTTTCGGGGTACCCCCATCTTCAGACCAAACTGCAAGTACATAAATTAAATAAAATAACTTCGCTCAGGAAATATGAATAAAAACAAAAATAAACATACATAAATATATAGTTACACAAGAATTAATTAAAATCATATTGCAAAATATAGTCACTGATATATTGAGACCATGTTACACGTCAATAGATAAACAAACAAACAATAGATAAACAAATTAACAACCAAGCAAATAATGGATTGAGAAATTTTTTCCCTCTCCTCGGTGTTTTGGACATGATACCATAGCAAAATACATAGGTTGAAGTTGTAATAATAAAACAAATAAATAAAAACCAACACAATCTTTTTACCAAGAGAACCACAATACTTAATTGGAGTAAATTGATATATGTAATCAACGAATCAAAACAGACAAATATTAGAATATTTGACAGGTTATATGTCCGTTGAAACAAAACAAAAGAAAATAGATACGGTAGGTGGTCATGCTGAATGTTAACATATTGTTATAGTCCGGCAGGTAACAACAAAAAGGAAAAGAAAACAGTGTCATAATTTTAGAATAACATGGTAAATATAAGTGCTAGTAATGTCTACCTAATGTGTATAAGGACCACGAATTATTACATTACACGATTATTACAGTCGGCCTGTGTTTTTTCTCCGTAGTGTGATGTGTCTAGCCGGTCAATAAAATTTGATAATTCTGTTAAATTTCAACCGATTCTAATAAACACCCGCGCATTAGACGCAAATTTAAATGTGCTCTCAATAAAAAAGATAGCAAAGAAATATTACGGATTCAAACAGGTCATCAAATTGTTGTTAAAGTTGAAAAAATCTGAAAATAATCGGATAGATTATCTCGATAGTTAGTCACCTTTTCACGTTCTGTAGCAAACCAAACAAATCCTAAATCACAATAATTTGCATTAATTATCCATGTAAGATTGAAATATATTACGAGGAAGAGCTACGGAAAAAGTGTTGTAATTTTGAACAAAATTGTTGTATGTATAACTTAGCTTCGTTGTAAGTAAATTAATCGTTGTATTTACCCATAAACTAGAGTATTTTCTCCGTGGCAAACAACCCCTAAATCACAATAATTTTTATCCATTATTTATGAGGGTATTGCTGTACAAATTACTCATCTTTGCTACAGAAAAAGTTGATACCGTTTTCTCTTATGCAAAATTATAGATAATTAATTAGAAATTTTATTTTTAAATGGTAGTGGAAGCCCCCTCATATCCCCTCATGGTGGAAGCTCGCTCCCTCATGATAGTATACAGGGCATCGAGCGGAAGGAATTGATATTTTGGTCGGCGGCGCTACTGAAATATTTATAGCTTTTTCAAAAATTATTGTATAACTTTACATCATACACCGAAATGTAGGTAATTAGTTGGGCTAGTCATATGTTTGTGAAAGCTAAATGTTTTGCTCGTAAGCGTACAACCACTAATAACGATATTGTACTTATATTGTGTGGCTTCTGAACTGAACATGGAATATACATTACGGTATTCTATTTTAGCAAAATATTTATAACTTTTTCAAGCGTTGTCCTATTTTCTTTCATACATCAAATTGAAGGTTGAAGGGTTGTATAATTGTTTAGTAATGATTTCGAACATGCACTTACGTACTTAAATTTGTAATTGCTTATAAACGTAATTTAATAATTTCAACAAACGAGAATATTTATTAAATAAATAAGTAAATTCTTTATGTATAAAGGTTTCAGTTCTTTAAATTTGCAACGTTAAAAGATAATCGTAAAAATTCAAGTATTTCCAACAGGTTTTGAAATAACGCACTATATCTGGCTGACTCCAGTTGACTCCACTAAGAGCAAGACCAAGAGGCTAAGAGCAATATTGTTTTGAAAATTAAAGTTTGGTATGAAATGCTCCAAATTTTATGAGGTGTTAAAAGCATATTATATTATAATAGAAAAAAATGTGTACACTTTAGCGAAAAGTGCGAGATGGTCAATGAGTAATTAAACTTTTTCTGTTTTTTTGTCACAAAAAGTAACCGTAATTTCGACTATTTTTTGTAGATTACGAATGTTGTACGTCTTCATGACATCTCATATTTGTGCATTGATAAAACACCTGGAAAGCAACAAGAAGAAAAAAGAAAAATCTGATGTGGCCAGGCACATGACTTTATCATACAAAATATAAAATAGTTTAGCTGCATGAGAATCTATTTGATTGAGATAAATCGTGTCTGCATTAAAATTAAACTAGTTAGCCAGGATTTGTCAGATATTTTTACAATATTGACAGTAGGTATTGTAAAAAATCCGCGTTTGACACTACCTACTGTCATCAGAATAATAGTTAATTATCTCACAAGTGCGGAAAGTACAGAATAGCGCGACGAGCGCTGATGCGGCGCGTCACCGATGGCGGCGCGTCACCGTCGCATGTGAGCGAGTCGCGCTATGTAGTTTTCGGCAGGAGTCACATCAACGTTTTTTGCGTTCCGTTTTGAGAAATAAGTATTTAAAAAAATTCAAAAATGGTTATATTTCTGTATAGGAAATGTTAGGTTGATAATGGGTTGGGTTGATACCTACCACTTCTACGAAACGTCAAGTTTGAAAAGCTAATTCAAATTCTGACAGATTTATATTCGTTCATGACACTGTAGATGTCATATACTACCGTACCACCATACTAAAATATAACTACACTCTTCGCTATACTTTATTTACAATTTTCTCTATTTATCGTTTTTACAATTAGATATAACAACGGGTTGATATTTCTTATCAACAAACAATCAAATTGGTGATCTTATTTTATTTGAATTTCGTATTTTGTACTTTGCCGCACTAGAGCGACAACGTTCCATAGCGGTTCTCCAACCTATGATGAAATCAGCTGTTTTCGAGTGTGACAGCCATAGACATTTCTGTGGTGACAGCACAAAAAAATATTTGTCAAATCTAGGCTACTATGTCGTTTCATATCAATGCAGATGCGACCGATCTCGATCAAATAGAATTTGTTCTTGAAGCTAAACTATTAATTTTACCCAAATATATCATAGGCATAAATTATTCAAAATTTCCTCTACTTTAATTTATTATTTAACTACTTTGACGAAATTATAGAAATGGCAGCTAATTTGCAAAATCGTTGCAAAATACTAAGAGTAAATACCCACTTCCTTTGGACCCTTTTGAACCAAAAGCTTTTGAGCTCTAAGTTCAGTCATGAAACTTCTTAATATGAACTTTCGGCCCGATACCTTTAGTGGTTTCTCCGGAATGTAATTTCATATCAATGCAGATACGATCGATCTCGATCAAATAGAATTTGCTCCTGAAGCTAAACTATTAATTTTACCAAAAAAAGTCATAGGCATAAATTATTAAAAATTTCCTCTACTTTAATTTATTGTTTAACTATTTTGTCGAAATTACAGAAATGGCGGCTCATTTGCAAAATCATTGAAAAAGGCTTAGAATAAACTACCAGTTCCTTTCGACCTTTTTGAACCAAAAGCTTTTCAGCTCTAAGTTTAGTCATAAAACTTCTAAATATAAACTTTCGTCCCGATACCTTTAGTAGTTTCTCCGGAATCGTCCTCACAAAAATCGTTTACACACGCACACACACACACACACACACACACACACACACACACACACACACACACACACACACACACACACACACACACACACACACACACACACACACACACAGACATTTTTTTGTACCTTGGTCAAAAATGTTCAGGGGACCCATAAAGACCTATTTCCGCTAAAATCTCAACTTTTTTTTTCGGCATGATTACAATACTTTACATACTGCGTATGATAAAGTAAAAAATCAGAGACAACAAAAAAGCCACCACAGGGAACAGGCGGGGTTGTTGGATAGTGCTCGTGGACGTGTGCTCTGTGGAGGCTTTACTTGTGTTTTCGCGTTTTTTTTTTTTAATTTTAGTTCCAAAAGTAATTCTTGTCCCGGTGTGATATTTCAAAAGTATGGTAACCCTACTTATAATGGTCTATGCTTCCTCTTTCGTCTGCATTTTCTATTTTGAAAATTGAATAGAAAAGGGCGGAGTTATGAATTTTTATACACGTGCAAGTACCCAAAAAGGTTTTTTTTAATCGAGATTTTGGGGGTGTTTGGAAAATTTCAGCTATGCCATTATGTTCAGCTCAACCAGCTCAACAACTTCCGCTATATCTCGGGACAACTATATTTCGTTTTTTTTGTTTGTTTTGTAACACAGTATAATTTTGGAATAATTTTTTTAAATTTTACTTAGTTGTTTTGAAATGAATCTTGAAAACCTCAGTTTTTAAAAGTACTAAACTAAATTTGAAAAGGCACTTTTACTGTAAATTAAATCCGGATATAAAGCTACGTGTTTTGTTGCTAATGTGTATATTCAAATTGTAGGATATCTATTTTAAATTTTTTATTTTTGTTTTATTTCACGCTTATATTGAACATTGCTTTTATATTTTATTGTGTTATGCTCGGCTAGGGTTTGAATATCTGACATTTACTACAAAATTGCTAGTTACCCAGTTACCGATATTTCATGGAATTTTCATTTTAAGTTTTTTTAAGTTTTGGAGCGGAGGTGGCCGAGTGGATAAGGCGAATGCCTTCCACTCAGAAGTCCAGGGTTCAAGCCCAGGTTAGGCAGGGGATTTTTCAAATACTCCGTCTCCCCGACTGCCGCACAGACAAGCCACTGGCTTTGTGCACATGGCAACATCCCCACAAAAAAAAAAAAAAAACACACGAAAAACGGGTACACTTTTCTTTAGCAGTGCTTACGTTCCAGGCATAGATTTTCTAACTGATTTATTTGAAAATTAAGGCCGGCGATAGAACATGTAAAGTAGAAAAGCATTTTTATCAATTAGTTTTAAAACTTTTCAAATGTCAAATTGGTAGATGCGCCAGGACAAAATTTAATAAATTGTTTTTTAAATGTGCCACATATAATACCATAAACATAATTGGATAAATTAATGTCAAAGAAGGTGGAATATGCGGCTTAATTTACCCTCAAACAAAGTCGTGAAAAATCTGAATGTCTATCTCTTTTACTTTGTGTGCGGCTTTATGTTTCAGGGCTGTTTGCTGAAGTCGTCCATTTTACGGTATACCTTGTCAAATTTATATTTATACCAAATATAAACATATTTATTGATCTCATCTATCAGTTTATCTTGTTACCGTGAACATAGTTATCGGAACAGAACCAGAGCGTAATGCATCATAATGTCATTTAACGTATATTTTTAAATGTTTTACGTATAGGGGAAACAGAACGTATAGTATGTATCACCCTTTACACATGAAAACGCACTATTCTGACATTATTCATTAACTTGACAGATAAGAAGTAAATATGCCTTGATATTCAAAACATATACACTATAAATGATTACATTTCAGATTCATTCAATAAGAAACAACCGGAGAAAACGGTATAAGAGGTTTCCATCGGGCTGAACGGAATTTGTTGCCAAAAGATATAATCAGTCTCGTAGCGTTGATCCTTGTCTGAAACTTGGCCATTTCTCTGCTCAGTGGGTCAATCACTCAATCCAAGACAACTTCTAATCGAATCATAACTGAAACTTTCGAAAGGAAAACGCCACAAGCGCCACGACGCCAGAGCGCCCATCTGAAGATTGCGGTGGAAATACACTTACTTAAAACTTATCGAACATTTTCATAAGAGAATTGAGACTTTAAACTGGTTATTTATTCTTCGCTCATTTGTGACTGTTTCACAAGAATTGATACAAATTCGGGTCTTGACTCAACGAGTTAATATTATTGAAATATTACAAAATATAATATTTTGAAGGTATAAGTTTTAAAATTCCTATATGCTAATGGGTATGCATTATTTGCGTATAAAACAGTTGCAAAATATTTATTAAATTTTCGTATACGAAAATTATTTATTTTTGTACCTGATAATCAAATGCAATGGGAAAAATATGGAATAAATTAATTAGAGTTGAAACTGTTTATTATTAAAAAAAATTTCAAGACATCAATTTTTAGATATAAAAGTATACATTTTCATATAAAATTGATTTTACTGCCAACGATTACATTTGAGTTATGACGTCATCGATATTTCTTAAAGCAACCTCCTGGATGTATTATTTCTATAGAGAGGTTCTTATTGTCTTTATGGTAGGTAAATTTGTGACAGTCCCGTTTAATTCTTTTATTACTAAAAAACCACGTATTTTAGACGATAGGACAAGAAACAAAAAGTGAAATTTGTTTAGGTATATATCCATGGTTCACTAAAGTTGATAATAACAAAACAATTGTGAATATTTCAGTGATACTTTTTATTTTATTTCTTGCATTCGTTCGCTTTCGAAATTTGTTTCACTGTGTAATTAAAAAAAAATTAATAAATATTCTTTTTCTTCTGCATAAAGAGCCAATAACATTAACAATAACAAGAAGATGCAATAGACATTTAGTTTTATTTTTTTAACCCTAAAACTAACATTAAAATAATATCCCTTTAAACATTTTTACTTCGGTTGGAGAGTATGTAATCCTTGAACTAATTAACATTAATTTATTTACTACATGGTACATCTGAAGGGGTCCAGAGGTAGTTCGATTATTTTAGAAAAGATACAAATTTCTTTAATGATCCTAACTACCTATTAGTCCAGTCAAATTGTGTTTTGGCCACAAAAAAAAAATATAGAAAAGTATTTTATTCTATATGTCTTTTGGGGTGCTGAATCCGAATTTCAACTTTGCTAATTACCACGGATATGGCTTCATGCACTTTTCGACGCAGACTACTATATAAAAAATTACGTACACTAAACTTCCTATAAAAAGCACCCTCAAGTGTGTTTTTTTTTGGTTGAAAGGTTTGGCCGCTAGAGCTCGCTGAAGGAACGCAAAATATTCCTAGTTTAGGTAACGTGCGTGTAATTACAAAAAGCTTAGGTTTTGACAAAACTACGTTAAATTCCCTACAACCTGCATAACTTAATCAGTTATGGAATAGACGGAATTGCCTGACAAACTACATTTCTCCTTGCATATCTCACCGTCGATAAACCAGTTTTCCATTCTTAATCAGTTACCATTCAACCAAAAAAATATACTTTAGGGTGCTTTGTATAGAAAATTTAGTGTAGAATTTTTTTGTAAGACTGGTCTACGTCGAAAAACGCATGGTTTTATGACTTTTTGGCAAAAAAAAATTCTGAGGTTTTTGCAATTTTCGTTGTGAAGCCATAACCGTGGGAAGTAGCTAAGTTTAAATTCGGATTCAGCACCACAAAATGGATGTAGAATGAAAGAAAACAACACTTCTATATTTTTCTTCCTGGAACAGGCACCCTCGGAAACGATTTGACTGGACTAAATGTTCAGGGTGCGCAAAAATAATTTTTATTAGTTTATTTTACTGGGTTTAGAAATGGCGGCAATTTTGTGACAGAATTTTTTTACATTATATGAAGGGGTACCTAAATTGTTCAATCAATATTTTTCTTTATCATACGTATTATAATGAAGTATTGTAATCGGGTCGAAAAAAAAAATCGAGATTTTAGCGGAAATAGGTCTTTTTGGGTCTTCTGAACATTTTTGATCAAGGTAGAAAACATGTCTGTGTGTGTGTGAGTGTGTGTGTGTGTATGTATGTGTATGTGTGTGTATGTGTGTACTCGATGTTTGTGGCGACGATTCCGGAGAAACTACTAAAAGTATCGAGACGAAACTTCATATTAGAAGTTTCATGACCAGAGAGCTGAAAAGTTTTGGTTCAAAAGGGTCCAAAGGACTGGTACTTTATTCTACGCCTCTTTCAAGCATTTTGCAAGTGGGTCGCCATTTCTGAAATTTCGTCAAAATAGTTAAATAATAAATTAAAGTAGAGGAAGTTTTGAATAGTTTATGCCTATGACATTTTTTGGTAAAATTAGTAGTTTAGCTGCAAGAGCAAATTCTATTTGATCGAGATTGGTCGCATCTGCATTGATATAAAACTACATAGTACTACATAATTTTTTGTGGAGAACCGGTATGGAACGTTGCCGCTCCAGTGCGACAAAGTACAAAATACAAATTTCAAATAAAATAAGATCACCAATTTAATTGTTTGTTGATACGAAATATCAACCCGTTGTTATATCTAATTCTAAAAACGATAAATTGAGAAAATTGTAAATAATGTATACCGATGAGTGTAGTTTTATTTTAGTGTGTTGGTACGGATGTGACATCTACAGTGTCAGAACTTCAATTAGTTTTTAAACTTGACGTTTCGTTGACGTGGTACCAACCTAACATTTCCCATATAGAAATATAACCGTTTTTTAATTATTTTTTTTTAAATACATATTTCTCAAAAGCAACACAAAAGAAGTTGGTGTCACTCGTGGCGATTTCCTACATAGCGTGACTCGCTCACATGCGACGACGACGCTCCGCCTTCGGTGACGCGCCGCATCACCGCTCGTTGCGCATTTCCCTACTTGCGGAAAATGCTGATGCTTTGACAATACCTACTGTAATTAGTATCAAAATATCTGTCAAATTCTGGCTAGTTTAATTTTAATGCAGACACGATTTATCTCAATCGAATAGATTCTCATGCAGCTAAACTATTAATTTTGTAAATTGTATGATAAAGTCATGTGCCTGGCCACATCAGATTTTTTAGTTTATAACCTTGTGTGCAAAGGGTTTGTAAAAAATAGCCCTCTTACTCTTTCCCCCTTTTGATTACAAGCTATTGAAATATGAACATTTTTCATTTTCATGATATGTAATGCCTAATAATTCTGGTGGGACCAGCCTTAAAAATCTAAAACTGTCACAATTGTTACATCTCTTTATAGGGTTTATAAATGAATAGTATATAAAGCATTCTTGTGTTTGGTATAACATCCCCTAAAAAATAATTATTTTTAAAAGTTCTCAATAAACACAAGACAAGAGCTATGATTCATGATAAAAACTATTAGAAGGTCTATGATTTAAAAGTATTATTTATAGGTATACAATTATTAAATATCTTCCACAATGTTCTTACCTTTTTATACATATTCGCTTAAAGTATTTCACTTTGCGGTGTCTTTTAAACGTTTTGAAAATTATAAAAATATTCATAAATAGTGAAGCGACCATCTTAATTTATTTCTGGACCATTTCATATGGATGAACCGTACTGTAAGTTTATACCATTAACATTATATATTTACATATATAAATAAATTATTTGCAAAAGGATGGGTTGCGCTATTATAATTTCCTATTACATCTATGTAATCAGCCAAACAAAATAGTGCGTCTAAAAACAATTATTGTAACAATGAAACAAATTTTAAAGTTGACCCTACATACTAGTTTTAAAACGAAGGACTGCTATATCGTACTTGTAACAGCATACTTCAAGCGTAACTCCAAGAGCTACTGATATAAACTTCCGGAAGGATTAAATGAAGACCGTTGTTATCCCAACGCTTGCCACTGGCAACAGTGCTCACCTAGAGATATTGAATTGCCGCACAGATTTTACGATAATTGTTTGATGATAAATATAAGGGGCGGGAAGGATTTTGTTCCCCATTGTCCCATATCACATCGCAGATTTCCGAAGGGTTATGTGGAGGGGAGTTTTGGGTTTAATCTTAAATTATGTGAACGTAATTATCTATTATATACTACATGATTATGGGAAACTTAATTTAATGTTACATTTGGTATTAAATTTAAACTGATTATTATTAGAAATTTACAAATTACCAACCAAATAGCCCAGTTTACAATTATTTATATATTTATTGATTTGAACTAAATTGAATTATTATCTCTAAACAATCAATTATATTTAGAACTTCCATGAATTGATTTGTTAAATGTGATGTAACATAATAATAGCAGTAATTTACGGTGACAAATGCACTATTAATTCATGTAGTAGTGTACTAATGGTTTGCCTGAACGATTTCAATTAATTCCAATACACCGCACCGCACAGTGGTCACTTTGACTAATCCAGCAAACGTTAACCCGCGAAGGCCCACAGAAAAACCAATAGATTAAAGAACTTTCTCATGTGCAACCACGAAAAATAACACAAAATGTATTACCTATGTATTTTTTTCATATTATTCCCGCCCTGTATATATTGAGCATAAAAGGCTAGTAAAAATTATAGACAATACTTCCCTCCTTTATGAAATACCATTTATTTAAATTTATTATAAAATTACGGCTAATTAAATGACAATCTTTGAGATTCATTGTTTCGTTAACCAACTTGCTAACGACTAATAAGATTTGGCATTCTATATTGGAAAAATCCCCCCCCCCAATCTGTTCCTTTCCCAGAAAAAACAATTTCCCCCAAATTTGAGAAAAATCGACCATTGAAAATACATAGCAAAAATGCATCTTCTTTCCTCTTTTTTCACGTTTCGGACTTAGAAAAAAAGTTGCAGGAGAGTATCAGAAATTGTTTAGAACTCCCCCAACGAACAAATCCACAACCACTATTTTTTAATTAACCACCCTCTACCCTCCCAATAGTACCCTAAATATGAGACAAAAGTTCCCCAAATTTACAATTTTACAATGTTACGTTCTTTTTTATTTTTTTTTTGGCAGAAGTGATTGTTATTGGATTTTGACATATTTTTTGGGATTTATTAATTAGTTTGAAATTGTTTAAACAATTAACATTTGATTCACAAAAATATACGATGGTACGAACATATTTTTCCATCTTGTGCAGAAGTTAGTAAATTATTGACTTTTTTGTCATTTAGTACTTAGCAATTGTTTAAACAAATACCAGTTGTTTAAACAAATATATATATATACAATGTTACGGACATATCTTCTATTTTTTAAAGGAAATTATTATTAGGAGCATTTTTGGTCATTTACTAACTAATTTCCAATTGCTTAAACAAATACCATTTGTTTACAAAAATATACAATGTTACGGACATATTTTTCGTTTTTCTTGACAAATTATTATTAAATTGTTGGTATTGTGACTATTGTCAGTCGTTAATTAACTAGTTTGCAATTGTTTAAATAAATACAAATTGTTTGAACTAAAATATACAATGGTACAGACGTATCTTTTTGGCAAACATTATTATTGTATTTCTTGTCTTCTTTTTCTTGTCAAATTTGTTAACTAATTTTCAATAACAACCTATAATGATAATTACTGTTGCAACCACACTACTTGTTTGACCGATATCGTAAAACCTCTAAAATTACAAAAAAGCCCAGACATCATATGATAATTTTTGTCAAGTAATACGTACTAACATTGTATATTATTGTTTAAACAAATTTATTTGTTCAAACAATTGCACATTAGGTAACAAATTACAATTACAAAAAGATGGAAGTTGTTTCAAGAATTGCAGATTCGTTAATAAATGACAAAAATACCAATAATTTAATAATAGTTTCTACACTTGCGAGAAAATCGACTCACGCACTAAGAGAACATAAAGTGTGATTTTTTTACAAAAAGGGCATCTTCAATGTATTGAAAAAATACAGTGTTTAAAAGCCTGGATCTTCAGCTTTAAGACAACACCATTAGCATTAAAAGCAAGGCCATACTTATTTACTTATGCAGTTTTAAGTGGGAGAATACGAAAAAGCAGTGTATGCGGTACCCACAAATCGCGCATACAATCGATGATAACCGCTCAGTTACCTTAGGCAGTCGTGAGCAGTAACTTGTAAGACGTTTACAGGTACACTACTGAGAGCATACATTGCATACATTGATTCCACCAAACCATGGATACCACGCCAAAAAACAGCTGCTCAAGTGGTTGCTCTGTTACGAGTTACGACAGAGGCTCAGTCAGCGAACAGTCGCTGCCCAGCTACATTTAAGTCAGTCAGCCGTATCAAGAGTATTCAGAAGATTAGTAGAGACTGGTTGTAGTTGTAGAGACTCAACTCCGTTTACGGAAACCCGTAACATCGAAGAATTGTGGAAACAATTTACGTAAAAATTAAATTTGTGCAAAGGTCCACAGAAGATAGCTGCTCAGTAAAATCGCATAAAATGAAATATTCTTGTTTTTATTCTTATTCTTCTGAGGCTTCGCGTCTAAGTGCATATCTGAATTGTGAGATTGTTATTTGGATATGTATAACAACAATAAGTTAGGATAGCGCTACTAGGTCTGTTAATAACATACAATTTGATATTTAATAGAAATGTATGGAAACATTTTTGCAGAAGTTATAAACATTTGTCTGTGTAAACTGACAAGGGCATTATTGCCATTTAGGGGTTGTTATCCATGGGGCAAAACTCCGAGCGTATATATCGATTTATCCTGCTTTGTATGGAGTCGAACTTATACTGTTTTCTTCTCTTTTCAGTACCATGACCGCATGGAATTTATTTTTTTACAACCGTATCTCGTGTAGAATTTTCGTCAACCTGTTAGAATTTTGCAACCAATTGTTAGTAAGCTTTATTTTTCTTATCCCTACAGAGCCCCTACTCGTTGTTTGCTACAAACAGGAGTTACTCCGATATATTTCAATAACATCATAAAGAAATTCTCTTGTGCAATTTCTAATGTCAGATATTCCGACAACACCTATAGTGACAAAATTATATGTCATAAAGACTGAACAAAAACTCATTAAACCGTCTACACGCTACGTCAAACAAATGACTGTATTAAAATAAAAAAATCTGATGTGGCCAGGCACATGACTTTATCATACAATATATAAAATTAATAGTTTGGCTGCATGAGAATCTATTCTATTGAGATAAATCGTAGGTATTGTCAAAACATCAGCATTTGACACTACCTACACTACGTCATTAGAATAATAGTTATTTATGTCACAAATGCCGAAAGTACGGAATAGCGCAACGAGCGGTGATGGGGCGCGTCACCGAAGGCGGAGTGTCGCCGTCGCATGTGAGCGAGTCGCGCTATCTAGTTTTTGGCAGGAGCGACATCAACGTTTATTGTGTTGCTTTTTAAGAAATACGTGTTTAAAAAAATAAAAGATTTCTGTATAGTAAATGCTAGGTTGTTACTACTTTGATGAAACGTCAAGTTTAAAGGTGCGTTCCGATTGGTAGGTAATGGTAGCTAATGGCGGTGGTAGAATACGAAATTATAGTATTTCTTACATTCGTGATAATGACACATATTAGTTTGCATGTACATAAACATGAGTCACTAGCAATTTTCTATTGGAAATACTATAATGGTCTGCTACCACTGCCATTATCACTAATGAATACGCACCTTAAAAAGGTAATTCAAATTCTGACAGATTTATATTTGTTCATGACACATCCCTACCAACATACTAAAATAAAACTACACTCATCGCTATACTTTATTTATAATTTTCTCAATTTATCGTTTTTAGAATTAGATATAAAGACGGGTTGATATTTCTTATCAACAAACAATCAAATTGGTGATCTTATTTTATTTGAAATTTGTATTTTATAATTTGCCGCACTACAGCGGCAATGTTCCATAGTGGTTCTCCAACCTATGATGAGATCAGCTGTTTTCGAATGTGACAACACAAAAAAAAAATCTGATGTGGCCAGACACATGACTTTATCATACAAAATATAAAATTAATAGTTTAGCTGCATGAGAATCTATTTGATTCAGATAAATCGTGTCTACATTAAAATTGAATTAGTTAGCAAGGATTTAACAGATATTTTGATAGTCAATACTATCAATAGTAGGTATTGTCAAAGCATCAACATTTGACACTACCTACTGTCACCAGAATGATAGTTATTTATCTCAGAAGTGCCGAAAGTACGGAATAGCGCGACGAGCAGTGATGCGGCGCGTCACCGATGACGGAGCGCCGCCGTCGCATGTGAGCGAGTCGCGCTATGTAGTTTTCGGCAGGAGTGACATCAACGTTTTTTGTGTTGCCTTTTGAGAAAGACGTATTTAAAAAAAATTTAAAATGGTTATATTTCTGGATAGGAAATGTTAGGTTGATACCACTTCTACGAAACGTCAAGCTTAAAAAGCTAATTCAAATTCTGACAGATTTATATTCGTTCATGACACTGTAGATGTCACATCCGTACCAACATACTAAAACGTAACTATAGTCATCGCTATACTTTATTTACAATTTTCTCAAGTTATCGTTTTTACTATTAGATAACAACGGGTTGATATTTCTTATCAACAAAAAATCAAATTGGCGATCTTATTTTATTTGAATTTTGTATTTTCTACTTTGCCGCGCTACAGCGGCAACGTTCCATAGCGGTTTTCCAACCTCTGATGAAATCAGCTGTTTTCGAGTGTGACAGCCATAGACATTTCTGTGGTGACAGCACAAAAAAATATTTGTCAAATCCAGGCTACTTTGAAGTTTCATATCAATGCAGATGCGACCGATCTCGATCAAATAGAATTTGCTCTTAAAGCTAAACTATTAATTTTACCAAAAAATATCATAGCCATAAATTATTCAAAATTTCCTCTACTTTAATTTATAATTTAACTATTTTGACGAAATTACAGAAATAGCAGCTCATTTGCAAAATCCTTGAAAAATGCTTAGAGGAAACTGCCAGTTCCTTTGGACCCTTTTGAACCAAAAGCTTTTCAGCTCTAAGTTTAGTCATAAAACTTCTAAATATGAACTTTCGTCTCGATACCTTTAGTAGTTTCTCCTGAATCGTCGCCACAAAAATCGAGTACACACATACGCACACACACACACACACACATACACACACACAGACATTTTTTTGTACCTTGGTCAAAAATGTTCAGGGGACCCAAAAATACCTATTTCCGCTAAAATCTCAATTTTTTTTTTCGGCACGATTACAATACTTTATTATACTGCGTATGATAAAGTAATATTTGTCAAAATCCTGGCTACTATGTACTTTCATATTGATGCAGATGCGACCGATCTCGATCAAATAGAATTTGCTCTTGCAGCTAAACTATAAATTTTACCAAAAAATGTCATAAACATAAATTATTCAAAATTTCCTCTGCTTTAATTTATTGTTTAACTATTTTTTCGAAATTACAGAAATGGCGGCCCATTTCCAAAATCCTTCAAAAAGGCTTAGAATAAACTAAAAAGCTAAACTATTAATTTTACCAAAAAATGTCATAGGCATAAATTATTCAAAATTTCCTCTACTTTAATTTATTATTTAACTATTTTGTCGAAATTACAGAAATGGCGGCTCATTTGCAAAATCATTGAAAAATGCTTAGAGGAAACAGTGAGTTCCTTTGGACCCTTTTGAACCAAAAGCTTTTCAGCTCTAAGTTTGGTCATAAAACTTCTAAATATGAACTTTCGTCCCGATACCTTCGGTAGTTTCTCCGGAATCGTCGCCACAAAAATCGTTTACACACGCACAGACATACATACACACACACACACACACACACAGACATTTTTTTGTACCTTGGTCAAAAATGTTCAGGGGACCCATAAAGACCTATTTCCGCTAAAATCTCAATTTTTTTTTTCGGCACGATTACAATACTTCATCATACTGCGTATGATAAAGTAAAAATAAATAAAAATGTCAAGGCAATAACAATTGGAATACTGGTGAGGAGAGAAGGGGAAATCAAAGTCATCGTCCTGCCCAAAATAAACTGAAAAAGTAAAACGAAAAATAACGATCTACGACTGCAATAATAATGGTGTTTTACTACTTAAGTGTAGGTTTTAACTTGTTAAACTTGTTAAAACTTGTTATACTCCGAAGTCAGAAGTCTCAACGAAGTCGACGAACTCAGAAGTCATTTAATTGGACTTAATTGTTCGTAAACTGTTTATTTTGTTGTGAAACGTAAATCAGTAAATACCATTGAATAGTTTCTGAAAAACGCTGTTTCTGACTGGACAAAGTACTATGTCAATCTTTGATGAATTATGATGAATTTCCTTACAAAGTGTAAAAAAAATCATCAAAATCGTTCATCAATTCTTTCAAATTGATTATTTCCAATGAAAGGAAATGAATGGCGAGCTAAACAGATAAAATTGTTATTGCATGAAACTATTCGAATACAATTTGAAGTTTGAGGAGTAAGAGGTTCCCATGAAGTAGCCAAAACGTGAAAGACGTACATCAACTCTGATGGAAACGAAATACTTTACAACCGTGAATAAAGTTTGGGTTTATTCCATCTAATAAGCTGTATATTTGAGTAATTCGGTCGTAAAGGAAATATTACATGGCATGTACTCGGGCATCCGCGTCCTAGATTCGCTTTAACTAAACACGGACGTAAACTGCATGCACGTCGGGTTGGTTTTCATATCATTTCAAGTTTAATAAAACCGTAAATTCTTTGGATTATTACTGTCCAATATATAACTAGGAGACTGTAAAACCTAAATTAAAACATTTCACAAGCTGAATGTTTTGAATTTTAATATTGCTTCTGGTCTTCGTGGAAATCGTGGTAAACAACTCATACCGTATGTACTTGTCTACTGCTTGACTTTTTAATATAGCCTAAACTACAAGTCCAATGGCAGCAATGCCAGGAATGCGCAACAGAAACAATTACCTACAGTTTCATATTTAATAATTTCCTCTAAAAAAATCTTCCTTTATTTTTTTCTTTTTTCAGTGTTAATTTATGTGCATGTAGCGCTAGGTTACTATTAATTAACGACTAAAATAGTTAAAATGCGCAACGAATATAATTACAGTTTGATGTTTAACATTTCTTTTACTGGCAAAAGGAATTTTCTGTCAAATGTTAACTTTCTGTTTTTTGATAACTTATCGAGCTCAGTATCAATTTGAGTGCTTCCTATATTCAATGTAATGCTGCGAAAGTTATGTTTAACACAAATATGGTCATATAAAACACTCGAAAATTAGTTTTTAATTGCCGATTGTTTCCATTAATATGAAACTAAATAGAAATACCACACAAACACTAACGTAATTTACAAGAAAACCAAAAACTATCCCAACCTGGCACACCGTTTCCAACAATTCTTTAGATAATGCAGAAATTCTCTTGAAGCTCTAGGTAAACCACACAAAAAATATTGTTTTGTACACTTTCTATCAAGACTTGCAAGTTATTCTTCCATTGTATCGAAATCGCTTGACAAATGGTAATGTAAGATTTTGGAAGAAGAAGTAATTTGGAAAACAGGCTGCACAAACATCGGCTGAAAAGCCGAACTGGACTCTGTGTACTGAATATCGCTTAGCTGCGATTGCCGGTCATTGTCAGATACCCTCTAACTGGCAATTGCAATCAATAGTAGTGATTGACTAGTTATTGATTGACAGAAGCGGAATACTGTGATAGTATTGAATCATCCTAGGCTATTTCTAAATTTATATTATAGGTAATCCATTTTTAATAGGAACAATGAATTTTTATGGTATCTGTTTGCAATAGATATATTTTTATTTTGTACTTAAATTATTATTTATGAAGAAGGTATTAGCGTACTTTCGATTACTTTATTCTGTAATTATTATTTTTGATACAGGAATTCAATGTTGTACTGCCAATTGTATGACGTTTCTTAACATAATGTTTTGTAGAAAGTGTGCTCTACACAGTTTATTGTAAAATTATGATGACAATGTTGGTATACTCATTATTAAAGCATGAAACAAGTTTTATTGTGCTCTTAATATTTTGTAAAATGGCTTTCAATATGAAGACGATTTTTAATACACTTGGTATATAGCCTTGGGAACAACCAAAATGTTTATTACTTCTAATTCTTGTCCATAATAAATTCGATAATCTCCCATAATAAAACGGAACGAAAACTAGCGCCACATTTTTTTTAGTAATTTTATTTAGGAACGGTATATTACGATAAAAATTGAACCCAATCGGCAAATAATCAAAAATAAAAAGTTGTTGTTGTTCCATTTTGTTTGCTTTGGTGTTTCAAACTTTAACAACTCCAAATGATCCTCAGATCATTTGGAGTTGTTATTTGGAGACTATTCAAATATATGCGGGTTTAATAATTTGTATGTGAAACTTTTTTTTAACGTCACTAAACAGAATTAAAGATAATCCAATATTGGCTTAAGTTGGTGTAAAAACTACAAACGGTTCTCATTAACTCCTTTCAAAGAGGTTAAAATCAGACAAATGTCATTGGGTTTTTAAAGTGCCATCCTATGATGACTGATGACAATTGCCCATTATACACTAGGCCTTGCTCGATGCACACGAGCTGGATATTGTTATAGCAAAATTAACAATAATGACTGCAGCATATTAGCAAGCAAATGTGGGCCGGGTAAATACCGGGCGGGTGGGAACTTATAAAATGGGTATTTACCCGGGTATTTACCCCTACGTAGGGTAAATACCTAAATTTTGGGTATTTATCATGTTTATCCTTAAAACACCATTTAACAACATTTCAGTAATATTTATACAGGGTGTAACACTTTTTTACCACAAGAATTATGTTTAGATAGTAAATGCCATTTTCAGTATAACTTTTCATATAGACCTAATTGTTCTCTCAACTCATAGCCGCTTGAAGTATTAAGAAAATAAAGACAAATAAACAATAACCTGCGTATAAACCAATGCTAAAACTAAGAAAGAGCACAATCAATACTTATAACAAAATTAAAAGTAAATTTAAGTAAAAAATCAAAATTTTAAAAATAAACTAAATAAACAAAAGAACGAAAACAAAATAAGTACATATGAAAGCTTTTAGACATTCGTTTCTTTACAAGTAATTGTTATTGTACGTATAAAGTTTCTTTTCTTTCATGCCGACTTATTGGTTCTATCAATTCCTAAAGAAGTAAAATCATTTAAAATACCATTTTGCAATTATTTATTAACGATTGCATTTTTTAAAGGAATAAAGAAAACAAATAGGTCCATATGAACCTTTTTACTCAGTATGGCATTCACTAACTGGAAAAAAAAATTGCGGGGATAAATGGGGCACTCTGTAAATATGTACTATTGATTACAAATAATTCTAAAATATTTGAGTTATATAAGAACATTACTACATTTA